>PVKZ01000116.1:0-600000 GCA_004027375.1 Macroglossus sobrinus
CAGCTGAATTCTCAAGAGAGACTGTGCAGGACAGAAGGGCCTGGCAAAAACTATTCTACAGAATGAAGACCCAGGACACACAACCAAGAATAATTTATCCAGCAAAGCTATCATTTAGAGTTGAAGGAGAGATAAAGAGCTTCCCAGACAAAAATAAACTAAAGGAATTTATCACCACCAAGTCAGAATTACAGGAAATGTTGGAGGGACTTCTTTAAGAAGAAAAAAAAATATGTATAAAAAACAAGAATAAAGAAAGGTAACAAGTACATTACTATCAATAAATATCTTAAATGGAAAGGAATTAAATGCTCCAACCAAGGGATGGAGTGGCTAAATGGATAAGAAAACAAGACCCCTACATATGAAAAGGAAGGGAATGGAAAAAGATATTGCTGTGATTATCCTAGAAGGTATTTAAGTCAGACAGAGAAAGATAAACACTATATGATTTCATTTATATGTGGAATGTAAGGAATAAAAAGAACAAAGTAATCAAAAACAAACTCACAACCATAGTGGACAATTTGGTGACAGGCAGAGAAGAGGGGAGTTTGGGGGGCTGAGAGAATAGGATGAAAGTTAAAGAAGTACAAATTAGTAGCTGATGGATGGTCATGGGGATGGGAAGTACTGAATAAGGAATGCAATTAGCATTAATACATTGGCTAGGTGGAAGGTCAGGGGAGGGAGGGAGCAATTGGGCAGATCATTTTACTAACTATATAGATGTCTAACCAAGGTACTATATACTTGAAACTAATTAAAATTAAAAATAAAAAAGATATTGGAAGTTATCTTAAAATTATTAAAATTAGAATGGCATAATTAGATTTACAGTTTAGTAACAACTGACATTTATTTTATTTTCTATTTTTTCCAACAAGAGCAACTCGACTTTATTGCAGGAAAGTAATTTGTGCAGTGTCACAAAACAGAACTTATAGACAAACCAGGGTCCATGTACTCAACCACACTCCACCCCTTCTAAAGGATCACCCTACACAGTGAAACTGGATGGCACTCAGTGCAGAATAGAATGGAGGGGCAGGAACTGATGTAAGAAAACTAGTTGGGAAGCTGTGGCTATTGTCCAAGTGAGAAATACTAGTGGTAATAAAGACAGAGAGAAATGTATAGATTTGAGAAACGTCTAAGATCAAAACTAGTGCCTCTCAACCTTGACTACACATCAAATCACCTACAGAGCTTTACAAAATACAAATGCCTGGTTTCAACTCCCAAAGATTTGGATTATATTGATCTGGGCACTGAAATTCTTAAAAAGCTCCTCAGGTCTTCCAGTGTACAGGCAAATTTAAAAACCACTAATATAAACCAGTACTTCTAAGACTTTAACGTGAATAAAAATACCTTGAAAATCCTTTTTCCCCAGCTTTATTGACCTATAATTGACGTATAACATTACATGAGTTTAAGATGTACAATATAATTTGGTATACATATATTATGAAATGATTAACACAACGAGGTTAGTTAACACATCCATAATCTCACATAGTTACTTCTTTTTTGTCTTTCTCTGTCTGACCTATTTCACTTAGCATAATGCCCTCAAGATTCATTCAAATTGTCACAAATGACAAGATTTGTATGGCTGAATGATATTTTATAAATATAAAAACAGATTGGAAACATCCTATCTGTCAATCAACAATGGACATAAAGATTACGAAGAAACATCCTGAGAAATAAAATTGACAATTATGTGTTGTTGTGAAAGACAAGGGAAAAAATTTTGAGAAGGACACAATTAATAATGTTGAATGCTGCTGAAAGGTCAGGTAATTGGAGGCTTCAAAGTGTCCATTAGCATTAGCAACAAAAAGATCATTGGTCAGAGCATTTTCTTGATGGTGGTTGATGGGGTGGGCAGAGACAAGATGGTGGTTGATGGAGCAGTGAGTGTTAATGAAAAAGCATAGGAAATGTTTTTTAAAAGTTTGGTTCTGAAAGTCAAGAGAGATGCAGCAGTAGTCTGACAGAGAGACATATGACCAAAAATTGATATTTTTTAAAGATGGGTATACGTTTAAATGGTGATAGGGAAAAAAAGTTGATAGAGAGAAAGAGATTTTAGATAGAGGAAGAAAGAGAAGACAATCATTCAGGCAAGATGCCAGAAAAGACAGGAAGGGATCAAGGCAGGAAGATGACACCTCATCCTAATATGGGAAACAGATGCAACCAAGGTATAATGTGGTGGGTGGAGATTTGAAGAGAGTTATGTCTGATGGCTTCTATTTTCCTTGAGAATAGAGATAGGAGTCATCATCTCAGAGTGAAGATGAAGTTGAGTAGTAGGGGCAGAGGTTTGAGGAAAGTGAAAAAGATTTAAAATAGTTATTGTTCAAAGTGGGAAATGAGTGAATTTCTAGACTACATTTGAAGGACCACTTGAAGTGAATAATCATAAATTTACAGTGGAATGCATTACCTGTTGTGTGACTTTTTCTGTCAATGCTCAACCAACCCAAGAAATGTATAAGGAAAATGAGTATTTTAATTGATTTCACTCAGGGGGAATTTCCTAAATAGTAGGATGAGGTAAGTGAGCTTACCTCCCATACCCCACCATCCCTAGCACAATATTTAAGGAAGCACTCATCCTTGGGGTCAGGATTGGCCCAAGACAGTAAGTGCTTCCTTTCATTTTGGGTGTGGAGAAGAAGAGGTACTGGGGAAGGCTCAATCACCTCACCCTAGGCCCACTCCTGCACAAATAAGTTTGGTATGTTGGCAATAAGGTCAAGAAGAATACTGACAGGGTAATTAATGTGATAAATCATGTAAGACAGATGGAAAGGAAAGGAAAATGGGAGAAAGTAGAGGGATTGGGCAGCAGGGGAAAACTAGCTGAGTAAACTGAAAAACTAGGAAGTTGTAGCCAGATAATAATGTCTGAAATAGTGGTCTTAAAGGTAGAACAAATTTTAGGTCCCGAAAAATTCCACAGTGATATGGGAGATGTGGGTGGCTGAGGTGGAGGTCAAGTAGCTTCAGATGAGTTGTTCACATGGCTATTGACTTCATCTAGAATGTATGGTAAGATTTGGGACAGAGAGGAAGAATGGGCCTACTGCCAAAGTCATCGGTAAAAACAGAAAAATATCTAGGAAACCAAAAGACAAGAGCAACTAAGGAAGGTTAAAGAGCAGTTAAACTGGTAGGTATAAGTCTCAAAAGGAGCAATGTTTTATTTGTTGTTGTTGTTGTTAGTTTGTTGTTTCTGTTTACAAGAGGGTGGAGGAGCAATAGACTGAAAGCAGCTTTATGCAATAAAAGAGAAACTGGCCCTGATGTACCATGAGTTATGGGAATATAACCTGAATATATGGGAATATGTCCTGCAGCCAACTCAAGAAGCATCTGGGGTTATGGTTTCTTCACTGAAGAACGAGGTTTCATTTAAGGCCAAGTCATGAAGTAACTGCTTTATAAAAGAATTGAGTTTGGAGGTGAATTTGTTAAACAGGCAATGCGAATTCCAGAGAATTTGAAGGAGTGGATTAAAGCATGGCAGAATTAGCTGGTTCACAGGATTGAAGAGTTAAGTCACAGTTAGTTCCACTGAGGATGGCGCACATCCAAAACTCTAAGAATTCTGTTTTGGCCTGCATGTGACATCCTGAAGCTACCACAAGGGGCTCAAATATTTTATTTTGCTTTTCATCTTTTTCATGGTCCTTGGAGATGGGATTGCAGTCAGTGGTGACAGGTAAATCTTTATTATGACTTTAATTTCCTTGCTACCTTCTTTTCAGCCCAGTTGATAACACTAATGAAAAATAATAACAGTGATAGTAATTGTAAATTTAGAAAACACTTACTGAATGCCTACTATGTGCTAGGCTCTACTCTGGGTGCCATGAACAATTCAAACATGACAAAGTTCCTGACCTCACAGAACTTAAAACATTCTATTAGATAGGCCATGAACAAAGAACAAAAAGGAAAGATGTATATAAAGATGAGGAACTGTAAGTGTTATGAAAAAAAGTTAAGTGGAGTAATTGCAAATACAGTGATGATGATGATATGTGTGTGAGGAGTTATATTAGTGAAGGTAGTCAGAATAGGCTCTTCTGAGCAGAGAACTTAATGATAATAGGGAGCCAGCCACATGAAGACGGAGGGAAAGAGCATTGCAGATCAAGGAAATGGCAAGTGCAAAGGCCCCATGGGAATGGAGGAGCTTGGGATATTCGAAGACCAAGAAGGTTGTTATGGCTAATAAGAAGTTTTGCTAACTCCAAGATCTTGAAAGATCCTCCTTTAACCACCTGCTGCTAAGGGTGAGATTGAAGGGTTTCCATGCTGTAATTGTGTGAGGACCTAAATCTCCCAGAGCTGGTCCAAGAGGTTGAGGCTCAGTGGGAGCTGCAGGGTACTCTCGGGAATGGTGGAGGAACTGAGGAATCCTTGCCATGCGCTAGAGTGAGAATTAACTTGCTTGGTAGGTCCAAGGCCATCTTGGTCCCAGATCTATTTATTTCACAATCACAATGGAGATAGGGAAGTATTGTTGTCCCTTTCATATTAGAAAATAGTTCATAAACTAGAGGTTTGCCTAGGACCCTTGACTTGAAGCTATTACATGAGATAGGATTTGGCTAAGATACCAGCAATGTGGTTGGCAGGAAAATGGCATGAAATATAGGATTTAAGTTTTTTATAGGAAGGTCATATCATAGGACTTGAACCAGGACAGACCAAAGAACAAATGGAAGCAAGGATAGTGTGTTATAGACAGCACAGCTTATGGGATTCTATATATACACCCATCTCAATGGGAATGATCTCATGGATTACTGATTCCTCTGAGTAGCCTCATGTCTGTGAACCAGAGCTGGGTTCATATAGTCACCTTGAGTCTCTGAAACTTTCATTACTTTAATCCAAAGACAGCAGCCTATGCCCGGACTTCTAAAGGAATGAGATACACTCTGCTGTAAGAGTGAGGACCAGATTATGGCATGGGGTGTGACTCAACAAATGTTCTGGCACCCCATGAGCCTAAATTCACTAATAAAGTCGCTTTATTCACTGTAGCATTAATTCAGCCTATAAATTCACAAAGTTACAGAGGATGATGAATATGAGTGGCCAGCTATGATAGCTACACAAATGTGTAAGTTTTATTGGGAGGTCACTTTGAAAATGCCTGGGTTTCTGGAATTCAGGTCAGTTTAGCACACAACATGGAGTCCTCCCACAACCACCTCAGGCCTTCCTGAAAATTTCTGTGAGGCTACATTGTTCAACTCAAACTCCTGGAAAAGATATGTATTCTCTAGAGCACACCAATGGCCTTGTCCAAGCAAATGTAGGGAAATACCAGCGACATCAATAGGGCAGGAAGTGGGGTCTGAGAGAATTTTATTTCCTAGATGTATCTAGAGTCTATCAGAATTTTTAATTTTTAATGACACCTCACTACAAATAACCAAAACCACAACAATCATTTAAATAGCTATTGCAGCTGCCCTCAACAGCTCAAAGAATATCTCCATGTTCTGCCTCCCATCCTCCTGTTTAAACCTTCCTTTTCTTGCTTGATTTTCCTGGTTTTGATCCCATTGGCTCACATTCAGATTCTCCCTGTCTGCCTAGCCTGTCTGAATTGATACCTCATTTGGATGATTTGCATTGAGTTGGCATCTCCCCAGGATGTTTCCTATCAACTTGGCTGTCCTAGTACTACACACTGCAGTTCTAGGCAAATGTTGCTCTCCCTATGCCCATCCCAGGTCCCCCCATACCACAGCTCAAGGATCCCACTTATGTGATGGGCTTTGAGTAATTACAGTGCTAATTAAAATTATTTGTTTACATGTTGGCCTCTTTCAACTCACCTGTGAGCCCATAAGGGGCAATCGACCTAGAAGCTAAGAGATCAACTTCCCCATTTATAAATATAGGAATAACATCTTTCTTGACTACCTTGCAGGGTTCATCTAAGGATAATCTGGCCCCTGCCACCTATCCAAACTCAAGCTCTAACCAGTCCCATCTCCTCTGGTGTCCATCAGGCTAATCAAAGCATTCGAGGTGGTAGTTAGGAGAAGCAGCTGGTTCTGACATGAAATTTTATTATAATCAAAAATTTCATAACCATGATACCTATCTTCCTCTACCATTTTAGTACAGATAGGGCAAAGTTACAATAGAAATCAAGAATAAGAAGAACTGAGAAACCCACCATGACTCAGCCAAGGTGCTTGCCACTTACTTATCCTGCTTTCTTTCTTACCAGACCTTGACTCTGAACTAGCAAAGAGGTATTCTGTTATGGGGCAGCCACTTTCTTATGTTCAAGGCATGCACAACACATTCCTGTTTCCTGGTCTTTGCTCACATTTATCTCCCTCTTAGGAATAACCTCCTCTTGCCTTTACCTTGTTAAATTCTCTCATCTTTGAGGATCCAGCTCCAACTCCATTTCCTTCAGGAAGCCTTTCCAGAACACTCCTCCATCATCAACTGAAAACATTTCATGTCCTTATGTTATGTATGCTGTCACTTAACATTTTATGAAGGCTGCTATATGCCAGACCCAGCACTGGGCCCTAGGAACAAGATGAAAGACACCCAGCTTCTGCCCTCAAGGATCTCAGCAGTTGGGGGAGCGAGACATGTAAACACTCATTTAAATGCATTAAAAGAAGTACTCTGATAGAAGCCTGGACAGAGTATGACAACTTCACAGAGGAAGTGACAAATGTAAAGAATTAAAAGTCCTTTAAGCTTTTGGCCCATAGTGAATTTCGAAATATAATTCATTCTCCTCTCTCTCCCCCTTGCACACTCTCTCTCTCTCTCTCTCTCTCATTCTCTCTCAGCATATTTTAGGAGTAAAAAAATTTAGATAATTTAACTATTTAAATGAGCTTTTCTGACTATCCCATTGCACAATCTTTGGTGAAGTAAATAATAGACAATTTATTTATTACCACGAAGCAAATGCAGTGCCCTAATCATCAGTCTGATAACTAGTACACGTCAAAGAATAAACTACAATTGAACTTGCACCCTCAGGGATTATTTTCTTGGAAAGAAAATACTGGAACTTTCTAGCATAGGTCCATGCTTACCTTGGTTCTACATATGCTCAAATTCTAAAAATGTCCCAGAACTTTGTATTGATATGTTTGGAGGGGGAAAAATTCCTGATAGTTTCTTAAACACAGAACCCAGGCATCCACAGATGTTGTGCTCAGGAAGTTCCTTCCATTCAAAATTCCTAATTCTTTCTCTTTAAAGCTTTTCCTTTTCCCCTCAGAAGGCTGAGCCTATTTTCCAAACCACAAATTCTGATCCAAGGTTCGAAAGAGCTCTTCTGTCAATTCCAGGTGTAAACAACAGTCTTGAAGATAGTGTTTGGACACAGTGGTTCTACATTTCTACAGCCCATCTTAAGATTGCCTGTTCTCTGAATCCAGGTAAAAAAGTTCCCAAAGAACATTTGGAACTATACGAACATTTACATGTTTTATGATGATAATCAGGCAATTTACGTTTAGACTTTTAAGTAATCTGAAAACATCAGGAATAGAGGCAACTCAGTAGTACAATTCTATTTCCCAAATGTGAGGCTCCAAAGGGGAGCGGGGAAGAAGACCATCAGCATTCAGAAAGGTCTACCTAGTGGCTCCCCAAATCCTCATTTTGTCAAGATTTGTCTTTTGAAGAACAGCAGGTAGTATTGTTATTATTATATAGCTTGTAATTGTTCAGTATATGCCAGAATTATAACAATGCTATAAAGTAAGTACTATTATTATTCCCTCTTTATACATGAGGAAAGCAAGGCTCAGAGATGCTATCCAGAGCCTCATTTCATGCCAAGGTTTGTTTGAATCTAGCTAAGCTCATAGTCATTCCATTAAATGGGGTGGGCTCTGATGCTAGAATAGGTGGATTTGCCCTCAGGAAGGTCCTCCTCTGCTAAGTCTCCTCCTTACCTGGCGACCCTGTCAATAGGCCTTTTACTCTTTTAGCATCTCTTCTACCCATTTGGCTGATAATCCCACACGCTTCAACTCAGAGGGCTCCCGTATACTGGCCCCATCCCTGGATTCTCCTGGCACACTGATAAGCCAGTTCTCTGCTGCCCTCTCCTGGCCCAACCCAGGACCTGTCCCAGTGGCAACTGCACTGAAAGGTACCTCCTTCCCTACTCACAGTACCAATCCTAGCTTGCCCAGCTGGCCCACTAACCAGAAGGTCTAGGAATAAGAATGATTTATCTGACTATCTTTCATTTGACCTTGTCAAATATTTTCCAGACTCTGACACTGACATCTGTTTCAGAAGTTGTACATTTCTACAACCCATCTTAAGATCGCCTGTTCTCTGCATTGATAATTAAGTGTCAAGGTAACAAAGTGACCAGAGTAAAATATTGTGTTCCTAACAAACATTGAAAAGAGTAAAAAATTCTAATTATGATGTGGTAAACTTTGAGGCTCACTGAAAGACTGAATAGAATACCAAGGAAATGTGTTTCTGTTTAGATGCCATGCTGAGAATAACTAAGGGGGAAGTACTTTCGGGCCAGCACACCTAAGAAACACATGGAGAATTGTTCGCCTCCAGTCTCTTGTCCTCAGGGCAATAGATAATGGTAGGGTAACCAATGGACTGCAGGAACATTGACTAGGATGAACTAGGTCCTGCCTAGGAGGCACTCTTGGAATTTTTTCCTTTGTATTCAAAATGAAGTCCTCAGTGTAGTCAGTCTTCTTGATGAGGTCATGGCATTCAAGAGGATGTGAGACAGCCAATATAGCTGACAGAGATTTCTATTTAAAAGGACCCCTAAAGAGCACTGAACCAAGAGTCAGGGGATCTGGGTTCTAATTCCAGCATTGCAACTAATTAGAAGAGAAGTTTTCACAAATAAGAGACAAGTTAGAAGGATGATAGCAGTCTGCTTAACTATGGAAGCCACAGGGACATCGATTTTTAATTCAATATAAAAAAATAGAACATTCTAACAGAGTAGAATTGTTCAACAACAACAACAAAAGGAATCATTCAGGAAGTAGTGAGGTCCATTTTATTAGAAGGGTTAAAGCTATAGCTGGGTCACCTATGAGGTAGGTGGCAGAAATAAATTCTTGCATCAATAGAAAAATTAAAATAGATTATTACTAAGGTTTTGTATGCACTCAGCACTTAGCACAGTGCCTGACACTTAGTAAAAGCCAGGAAAAGTTTGTAGCAGGAATGAAAGAAGAGAAGGAGAAAGGGAGGAAGAAAGGAATTAATCTGTTTTACTTCTTTCCCAATGGAATGTGATGAGCTATAACCAAAACAACAACAACAAAAAAACAAGCACACATAAATACTTTTTAATTTTTTTTTTTGCCATGAAGAAGCTATGATTCTAATGCTGATACCATGAAAAAAAAGTAATAGATGTTAGGGGACAACTATATTAAATAAGACTTTTAGTATGATGTAAAATAATAATGCTAGACAACATTTATCAAGCACTTACCATATGCCAGGTGCCATATTAAAACCCATTTAAACCCCTCTATCAAGCCCATGAGGCAGGTTCTCTTAGTTTAGAAAAGGCAAACAATCTGCTCAGGCCTCATAACTAGAAAGAAGTACAAGAGAAATTAATTCCTATGTGTATAGAGTGTAGGGTGTGTGTGTCTGTTTCTGATTTTAAAGCCTGTGCTGTGCCACCAACGTTACCTTTCCACTTTAATGCATGACTATGAGTTGTTGTTATTATTGTTTATAATGCAGTTATTTAAAAATAGGTAATAAATGCATATGGTACACAATGCAAAAGGTAAAAAACATAGAAGGAAAAGTAAGTCTAAAATGGTCTCCACACTCCTGTCTCCCAGCCTCATAGTAACCCACCCAGGAGACAACCACTGTTAACAGTTGCTTTTCAAATTAAAAAAAAAAAACTTTTCTTTTTATTTTTACAAAACTATGATTTGACAGTGCATCATTTCATACCCCACGTAAACCTGAGCCATGTTATTATGGGTTTCTAACTTTTTAAATTTTTCCATGTAAAATGTTCTTAAAAACTGATACCATATAATACATAATAAAAACAGTTCACAGTACATTGCAAATGCTAATGCTTTTCAAACATTAATTGCTAAATTGGCTAATTGAGCTTAGTGATATAGTATATTCTAATTCTTTTACATTTCCTATTTCAACTTCTTTTTACAATAAGTTGGAACACCTGTCTAATTAAAAATAGACCATTATTCATCTTAAGCCATGAAGCACTGTTCAACAGTTCTGAATTAATATTCATTACATCAAATAGGTTATACTTTAATCATCATTTCTAATACATGTGAAATTAATACAGTGTTTGTCATTACTAAGTACTAAAATATAATTCTAGAAGTGATTGTCTATCCAAAGATTTTTGAAATATAATTATCAAATACTCATCTAATGGATCATTTGCATATCTGGAATTATAACCTGAACATTAAGCACTCTTCTAATAGAACATATTTGGCTTAATAATAACAAAAAAAGAGAGAATGAGAGAGAGACTTCAGATATTAAGTCATATACATTGTCCACTTTCCTGCCAGCTCAAAATTTTTTTCTGAGAATTCATTTTCAAAAGAACAATTAAACAGTTTCAGAGGAAGGCACTTCTGGGGCTTTTCCTGGAATTGAAATGTTCTTTGCTCTTATTTCTTTTATGTGTGTGTGTGTGTGTGTGTGTGTGTGTGTGTGTGTGTGTGTGTGTGTGTAGAGAGAGAGAGAGAGAGAGAGAGAGAGAGAGAGAGAGAGAGAGAGAGAGAGAGAGAGAGGTTTACAAGATGTGAATCTCTCAATAAAAAAATATTGTTAATTGTCAAATTCTATCTCTATATAGAAAAATGCCATCCTTTTCCAAATGTTGCTTGTAAACTCTCTCAGCAAAGGGGCAAAGAATAATGCACTGTATTTCCCCTGCAGTGTTATATTGCACATTCACCTTAAGGAGCATATGCTGCTCTTTTCAAATATGCAGGCTCCCCTCTCATTGTACAGGGCCTCTGTGAAAATATTGAGGGCTCTACGGAATTAACATATGAATAGGCTAACATACCTCCCAAGAAGCCCTTGCACGAGGGGGGGCACAAAAGGAAGAGATCCTTTTATTCATTCTGTAGTTAATGAAGAGTAAGAGGACTCTTTCTGGCCAATTTTCTTGGGGACTCAGAATTTAAACTTAAAATGTTGAGTATAGAAGATATCCATATAAACTTGGATGCTATACTCTTTCCTCCTTCATAATCGGCCCAGAAAACTGAAGAAGGCAAATGTGTAATATCTGGAAAAAGTAATTGCTGATATCAATATTAATAACTGAAAGCTGATAAAGTTGATCATCACTGTTCTTGCCAATTGGTGGCTAAACTGTGATCGCTTTAACAAAAGTGCTTTACCTGGAAGAGGTGGACCTTCCAGATTAAATTAGGCTTAGATGAAAGGATATGACCAGGGGCTGTAAAGAGTTTTTCTGGGGAACAGAGCCTAGAAAGTAGGACTGAAACCAGGAACCCAGACCAAAGGGATACATAGCTTTATTTGGGCAGAATTGCTGTTAGCAAATGTCTAAGCAGAGCTCAAAAACCATTTGCTAAGGAGATTAAGGTACCTGCTACCCTGGTCAGCTCTAATATAAGATTCCTCACATCTTTCCTACCTAGAAACAAGAGTTAGATATCACTTCCTCTGGGGGCCACCTCCTCTGAACTCCAGGTCTGGGTTAGGTGCACTCTTCTGTGCTCCCACACCACTCTGTGCTTGCAATATTACATAACAATTCTGACATTATTATATAGAAATACTTCCATGTATATCTCCCACATTATATTGAATAAGCACCGTGAAGGTCACAACCATGGCTATACTTTTCTTTGCTGTGTTTGGAGTCTATATAGTACAATTCCAAGCACATAACTGATGCTCAGTAAGTATTTGCTGTAATGAAAAGCTGGAAACTAATGGCGTGGAAACTAAGTCCACGCCACTGCTATGGTTAGGGAGCTGGGCACAGGAAATGAAGAAAATTGTTTCATGGGACATACGTGTCCATGAAGCGGTCATTCTTTTGGACTAGTTCACCACCAGCTTGGTTCAGGGATGATGCTTTCTGCTTGAGCTGTGCTGTTAGAGGGAAGGAAATTAGATAGGAAGCAGGGAGGGTGCAGAACTAAGTAAGAACAAGTAGAGGAAACTGGAACAAGAAACAACCTGGGCCTTGAGTGAGGTGGGATGGGGTAGAAATAGAGAGATTCTATGAAACCAAACCAGTAGAGACAGTAGGCTGAAACTTTAAGATAGGGGTCAGCAAACTATGTTCTGCAGGTTAAACCCAATCCTCAGCCTATTTTTGTAAGACCCTAGTATTTAAGAATAGTATTTATGTTAATAAATGGTTGGAAGAAGGAGGAGGAAGAGGAGGAGAGGAAAAGCTTCAGCAGAAGCAAAGAAATGTTATGTGGTCCACAAAGACTAAAATATTTACTATCTGGTCCTTGACAGAAGTTTGCCAATCACTCATTTAAGTATATAAAATCAAGAAAGCAAAAGCAAACCCATCCCCAAGCATAGACATATTCATATACACACATGAATTCGTCCACACACATACACAAATACCCTGTAGTAATGAAATAACATTTATTATAATTTAAAAATATCAAAGACATTTTTATGCTCCATAAAGTTTGTGAAAATGAAAATTAATTATTTCTATCCTTTAGTAATTAAACTAGCCATAAGTAAAATATTTGGTAAGTTACCATTTCCATATTTTTTGAAGATTGACTTTTTTCTACTCCAGCCTCTCAAAGATGGGTGTCTTCTCCAACTTCTGCTATATTGTTTCTGTTCGTCCTTGGACCTTTACCTAATTGTGAGAATTTTGCACCTCTGGAGAAGAGACTGCATAATGTAAATATATTTGAAAGATAGTAACTTTGATTTGATCTCATTCAGTAATGTTCTTTGAAATACAGTCATTGAAAGATTCAGAGCTGGAAGATATTTTAAAGATCATATTGTCCAAAACCCTTGTTTTACCAAGAGAAAAATGGAGATTAAATAATTTATCCAAGGTTTAAAAAAAATCAGGGTCAGATAGAGACCCAGAAATCCTGATTTCAAGCTCTCTCACACTGCTGCTTCCACATGATATCCCTTCCCTAAACTCCTAGATGGCAGGACTGCATCTGTTTTCTCTCTCACCAGTGCAGAGCCCATGCCTGACAAATAGTATTCCAAAATGTGTGCTGAATAAATGAATGAATGATAATTACAGCTAACATTTACTTAGCACTTACCATGTGGCAGGCACTATGCCAAATACTTTTATATGCATTATCTATTTTGAATCTCATAACAACCCTAGGAGTAGTCGTTTTTCTTTTTCTACCCTTATTTTACAAATCATAACAGTAAAGCACAGAGAGGTGAAAAGACTTGCCCACAGTCACACAGCTAGGAAGTTGTGGAATCAGGCTTGGAATCCAAGTCTTTCTAATTCCAAGGCTAGTGTTTTTAACCACCAGCCTAAATGTGTGGTGAGGACCAAAGAAAACATCAATTCTGAACTTATGCTGAGGTACAAACCCTGTGCACTTACACATCAAAATTCTACTTCCTACCCTGCCTTTATTCAGAAAATAAAGCACAGTGAACAGGACCTTCAGCTTGTTTTTCTTGTCTTTGCCCCGACTCCCTGTGTGGCCCCACACAATCAGCTAATCTCTCAAGTACCCTAGTTCCCCAAATCCATTACATAGTCCTGCTTTTTGTGACACCCCAGGGTGTCTCTAATTATCTCAGAGGGGTTTCACAAAATTTTCAAAACAATTTTTAAACGTAATCCTTTAAAAAAAAAAGAACATATGCTTTACAAAACCTTTAGGAAGATAGAAGGGATATCCTTCAAAAAACAACCAAAACAAATAAAAATGTGTCCTTAGTTTTTAATATTCCCAGAGTTTAAGTTGAATGTTAAGGGATGCAGCTCCATCTGCTGGACATCAAATACAATAATAATAAATGGTTAAATATTCATAATAACACATATTTATAGTCTGTAGCACTTGCAGTGGTCTGCTCTAAACTCTCGTTTTTTAAAATAACAAAGAATGCATGGTTATTATTAAGAATTCATAAAACAAAATTTGCCTTAGGTAATATACACATAATGCCTCTCTGAGAAACCTACTACATTAACAGTTTTTCCATTTGTTTCTGTGCATCTATATCTCTTTTTCTACAGGTGAGAACATATATATATATATATATATATATATATATATATATATAGTGCTAAATAATCTTTATATTTCTAAATGTTATATTATAAACATTTTCCATGTTATTTAATAGTCACCAAATGCACTATATTTCCTAGCTGCATAATACTCTATGTTAAGGTTACAGAATAATGTATTTACTCATATGCTCATTATTGGACATTTAGGTTGATTGACAATTTCATTATTATAAATAAGCATCTCTTTGCATAAATTTCTCCAGACTTCAGCTTACTCTCTGGGGAGTGATTGCTATTAACAGTAGAACACCCTGTCAGAAGGTAGCACTATATTTCAGCTCCTAAAATATATTGCCAAATTGCTTTCCAAAAAGACTGCATCAGTTTACCCTCCCATTACCAGCCTATGAATACCCTTCTTATGGCACCCTAGCTAACAGGGTATTGTCTTTTTTCATCTTTGCTAATTAATTGGTGAAAATTGGTCTCTTGTTGTTCCATTAGCATTTTTTATTACAAGTGCAGATGAACATTTTATTCATATGTTCATTAGCCATTCACATTTCCTCTTTTGTGACTTGTTCATTAATGTCATTTTCCCATTGAGAGCCTTTGTATTTTCTTATTATTTTGTATGTGTCTTTAGATATTAAAGACATTATGGTTTTCTCCCATATTTATGGCAAATAGTTTTTCATGTTTGTTCTTTTATTATATTGAACATATAGAAGTTTTTCATTTTACATTGTTAAATATTTTAAGTTTCTTTCTTGATTTTTCTCCAATAGTTATAAACTTAGCACATCTTTCTCTATAAAGAAGTGCTATAGATATCCATGTTTTTATGGTTTCATTTCTTTGATTTACCTGGAATTAATTTTAATGTGAGATATGAAATATGATAATATTTTTAGAAAATATAGAAATTTATTGATAAAAAACCTTTAAACACAGTATATTGTGATTAGATTAAGATAGGACTAATTTTCTGCTTAATAAACTAATCAAACTAATAAAATAATTAAAATCACATGACTATTATATGGATTGTTAAAAATCTCATGCCTTGCTTTCTTTAAATGTTTTTATTTTTCAGTTACAGTTGACATGCAATATTATATTAGTTTCAAGTGTACAACATAGAGATTAGACACTATATAACTTATGAAGTCATCACTTCAATAAATATAGTACCTATACATAGTTATTGTAATATTATTTACTTTATTCCCCCAACCCTCCTCCCATCTGACAGCCATCAAAATGTTCCCTGTATCTATGAGTTTGTTTTTGTTTTGTTTGTTCATTTTGTTTTTTAGATTCCACATATAATGGAAATTATGTGGTATTTGTCTTTCTCTGTCAGACTTTCTCCACTCATCACAATACCCTCTAGGTCCATCCATGTTGCTATAGATAACAAGTCTTCATTCTTTTTTATGGCTGAGTAATATTCTCTATATATATGTACCAACTCTTCTTTATTCATTAATCCATTGATGGATTAATGGACACCCAGGTTGCCTTCATATCTTGGCTATTGTAAATAATGCAGCAATAAACATATGCATGTACATGTCCTTTCGAAGTAGTGCTTTGGGTTTGTTTGGATAAATACATAAAACTGGAATTAATGGCTCCTTTTTTGTCTCTTGTTATATATCACCTTTGTTTAAAGTCAATTTTGTTTGGTAGAAGTATGGCTACTTAGCTATTTTGCTTGTTTCCATTTTCATAAAATATCTTTTTCTATCCCTTTACTATCAGTCTGTGTGTGTCTTTTGATCTGAAGTGACTCTCTTGTAGGCAGCATACGTAAGGGTCTCGTTTTCTTACCCAGTCAACCATCCTATGTCTTTTGATTGGAGCATTTAATCTATTTACATTGAAAATAACTGTTGATAGACATGGAATTGTTGCTGTTTTATTATCATATTTTAAAATAAGTTTATTGGGGTACCATTGGTTAATACAATTATATAATTTTCAAGTGTACATTATCATTTGACATCTGTATATTCTATTGTGCGTTTACCACACAAAGTCCAGTTTCCTTTAGCTATCATATATGTGATCCCCTTTACCCACTTCACTCTCCTGCTACCTACCTATATTTCACTCCCTTTAACTGTCTACCTACACCCTCCTCCCCTACCCACTAGCCTCTGGTAACCACTAGTCTATAGTCCATGTCCATGAGTCTCTGTTTGTCCTATTCATTTGTTGTTTTTAGGTCTATATCCCACATATAACTGATATCACGTGATTTTCAACTTTTCCTGTCTGGCTTATTCGCTTAGCATGATTATCTCGAGATCCATCCATATTGTCACAAATGGCAGTATTTCATCTCTTCTTATGGCAGAGTAACATTCCACTGTATATATGTACCACAGCTTCTTTAGCCAATGATCTATTATAGGAGATTTTGGTTGCTTCCACGTCCTGGTCACTGTGAATAGTGTTGCTATGAACACTGGTGTGCAAATATCTTTTCAGTTATGGGTTTTTGCGTCTTGTGGGTAAATACCCACTAGAGGGATTGCTGGATCATATGGTAGATCAATTCTTAGTTTTCTGAGGAACATTCATACTGTTTTCCATAGTAGCTATACCAATTTTCAGTCCCACCAACAGTATGTGAGGGTTCCTTTTTCTTTGCACCCTCTCCATCATTTGTTATTACTTGTCCTGTTGATTACGGCTATTCTAACAAGTGTGAGATGGAATCTAATTGTGGTTTTGATTTGAATTTCCCTAATAGCTAACAATGTCGAGCATCTTTTCAAATACTTGCTGGCCATTTATATGTCCTTTAGGGAGAGGTGTCTCTTCAGATTCTCTGCCCATTTTTTGATTGGATAGTTTGTTTTTTTGTTGTTGTTGTTACTGAGTCATATGAGTTCTTTGTGTATTTTGGGTATTAGGCCCTTATCGAAGGCATTGCTTACAAATATATTTACCCATTCGGATGGTTGTCTTTTTACCTTGTTGACAGTTTCTTTTCCTGTGCAGAAGCTTTTTAGTTTGATGTAGTCCCATTCATTTATTTCAGCTTTTACTACCCTTGCCTTTGAGGTCAAATTCATAAAATCCTCTTTAGTCCAAGGTCCTTGAGTTTAGTTCTTATGCTTTCTGCAATACATTTTATTGTTTCAGGTTTTATATTCAGATCCTTAATCTATTCTAAGTTAATTTTGTTGTGTAGTGATAGACAACAGTCTAGTTTCATTCTTTTGCAGGTGGCTTTCCAGTTTTCCTAGCAGTATTTATTGAAGAGGCTTTCCTTTCTCCACTGTATGTTTTTCACTTTTTTTGTCAAAAATTATTTTTCCATATAAAAATGGGTTTACTTCTGGTTCTGTTCCACTGGTTCATGTGTCTGTTTTGCTGCCACTATCATGTCATTTTGATTACGGTCTCTTTGTAGTATAATTTGAGATTGGGCAGAGTGATGCCTCCAGCTTTATTCATTTTTCTCAGGATGGTTTTGGCAATTTGGGGTCTTTTGTGCTTCCATACAAACTTGATGATTTTTTGTTCTTTTTTTTTTTTATAAAATGCTGATGGGATTTTGATGGAGATTGCATTAAATCTGTATAATGCTTTAGATAATATGATTACTTTAACTATGTTGATTCTTCCAATCCAAGAACATGGACTATCTTTCCATTTCCTTGTTTCCCCTCTTTCATCCCTAATTTTGTTTATTTGTGTCCTTTCTCTTTTTTCTTTAGTGAGTCTAGCCAGGGGTGTGTGAATTTTATTAACTTTCTCAAAAAAACAGCTTTTTGTTGCATTTATTATTTTCTATTATTTTTTTTGTTTTGTTTTCAATTTCACTTATTTCTACTTTAATTCTGATCATTTCTATCTGCTGACTTTAGGCTTCATTTGTTCTTCCTTTTCTAGTTTTTTAAGATGAAGCGTTGGGTTGTTTATTTGGGCTCATTCTTGTTTTTGGAGATAGGCCTGTAATAATATGGATTTTCCTCTTATGACCATTTTTACCTTGTCCCAAAAGTTTTGATATGTTGTACTATCATAGTCATTCATTTCTATGTATCTCTTGATCTCTCTTTTTATTTCTTCCCTGACCCAGTTATTTTTCAGTAGCATGTTGTTTACTCTCCTTGTATTTGGTATTTGTGGTTCTTCCTGATTTCTTTTTGCAGTTGATCTCTAGCATTTACCCATTTTGATCAGAAAATATGGTTGGTATGACTTCAACCCTCTTATATTTGTTGAAGCTATCTCTGTTTCCCAGTATGTGGTCGATTCTTGAGAATGTTCCATGTGTACTAGAGAAGAATGTATAAGCAGCTGTTTTGGGATGGAAGGCTCTATAAATGTCAATTATGTCCGTTGTTCTAATGTATCATTTAAGGATGTTATTTTCTTATAGATTTTCTATTTGGATGACCTGTCCATATCTGCCAGTGGGGTATTTAGGTCCCCTACTATGATAGTGTTTTGGTCTGTTTCTCCCTTTAGTTCTGTTAGTAATTGTTTTACATATTTCGGGGCTCTCTGATTGGGAGCATAGATATTAATAAGTGTCATGTCTTCTTGGTGCATGATTCCCTTTATCAATATGAAGTGTCTCTCCATACCTTTCTTTACCTTTTTTTATTTTGAAGTCTATTTCGTCTGATATTAGTACTGCTACTCCTGCTTTTTACTGACTGCCATTTGCTTGAAATATCATTTTCCACCCTTTCACTTTGAGTCTGTTTTTGTCTTTGGAGCTGAGATGTGTCTCCTGGAGGCAGAATATGATTGGGTCTTGTTTTTTGATCCATTCTGCAATTCTGTGCCTTTTTATTGGTTAGTTAAGTCCATTTACATTTAGGGTTATTATTGAAATACGAGGTGCCTATAGCCATTTTGTTTTGCTTTCTAATAGCTCGGTGTTTCTATTGCTTCCTTGCCCTTGTGTTTCTGTTTTCTTTATTTTGGTTGGCTTGTGTGGGTTTTCCCTCTGGTTCTTTTTGTTTCATGCTATATACTTCAGTTCTAAATCTTCTGTGTGTAGTTACCATTAAGAATATGTAAAGAATAGTTATATATATAGTCATCCATTTTCTTCTACATGTGCCTTATCTCCATTCTCCTTTGCAAATTTGGATCTTTGAATCTTCCCCTTTTCAGTTATTGTTATCTCAATTTGTCTCTATGTATGCTGAATGTTCATTACTATCTTGTTATAACAATTCTCTTATTATTTAAGCTTATAATGCCATGTTCTTAGTAAGCATTGCACTCCTCTATTTCTATTTGCCTGATAGTCACTTTACTCCTAATTGTTTGTTTTTGTTTTTGTTTTTGTCAATTTGTGTTCCCTGTAGTGCAGGCCTCACATTGGGTAATTCTCTCAATGTTTGTATGTCTGAAAAGGTCTTAATTTCTCCTTCATATCTAAAGGAGAGCTTAGCTGGATACATTATTCTAGGCTGGTAGTTTCTTTTGCTTAATAGTTTAAATATTTGATTCCATTCCTTTCTGGCTTGTAAGGTTTTTGCTGAGAAGTCCATGGATATTCTAATGGGTTTTCCTTTATAAATTATGGTTTTCTTCTCCCTGGCTGCCCTGAGAATTTTGTCTTTGTCATTGATTTTTGAAAATTTTATACAATGTGTCTTGGTGAAGGCCCTTTTAGGTTAAGATAATTGGATGTTCTGTCGATTTCTTGAATTCAAGCTCCAGCTCACTCCTTAGATTTGGGAAATTCTTGTCAATTATTTGTCTGAAAATGCTTTGTAGTTCCTGCTCCTTTTCCTTGCCTTCAATAATGCCCATTATTCTTATGTTTCTCCTCCTGATGGTATCAGCTAGTTCTTGAATTTCTCTTTCATTATTTTTTATTCTTCAGTTTCTCTCTTCTTCCCTTGGATTTATTTCCAGATTTCTGTTAGATATCAGTGATTCTTTCCTCTATTTGGTTGACTCTATTTTCCAAACTTGCTATATCACTTTTCAACTCTTGCCATGTGTTCTTCACCTCCAGAAGTTCTATTTTATTCTTTTTTAAAGTTTCAATCCCCTTGCTCTGTTCATCTAGGTGTTTTTTTTCAATTTCTGAAATTGTTGAAATGACTCGTTATGGAATTCACTGAGTTTTTTTCAGAAGTGCCATCCTGAATTCTCTGTCATTTAAACTGCATATTTCTATGTCTGTAAGCTTATTTTCTGGAGATTTTTTCTTTCTTTCTGAGATGCCTTGTCACCTGGGTTGTTCATGGTGTTTAATGGACTATTTCTCCTCCTGAGCATTAATGGAAATGTATTCTGCTTTTTTTCCCCCAAAACTATTAATTATATAAATTTCTCTCTTTAGCCTGTTGCAAAGAAGGCACTTTTCTTTTTGTTTCCAGTAGGTGGTGTCTAAGCCTCTTGGATCCCTGCTTTATATAAAGCCTTAAAAAATTGCTTTTTATTTTCTGATAGGTATTTAATCACACTCGTTACCCTCAGTTTCAGTCCCTGACAGTGTTAACAAGAGTTTCGGTAGTGTTTGCTCAGAGTCCCCTAGGGTTTCACGGTGTTCAGTCTCAGAGGGAATGCGGGGAGGGGCCCTCTGGGTTGGGGGTTGGGGGCTGTGGCTCATCCTGGGTTTTGCAACCACAGCCGGTAAAAATCAACTGTTGTTTTTCTACCATCCAGCTTCTCTGCCCTCTATCCTGATGATTGGGCCCTGCCGCCAGCTGCAGAAAGGTCACAGCTTTCCCAGGCAGGGCTCTTCAGGGAACTCATTGCTCCTTCTCCCTCCCCTCTCCCCTGTTACAGGGAGCTCCAGTGGCTGTGAGAGGCAGCTTCTTTATTTCTCCCAGTCCACTGCCTGACACCGGGTTTCTGACCTGTGGTAGCTCTTATGTGCAGATCCCACACTCAGATGTGCTGGTGTGCAGTTTGGGTGTATTTTGTGAGTTTTAGATGTTCAGCTTATTGTTGTTTCAAGGAGAGAGATCTGGGGACGTCTCTCACTCTGCCATGTTTCCTTTCCTACTTCTAATTTTATCTTTTTTTTCCTTCTTCTTAAAGAAGTCCCTCTAACATTTCCTGTAATACTGGCTTGGTGTTGATGAACTCCTTTAGCTTTCTTGTCAGGGAAGCTCTTTATCCGTCCTTTGATTTTCAATGACAGCTTTGCTGTGTAGAATAATCTTTTTTTTTTAATGCCTACAGCACCTGGTATTCCTAGGTAGTCTTCCATCCAAGTACTAACCAGGCCCGACCCCTGCTTAGCTTCTGAGATTAGATGAGATTGGTTATGTTTGGGGTAGCATGGCCATAGACTGGCTTGAGTAATCTTGGTGGTAGGTCCTTGCTTTTCATCACTTTGAATATCTTATGCCTATCCCTTCTGGCCTGCAAAGTTTCTGTTGAGAAATCAGTTGACAGTCATGGGAGTTCCCTTGTAGAAAACTAATTGCTTTTCTCTGCTGCTTTTAAGATTCTCTCTTCATCTTTAACCCTTGCATTTTAATTATGATGTGCCTGGTGTGAGCTTCTTTGCATTCATCTTGTTTGGAACTCTGCATTTCCTGGGCTTGTATGTATATTTCCTTTGCCAGGTTCAGAAAGTTTTCCATCATTATTTCTTCCAATAGATTTTCAATTCCTTGCTCTTTCTCTTCTTCTTCCCTTATGATGTAAATGTTGGTATGCTATATGTTGTCCCAGAGGTCCCTTAAACTAGCTTCATTTTTTTTTGCACTTTTCTTTATATTTTTGCTGTTCTAATTGGGTGTTTCTAATACCTTATCTTCCAAATCACTGGTTTGATTCTTTGCTTCATCTAATTTACTACTGATTCCCTCTAATGTATCCTTCATTTTATTTATTCTATTCTTCACTTCTGACTGGTTCTTTTTTATGTTTTCTATCACCATTTTTATGTTTCCTATCTTTGCTAAAGTTCTCACTGAGACACTGACTATCCTTATAACCAGTATTTTGTACTTTACACCTTGTAGATTGCTTGTCTCTATTTCATTTAGTCCTTCTGGAGTCTTGTTCTATTCTTCATAGTGACATGTTTTGTTATCTCCTCATTTTAGCTGTCTCCTGTGTTTGTTTCTGTGTCTTAGGTAGAGTTGCTATGTCTCCTGGTCTTGGCAGAGTGCCCTTACATAGTACGTGTCCTGTGAGGTCCAGTGGTACATTCTCCATGGTCACCAGAGCCGAGTGCTCCAGATCTGTCCCTTGTGTGGGTTATTTGTGCCCTCCTGTTGTAGTTGAACCTTGGTTTCTGTTGGCACATCAATGGAAGGGCTTGATCCTCAAGTTTATAGTTTGTGAGGACTAGCTGTGACTACAGTGAAGGAGCTGTTATGCAAATGCTGACCCTATAAAGCAGGATTCACTTTAGTTGGGCTCTGGTGGCTTCCAAGTTTGTCCTTTGGGTGTACTGTTTGGAGAGGTGTTTGGGTGGTGCTCTATTGTGGTCAAGCTGGCCATGAGTATGTTGATTCTGGAGTCTTGTGGGAGTGACTTTAGTACAGGCCAAGGTCAATCGCTGCCTGTGCCTTGTCCAGGACCACTTGGTATGAGCTAAAAAGTGGTCTGTAGATGATTGCCACTTATGATGGACTTGAAAGTACCTGGGAGAGGCTAAACTGTGAACCAAGGCCAGCTACCACTAGTGCTAAGCTTGGGGCTGCTTAGCAAGTGGACAGGGCATGCCATAGCCAGATGATGTTTGTTCAGGGTTTGCAAACCTGTGAGAGATTTTAGGAAAGTCCACAGCATGACCCATAACAGGCCATTCACATGGAAAAGGCACTATAATTTGCATGGGTGGGCCTGCTAGTTCAGTGGGGCAGGGTCTCAGGGAATCACCAGGGTGAGGTGAATGGTGGTAGTCATGTTGATGGAGACCCAGAGTGCAGATACAGGTAGGCACCATCTCTGGGTCTCCATCAACATGACTCCATCAACATGACCCAGAGATGGTGCCTACCTGTATCTGCACTCTGGGTGGGGAGAGGACTCAACAAAGGAACAATGGCTTCTGCCAGCACTTCTGAGAGGAAGCTGCCCCTCCAACCCTTAGCCTGAAGCCAGGCAATTCAGTTCCTCCTCATATGTCCCTGGTGTTTTTGGAGCTGCTGCTCCAGTACTGGAGCTCAGAGCAAGTGAGTCTGTCAACAAGTAAGTCTGGGTGCAGGCTCTTTAAGGGAATGCCTGGGGCTCCTGCAGCCCTCCGTCTCACTCAGCCACAATCTCTGCTGGTTTTCACAGCCAGAAGTCATAGGGACTGGTATGGGGCTGGGACCCCTTGCTCCTCAAGGGGACTCTCCACAGCCACTCCTTCCCAGTTTTTAACCACCATGCATGGGTGTGGGACCATTCTGGTTTGCATCTCTGCCCTTCCTACCATTCTCCATGTGGCTTCTTCTGTATATCCTTAGTTATAGGACTTCTATTAAGCTAGATTCTCAATAATAATTGGTCTGTAGTTTAGCTCTAATTTTGATATGATCATAGGAGAAGTGTTGAGCACAGTTTTTACCTACCCTGCCATCTTGACTAGAACTGATATATATTTTAAATATCACCATTTATTGAATTGTTCTTCCCTACTTTCTTAAATTGTTAAATTATCATCAGCATATACTTGTCATGCTCTACAGAGAGTTGCAAAGGTTCAAATTTGGCAGTAAACTTTGGAATGGCTTGCTTTTAGATGATAAAAAGATCCTGTAGTGTTGACAGATTATAGGGAGCCATTTAAAAGTTTTGAGTAAATAATTAACATAATCATGTATGCATTATTTTAAAAAGGTGAATAACATAAACTACAGAGAATAGAGCAGTGGGAGAAAAAAGTTTGGAGACGACTATGCCAGGCAGTTGACAGTTCTCTAAATCAGGGATCCCCAATTCCCAGGCTGCAGACCTTAAATGATTCGTGTTCTTGCCTGAGTCTTATAGGCATCTTCCTCCTAGCCTTTTTAAAATATATCTTTTAATAATTTTGGCATATTCCAGGAACTCTGTTAAGCACTTTACATACATTATCTTATTAACTCCCCTCAAACCCCAGTTAGGCAGGCATAACCCCTTTTTTATAAATAAGGAAATTGAGGTCTAGAGATTTCATATAACTTGTTCAAGGTCCCATAGTTAGTGAATCGGAAGAGGTAAAACTCAAGCCTAAAGATTTAGAGAAAATTAAATGAATATAAAACACCTAAAACAGTGCCTGGATAGGTAAATGGCAGCTTCTCATCCATTCATCCATCATCAGGCCTTATTAACTTGAAATTCTATATTAAAAAATATGCTGACATCATTTTAACAAAATATTCCAGCAATAAGAGGAGGCTTATTTAAGTTTAATCGGGAACTATTTTGTCTCTCTGACATTTGTGTAAAATGAGTTCCAGCACAGCAGTCAGGAAACCTGGCTTCTAGTCTGTCTTTTAGGGCTAGGTACTTATGTTGCTTTGAGTAAGTCATTTGACCACAAAGTTTCTTTGTCTGCATTAACAACCACAAAAAGCAATAATATCCTTCACAGGGTTTTCTGTATAGAAGAAAATCTGAAATGGTTGGAAAAGTTCAGAATTCTATGTGATTGTGTAGATTTCCTAATTAACTATTTAAATTCTTAGGCCATGAAAATGCCTATGGAAAAAACTCCAACAAACAAAGAATATGGTCTTTTGTTTTAATTTCTTTGTTTTTATTACATCAATTCTCAAACATAACCAAAAGTAAAGAGAATAGTATAATGAACCATTGTGACCCATTACCTGGCTTCAGTTCAATGATCATCAACTCTACCTTGCTTATTTTATATAGCCTCCCAATATTTTATTTTTCTGTGTGCTTAAAGCATAATCTAAGACAATATATAAATATGGTCCTTTTTATGATGATGAAAATAATGAGGGAATTTTCTTTGGTTTTCTTAAATTCTGAGAAAAAAATTTAAATCTGGCTAGTGAATTCCAATTGTCCATAGAAACAAGCAGGTGGGGGTGAGGCTCCAGCTAGTCTATGCAGAGGGCAGCATTTTCGTTTCCATGATAACAGGATTCATAACATCAAATATTTAACTGGTTTAGAATATTAAAGTAGTTTTGGCTTGAAGGTAATTCTGACCAGAGATTCAACTATTCTTGATAAAATGAGTGAAGAAAAAAAGACTAATTAAAATGATCTTCTTCAAGAAGAAATTTTTTAAAAAAAGAAATATAAGCAAGTGACACTGCCCACTTAATAAAGATGGTAGGAACCAATTTCTACCTAAACCTGAGTCATTGCAATTTGTTCCACGTGTCTAGTTTACAAAGCTCATTGACATTCACAATCCACAGACTAATGATATAAGTAAGGTGGGCATTCATGTACACATTTGTACAAATGAGAAAGTGAGGCCTCTAGGGGTCACACTATCTGAAAAGTTACAGAGCTAGGGACCAGAGCCTAGTTCTCATTTCCTATGTCAGAGCTGGCTCCCTATGTAAGCAAGTATACTGAAAAGGAATGGATTTCTTCACCTTCTATTTCCAATCTCCTTGGGACTTAATGAGTACCTGTACTCTGTAGCAGCTAAGTAGATATTTCTTGCCTGTCTGACTACCTGCAAAATAATGAGAAAAAAATAGTTATAGGTAGAAAGAAAAAAAAATTAGAGAAACAATTAAAGAAAGGTGAAAAACATTAATAAGCTTAGCAAATAAAACACAATCTAGGAAAAATGAAAACCCAAGGAAAAACATATTAAACAGCAATAAAAAGTCTTTTAAAAAGATTTGAAGGCCATAGATCAAAAAGCTGATGGTGGTGGTAATGACAACTGCAGCTACTACCACTTAAATTTACTAGGCTGTGTGGTAAACCTATTAACCCTCTGTGGTAGGGAAGTAATATTATTATCCCCACTGAATGGGTGAAGAAAGTGGGACTCAGAGAGGTTAAGCAACTTGCCCAAAGGTATAAAGCTAATAAGGATAGAGATAGGATTCCAATAGTGTTACTCAATTTTCATTTTTTAAATACTTTCTATGCTTTGCAAATTTCCTACAATGAGCACATATTATCTTTATTTCTTAATCCTATAGCTTCCATTGTGTATAGAAATAACTTTGTCATTACATCATTAACCATACTTAATTACTATTTCTATTCACCTTTTTTATGATACCTCAATTAGACTGTTAAGAGCCTGTGTCTCAGGGAGTGTCATGTTTTAATGGTTATTATAGCTGCTCGATGAATACTTCTTAAATGCATGGAAAATGGAAAGAAAAATGTGGGAGTGTGAGGCAAAACAACCACCACACACATACACACACACACACACACACACACACACACACACACACACAAAAGGTTTATGGAGGTGATGAAAGAGATAGGAGAATATAGAAAAAAGAGGCACAGAAACATAATGATCAAGAACAGATGTATGTGGGACATAGGTAGAAAGACAAACATAACAAAACAAGGTAAATAAAAAAGCTTGTTACACAGAAGTCAGTTTGAGCTAACTTGTAAACTAAAATTGGAGCTAAAATGCATTAACAAAGAGAAGCCAGTCACAGGTGAGAAAGTAGTTTTTTAAGATAGGGTATTTAATTTTTTTTTTAATTAGAAATATCATTTTGAAGTACCTTATGAGAAGAAGAACTACTAAAATTGTTTTTCTGGCAAAGCCTGTCCCTTCATCCAACAATTATCCTAAGATACTTGAGATCTCATCTCCATAAATTCAATAAGCAATTGGAGCCACTTTCTCTTTGAAGCCAGATGCAGAAACAAAAATTACAGTCATTTCCTATATTGCAGATATTAGCCGGCCAGTTGAAAGCCACCTGCACTCATAATTCACATCACCAGAGCTTGGCATCTAGAAGGCTCAAAGTCTTGTCCTCTCTGCCACATACTTCTGCCATGCAGAGGCCAATCTCAGATAACCAAAAGTGAAGTTTAAGTTTGCAGCTGGCCCATGTTATAAGGTGGTGATCTTTTTGTGGTTCCTGCTCTTTTTTGAATTAAAGAAAAATAATTACTTATATACAGAGTTAAACATAAAATAGTACTGATGGCAAATAATGGCAGTTGCCTGCTCCACTGCTCCCTATCACTCTCATAAGAAGCAATGCTTTTCTGTGGTTTTAACTGTTTCTCCTGGTTTATACATTATATAATCTAAATAATAAGCCTAAATGAATACTATAATTTTAGATGTTATCTATTGACTTTCTGTTGCAATAGTTAAGGATTTAGCTTTCTTATCCTTTTCCCTCACTTAACCCTCTATCCTTTGCTTCCCTCAGTCCTTCTTGGTTTGATTTAGCCAAAGCAAGTTTACCTGATTATAACTGTGTAATTATTGTTCACTGCTAAGCAAAATAGTTAATTATTGTTAGTCTTTTAGTTAGTGTTAGCATATTATTGTTAGTCTTTTGATTTTTTTCTGGCATTAACAACTGCTTCAGTATTTCATTTTTTTTGAGATTTCTGTATTTCTAATGCTAATTTATCCAGGTGTTCTAACAGTTCTGTAAAATACCCATTGAAAATTTCCCAAATACTCCAATCCATTTATAATCTGCTAGTTCCATATTCTCCCTAAAGATTGCCCTCTCACAACTCTTGGTTCCCCTAATACAAACTAGACCAGTTATCTTCCAGCCTGGAACATGATTGTCCTCCTGGGACTTCCTCTCACCATTCCCTGGAATTGGATTCTTTGTTTCCTGGATCTCATACTGTGTCTTCCTCTTTCTTGGTTTACTCCCTCATTATAGTAGAGTACAAACTCCAATAGCTTCCAGAGAAAAAGTTCATTGGAGGAATTTTTTGAGACCTTGCATATTCTACACTAATAGTTAACATGGTCATGATTGGATAGCTATATAATTCTAATGTGAAAATCGCTTTCCATTAAAAACTTAGACATTTATGGTCAATGAATTTTTAACAAAGGTGTCAATACCTTTCAACATGGAAAGTCATCTTTTCAACAAATAGTGCTGGGACAACTGGATATATACAAGTGAAATAATGAAGTTGGACCCTTGACTCAAATCATATACATAAACTCAAAATAGATCAAAGACCAAAATGAATCCAAACAGCTAAAACTATAAAACTCTTAGAAAAAAAAAACATAGATATAAATCTTCATGACCTTAGATTAAGCAATGGTTTCATTTGCCCACACAATCAAAGAACAAATACATAAATGGGACTCCATCAAAATTAAAAACTTTTGTGCTTTTAAGAATACTATCAAGAAAGTGAAAGACAATCCATAGAATGAAAATAAAATATTTGCAAATATATCTGATATGGGAATTATATCTAGAATATATAAAGAATGCTTACAATTCAATAATAAAAAAATTATCCAATTAAAAGTGGGTTAATGATTTGAATAAATATTTCTCAAAAGAAGATATGCAAATGGAAAATAAGCCCATGAAGAGAGGCACAACATCGCTAGCTGCCAGGGAAATCCAAATCAAAATCACAAATAAGTACTACTCCACACTCACTAGGAAGGCTATAATAAAAAAAAAATGTGTTCTCAAAGATGTGAAAAAATTAGAATGCTCATACATTGCTGGTGGGAAGGTAAAATGGTGCAGCTACTTCAGAAAGCAGTTTGTCAGTTCCTCAAAAAGTTATAGAGTTATCATCTGACCCAAAAATTTCATTCTTATACCCACAAAACATATGTCTACAGAAAAATTGGTAAACAGATATTCATAGCCGCATTATTCACAATAGCCCAAAGTGGAAACAACCCAAATGTCCATCAATTAATAAATGGATATACAGATACCATGGAATATTATTCAGCCATAAAAAGGAGTGAAGCGCTGATACATGCTACAACATGGGTGAAGCCTGAAAACTTAATGTTAAGTGAAATAGACACAAAAGGCCACATATTGTAGGATTCCATTTATATGAAATGTCCAAAATAAGCAAATTCATACAGATAGAATGTAGATTAATCATTACCAGGGACTGTTATATGGGAATGGGGGTATAGAGAATGACTGCTAATGAGCACAAGATCTCTTTTCAGGATAATGAAAATGTTCTAGAATTAGACAATAGTAATGGTTGCACAACTGTATGAATATACTAAATACCAATGGATTTCATGCTAAATTTTTAAAATAAACTTAAAATCTATCTGGGGTATTTGTGTTGAACTATTTCTGGGAGTTGTATTCTGTTCCATTCACCTAAATGCCTATTCCTCAGACAATACCACACTGTCTTACTTACTGTACCTATACAGGAAGTCTTAAAAATAGGAACAGTGATTCCTCACACTTTATTCTTTTTAGCCATCCCAGTGTCTTTGCCTTTTCATACAGTTTTAGAATAACCTTGATTATATGTACAAAATATATTGTTGGGATTTTGATGAGAATTGCATTACACCTACAGATCAATTTGAAAAGAGTTTATATTTTTACTATACTGAATCTTCCAGTCCATGAGAACATTATGTCTCTCCATTTATTTAGTTCATTGATTTCTTTCATTTGTGCTTTGAAAATTTTAGCATATGGCATACAGATACTGTAATTGTTTTAATAGATTTATATTTAAGTATTCTAATTTTTTGAAGTGATTATAAATTGTATGTATTTTTAATTTTTGTTTCCACATGTTCTTTGCTAGTATACAAAAATGTGACTTGTGTGTGTTGATCTTCTATATTGCGACTTTCCTAAACTCATTTATTAATACTACAACTTCTTTAGATTCTTTTTCTACACAAATAATCAGTAGCACATTCTGAAAATAAGGATATTTTAATTTCTTCCTTTCCACTACATTTGCCTTTTATTTCCTTTTCTTGCCTTATTGAGCTGGCTAGGACTTCCACTTCTATGATGAGTAAGAATGGGAAGAGCAGACACCTTTGCCTTGTTCCTGATCTTAAAAGGAAAACACTCAACCTTTGATTTTAAGTATCATGATAGCAGCAGGATTTTTATGGATAATCTTGATCAAGCTGAGGAACTTCCTCTCTATATTTATTTTTCTGGGAGGTTTTTTAAAATCATGGATGGGTGTTGAATTTTGTTAAATGCATTTTCTGTATTAATTGATATGATCATGCAATTTTTCTCCTTTAGCCTGTTGGTGTAGGAGATTCCTGGAATAAACCCCACTTAATTGTGATGTATAACTCTTTTTATATAATTATTATAAAAATTTTGTTGAGAAATTTTGCATCTAAGATCATGAGAGATACTGGTCTGTGGTTTTCCCTTTTTTGTACTGCCTTTGTCTCGTTTTGTTATTAGGGTAATATTGGCTGCATATAATGAGTTGGCAAGTATACTGTCCTCCTCTATTTTCTGAAAAAGATTGTGGAGCCAATTTTTTTTCAAATGTTTGGTAGAATTCTCCAGTAAAAAAGATCAGGGTTGAAGGACATTTTTATGAAAGCTTTTAAATTATGAATTCAATTTCTTTAATAGTTATAGGAATACTCATACTATCTATTTTGTATTGCATGAGTTTTGGTAGTTTGTGTTTTTCAAGGGATTGATCCATTTCATCCATGTTTTTGAATTTATGACAGTAGAATTGTTCATAATATTACTTTAATAAAGGATCTGCAGTAATATCCTGATTCATTCCTGATATTGGTACTTTGTATCTTATCTGTTTCAGTCTTGCTAGAGACATCAATTTTATTGATAATTTCAAAGAACTAGCATTTTGTTTCATTGATTTTCTCCATTGCTCCCTATTTTCAATTTTGTTTATTTCTGCTTTTTGTTTTCTTTTTTTTGCTTTTGGTTTTAGTCTTCTTTCTCTAGCTTTTCCTTTTTGAGGTAGTCACTTAAATTATTGATATGAGGTCCTTCCCCTTTCTTCAATATGCGTACAGGTCTTTTATCTCCTTGGTTAAATTTATTCCTGGATATTTTATTTTATGTAATTAAAAATGGGATTGTTTCCTTAATTACTCTTTCTGATAGTTTGTTATTGATGTATAATAATGCAACTGATTTCTGAATATTAATTCTGTGTCCTACAATTTCACTGAATTTATTTGTCAGTTCAGAGTTTTGGTGGAATCTTTAGGGTTCTCTCTCTATATTATCATGTCATCTGCAAATAATGACAGTTTTCTTCTTTTCCAATATGGATGCCTTTTATTTATTTTTCTTGTCTGACTGCTGTGGCTAGGACTTCCAAATACTCTATTTAATAAAAGTTGTGAAAGTGGACATCCTTGTCTTGTTCCTGGTCTTAAGACAAATGCTATGAGTTTTTCTCCATTGAGTATGTTAGTTGTAGGTTTCTCATATATAGCTTTTTTTATGTTGAGGTATGTTCCATCTATTCTTGTTTTGCTGAGAGGTTTTATCATAAATGGATGCTGAATTTTGTCAAATGCTCTTTTCTGCATCTATTGATATGATCTTATGATTTTTATCTTTCATTTTGTTTATGTTGTGTATCATGTTAACTGATTTGCAGATTTTTTATATTTATTTATTTTAATTAGTTTCAAGTATACAGTACATTGGTTAGACATCTATATAATTCATAAAACAATCCCCTCAATTGCTCCCTCCCTCCCCTGACTCTCCATCTAGCCAACATATTAATGCTAACTGCATTCCTTATGCCATGCTCCCCATCCCCGTGACTATCCATCGGCTACTAATTTGGACTACTTTAACCCTTCACCCTATTCTCTTAGTCTCCCAGATCCCCTCCCCTCTGTCCATCACCAAATTGTCTACTATATTTGTGAGTCTGTTTTTTATTAGTTTGTTCTTTTTATTCCTTAGATTCCGCTTATAAGTGAAATCATATAGTGTTTATCTTTCTCTGTCTGACTTACTTACCTTCTAGGTCCATTAAAGCGATATCTTTTTCCATCCCCTTCCTTTTAGTCTGTGTATGTCTTTTAATCTGAAGTGAGTCTTTTGTATTTTTTCTTCTTAAAGAAGTCCCTTCAACATTTCCTGTAATTCTGGCTTGGTGGTGTGATAAATTCCTTTTGCTTATTTTTGCCTGGGAAGCTCTTTATCTGTCCTTCAACTCTAAATAGCTTTGCTGGATAAATTATTCTTGGTTGTAGATCCTGGGTCTTCATCCTGATAATATTTTTTTTGCCAAGCCTTTCTGTCCTGCATAGTTTCTTTTGAGAAATCAGCTGCCAGTCTTATGGTATTCCCTTATAAGTTTTTCTCTTGCTGCTTTTAATATTTTTTCTTTGTATTTAACCTTTGGCATTTTAATTATGATGTGCCTTGCTGTGGCCCTCTTTGGATTTCTGATTTTTGGAATTCTCTGAGCTTCCTGAGATTTTATGTCATTTCCTTCACCAGGTTAGGGAAGTTTTCCATCATTATTTCTTAAAACAGCCATTCAACATCTTGATTTTCTTGTTATGCCAATCCAATGAATATTTAGACCCTTAATAGTGTCCCAAAGGCTCCTTAAATTATTTTTATAGTCTTGACTTCTTACCTCTTGCCATTCTGATTGCATTTCCTTGGCTTTCCTGTCCTCTAGATAGGGCATTTGATCCTTTTCTTTATTCACTTTGTTTATTCCATTTAATATACCTCTCATCTCAGAAAACATGTTCTTCATTTCAGACTGGTTCCCTTTTATAATTTCCATTTCCATTTATATGTTTTTAAATCTCTTTGTTGAAGTTCTTTACACTTCCCAAAAGTTGATTGAGCATCTTTATTACCAATGTTTTGAACTCTGCATCTGTTAGATACTTGACTCCATTATATCTGGATCTCTGTTATGTCTTGTCATATGGTTTCTGCTTCTTTGTCTTCCCATTTTGGCTGCCTTTCTGTGTCTGTTTCTATGTACTGAGCAAAGTGTGGATATGCAAAGTAGGTGGCCAGTGACACAGTCCTGAGAGGGGTTCAGATGCAGGCCAAACTTAGCCAGCTCTAGCCTGTGCCTCTCCAGGGCCACTTGTTAAGATTCAATAAGCAATCCACAGATTCTGTACTTATAGTAGTCTCAAAAGGCCACACCAGAAACGGAGGCCAGCTGCCTCCAGTGTAGAGGCACTGCTCAGCAAGATGCATCTGACTTGCTGAGGATACCTGGTTGTGGCTTGGGTGGGACCACGAGTTGGGGTAGGCAGGGTTTCAGGGAATCTTCTGGGTGGAGCAACCTCTGTTATCCAGTTTGATGATGTCACAGCTATGGTGGCGCTGTATCCAGCACACCGGTATGGGGGAGGACTCAAAAGGAAACAATGGATACCACTGGCACTCCTGTACAAAGTGAGTCTTGCATCAGCCCTCACTCCAACAATGTCTCCCTGTAAGTCCCTTGTGCCCACTGCATGCAGCCAAATTGGCACTGGTGCTCAGAGTGAGTAGGTCTGTCACTGTGAAAATCTACTCACGGACTTGGCCCCTTTAAGAAGTGTCTGCCGCTGCCAATGCTGCAGCCTCCGTCTCACTCAGAGGCTCAAAACCAGGTTGCCCTGCGTCCTCACACCGTCCTACCTTCTGCATTGCAAGGTGATTGCTTGGATTTCTCCCTATTTATATGGCCTGTTCATCTAGATCCCAGGTGATTTTTCCTTGCTGCTGCTCCTTGTTTCTGTCAAAACTTAGATTTGGTCTCCAGAGGGATGAACAGAGCCTCTATCATCTACATCATTTTTTTAGTCTCTGATTTGCAAATAGTGAATCAACCTTGCATCCCAGGAATAAATCCCACTTGATCATTGTATGTGATCTTTCTGATGTATTTTTGAATTCAGTTGTTAATATGTTCTTGATAATTTTGCATCTGTGTTCATCAGGGATATCAGCCTATAATTTTCTTTTTTAATATTTTTGTCTGGTTTTGGAATCAGGTTAATAATGGTGGTCTCATAAAATGAATTTGGGAGCCTTCCCTCTTCTTGAATTTTTAAAAATAGTTTGAGAAAGATAGGTCTTAATTCTTTGAATTTTTAGTAAAATTTACTTGTGAAGCCATTTGGTTCAGGACTTTTGTTATATTGAGAGTTTTTTTAATGACTAATTTGATTTCATTAGTAGTAAACTGTTCAGATTTTCCTTTTCTTCTTGACTCGGTCTTGAAAGATTGTATGTTTCTAGGAATTTATCCATTTCTTCCAGATAATCCAACTTATTGGCATATAATTTTTTGTAGTATTTTCTTAAAATCCTTGGTATTTCTGTGGTGTCAGTTTTTTTCCTCTTTCATTTCAGATTTATTTGGGTTGTCTCTCTTTTCTTGATGAGTCTGGTGAAAGGCTTATCAATTTTGTTTATCCTTTCAAAGAACCAGTTCTTGGTTTCATTGATCTTGTGTATTGTTTTTTATTTTCAGACTCTATTTCATTTATTTCTGCTCTCTTCTTTATTATTTTTCCTTCCAAAAACTTCAGGTTTTGTTTGCTGTTCTTTATCCAGTAGCTTTAAGTATAAGGTTGAATTGTTTATTTGAGATTTTTCTTGTTTCTTGAGGTAGGCCTGTATTGTAATAAATTTCCCTCTTAGGACTGCTTTCACTGTGTTTCATAGGCTTTGGGTCATTGTGTTTTCCCTTTCATTTGTCTCATTGTTTGAATTTCTTCCTTGATCTCATTAGTCACTCGTTCACTGTTTAGAAGCATGTTATTTTGCCTTCATGTGTTTGTTTATTTTCGGATTATTTCTTGTAATTGATTCCTAGTTTCATACCATTGAAGTCAGAGAAGACTTAATATTATTTCATTTGCATAAAATATCTTTTCCCATCCCTTTTAGTCCGTGTGTCTTTCAATCTGAAGTGGGTCTCTTGTAGGCAACATATGTAGGGTCTTATGTTCTTACCCATTCAGCCACCCTATGTCTTTTGATTGGAGCATTTAATCCCTTTACATTGAAAGTAATTATTGACAGGTACATAGTTATTGCCACTTTATTACTCATGTTTATTTTCTCTTTTTCCCCTTCTTCATCTTAAATAAATCCCTTTAACATTTTTTTTTTGTAATAATGGTTTGGTGGTGATGAACTCCTTTAACTTTTTCTAGTCTGGAAAGCTCTTTATCTTTCCTTCAATTCTAAATGATAGCCTTGCTGAGTAGAGTAATCTTGCTTATAGGTCCTTTCTTTTCATCACTTTGAACATTTCATGCCAATTCCTTCTAGCCTGCAATATGTCTATTGAGAAATCAGCTGATAATCTTATGCCTACAGCACCTGGTCTTCCTAGGTGGTCTCCCATCCAAATACTAACCAGGCCTGACCCTGCTTAGCCTTTGAAATCAATGGAATCAGGCTTGTTCAGGGTAGCATGGCCATAGAAAATCTTTGACATTTTAGTTATGATGTGTCTTGGTGTGGGCCTCTTTGGGTTACCTTGTTGGGGATGCTCTGAGCTTCCTGTGCTTGTATGTCTATTTGTTACACCAGGTTAGGGAAGTTTTTCATCATTATTTCTTCCAATAGGTTTTTAATCTCTTGCTCTCTCTGTGTGTTTTCTGCTGCTTTGCTTTCCAAATGGCTGATTCAGTTCTATGCTTCATCTAATCTACTGTTGATTCTTCATAAGGTATTCTTCATTTCAGTTTTTGTGTTCTTCATTTCTGACTGCTTCTTTCTGATGGTTTCTATGTTCTTTTTATGCTTACTATCTCTTTTTTGAAGTTCTCACTAAATTCCTTGAGAATGTTACATCTAGTTTTAAGTTCTTTGAGCATCCTTATAACCATTGTTTCAAACTCTGTATCTGGTACATTTCTTGTCTCCATTTTGTTTAGTTCTTTTTCTGTAGTTTTCTCCCGGGTTTTTTTTTTCATTTAGAACATGTCTCTTTGTCTCCTCATTTTGGCTACCTCTCTGAGTTTGAGTCTATCTATGAGGTAGATATTCTATGTCTCTCAATTTTGGTAGGGTGGCCTTATGTAGTAGGTGTACTGTGGAGACCAGTGACACAGTCTTCCTGGTCACCTGAGCTGGGTGCTCCAGGAGTATGTCTTGTGCAGGTTGTGTGTGTCCCTCTGCTGTATTTGAGCCTTGATTGCTGTTGGCATATCATTGGGTGGGATTGACCCTCAGGTTGACTGGCTGTGTAGAATGGCCACAACTACACCATACAAGCTGCATTACAGGCCAATTCCACTGAGCAGGATTCACTCCAGCAGATTCTGGTGCCTGCCAAAACCACCTTTGTGTATGCTGCTTGTGGAGTGAATCGGATGGTGCTCTGCTGTGGTATAAAGCCAGCCACCAAGTGTGTTGGTTCTGAGGCCTTTGGGAGGGGTTTTCATGAGGGCCAAATCCAGCTGCTACCTGTGACTGGTCCAGGGCTACCTTGTAGAAGCTACAAAGTGATCCACAGTTGGTAGCTTCCTGAGTTCAATCTGGAGGCACATAGTAGAGGCCACGCTGTGAAGTGAGGTCAGCTACCACTAGTACCCAGCCTGGGGCAGTTCAGCAAAAGTCTTATGGCACCCCAAGTCCTAATGCTGTCTGAGGGCTGTTCCAATGGCTCAGCCGCTGAGTGTACCTTGGGAAGTATGTGAGTTGGGTGAAGCAGGGTCTCAGAGAGTCAATAGGGTGGGGCCTTGGTGTTCACCAGTTTAATACAGATTCAGATTTAGCACCAGCGCTGAGCCTGGGGCCACTCGGCAAAACGCTTAGAGCATACCATAGGTCGGCTGCCCCTGCTTTCAGCCCACAGTCCCCCAAGAGTTGTCCAAGGAAGACTGCAGAACAGGCCAATTCCATCTGCCTGCTACTGCAAGAACTTCTGGCAGTGCACAAATTGGGAGAGGTGGGGTTCTAGAGAGTCCCTAGGGTGGAGCAAGTGGATTTTACCGGTCCAATACAGATTCAGATTTTGCCACATGAGAGTAGGGCTCAACACAGGAAAGATGGTGCCCACCCACTGGCTGAAGGGGAGGATGTCTCAACACAGGGACAATGGCAACTGTCCCTCCAGCCCTCACCCTGAAGCCACAGAACTCAGTCTCTCCCTGTATGTCTCTGGTATCTCCCGAGCTACTGTTCCTCCACTAGAGCCCAGAGCAAGTGCCTGTGAATGAATGAGCCTGTGTTTAGGTCCTTTAAGAGTACACATGGGTTTTCAGCAGCCTTCCATCTTACCCAGATGTATGGAATCCCCACTGATTTTCACAACCAAATATTGTAGGGGTGCCTCTTCCCAGCACTAGTGCTCTGAGATGGGGAGCCCAGTGTGGGGTTAGGACCCCTCACTCCTCAGGGGAGACCTCTGCAGCCAAGAGATCCCTCCAGATTCTAACCACCACATGTGGGGGCGGTGCCAGCCTGTTTCCTGTCTCTGCCTCTCCTACCATCTTGTGTCTTCTTTATATTTTATTTATAAGACTTCTGTTCAGCTAGTTTTCAAATGATTCTCCAGGTTGATTGTCCTATAATTTAGTTGTAATTTTAATGTGGTCATGGGAGGAGGCAAGCACAGTGTTTACCTACTTTGCTATCTTGACTAGAATCCTATGTACTTTCAGATTTAGTAGATTTTGCCAAATTGTTGTCCAAAGCATTTGCTTCATTCTAAGCACTTTACATGTGTCAACTCGTACCCTCACAATGACCATAGAAAACAAATACTGTTGTACTCATTACAGATGAGGAAACTGAAGCTAAGAGAAGTTAAGTGACTTATCCAAGGTCACATAGCTGGCAAGGTACAGAGCTTGTATTTGATTAGGGACAGTCTAGTTTCAACACCCACGTTTTTTAACCACTACACTGTTCTGTCTCCTATCCCAATCCACTATCATTTTATTTTGCATTCCTCCATTACTAATGAGGTTGAACATATTTTATCCTTTTTTTCAGAAACACTAAGTACTAGAGAAGCAGTGAATATTTAAAAAGATCCATGGCCCACCCACAATGGCAATGAACTCTCATAGATGCCAGGGGCCTGGTCCATGGCCTCCATGACAATATGAAGTTTGAAAACTACTGAATTGATGAACTGATTTTGAGGAGTAACATCTTTTAAAAATTAGTTTTATTTTTATTAAATAAATATATATTTATATTTATATTTATATTTATATTTATATTTATATTTATATTTATATTTATATCTATATTTATATTTATATATACACCTTGTGTAAATATACAACTTGATCTACAAAACTTGTTAAGGAAAGCAACAAGTTTCCCCTAGACATCTTGTGGTGCCAGAAAGTAAAGAAGTGTCAGAGAATGACAGGGATATCTCAAAAGAACATAGAAGCCAGTGGGCTCCCAAAGGTGAAATGAAATTATTTGTTCATCAAAATAAATTATGATAGTAATACAGTATAATTTATTAAATAAAATAAGAACCCATGAGTCTAAACTGATATTAACTTACTAATTATTTAGTTAATTAAATATTTGGTAAAAAGAAAAATTTCTTCCTTAGAGTAAAATGCAAACTACTAAATCTAGAAGGAATGATGAAATTAAAAAATCATCAATGGATGGTAGAACTAGTAAGTGAAAGTGTTAAGAGGCAAAGAATATTTATGTAATATCAAAGTAGTTCCCCACAATTACTTATCAATTACAAAGGGGAAATGGTAACTTTATAGTGAGAGAACCTCATGCTTACTATCTGTCTTAGTCCATTTGGGCTCTATAACAGAATGCTATAGAATGGGTGGCTTATAAACAATAAACATTTATTTCTCACAGTTCTGTAGACTGGAAAATCTAAAATCATGACTCTGGCAGATTTAATGTACGATGAGCACCTGCTTCCTCATACATGACCTTCTCACTGTAAGCTCACATGGCAGAAGGGGCAGGAGAGTTCTCTAGGGCCTCTTTTATAAAGGCACCAATCCTAATAATGAGGGTTCCACCTTCATGACCTAGTCACTTCCTAAAGGTGCCCCCCACCTCCAAATGCCATCTCCTCAGAGGTTAGGATTTCAATATATGAATTTGTATTGGGACACAAACGTTCAGACCATGACACTACCTAAATCGAGTGATCAAAGCTAACAGCAGCAATGTTGACACAAACTGATATATATCTCCTGATATTACAAACTGAGAAGGACACAGTCCCACTTTTGTTATTCTTGCTAATCTAACCACTTGGAAAAAGCAGAAAATACAAATTTACAGACAATATACAAATGACTGGCCTATAGTCTTCAAATATTCTAAGATAAAAGAAAGACAAAGAGAAACTGAGGAACTGTTCCAGATTAAAGATTAAGAAGACATGGTAATTAAATGCAATGCATATCCTAGATTGGATCCAGAACCCAGAAAAAAAAGAAGCTCTAAAGAACAGGATTAGACCAATTGTTCAAATTAGAATATGAATTATGGTTTAGATAATAGTATTATTTTGATACTACATTTTCTGGTTTTGATAATCATACTTTGGTTATGTAAAGAATGATCTGTTAGGAAACACAGCCTGAAGTATTTAGGAGTAAACTGACATGGCGTTTTCATTACTTTCAAATGGTTTATGAGAGAGAGAGACAGAATGGTAAAGGAACTATCCCTCACAAAATGACTACAATAGGGAGCATAGCTGGCCAAGCAGTGTATCTGGTCAACCAATTTGTGTAGAGAAAAATGTGGCCTGAGGTGAAAATATATACAGATTATTAGGGAATGATCAATGGAATGATCAGGGGCCTGGAAGGAAAAGGATAAATAGGCACCACAGAAGTAGCACCAAACAATCAAGTAGACAAAATACTTCACCAGTTAACATTGGCCAACCATTGTCACCACTCACTCCAGAACTTCCAAGATGGATATATGAATAGAATGGTCATGGTGACAAAGACAGAAGCCACATATGGGTCCAGTCACATGAACTCCTACTTTAGAAGTCCAATCTAGTATTGCTACTTCTGAATATCCAACTTATCTTCAATAAAGACCAACACTGTACAGCACTATTCCTTGAAAAATAGTGGCCACTTTGTGGCAAACTGGCTATATTGGGCTCTTTCACCCTGGAAGGGCCAAGTAGTTGATCCTTAGTGAGATAGATCATTGTTTAAGCATAAGTTTGCTTTTCCTGTTTGCAGAGCCTCAGCCAGAAACACTGTCTATGGGCTTATGGAATTCCTGACACCTCACACAGCATAGCATCTGACCAAACTACCCCCTTACAGCAGAGGAGGTGCAGAAGTGGACCAGTTACCATGGGGTCCACTGTTCGTATCGCATACCACACCATGCAGAGGCAGCTGGTCTCAAAGAATGCTGTAACAATCTTCTAAAGGTACAACTGAAGTGTCAGCTTAGAAGAAACACTCTGAAAATAGTGAGCAAACCTTGAAGGTATAGTGTATTTGTTAAATCACAGACCTCTTTATGCTGCTGCACTCCAATATTAAGGATACATGAACCCAGAAACCAAGGGATAGAAGCAAGAGCAGCCCCGATTGCCTGCATTCCTAATGACCTATTGAGGGACTTATCCTTTCTATCCCCTCGTCTCTGGGCTCTACAAGGGTAAGGCCCTGTTTCCCAAATGGAGTGCATGCTTTCCAGGGGATACAGAAAAGATTCCAGTGAACTACAAGTCAGAGCTGATTCCACAACACTTTGTATTCCTTGTGCCCAAGTACAAGAAGGTGAGAGGAGTCACCGTCCTAGCAAGGGTAATAGATCCTGCTGTTCTGGAGGAGGCAGGATGGCTTTTACACAATGATGGCAGTGAGGAGTTGTATGTGGATCCCAAGTGGCTCACATGGATACCTCCTGGTACTTCCTTGCCCCATTGTAACTGTGAATGGAGAAGTAATGCAATCCCAGACAGACAAGGTCTCACACCACTCAAGAATGAAGGTTAGGTCCCATTACCAGGTAATGACCAAGACCTGCTGAGGAGACACCTGAGGTTGAAGTGAATTTAGAAATAGATAGTGGAGGAGGGAGAGGATGAGTGCCAGTTGTGCCTCCAAGACCAACTGCAATAACTGGGGTTGTAGTCCTTCTGAATAACCATCTTCTTTTGAGCTTTCCCTCAGAAAGAAATATCCATAGGAACTACACAGAAGCTTCTCCACAAACCTGGGAAGAAAAGTAGATCTATGATCCCAAAGGGTGGATAGTGGCAGCCATAAGAATGCATCTCATATACGTCCTACTACAGAGGGCATAACTGACAAAAGGTCTCAGCTGCCACACTCTGAAATCTAGGGGAGGTTGTTGTGCCAAGGCCACATCTCCCACTGGCCACTCCCTGACAATGACTGAGTTAGAGATGCAGGAGTGCTGTCATCTGACCTTGGTTCAGACTCCCTGAAAGCGAGGAACTCCTTACACTAGATGGCTATCCAGAATACTCCCACCCAAGCTTTTCTCCTCATCTCCTTCATCCAGAGTCAGAATTGCATAGCAGTCTGATGGTACCTTCATATTCTCCAAGCTCCCTCATTTCCTTTCATAATAACATATATCTCAAAAGTCTTAAATTGCCCTCCTGAATTCTTAAAGCATCAGAACAAAAATCTATCCTGACAGCAATAACAACTGTGTCCTAAACCTTACCTACAGAAGGGAGCAAGCAGACCAACATCAGTGTCTATAGGGTTAAAATGTGATCGGGGTTCTTTATAACAATGTTTTAATAATGTATGTCCTTCCTTAGCTGTCTTCACCCAGATTTGATGTTTTCTTAAAATATGAAGATATTGTTTTTAAATGACCCATTTAAAATATAATAAGTTACAAACCAGAAATGTTCAAATCGTCTGACAGTGCACAGTTAAACTAGTAATAAAGACAAATAGAATGAACCACTTTAAGAGAGTACTGTAATAGTGAATGTGCCAGGGAGGTGCTTGCAAATAGTTGAAATTATGCCATTTGTAAACTACTACCAAGATGCTGTATTAAGACAGTGACATTACGGTTTATGTTTCCCCTTTGCTTTCCAAGCTTACTTTTAATGCTGTTATAACATTTTTGTCAGTAACTATATTTGTACATATGTATGTACATCCTACTTTGATGCATGAAAACACAGTGATGCTGTTTTAGCAAATTACAATTTTAAAAGATGTCAGCAGGAGGATATCATGATGCAGTTGAATGAGGACTAGTCTGACAAATCTGGGGACCTGGATTTTAATCTCAGGTCTGCCATCATGGTCTAGTGATGTCTCTACTCTGTGCCTTGGTTTTCCTATAGGTAAATGAAGAGGATGGGCAAGATGGCCTTCTTTTCAGTCTTCAGTCCTTTGACTTTTTCTTTCACCATGTGTTTATTGATGACTCCATTCATGCTCAAAGTACTTAAGATTTTAAAAGGTCCATCAAGTTTAAAGATTGTGTCTACCAGAATTTTGGTTGGTTTATTTGACTTGGAACAGGAAAATAAACCCTATCTTATAATTGATGTAGCTATCTCTGACAGCAGGCAAAAACAATAATGGAAAGAAACAAATGATAGGGTCTTCTGTTTATTCCACATACCCACTGAAAATGGTAACACTGCAGAAACAGAGTAGCAAAAAGAGAAAAGGGAACCAGTATGTAAACATCAGCAAGCATTTGCTCTTAAGAGGTAAGAAGAAAAACATGGGTCTGGACTTGTGACAAATAAATTTCATGTAAAAGCTACCTTCTTTTTCAATGGCTTGAAAGAGGGTGTGGGTTTTCAGGCCCAGTGCTGACATTAAGAAACTGTGTTATCTGGGTTTAACTGCAGAAAGAAGGTAGATGAAAACATTTTCATGTGAGCATAGTAATATTTAAGGTTGGTACTCTGAAGTCAAATTCTAAAATTCAAGTGGATAAAGTTAGAAAATGTGCTTCTATGATCTGAGTAGCTTAGTTACATTTGAACTCTTCTCATCTATGGGCAAATAAAGGGTCCAAATTTGATTGACATTTTTTATTATAAGTCCCTTATACACATGAGATCAATTATTTTTAACTTTTTATTTTGATATAATTTAAAATTTAAAGGAAAAGAACTTACATGTATCCTTTTCTAAGATTCACTAGTTGTCTACATTCCCCCCATGTGTTAGTCCAGATCCTCTGCAAAGCAGATTCCAATAAGGGATTAAATGTGCAAGAAATTTATTAGAGGAAATGCCTCTCTATTAAGAAAGGACATACATTACTAAAACACTGTTATAAAGGACCCCAGGTCACACCCTAACCCTGTAAACACGGATGTTGATCTACTTTTTCCCTATTGTAGGTGAGGTTTAAGACAGCTGTTACTGTTGTCAGGATAGGTTTTTGTTCTGATGCTTTAAGAATTCAAGAGGGCATTTTAAGACTTTTGAGATATGTTATTTAGAAAGGGATTAAATTATTTTACTTTACTAAAACACATTCATTTTGAAATATTAAGATAATTCTCACTTTAAATAAACTCAAACCAAAAATCAAACAGTACATTTGAACAATTTGAGCTGCAGACCATAACATTTTTACATAAGTCATGAGGAGGATTGAGTATTAAACAAAGTGAACCTCTTTTTGGGGGAAAAGTGACTTATTTTAGAAGTGAACTGTATTTAGAAAGAAAATAAACTGTAGACAAAAACCTCTATACCTTTGTCTCCAAGAAGCTGGACAAGATCTGGAGAGACTACCTAGTAAAGCCACCTGCTCTTCATAGAAATTTCTCCCCTCTTGATCCCCTCACCTAAAGCTCCTAAAACAAATCCCCACTATCTTAGTCATATGGCTCCAGTCTATAAAGAAAGAATTTTAGGCACTTAACCTGTGATAGGAAAGAGTTTTGTGGACAAGAAAGTCTTCCAGGTATCCCTTAAACCACATGTTTCGAATCCTACCCACTTTCTTTGTTATTATCTCTTGATGTATTTCTGAGCCTGATCTTCAGCTCTTGCTAAACATGGTCAGAATTTGGAAAGGCATTTTGAGATGTCTGGCACGATTTACAGGCTACCTGAAAACATTTACAGGCCACTCTAAACTATTTCAAAATAGTTATTTCAAGTTTGTGTAAGGCTTATGTAAAGCTTCAAGTTTATCTCAAATTGCATTAGACCATGCTTAGGAAAACAAGCATGCAGCAATCAACTTGCAGTGTTTTTTATTGCCTGACAATCAGCTTTGGTTGTTTATTGATTTGTGTGTAGGTTAACTGGCCTTTGTTGAACATTAAATTAAAAACATGTTATCAAGCAACTAGGCCTATTTCATTCAGTAGCACTGTCTGACCTGCCGATCTATTTTTCTAATCAAACAAAAAGTTGAGCTAGAAACAAATATAACCAGGTTCTCAAAGCTGTTTTGACAGAATGAATGATATTAGGGGTTAATTAAACAATGTGTATAACCAAACTCCCTCTCCCCCTATTTTCCAGCCAATTTCTCTTAAGCATACCTGGCAGGAAAAAGACATTTTAAGGGAAAAGATATTTGATTAAAGCCCGAAGTTAGCAGATCTCCAATGATGTGGGCAACAGAATGGAAAGAGAACGAAGACCTCTTAGGGTATGGTTCCGCCCTGCCTTGATCAAGTTATTTCCAATCTCTAGGACTCAGTTTTCTCTTCCAACTCTCTTTCAACTTCAAAAGTCTATGTTCTGACTGGATGTTAAAGGGAAAGCTATTCTTTACGTTTCAAATTTCCAGAATATCACTTGTATTAAAAGTATATATAGATAATTTTTTAATTAGATTGATATGCATCTGAAATGTCAGTCTGACTATCTTTTTAGGTGGTATGTTTCTGAATATGTTTGCAATTTTTAAAATAGTAAATGTATATTATTTATTTTTAAATAAACATTTAAAAAAGTTTCAGTGTAACCATAATGAATCAGAAACCCAGCATCACCTTAGAGCAGGGGTCCCCAACCCACAGTCTGCACACCAATACTGGTCCATGGCCTATTAGGAACTGTGCTACACAGTAGGAGGTGAGAGGCAGGCAAGTGAGCTAAGATTCATCTGTATTTGCAGCTGCTCCCCAGCACTAGCATCACCACCTCAGCTCCATCACAGATCATCAGGCTTAGATTCTCATAGGAGCACCAGTCCCTGGTGCCAAAAAGATTGGAGACCGCTGTATTAGAGTAAGCACTTAGTTTGCTTCTCCTAAGAGTTTAATAGACTTTATCTTACTAATCCCCAGAGCATCCCTGTTAGATGGGTGGATGGTGGCTCATTTCTGTAAATTAGCATTTTTTAACTGGGGTTATGCAAAGAAATTAAGCCCTAAGACATCCACCCTATGTAATGAATTAACTATTCTCCTATGCATCTGGAGTTGTACTAGTCATTTCTCCTTGAGAGACTCTGAGGAGATAGTCAAGCAAATATTTTCTGTGTTCAGCAGTTCAACTTAAGAACCCCAACTGAAAAAGGATACACAGCAGGCAAACACACACCTGATATCTTAATATCTTAAATTACACTTTGAGTTAGCAAAATGTTTTGAATGAATTCTAATTACTGCTCTATAGTCCAGGAATGTATACAGAATGTTTTTAAAATTATTTTTCCTAAGTACTCTGAATTATTGAAATTTCCAGTTATTTAAATGACAAATCTTTTTATCAGCACAATTCATTGACAGTTATTAGGCTTTTAATGTACAAGGCACCAGTAAGTACTCTCTAGTGAGTAAGAGAATTTTTAAAATAAAAAGATATGGTTAAACAAGATTAGAGTCCAAAAAGAGTGGTTTACCAAATCAACGGGATCCTACAGTAGCTGATTGTGGATCATATGGTTTTTCCCAGTATCATCCTAATGATGATGATAATAATAGCAGCTAAGAACTTCATGTGCATTTACTCCTCACAACAATGCCACCATTTTGCAAAGAAACCAAGGCTCAGACACTTTAATTTTTTAAAGGTTTCATTCTAATAACTGGTGGAGCTTTGGTCATTTGTGTCTAAATTGTTGAATTTGTGGGCATACATTAGTTACAATATTTCTCTATTATCCTTTTAGTATCTGTGGAATTTCTAGTGATGTCTTTTCTCATTTCTGTTATTAGCCATTTGTGTTCTCTCCCTTTTTTCTGATAAGTCTGGCTAGATGTTTATCAATTTTGATCTTCTCAAAGAATCAGCAGCACTTGATTTCATTGACTTTTCATCTATAGTTTTGGTTGTTATTGTTGTTTCATATTTTATTCATGTCTGCTCTGATATTTATTATTTCTTTTCCTCTGCTTATGTTGTTTGTTTTTCTTTTTCTTGTTTCTTAAGATGGAAAGTGAGACCATTTACTTGAGACCATTCTCTTTGTCTAACATAGGTTTTTAGTGCTATAAATTTCCCCAAGCATGCCTTAATAACATCCTATACACTATGGTATGCTGCATTTTTATTTTCATTAATTTTAAAATACTTTCCAATTTTTTTCTGATATATTTTTTGACCCATGGGGATTTTCAAGATATGTTTTATTAACCTCTAATTTAATTCTATTATTGTCAAAATATGGTTTAAATCCTTTTAAATTTATTGAGACTTATTTTATGATACACTATATGTTCAATATAGGTAAATGTTCCATGAACATTTAAAATGTGTATTCTACTGTCATTAGGTAGTCTTCTATAAATGCCAGTTGGCATTCCATTAATATCCTTACCTTGGGTTTTGCTTTTAATAGCTCTATGTTGTAATCCAAAGGGCAAAATCTGAGTTAGACTGTTGGACTCACTCAATCAGCAGCTAAATCTCCCAAAGGTAACTTAATTCACAGCTGTTAGCAAGGTCTCTCTTGGTTCTAGGCCAAGGAAATAGAAGTTAATTTTTATTTCTAAAAAAAATTCCCAAAATTCATTCTCATGTCATTCAGAATTCTATGTGAGAGTCCACATGTACATTAATTTTAAAATTGTTGAATAATCAAAGAGGAATTGACAATGAATCAGTGATGGAGTGATAAGAAAGATATTTTGAAATAAATTCTTGAAGCTCATCCAAATGTTAAAGCTATCTGATAAAAGATAAGAAGCATAAGACCCAGTTTGAATTTATTTGGTTAAATTAAAACACAATTTTGTCATATAATATAATGCAATAATTGAGGGCTGGTCAAAAGAGGTCAGGGCTGGCAGGTGGGATCTGGCAAATACTGCAGGTCAAATCAGGCAAGACATGAAGTATAATACATGAGAGTTTAGCCAACTAGGCAAGGGTGAACTCATTATGCTCCACCTACGGTGATTTCTTTCTGTTCTCTAAATGCACCAACCTCTGACCTGACTCAGAACCCTTTCTGCTATGGTAGGCTGTTTGTATCCCAACAAAACTCACATGTGAAACCCTAACACCTGATGTGATGGTATTAGGAGGTGAGACCTTTGGGAGGTAATTAGGTCACGAGGATCATGAGATCACTGCCCTTATGGGATCAGTGCCCTCATAAAAGAGGCCCCACAGAGCCCTAGACCCTTCTGTCACATGAGAATACAAAAAGAACTTTGTAACCTGGAAGAGGGCCCTCATCCAACTCTGATCTTGGACTTCCAGCCTCCAGAATTGTAAGAAATAAATTTATTTTTTTTATAAGCCACCCCGTCTGTGGTATTTTGTTATATCAGCACACATGGACAAAGATATTTTCCCAGGTGGTTCCTTCTTCTCAAATACTGTCCCTTTGCCCCATCCAGTGATCTAGTTAGTGCCACTGAATTTTAAAACATACAAATTTGACAAACTCCTAGAAACCACAGTGACATACCAATTTGCACTAACTAATTTGGCCATAATTTAAAATTCTCACATCCTCCAATGATAGCAAGGATCTGAATCAGTGGAAATTCTTATATACTCTAGTTGGAATACAAACTGATACAACTACTTAGGGGAAGGATATTAGGTTATCATGTAAAAGTTGAACATTTGCATTCCCTATAATACAGCCATTCTCTTCCAGGTATATTCCCTAGGGAAACTCTTATATACATGCACCAAAAGTCAAGTATATGGACATTTATAGCAGGACTGATGTAATAGCAGAAGGCTGGAAACAAGCCAAGTGTCCATTAACAAGAGGATGAATGAGTACATTCTGGTGCATTCATATAATAGAGTCCTATACATCACTGAAAAAAAGAACTGCAAGTACACACAGCAACATGGATGGAAGTCACAAGTAATTTTCAGTGATAAAGCAAGTCACAAATAAGTTAGACAGAGAAAGACAAATACTATATGATTTTATTTATATGTGAAATCTAACAAACAAAATAAATAAAGCAGAAACAAACTCATAGACAAATTGATGGCTGCCAGATAAGAGGGTGGTTGGGAGAGATTGAGGGAAAGGTGAAGAGATTAAGTACAAATTGGCAGTTATAAAATAGTCATGGGAATGTAAAATACAGCATAGAGAATATAATCAATAATATTGTAATAACTAACTATGTATGGTGTCAGGTGGGTACTGGACTTATCAGGGGGATCACTTTGTACATTATATAAATATCTAATCACTATGTTGTTTGCTTGAAACTAATATAATACTATATGTCAACTGTAATTGAAAAATAAAATTAAAAAATACAAATTTATAATAAAAATGTCTAAAAAGTAAAAATAGATAAATAAAGCAAGTTACAGAAGAAATGTAAAATATCTCTCTATTTTTATATATTTCAGAATTAAACAAAATTAGGGACACATACTTCTGGGTTATAACATTAATGAAAATCAAGGGAATGAAAAAGTCAAGATCTAAGAGCAGGAAGGCGAAAGTATAGGAACACACAGGGAAACTCAATGCCATTGATGGTGTTCTTTTCTTTAGTTGGTGGATTCATGAGTATTCATTTTATTACTTAGCTTTATAATTTATATTATATATAATCACCCATTCTCCTTTGTATGTAATTTCCTAATGAGACCTTTTTATTATATATTTCTTGTTTATATTCCAAATTTATTTCCAGAACATCCTGGCTCTGCTACTTACAAGTTACTTACCCATTCTGAGCCTCAGTAAGCTCATCTGTAAAATGGAGACAATAATGCAATGATAATGCCTGCCCAGCTGGCCCCTGGGAGGACTATTATGAGAATTCCTTGCCTGGCACCTAGTAGCGCTAATGAGCAAACCTAGCAGCCTGAACTGGTTGTAAAGATTTAGTAAAAGCAGTCAGTCTTCCTTGATTAAGAACTCATATTCCTCCCCGCGTCCTTCCCTCTTCTCCTCCACCCCTAGAGGGAAAAATGTCTCTGATCATTAGAGTTCTTTTCAAATTAAAGCTGGGTCGTTATCTCCACAACACCTGTGTTCCTTGCCCACATGATGGCAGAACAAGCAAAGAACTGTGAAACAGAAACTAGACTGTCAAGATCTCCTTTTGAGGATATCCAAAACCTTCTAGAAGGCAACCTATTGCAATTTCATTAATGTCAGTCACTGAATAAATTGAGACGGAACCAGGCAGTTGAGATCAAAAATCTTTTTCACCTTTTATGTGGTAATAACTAGAGCACATTAACAGACATGTGAGATTTAAAAATATACAATACAACTTATAGTCCTACAAATGCTTCCTGCAAGTTCTCATCTGAGGTCTCATGCATATTTATTTATGAGTTTGTGAAGGCACTTGAGGGCACACATGTGGATACATATTATAAGTGTGTGCAGGTGGGAACACACATGCATTTGCACTGGCAGGTAAGCCTTGTTAGTAAACACAGGGGCATAAGGAGAGAAAGTTAATAACGGCCTTCTCACGAGAAATGCTCAAGCCTGCCAAGAGAAGGTATGCCTGGTAGGGGGGAATTTCAAATTTTAGTGAACATTAGCCTCAGCCTCTTTCTACCTCAGCAGCATATCCTATGCTACAGAAATGTGACTGGGGGCTGCTTTCTGAGAACAAACATGTTGGGCCTGCCTTTGACCCATTGATCTGGATTAATGGCTCAGAGACCTCTGCGGTATTAACTTATTGTCGATACACACATCACACTAATATACATGTTAGAACTCTTGTGGTTATAAATAGCATAAGCCCAATTTCAATTAGTGAATCAAAAGAAGAAATACATTGATACATATAATCAAACAGCCAAAAAGGCACAGATGCAGATGGCCTCAGGGACAACTAAAATTGTGACTCTCTTGAAAAATTCTCTCCATCTTTCATTTTTATGTCTCGCTTTATGTCAGTTTTATTCTTTCAAATTAGCTTATTCCTGCCAACAGAGGCCATGGCACAGGCATCTCTGAATTCACATCTTTGCTAGGTTTACTGCCAGTGGTTGAAAAGGAAGTTCTGAGCCCAAATTGTTTGAAAAACTTGGTAAATCCCTGATTGGCCCTCCCTGAGTCATATGGCTAACTATAAACCAATTAGTCTGGACAGAGATAGGAAACTATTATTGGTCTAGACTGAGCCACATGCCTACCTTTGTGGCCAAGAGGAAGGGATTCTAGGATTGCTAGCCCTTCTCAGGACAAGGTTGAGGAGGGAGAAATGGTTTTCCAAAATAATGGATTTTTTATTCTAAGCAGATAGATCAACTCATCACGATTGTGAGAAAAAAAGAGCACAAAATTATAGATAGATGATAGATAGATAGATAGATAGATAGATAGATAGATGATAGAGAGATGATAGATAGATGATAGATAGATAGATAGATAGATACATACATACATACATACATACATACATACATACATAGACAGATAGATAAATAGATGATAGTCAGCTTTGTTGATTATGTTGTATATATCTTCTATCTCCATAATAATTTTGCATCTATTTGATTTGTCTTGTACTGAGGGTAGTGTATTAAAGTCATCTTTTTGGAAGGTCCAGGCAAGATGGCAGAATAGATAAATGCTGTGCTTTCTTCCTGCCATGGCCACATTAAAATTATGACTAAGTTATAGCAAGAACAACCATCTGAAGACCAGCTGAACAGAAGTCCTATAACTGTGGATATAAAGAAGCCACATTAAGATGGTAGGAGGGATAGAGATGTGAAATGGGCTGGCTCCACATCCATGTGTGGTGGTTAAGAATCTGGAGGGATCTCTCAGCTGTGGAGGGCCCCCACCGAGGAACAAGGGGTCACAGCCCCACACCAGGCTCTCCAGCTCAAAAGTGCTGGGAAGAAGATCCCCCACAACATCTGGCTGTGCAAATCAGTGGGGATTCTGTCTGTCTGGGTGGGACAGAAGACATCTATAAACCCAGGCAGCCTCTTAAAAGGCCCACACATAGACTCACTACCTGCAGGCACTCATCCTGGGCTCCAGCGAAAGGACAGTGGCAAGGAAGGCACCAGAGGCATACAGGGAGAGACTGAGTTGTGTGCTTTCAGAGTGAGGGCTGGTGAGGCCGACATTGTACCTGTGTTGAGACCTCTTCCTCTGCAGGTGGTGGGTGGGCACCATCTTTCCTGTGTTGAGCCCTCCCACCATGTGGTCAAATCTGAATTTGCATTGGACTGCTGAAATCTGCTTGCTCTACCTTGGAGAAATAGCTGCCATTATCTCTGTGTTGATCCCTCCTCCCATTCAGTTCACAAGTAGGCTCCATCTTTCCCATGTTTAGCCTTCCCTCAACATGGCCAAATCTGAATCTGGTGAAATCTGCTCACTCCACCCAGGTGACTCCCTGGGACCCTGTCCCACCCAAGTCCTGCACTGCTGGAGGTACTTTCAGCAATGGGCAGCTAGCATAAGACTGAGCTACAGACTTTCATGGACAACACTCAGGGATCCATGGGCCCCAAGCAGGTGGCAGCTGGCGTTGGTGTGCTCTGAGCCTTTTGCTGATGGAGATCTGAATCTCCATCAACCCAGTGAATACCACTCAACCCACCTTGGTGACTTCCTGAGATCCCACCTCACCTAATTTACATACAGACCAAAGTTCTTTTAATGGCTAGTCTTAAAGGCAGCAAGCAGGAGGCAGAAGGCCCTGGGCCTTTTGCTGAGCTGCTCCAGGCATCATACTGGTGTCAGTAGGCCTCGGTTTGCAGCATGACCTCTCTGACTTGCCTCAAAGTCCAGCACAGGCAGCAACCAATGACAGATTGCTTTGTAGCTCCTACCAGGTAGCCCTGGGCCAAACACAGGCTGTTGATGAACTTGGCCTGCATGGGAACCCCTTGGAAGAGGCCTCAGAAGGAACATACCTGGCAGCCAGTTTAAGATTACAAAGAGCACTACTGATTGGTCTCACAAGGGGCAGACACAATGGGTGGCCTCAGCAGGCACTAGAACCCACTGGAGCAAATCCTGCTCTCTCGGTTGAGCCCCTGGAGAGCAGCTTGTATGCTATGGTCATGGCCAATATTCACAGCCAGTTCGCCTGAGGATCAACTCCTCCCATTTACATGCCAACAGCAATCAAGGCTCAACTATAGCAGGACACACACAACCCAACCCACACAAGGAACACACATTGAGCACCTCACTCAGGTGGCCAGAGAAATTGTGCCACTGGGCCCCAAGGACACCTACAGCATAAGGCCACCCTACCAAGACTACCTCTACCTAATAGATAAAATCAAACACAGGGAGGCAGCCAAAATGAGGAGACAAAGAAACATGTTCCAAATGAAAAAATAGAAGAAAACTCCAGAAAAAGAACTAAAAAAAATTGAGACAAGCAATCTACCAGACACAGAATTTAAAACATGGTTATAAGGATGCTCGATGATCTCAGTGAGGATTTCAACAAAGAGACAGGATATATAAAAATGGAGATAGAAGACATAAAAAAAGAACCAGTCAGAAATAAAGAATACAATAACGGAAATAAAGAATATATTAGAGGGAATCAACAGTGGATTAAATGAAGCAGAGACTCTAATCAGTGATTTGAAAGGGAAGGTAGTAACCATGTATAGTGCCAGGTGGGTACTCGATTAACTCAGGGGATTTCATAAATTATATAAATGTCTAACCACTGTTCTGTCCATCTGAAACTAATATAAAATAATACTGAATGTCAATTGTAATTGAAACAAAAAATAAAAATAAAGACTCATATTTCTGTGGGTCTATCTAGGTTTCCTTACATCTATTCTACTTTTTACTCTATAAAGGTAGATGCTAGGTTTGTTTGGCAGCCATTCACTTTCCTTTCTTGGGCTCTTCTGCTGCCCTTTCTGGTATCCATTCTCAAACCTTCCAGTCTCCTATTTCTGCTTTTAATGTCACAGGTATTATTTGCTGACCCACTTTGCTGACTCTCTAAAGGTAAACATTATATCCAATATTAATAGCTAACATTTCTTGGGCACTTATTATGTGCTAGGCCCTGTGCCAAATGCTATACATGCATTATTTAATTTCATCCTCACTGTAGCCCCCATTCAGAAGCTTTAATTATTATTCCCCTTCACAGATGAGAAACCTAAAGTACGGAAACATTAATTTGTCCAAGGGTCACTGAGCTGGTAAATGGTGAAGCCAGGATTTTAACCCAGTCTAGCTCTAGACCTGTGCTATAATGTAAATGCATAGAAGAGGTACTCGAAGAACACATGGCAGACTGTTTGAAATCCATTACCTTGGGAGAGCAGAATGGGATTGGGCAGAGATAGTGGCCAATTGGGTCTTTTATGCTTTGCCTTGTAAATGTTTACATTTGACTTTGTTTTTTGTTTGTTTAAGTTTCTCTTTTATCTGGGCTCTGGCTCTTTTAAAAGGAACTGATTTTTGTATTAGTTACGTGGTTTTAAAATTTTTTATTGTGGTAAAATATACATAAAATTTACCCTTTTAACTCTTCAGTGGCATTAAATAAATTCACATTGTTGTGCAACCATCACTATTGCCCATCTACAGAACTTTTCTATCATCCCAAACTGAAACTCTGCACCCATTAAATAATAAATTTGCATTCTTCTCTCCCTCAGCCCTTAGTAACCACCATTCTACTTTCTGTCTCTATGAATTTGACTACTCTATGTACCTAATAGAAGTAGAATTACACAGTATTTGGCATTTTGTGACTGGCTTATTCTCAGAATAATGTCTTCAAAGTTCATCCTTGTCGGAGCATGTCTCAGAATTTAATGCCTTTTTAAGGATAAATAATATTCTACTGTATGGCTATACCACATTCTGTTCCTCTATTCATCTTTTGATGGATATTTGGATTGTTTCCACTGTTTGGTTATTGTGAACAATGCTGCTATGAACATGGGTGTACACATAGTTGTGTAATTTTTTTTAAACTCTGAAAAACAATACTTATGGAATGATCTCATTTACATTTAGTGTGTGTGTACATCATGTACATGATATGTATGTAAATGTGTACCAGAGAGGTGCACATGAAACTTGAGTCATTTTATCTCTAGAATGGGAAAAGAGTAGGGTAGTGGAAGTGCGGACTCTATAACTTTTTATTCTATATATTTCTGTACTTTTTCATTTTGCATAATGACAATAGATTAATATATACCTTACGCAATTTTAAAAGGCAATTAAAACTAAAGATGAAGATTTCAGGCATCACGGAAGGCCACGGGCAACAAATATTTAGAGCCATTTTAAAGGGGCCAAAAGAACTGAAGTCACAAAGGAAAGCTGAAATACCTCTGTGTGATTTCAAATTTTTATAACGCATGTAAATATTTTTTTTTAATTAAAAAAATCTAATGGGAAAAAAATCAAAGGCCCACAGTGGAATTGCACTGGCAATTGAGACCCAGAAGAGGGCAGTAGGAAGCCATGAGGAGGAAGTCCCAGGTAGGTTCCTTTGTCTGACCTGGAAAAGGGCTGAGGATTCCAACTTGGCCTTGTGCAAGCTAGGATGGGATTGGGTACTTCTGATTCCACTAGCAGTGGTGGTCAAACTTTGGGAGGAAGACAATCAAATAGAAGTGGAGATATCAGAAAAATGGCGAGGGTTCAGCTCTGGAGAGCCAAGGAGAAAGAAAGCAGGGAGAGGCATTTTTCACACAATCATCAAACAGCAGTCTAGGGGCAGATGTCCTAGAGAGAATTCTAACAGTCTTGGGGACAACACAGCGCTGTTTAAAACACTGGGTATATCCTTGGACCTTGATTTTCTGGTTTTTAAAGTGACAAGGGTAAAGATGGCCCTGCAGGCCAAAGTTGCAGAGCTGGGATTAGGGGGCAAATGCATGGTCAGATTCTATCTTTATTTAAATATTTGATAACTTGTATATCATGAAATTTTTTCATTAATTTTTTAAAATATTGCATTAAAATATTATTTATCTTGATTACTGAGTGTTTGGGCACTGCTTAAACTTTGTGCCAGAGGCAAGTGCCTCACTGGGTCTCAGCCTAGTTCTGGCAACAATAAAAACAATAACAACATCTAAAACAAGAAATGAAATTTCAGAGTACATCTATAATACACAATTTTAATCAAAACTGTACCCCAGAATTTCTGAATGAAATGAATTCTAACATGTCAGTCATGTAAATCTACAAATAAAATCGTATAAGTCTATATTAAAGCAAAAAAAAAGCAGTTTCTGTAACCACTGTGAATATGAAATTAATGTTCAAATTCATTTGGAAGCTATTTCTGAAATACTGGCTTTAAGATATCGTCTATCACTTTTCTGCACTACCTAGAGAAGGGCCCGAATGGCGCTGTTCTTGGTTCCCACATAACTTAAAGGGAGACTTTCACAATGTCCAGAGCCCTTGATGTCCTGCAAATGAAGGAGGAGGATGTCCTTAAATAACGTGCAGCAGGAACACACCTAGGTGGCACCGACCTTGACTTCCAAGTGAAATAGTACATCTACAAAAGGAAAAGTGATGGCATCAATATCATAAATTTGAAGAGAGCCTGGGAGAAGCTTCTGCTGGCAGCTCATGCCATTGTTGCCATTAAAAACCTTGATGTCAGTGTCATATCATCCAGGAATACTAGCCAGCGAGCTGTGCTGAAGTTTGCTGCTGCCACTGGAGCCACTCCTACTGCTGGCTGCTTCACTCCTGGGACCTTCACTAACTAGATCCAGGCAGCCTTCTGGGAGCCAACTTCTGGTGGTTACTGATCCTAGGGCCAACCACCAGCCTCTCACAGAGGTGTCTTATGTTAACCTACCCAGCATCGCCCTGTGTAACACAGACTCTCCTCTGCACTATGTGGACATTGCCATCCCTTGCAACAACAAGGGAGCTCACTCAGTGGGTCTGATGTGATAGATGCTGGTCTAGGAAGTCCTGCATATGTGTGACACTATCTCCTGTGAACACCCATGGGAGGTCATGCCTGATCTCTACGTCTACAGAGATCCTGAGAGAAGAGCAGGCCGCTGCTGAAAAGGCTGTAACCAAGGAGAAACTTCAGGGTGAATGGACTGCTCCAGCTCCTGAGTTCACTGCTGCTCAACCTGAAGTCACAGGCTGGTCTGAAGGCATGCAGGTGCCCTCCGTGCCTATTCAGCAGTTTCCTACTGAAGACTGGAGCACTCAGCCTGCCACCAAATACTGGTCTGCACCACCACTGCTCAGGCCACTGAATGGGTAGAGCAACCGCTGAGTGGTCTTAGGTTGTTCTTCCACAATGTCTGCAACTAAATGGAAATAAGGTTGACAGAAAATAAAGTTTCTTAAAAAAAAGATTGTCTATCAACTATCCATCATTAGAAAAAAAACACTGATTTTAAAAAGAGTTGACACATACATTCTTTCACTTTATAAGCATTACTCAAAGATCATTTTATTCAAAAAGGAATAAAATATTATCCTGTCTTAGTTTTTTCCCTACCTTTATTGAGATGTAATTGATATATAACATTGTGTAAAAATAACATTTTCTGATCTTTATACTGTTAAAAGGTATTTGGGGAGCAGGGTTATTTAAAGTTTCAGGGTAAAAGTGAGTTTTATTTTCCTAAAACAATTTTAATTTTATTCTATTCCAATGATCCCAAAAGGATGGTTTCAAAGGCTGCTATCCTTATAGGCCATGTTCTTTCATCTCTTTTCTCTTCATTTTACAGATGAAAAAATAGACTTAAAGAAAGGCCCTTAGCACACAAACCTTTTATAAGGGTTACCCACTCCAGCTTTATTTCCAGCATCTGCTCCTCCACATTATTCATTTTGGCCATGTGGAAATGAAGTTCGCTCAACCATGTCTGTAAATATTGATTTCTCTATCTGCAATACAATGTTCTTTCCTTCCTTTTGGGGTTCAAGGAATTCCTACTCTCACTTAAAAAAATTAAAACCCCACCTATACTCAAGGGGCATCTACAGAAGTCCCAATTCTGAACCCATACTCCATTTGTGTGCTCCTCTGGCACTGTACCATGACATCACACCACCCAGTGACTGATTATTTACATGTCTGTCTCTCCCATTTAATTCTGAGCTCCTTGAAGGTAGAACTGTCTATTTAAATGTTCTGTGCTTAGTGCAAAGCTTCCTATCACATAATAGACACTCAACATTTTTATTGAATGAATAAATCATCCTTGCTACCTCTCTCCCTGTCATGCCTCATAGGCTACCTGTCATCAAGTTCTTAAATTCATCAATTTTTCTCTATCTTCACCACCACTACTCTGCTTCAAGCTACCATTCTGTATCATCTGGAACACTATAACAGCCTCCAAGCTGTCTTACTACTTTCTTCTGCTTGTGCCTCTCAAATTGATTCCCTGTACAACAGCCAGAGTGGTTTTTCTAAAATGTAGATTTTAATATGTCACTCTCTAGCCAGAAATTAATTAGTAGTACTTTAGTTTTTATAAGAATAAAATTCAATATACTTAACTTGACCTAGACAGAAACTCATACTTCCCCATGGTGAGATTATGTTGTCAGACTATGACACAAATGATAATGATGTCATAAAGCCCTTGCACGGGCTGAACCATATCAAATACAGCAGTTTCCTTGGTAGAAAATCATTTGAACAAAGCCCTGGACATGAATCTTTTTATTTATGTCCTACTTGTGTCCATTTGGACAAATAGCTGTTTAAATACAAACCAAAGTAATGGATCTTCTACTACAGGTAAGAATTTACAATCTATTTTATTATGCATTGAATCACTTATTCAGACAACATAGCTGTGTTTAAGGAGTCTGCTGTTTCTTGGATGTTACAATTAGTAAGTCTTTAAGAATTTCTAGGATAATACCTGAGAGTTATTCTTCTGTGTGAAAAATCTAAGCAAAATACAAGCATAAAAAGTACAGATGTATTGTCCCCCTTCCCCACCCAATTCACCAACCCCAAACCCAAGCAAACTAGATAATACTATGTGAATGAATCTGGCATAGTATCTAACACATAGTAGGTTTCAACAAGAGTTTTTTCTTGTCCCCTCCCCTTTACCACCATATACATTCACATACACACACATATACTCAAGTTCATTCACACATGCAAGACAGACACTCTCAAAAACTTAGGTAATAGGGTTAGAAAGCCATAATGCTGAGGCAACCCAGGGAATTATACTGATTAGCCAGAGATGTCTCTGAGATTTGGCTTCTAGACTGTGGCTGGGGATATGACTGAGAGAAGAAAATGACAGAGCACTTATGCTTAAAAAATCATTGATGAAAAAATTTGATTTTGACCTATACTGGTAAGCCACAATCAAAATGGGAGAAAACTTGGTTACTTAACACATTTTCTGGTGATACAATCTCTTTGACAGGAGCTAAGCACCTTGAATCTATGGAGATCAGGCTGGACAGTTTTAGAAGACGTCTACTCATCATCGTAATTGGCATTATGATCATAGCTTTTGCCTTTACCTGTTTTTGTTTTCTCCATTATAATTGTGTGGGTGATGAAGCAGAAACGTAAGTTTTACACCTTTGAATTAAGAATGTAAGGTCTGCATATGTGTGTATGTGTGTACATATAGTGGAGACTTCACTGTTGTGATCACTTAATGTTAACTTTAGACTTCTGAAGAGCTACCAATATCTTGTGGGTGGATACTTACACTTAAATTATATCAACTCATAAATATTCTCAGATATATTATCAACTCTTAAATATTCTCAAGTATATTAGTCAGAGTTGTGTCTTATTCAGGGTTAGGCTGAGCCCCAGGCTATTAATTTCATTATAAACTGAGTCTAGGAAAAGAGGACATGATTATCTGAACAAGACAGGGAAAATGAAGGGGAGAGAGAGGGAGTTGGGTTTCTGCATTCTAAAAACAACAAAACATTTTGGGTAATCTGCCATTTTAAGAGGTATTAACATGAAAAAATATTCATTGTTGTTCTCATTATCTGTCCTTGCCTTTCATGCAGAAGGATCAGGCTGGCCCTGATATTGTGGTTCCCTAAAAATATCCCAATCCAAGGACTGATGACTAAAATATATCAGTGCTCCCTTCTTTTAGGTTTAGAAGAATATTGTGAATATAAATATGCATGAATAGATAACTTGCTAGTGTAAGTATAATAAGAAAATGATGACTTCAACTTGTGACATTTTTATAAGAAGTTTAATTTTTGTATTAAATTAAATTATCTCTCAACAGTAGATTTGAAACAACTTCGTATTTTTCCATATGTAGACTATACGGTTATCTAATGTGGTTGAAACAGTAAAATACTAGGCATGAGTTCAATATGCATTCGTATCTGTAACCTGACTCATGTTTTTTTATCATGTTCCAATTCTTACTGTGTTCAATTTCCTACTGGAGCCAAAAAAATGTCTAAACTGACATAGTAAGTTTGTTTTCTGGTGATAGTAAAAATACTGTTTTGTTTTAAATTGTCATACTCTAAGTTTTCTCTTTTTTTTTTTTTTAGGGCCAAGAAAGAAGGTATAGCAGTCAAGACATCCAAGTCATCCAAAACATCAATCAGTGAATCCAAGACGGCCAGTCCATGCATTTTAGAAACAGAATCCATGCTACTCAATGTAGAGAAGTCATCTGAACTCTCAAGTCCAGAGAAGACATCCACACTATCCAGTACAGAAAAATTAATCAAGCCCTTGAGTCCAGAAATGCCATTGAGACCACCTAGTACAGAAAAGTTAATCAGACCATCAAGTCCAGAAATGCCATCTAAGTCACCAAGCCCAAAAAGAATATTCAGGTCATCATCCCACCTGGAAAAGTCTCATAGAACATGCAGTCTAGAGAAGTCACATAAGCTAACTTGTTCCCATAAGTTAGTCAATCAAGTCAGTTCACCCTATTCAAATATGGCAGTCAAGTCACTTTGGCCAGCCAGTCTACCATATCCAGTCAAGCCAACTGAATTATCTTGTCGACCCTGTCCACACAATCAAATGTTGGTACCCAAGCCATCTAGTTTGCAGAAATTTGGAACCAGGATGTCCTTCGGACATTCTAACATAAAAACATTAGTTAGTGTAGGTAGAGCAGAAGTGTTATCTATACCTCAATCAGTTAAGCCCTGTCAATGCTACCATGAAAAATGCCTTATGTGCAAAACTACTGCTAAGTCTTTGTCCAATGATATTTTTAAGCCCGAGAAGACAAATGCTCAAAATCCACCTTTTCTATGTGAAATGATGCCTTTTCCTGAGTCCTTTCAAAAGGTAGATTCCGGAGACAATGCAGTCTATGGCAATGCAAGTGACAGTGACAAGATTACATATGACAGTGAGGATGACAGTGATAGGGAGATAACCATTATTTGTGACAGGAAACCCAATGAAGGTACCCCAAATAATTAAGGGCTCAATGAAAATAAAAACCACCTGTGAAGAAGCAAATGTATACCAACTATTTCATCATCTACAGATCACTACAGAGATTAGTCCTATCCATCTTGGAAGGAATTTATTTGAAAAATATTAATTAAATTCATAACATAGCAAATAATTTTATGGTAATTATTATTGTATTTTAAAGGCAGAAGGCTCTTTTGATGTACCTTACTTAGATTTGGTCACTTGTACGGGAACTATAAACATACACACATACACAAATCTAAAAAGAAATTGCATAACAGGTACCCTGGATTCCTCCTTCCCTTGGATTAGCCCTCAATTAAAGTCCCACCCAATTAAGTTTATTTTTTAATGTTTACATATAGTTAGCTGTATGCTTGGTTCTGGTTGAGTTGGGAAAACTACTGATAGCTATTTCTAATAGCACTGCCTCTTGTGACTGCTACCTAAAGTGAGGCTCCAGCCTCTATCACCCACCCCTAGGGTTCCATGACAATCTAAGTATTCTAGTATTCATAACTCTCAACAAGGCTTTTCATTATTTTTGTTATCCTTCAAAATGGTAAAATTATTTTGCCCTGTTGTGTACTCTCAAAAGGTCCCATATGAAGGTCTGATCACCTAACTATTTTCCTTACTTGGTACCTTCCCACTCTGAATCAATAGGGATGGGAAGGAGAGGGGAGCACCTTGGAGTTATAACTTCCCCACTGATAAGAGGTTATCCTTGCCTTCTTCCAGGAGCATGGATTAGAAAAGCAGGTAAAGTCCTAGATTCCCAGCCTATATTCTAGTACAGTGAGGCTAGTCCCCTATAACATTTAGTAGGCATAAGTTGAGTGGCAGTAGCTAGCTTGTACTGCATGTGTACTATTTGTCAGGCATTGTACTAGTGCCTTTATGTTTTGTGGGTCCAAAGGTCACAATCAAGTTTGCTGATTCACTGAAAGGACTCAAAAAACTCAACAGCAGGTTATACTAATGGCTAAGCATTAGTAAAGCAAAAATAGGCCAAGAGCAACAGGAAAAATATATGAATCAGGAGGAATCCGGAGAGGTCAGCACATGCTTTTGAGAACTTCCCCATCTGGGACCACTTAGGACATGTTTTCTCTCTAGCAACAAACTAGAGGGGCATGTGCAGAATGTCTCTGTCCAGGAAAGCCTGTTTGAGTCTCTGGGTCTGAGTTTTTTATTGAGAAATGGTCAAATAGGTACATCATACTACATGGCCAGCCATGGCAAGTGAAACTCAGGATCCCAACAATGAAACCAGAAGCATATCATCAGTGTCAACGTTTATACAAAGCAATTTTGATAAGTTGATATGGCATTGTCCATTGCTCCAAGTTTATAAAACATAACCAACAACCATTAACATAAGACATTCTGAGATCCAAATTCCCAGGTGTTGGTCAATGGTCAATCATGGTTCCAGATTCCCTTGAAGACATACAAAGACCAAACAACCAGAACTGCTGTTTTAACACTTTCTCACACTTCACATATTTTATCAATGCCCAATAGTCCCCCATCATGTGGAGAATTACATGAGTTAACAAAAACTTTCTAACATATAGCAAGATCACAACTAGTAATTAGTTTAATTGAGATATTAATCTATGATTAGCTTATGCTCAACTTTCATTATGCTGTACAGCCTTCAAACTACCAGCTTCTAGGGTACTTGCCTGTTCACAGATTACCCAATACTTTGGTATGAGCAAAATCCCTACTTGACCTTTAAGCAATCTGGCCATTCTCACAGGCTACCAGGGACATAGAAAGCTGTACCATGTTCATCCAAATATGACTTCCCCATTACCTCTGCCTCTAGTGGTGGTTCCCTGGTGGGGTCTGTATCCATCATGAAATTCACAGATGGCACTAAGTAGCTGCTTATGTATAAAAGTGTTAAAAGATGGCATATGCATTTAAAAAGCATTGTAAGAGATTACAAACTTGATTCTCTACTGGCATTACCCTTTTATAAAAGACAATCTATAAAGGGTTAGAATTGTTTGGGGTTAGAAAAGCCCAGTCTTTTTAAAATTCACAAATAGAAGCAAAAGTTCTGATCAAATATTTAAACTATTTACTATGAAAAAAGTCCAAACATATACAAAAGTAAAGCAAGTAGTATAATGAACACTTATATAAGCATTGCTCAGATTCAGCAATTTATCACTACATGGCTAATTTTGTTTCATTTATACTCCTATCCATTCTCCTTCCCATTTATATCTTTAAAAGACAATGACTTTTAAAATACATAAATATAATACCATTATTTCACCTAAAATATTAATTGAAATTTCTTAATATTTATTATTCAGTCAGTATTCAACTTTCCTCATCCCTCTCCTAATTTGTTTTATGGTTGTTTTGTTCAGATGATGTTGATCAGCATTTGACAGCATCTAAGACTAAGGTTTTTAAAATCAAAATTACAATTTCATAACTTATCTGGCTTCTTATCGTAGGATGATTTTGGAGTTAATCTGAGCTGTCAGTAGCGTGGAAAATAGGAAAAGTCAAAATTGTATAGTTTTTAGTTTAAATTCAACTGAAGTCTTGGTAGGCAAAGGCAAATAATCTAAGCTCTATTCTCTCTCCCATATGAAGCTAGAGACTTGTAATACTTTAAAAGCTGTGAATATTAATATCTAATAAAAATGACTAACTGCCAGTGACAACTAATGATAATGACATCTTAAGAACAAGTTATCTGCATGACTATGTATGTTCCTTTTTAAACCACAGTTAATTAAAGAGTAGGAGTCTACAGAATATTTGAAGCTCACTCAATATGCAGAATTCTAAGTGCATTAAAGGGGGCTTCACACATAAAACCAGTATAGCATATAAAATAAAAATATATACTATGAGTCAGAGAAGAATTTTGGTGAAAAAAAACTTACCAGTCAAAACTTGCCTGACCTAATCATTGAAATGATTCAATTCTATCACTCTAATAGATAGTCTTTAGTAATTCTTGGAAATGTCCTGATTTAAGTGAGAGTCCCGCATTTCTGGCCTTCTTGTGGCATTGTCTCATTTCTAATGGTACTTTACTCCTGCCTTCTTTCTTGCTCTGTTTCTTTTCTCCTGTTCAGCAAGAGTCAGTGCCATATGCTCAGTCAGCCCATGGCTTCCTTACATTTCAATTCTCCAGAGACCACTGTAAAGCCAGTTTCAAGCTTGAGGCTTCCCTCTCAGACCATCCCCACTCTCTTTCTGTTGAATCCACCTTCCTTACACTCATCTCTAAAACTCAAACCTTGCCCCAGGCTATAAGACTGAAATGAATTATATTTTGCTCCTTTTATTCAGTACAGCTTTCTAAAAACCCATCACTTAAAAAAAAGTGCCAGAAGGTCAGATTTCAAACCTTATTCACATATATAGTTCTAAAGGGAGTTATATAAACAAGGAGTTGAAAGGATGCTTAAAGATCCTCTCTTCTACCCTCCTCGAGGGAAAAGGAGCTATGAAGAGCTAAAAGAATGCTCATTCAGCAAGAAGAGCACTTTGCACTAGGGTAGAAGAAGTGAGCTGACTGTGGCATAGTGTTGGGGATCACAGATTTTTAAATGGTCACTAAAAAATGTGATACACCAGATATAGGATGTTTATGTTGGTGTTAGGCAGGGACTTATTAAAAGTCTTCAGCTTTATCAGTTCCTCAAATCCTACAGTCCTTGCCTCATGGTGTGCAATCCCTAAGAACTAGAAGCAGCAAAGGAAGGGAAATAGAAATAGGAAAATAACTCTGTTGGAGCTTCAGCCAAATATCTCCTCATTGTAACCCATATACAACCCTCAATTATTCCTATGCTGCTGCAACTTTAGAAAACAAGGGTTAAGCATGATTAATTAGTTTTGCAATTATTTATATAATGCATAGAAAGGGCCATCTTTAAAATAAGCAAGGGCTAATTATAGCTTACATTGAAGACCTTTCAGATAGTTTTACTTGTTTAGAGTTATCCCTTTATGTGCCTGAATTAAAACAACACATTGAAAAGACTGCTGAAGGAGATAAAGAAATAAATTGCCATAAGTCTGTCTTATATAAGTATTTTACCTTAAAAAAATAAAATACAGAAACAATATAGCTATTTTTCTCTGAATAGTAGAAATTTGATGATAATAAAAAATTGCTATATCTCCTCTATCATCAATCTCTTCCTTTAGTGACCTATTTTCCTATTTTTAATATTGTATTGAAATGACAAAAACGCAGGTAACTGCAAAGAAGAAAAGAAGAAACAAAGGTCTATGGTAATGAATGGCTGGGATATTTAGTCCTGGAAATATGGAGAGTGGACTGTATAGATCATATATAGACTTTCTCTGCAATTTTGCAAAATAAGAAAATCAATGTCAAATTGCATAGCTACAAGTTGGAACACAAGAATGTGACTCAGCATCTTACCTTTAATTTCCATAAAGGTATTCAAAACCAATTAAACAAAATTTTAAATATGATAGGACTACTAGCAGATATAGATTATTAGCAATAAAGGTAGTCAGCTTCTGAAAGTGATATTTGTTTGAAAAAAGAATATATCACTATTGTGTAAACAAGTCTCATTTGTAAACCTTACTTTTGTTGAAAGAACAATGAGAACAACGAGTGGAATTGTCAAAAATAAAGTTTTCTATGCTGATCTCTTGAGGCTAATATAGGAAACAATATGAACATATCACATAGGCACTTACAAAACTAAAGTGATGGGATGTAAGCTATTTCAGAACCCATATGCCAATTGCTAGACCAGTGAGTAGTCAGCAAACCAGTCTGGACTATTATACTACTCTAATTCGTGTCACTTTCCTTCTGTCATTACTGTTACCATGTACTAAACAAAAAAGTCTAAAATAGAGATTTGTGAGCTTTAAACAACTTTTATGTTGTAGCTAGTCTCCCAAAGAACACCTCTACTATTCATTAACTAGGGTACTGGATGCTGAACTGGAAGGAAAGAAAATTTCTTTGGTGACTATGACATCTCATGGGTTATTTTATATATGTGTGTATATATATATATATATATATATATATATATATATATATATATACACACACACACACACACACACACACACACACACACACACACACATCACACACCAGACTTTGTTGTTTAGTTTCTCTTTCTAGAGTTCACATTTTATTGTACACTTCTATTGTACCACAGGTAATATAGACTAAGTTTTATTCAAACATGTAAAACCTCAAAAGGTCTACCACACAAACATGCACATTGAAATACTTTTGTAAGAAGTACTCAAATAAGAGAAAAAACAAATCCAGGAGATGCTGCAAGGGATATGTGGTTATGCAGTTTAAGAGTAATGAAATATGGGATACTGTAGGGAGTCAAGATAGCAATGTAAGTATGCTATTCTGGTACCCTTTCACGGCCACATCAAAATTATAACTAAACTACAGAACGACCATAACTGAGAATCGCCTGAAGTATAGCTGAACAAAAGTCCTACAACTAAGGATATATAGAGGATATATAGAAAGAACCACGTTGAGACTAGTGGAGGGGCAACAAAGAACACGTTAGCCCCATACCTGCATGTGGAGTTTAAAAATTGGGAGGTATATCTCAGCTGCGGAGATCCCTCATGAGGAGTGAAGGGTCTCAGCCCCATAGAAGGCTCCCCAGCCTAGGGTTCCAGTGGCAGGGAGAGAAGTCCCCACAACTTCTGGCTGTAAAAACCAGCAGAGTTTGTGGCTGAGTAAGACGAAGGGTGGCTGGAGTCCTGGCTGTTCCTCATAAAGGGTCTGCATACAAATTTATGTACTGACAGACTCCAACACTGGGGCAGCAACTTGAAAGGTGCCAGGGACATACAGGGAGGAGCTAAATTGTCTGGCTTCAGGGCAAGAGGGCTAGAGGGGCAGCTTTCTCCTAGACAGAAGTACTGGCAAAAGACTTAAACTTTTCAGTTAGAGCTTTCTTTTCACCACACTTTGTTGAAACTGAGGTTTTTCTCACTATTTCCTCTGTATATGGTTCTTTCTAGGCTATTTTTCAGCAATTTGAAAATTTTGAGTATCACCTTCCACTCAAACCCTTTGGGAGACCTTGGAGGAGTTTCAAACTATGACTAGACTTGCAATGGACTCACCAAAGAAGCTTAATTCAACCTTGACCTCGGAGTCTTCTCAGATACCCAGTGAAGAAGATTCAACCTGCTTTTCAAGCTATCTCAGAAGTACTAGCCAAGAACCTTAGTAACATGACTCTCAACCCTAGTACCAAATTCTCCTCCCTTCTACAGAATTTTCAGCTCCACGGGAGGACAGAGAAAAGCACATGCAGGGGCTAGGACTGGAGCTGGATCAAAGCATATGAGACATGGAAAGGACATTGGCAGCTGCTCAGAAAGAAAGGATGCAAAGGATATTACAAGTTATTAGATACTGCATCCTTTCTCTGCTTTGAAAAGACCCACAGGAGAGAAAAAATTGAGATTGAATTCAGAAGATTTAGAAGTACCTGCCATTACTGCCTGTATCATGGAGATCCTTCTGATAATATTAGCATGGAGAATAATTATAACATGGAGTCAATTTGCATAAACCTTATCCTTGTAGGCTTTTTTTTCTTGCTAGTAATTTTAGGATCATTATGCAGCAGCTTGGAAAAACTACTCTATGTTAGGACAGATTGTATAGCAATATTTTGATAACTTATGATATAAGTTCTGTGATACATTTATCTTGCATCCCTTGTCTACCTTGATAGCAGTAATTTATAAGAAATCTATGTAGTCTGCATACATAGGACTTCAATATACTTCAGTTTCACCTTTTTATTTGACCCAAAGAAGCACTAATAGGATGCTCGATGATCTCCAGGAGAACTTCAACAAAGAGATAGAAAACATAGAAATGGAAATATAAAACATAAAAAAAGTACTAGTCAGAAATGAAGAATACAATAACTGAAATAAAAAAAAAAATATATATATATATATATATATATATATATATATATACATATTAGAGGAAATCAACAATAGATTAGGTGAAGCAGAGGCTTGAATCAGCAATTTGGAAGATAAGATAGCAGAATACACCCAATCAGAACAGCAACAAGAAAAAAATCCAAAAAATGAGGATCGTTTAAGGAGCCCCTGGGACAGCATCAAGTGTAACAATATTCACATCATCAGGGTACCAAAGAAGAAGAGAAAGAGCAAGGAATTGAAAATCTATTGGAATAAATAATGACAGAAAACTTCCTTAACCTGGGAAAAGAAATAGACATAGAAGTCCAGGAAGTGCAAAGAGTCCCAAACAAGATGATCCCAAACAGGTCTACACCAAGACACATCATATTTAAAATCTCAAAGTTTAAGACAAAGAGAGGAACTTAAAAGCAGTAAGAGAAAAGCAATTTGTTACCTACAAGGGAGGTCCCAAAAGACTGTCAGATGATTTCTCAAAAGAAACTTTGTAGGCCAGAAGGGATTGGCATGAAATATTCAAAGTGATGAAAAGCAAGGACCTACCACCAAGATCACTCTACCAAGCAAAGCTGTCATTGACAATTGAAGGACAGATAAAGAGTTTCCCAGACAAGAAAGAGCTAAAGGAGTTCATTACCACCAAATCAGTATTACAAGAAATGTTAGAGGGACTTCTTTAAGAAAGTAAATAAAAAGACACATATATGCTGCCTATAAGAGACTCACTTCAGATCAAAAGATACACATAGACTTCAAGTAAAGGGATGGAAAAATATATTTCATGAAAGCAGAAAAAAAAAACAAAAAAAAGCTGGGGTAGCCATACTTATAACAGACAAAACAGGTTTTAAAACAAATGCTATAATAAGAGAGAAAAAAGGACCCAGTAATCCCATTTGCTGGTATTTATCTGAAGAAACCAAAAACACTACTTCAAAGGGACATGTGTATAAGTCCCCTTGTTCATTGCAGCATTATGTACAGTAGCCACAATATGGCAACCTGGGTGTCCATCAATGTATGAATGGATAAAGAAGTAGTATATATATACAAATGTAATGTTGCTCAGCAATAGAACAGAATGGAATCTTGCCAAATGTAACTACATGGATGGACCTAAAGGGTATTGTGTTGAGTGTAGTAAGTCAGACAGTGAAGACAAATGCCATATGATTTTACTTATATATAGAACATAAAGAAAAAAATAAATGAACAAACAAAACAGAAACAAAGTCATAGATATCAAGAACATTTTGATGGTTGTCAGATGGGAGGGACGTTGGGGGGTGGGTAAAAAAGAGGAAAGGATTGTACTGTATACTTGAAACTAATTAAAATAAATATATAAATTTTTTAAAGATATGAAGGGATTAAAAAGTACAAATTGGTAGTCACAAAATAGTCCTGGGGACGTGAAGTATAGATTATAAATATAGTCAGTAATATTGTAATAACCACGTATGGTGTCACACAGGTACTAGATTTATCAGGGTGATCACTTCATAAGTTATATAAACACCTAATCACTATGTTGTACACCTGAACTTAATCTAATATCATATATCAACTATAATTGAAAAATAAAAAATATATATTTTTTAAAAAAAGGAATAATGGAATACCTTGGTATTATGGGTTGAATTGTGTCCCCTCTTAAATTCACATGTTGAAGTCCTAACCCCCAGGACCTGAGAGTGTGACTGTATTTGGAAAGGAGGTCATTGCAGATAAAATTAGTTAAGATGAGGTCATACAATAGTAGAGTGAACCCTTAATCCAATATTACTGGTGTTGTTATAGAAAGGGAAGAATTGGACCCAGACAAGCAGAGAAAATGCCAAATGAAGATTGAAGTTATGCTGTTACAAGCCAAGAAAATACCTGAAGCTAGAAGAGAAGCCTGGAGAAGATCCTTCTCTAGCACCTTCGAAGGGGGACATGGTCCTATTAACACCCTGATTTCAGATTTCTAGGCTTCAGAGATGTGAGATAATAAATTTCTATTGTTTCATCCACCCAATTTGTGGTGCTTTGTTGTGACAGTCCTAGGAAACTAATATACTTAGTGAAGTTTGCTACTGCCTTAATAATAGCTAACATAAAATAATAGAAAAATAATGAGTGCTAAGAAGGAAGTGTCTGTTCACACTCCATCCCTTGCACTGACTCCTCCCCACTGCAGTGACTAATATGATTGTATGGAGTTTAATATTAATTAGGTCATATGTCACTAGTGGGTAAGGACACTACCTTGAAGGGTGACTTGTGTTTGTCATGCTCTCTGTGCAACCTATGACTGTCTTTGTGAGGCAGCCCTGTGGTTCTTATCCATTTTGCTTGTTGAGTAAGTACTCTAGAGTCTGTTTTAAAATTCTAGTTCAGTGTCTGTCTGTCTGTCTGTCTCTCTCTCTCTCTCTCTCTCTCCCTCATTTGCTCTCACTCTTGCTCTCTCATTCTTGCTCTCTCTCCCCACTCTTTCTCTCCCTACACACATATGAATATGCAGTTTGGTACCAAGATTACAATTCAAGTACAAAATCAATAGCCCCCTTCTTAAGTCAAAAGTCTAGGCAGTATCCACATTCTACCTCTTAATAGTGCTCTGTATTTGGTTATTGGGTCTCAACCATCAATTAATGAATAAATCAGTCCTTTGGTTTTGATTTGGTTATTGAAGGGAAATGAGTGATTCCAAAAATCCTAAACAAATCCTGTCTAAGAACCACAAGCCCAGTTAACACCAGTTCAACCTCTTTTGAAGAAACTCTTCCAAGAAATTTATTTTTTGACATTGTGACATTTGTTATATACCCATGGTACTCCAAACACTCTACTGAGTGGTATACATCGAATGAACATCAGTCAGACTCTGCCTTCAAACAGCTTCTATTCTGTGGAAGAGACAGTCCACTCAGAAAAAAAAATCTCTATTAAAATCAGTCTGGAAGGAAAAATCAAGTCTTCAAAATTAGAGCTGATATTTGTAAATATGCAATATTATAAACTTGGACTATTGTTATGGCCACACTGGACCTCTGATAGTAAGAGATATTTTAGTTTAGGATTTTTACCCACATTCCAAGGCAGCGGTCCCCAACCTTTTTGGCACCAGGGACCAGTGCTCCTAAGACAATCTAATGCCTGATAATCTGAGGTGGAGCTGAGGCAGTGATGCTAGCACTGGGGAACACCTGCAAATATAGATGAAGCTTCGCTCACGTGCCTGCTGCTTACCTCCTGTTGCATGGATACCCAACAGGCTGTGGACAGGTATGCAGCCTGGGGATTGGGGACCCCCACTGTAAGGGTAATGGCTATAAGCTTACTAGAAAAAAATTTCACTGTACCAGCTCAAGGGGTGAGTCCATGAAAGGACTCAGGAATAGGGTTGCTATATTCACCAAATAAAAATACAGGATGTCCAGTTAAATTTGAATATCACATAAACTGAATAATATTTTGGTATGCCTATGTCAAGAATATTCACGGTTTATCTGAAATTCAGAATTAACTGGGTCTCCTATTTTATCTGGCAACTTTACTCAGGGAGGACAAATAGAGAATATATATGAACAGATTAGATAGTCAATTTGCTTACCAGACATAACTTCTTGAGGTTAAACCTGGCGTGTTCATAGCTCTGGGAGGGAGAGCCTTCATACAATGTGATTCCACTCCCCTAACCCTGACTGAACCAAAAGTAGACAACTGACCTTCTGAGAGCATGTAAATTAATTGGCTATCAGATTTGGTTTCTTGAGAATTTTCTATAAGAGACACAGCGTTTCTAGTGAAAGAAGTATGTGGATGCTTGAATTAAATAACATGTAGAGTCAGGCTGGGAAGTCACGTTAGGTAGAAAGTAGAAGATGATGGTCAAAAGAAGAGACAGAGAACATAGAAGAGAGACACCGCGTGGTCACTGAGAGAAAGAGCAAGTAACCTCAGTTGCTACTTTACCAAGTCTAGTTTAAATCACTCTCTGGACTGGCTGTACTTCGCAGTCCAGGTATCTGTAATCACGTCTGTTGTATTCTTATAATAAATTTCCCTGTCTTAAGATAGCTTGATGGAGTTTCTACTCCTTGATACCACTGATCCTTGACTAAGACATGATATGACCTCTTATGTTTAGAACAAGAATGACAAATGGCTCTCATCTCAGGTGACTACTCTGATCTATTCATGTTACTGTGTAGAGGGCTAGATTGCAAAAGATTATGGGATTACTTCCAAATTCATGACAAAGAGTGCTACCATTGACTAGCACTGTCTGCTGTGAACATGGGAGCAAGGAGTAGCAACATATGTGCCATATATTTGCCATCCCTGCAGATGAGGAAGAAATTGAAAAAAGCATATGTCTTCCTCTACAAGATGCCAAAGGTCACTGTGGATCTACATTATGGAAATATGAAGTACACAGAAAAATTCAAAATATGCATAATTTTATCACCTATAATAACAGCAGTTTGCTGAACTTTTGCCTGTTCCTGTCTGTTCTTTATATTTATGTAATTCTTAATTTCTTTCTATGGAAAGTCACCAATAGAAATGAATATGAATCAATTAGTTTCCTGGCAAGCTTCATTTGGACTATGTTAATATTTAAACAGTTCATGGAAAAATATGTCAAGGCTATAAATAAATTATCTGTACATTTGCGATCATGAATATTGTTTATGATCTGGGCCAATAACAAAATTCAGTTTGGGCAATTACCATATATTCCCAAGGCAGCCATGGTTTAAACCAAAGAAGACTTTTCCTACTAAATAATAATAATTAATAACAACTAATATTAATATGGCACTTTACAGACTGTCAGAAAGTGAAGTAGTCTCATGTCTATCGCTATTAAATACAAATTGCTAATATCAGAGACTTTGTACATATTACAAATATGTATGTACACCATTCAGGAAGAATCATCCCTAAGGTAGAGTGAATCAGGGCAATTATTAAGAGTCCTGTACTTTAGAGAACACCAAATATCTGGTAGACTGAGAAATAACTAAGGGTAGCAGTACAAATAAGATAAGGAAGATCTAGTGAATGCTTAAAAAGGAAACTGCTGTTTGTTGAAAATACACACAATTGGTCCACAAAGTCTACTCTACCCTTTGTGACTTTCATATTCCTTTAACCTAAAAGTACTCAACTTCATTTGTATAACAGTATTGGGGTGGGGAGGGGAGTGGATCTGTTCGAGACTCAGGGCATTAGACCTGGCTAAAATATCTGTGGAAGCCTGTGGGTCACTGAAAACATGCCTGCTCCATGGTAAATTCAGTCATTAAAGACAGGAGATTGCCCAGTAGTTACAGAATAAGAGTTACCAGAGAAATAGTCTAATTATTAATTATGATTTATAGCTGAACAGGAGTTGAGAAATGCCAATCATAGTCTTAGTAGTTATGCGAGGGAAGAGCTAATTCCTGTGAAGTGACAAGACTATTGTTTCTTAGAAGTCTATGTTCTATCTTATCACCAGGGTGATTCTGGACAATCTATTAGTATGTGTACACAAAGTGGAAGCAGTTTAACTCTAAATGTTAGTGAAATGTACAGTGTAAGCACTTAATTTATTTGATGGGTTTAATCTTATTTTTATTGTTGGGTGTTCTCTCTTCAACCTACAATTGATTAGGAAGATTTTCATACCCCACAGGTATGGTAGTATGGTGTGGGAAGGGTAGAGTAAGGAGGAGGAGTTGAATATTGAAAGGTAGGCCAACTGGGGCAGAGAGGAAACTTGGCCCTCCCAACAACTATAAAGCAGAAGTTACTGGGCAGAGAAAATAGCTGAAACTATAGTTGAGAAAACAATGTCACCTAGAACTAGGCTGAAGTAAGTAAATAATCTAGGATGAAAATATTCTGAAATGTAAAACATAAATAGTATATAATCTGTAATTAATATTTATTAAAATGTAGTGGATGAATATAAAAAAATAAGCTATTGCATAGGGTAATTGGCAGTTACAAGGTGATTTGAGAGACAGTAGGTGAGTGAACCATCCCAATACACCCAAATAGTTCACTTATTGATATTTAAAAACAATCACCATAGATTCATTACTTTGGCTCAGCATTGTTCATTCCCTGTAGTTCTTTATAAACATCTAAACACTTTTGGAAGTCCCCAAATTCTTAGATTGATGAGATTATTAGATCTTGCTCATCTATTCGTAAGGGGTGGGGTTGCATAAGAGCCCTGGGCTCTTGAGGCAGGGGCTAGGAAAGGGTAGGGAGCATGGAAGTTTAAGGTCTAGTACACACCTGTTGGGATGTTTCTGGTGGAAACTGAATGCCTTATTAAGTGAAGATAAAGATACATGCTGCTTGTTACAAACACTGTCATCTGATCTGTCTGGCCAAAAACTCTGGGGTGCCCAGAAGTATTCTAACATCTTGTGGAAGGTATGTATGTGGAATAGAACCTGATCAGGCTCTGAAGGCAGAAGTTTCATGAGCAGGTGGCCCCAACTCTTGTGGCATGTCCTCCTGCCATACTGCTGCTCCTCCCTTAATTCACACCTGTGGCTTCATGGTAAGTTATCTATTACAAAACACCTTAAGATAAAAAAATACATGAGGCTGGTTTACACATAACTGCATAGTTAAGCTGGCACCATACAAAAGTGGTGACTGCAGCATTATAACTCCACTACAGGGAGGCCTGAGAAGACACTGGGAAAGGGAAATCTTCCCAGGGGACAGAACTTTGAGTAGCACATGTGGCTGGCAATCATGCCTAGGAGAGAAAAATCTCAGGTACAGGGCTACTCTGATTCACAGGAAGTGACCAATGCGTTGACCAGGTCTTCAGAACAAGTTTCTAAGAGCAATCCAAATAGTGCCACTTGGAAACCTGAGATTTTAACTGCTTAAAAATGGCATAAAAATTCACAAGTCAGAAGTAATAAATCATCCAAACCCCTCATTTTCCTATGGGGAAAATAAGGTCCAAAGAGTGTACATGATTGGTCCAAGGGGAACTCTAGATTTCAGCCAGAATTGACATTCTTTGATCTCAATTTAAGGCTCTCCCCATAATAGCACATAGATAATCATTCATTCCTTTGTCAACAATTACTGAGCTTCCACAGTGTGTTATGCTCTTCCCTAGGAGACAGAGATAAAGATAAATAAGGCGTGGCCTCTGCCCTCAAGAAGCTCTTGTTTTTGTCATTGTTTTGTACATGTTTGTGTATTCTAGTTATATCCTGTGAAAAGAAATAAGTGAAACCAAAATGGCAAATACCTTTTCATGTAGGGCACACTAAATACTTGCTTAAAAGTGTCAAATGGAATTACAAATGCTAAAAAGTGAGCCACTAAGAACTATATGACTTAAAAATAAAACAGATACCAACAGAGATATTAATGAAATCAGGGTTGGATTTGATAGTTAAGGGGAGTTCGCATCACTATCACTGCTGGGAAGAGAGCCATTTTTAATGGATCTTGATGGCTTCCTGCCTGAGTCTTAGTATCTAAATGTTGGCCTGGGTGAAATAAAATTTGAATTAATTGATCAGGAAAACTGGAGGATGGTGCAATATGCTATTATTTTAAACAGTGGAAAGTGGCTGAAATAAAGCTGTTGAATACCCACCCAATTCATTAATTTTAAGATCTGAACTTTCAAATCTATTCTTTGATTTCTTATGAAGCTCCATCACCTTCCCCATTGACCTTTCTCCCAAAAATTAAGCTCTGCCTGAAAGATGGACTGCTCACTCCTGTGCATTCTTTTTAACTAACATCTTTTGATTCCCTCTTCCCCTCTCAGTCTTCTTTCCTGTCTTAGAGGAAAAAGGTTGCTGCTTTTCCTCTCAAACTTGAACCTCATTTTCTCCAGTCAATTCCCTCCTTACTTCATTTCACACCCAGCTTCCTCAATTCTCTTTCTGAAATCTTTAGCATCTCTTTTCTACAGAATCCTTCCCTCTTTGCTTTTAAACAGGTATAGGGTCTCCTTTAGTTTGGGGAAAAAAAGTTGCTTAATCCTGATGGTCCTCCTAGCTACTGTACAATCTTTTCTCCTTCAAACAACATCAAGCTCTGCAAATTAATGGTTTACACCTAAAAACTCCTGCAATCTGGCTTGCAGCCAAACTACTGAAACTGTACTCATTAAGCTCATGCAGGATTTCCGAAGCATTAAATGAAAAAGCTTTTCTCGGTTCCAATTTCCCTTGCTCAGAAATAGATTTCTGAGGTTTAGAGCATCTTATACCAAGCTCTAATACCACATATTCCATGTGTACTGGACATTTTTATTTGAGTATTTGACTATTACTTTAACATATTTAAAACAGAACTCACAATTTCCTCCACTGATATTCCCCCTGAATGATTTTCCTGTTCATAACTGATGGTAAGTTCTATGAGAACAGGAATCATGAACATTACTATAACTATATCACACTACTTGGATGTAGTTAATAGTCACTAAAAATCTGTTGAAATGAATAAATGAATAAACATCATTTTCCCAACTCATCAACCTCAATTCCTTAGAGTCACTTTGAATACCCTTCTCTCCTTTGTCTCATAAATTAAATAAGTGATCAAATATTGTCAATTATGCCTTCAAAATATGGTAGTTAAGGGTATGAATTTGGAATCAGGTGGTCCTGTGTTGACTCTTTGCTGTTATTTTTTAGCTGTGACTTTGGGTAAATTCCCTAACCTCTCAGTTTCTTAATTTATAACATGAGAATAATAGTGGTTTTAGTTGCATTAAAACTAATTTTTATTTTTATTTTTAATTTTTATTTTTATAAGGTTAGTTAGAATAAATGAGATAATGTGTGTAAAGTGCTTAGCACAGTGGCTGGCACATAGCAAGTATTCAATAAATGACAGCTATCAAAATAATCTTTCACTACTCCCCAGTGTGAACTCATATTCCCCCAGGGAGGTCTACTTGCTACTTGTTCATATCTTTGCTGTTTCTCTTGGCTGAAATGCTCTCCTTCCCTTCTGCCTATCCAAATGCTATACCCTCTTTTTTTAAATTTTATTTTTGAAAGCAACACATATTCATAGTCAAAAAGATAAACAAATTAATAAGACATAATGAAAAAGAGCAGACCCCTACTATATCTTTCCCAACTTCTGACCTATACTAACACTTTCAATAATTGTAGCTGTTTCTTCTAGTATTTACTTCCATATTTCTATATAATGTCTTACACTGATGTTTCTTGATCTTTTGATTTTTAGATAGCACTTATTGGCTTCTTATTGTGGAAGATAAAGATTTAGACCTCTTACAACACCAACCTTTCCAACTTGTTTTCCCTTCATCCTACACAAGTCTTAATTTGGTAAGGCAGTGCTTTCATTGTTATGTCTATGTAAATGTCTTTCACTTGGGAGCTTAGTAACATTTTATGATGATTCATTTACTTTCTTGAGAAACTTTCAGTTTTTCCTGGAGTTAAAAACTGTCTTGGTTTTTATTAGTTTGCTTGTTCCAATTGTTATGTATTGATCAATAATTCTTCATTAATTTTTCCATACAATTGTAAAACCTTTCTGAATATTATCCTCAATGTGGTCAAACATATCAAGTAACCTATCAGTTAATTTTTAAAAATTTTCCAGAGACATTCCTCCTGTATCCCTCTATCTTCCTACTCTCCTCTTGCCTGGTTGCTTTCTAGGTATGCCACGCAGCTATTTATTTTGAACTCTCTTTTGTTATCATCTGGGAAATTCTCTCTCTCTTTTATGTTCATCCTGTTTTCTGGGCCTCATGTCTTCTGCTTTCTTGGTTTAATCTCTCATATGATATAACGCATATCAGTGTCTTCCAGAGAAGGGGGGTTTAAATTTTATGTCGTTTACTAATCCTCAACATGACCCATTGTTCCTGTACACAGGTCTACTTGCCATTTACTGGAATATTTTCACCTCCATATCTTTGCCATTGTTTTTGGTTAGAATGCTCTCCAACTTCCTGTCTGCATGCCCAAATGCTATTTGTATTTTCAAACTAATTTTTATTTTTATGAAAATAATACATGTACATAGTTTGAAGTTAGTTATGAGACTTGCAAAGAGAAAAAAAAAAAGAAACTCTTTATCCCATTCCTTTCCATTCTCAATTTACACTCCTAAAAGCAAGTACTTTTCATTATTTTAGCTGTTTCTTCTGACATTTATTTCCTTATTTCTAAATAATATAACTATACTGATATATTTTAACTTAATGACTTTTTAGTATAGAAGATAAAGATTTAGTTTTCTTATGCCATAACCTGTCTAACCTCTTCTATATCCTCCTAATATTGTTTGGGGGGATGTAGAATTCTGAATTAGAAATCATTTTCTCATAATCTTAAAGGCCAGACTATATCTCAGTGAATTCATTGTGGTCCCTAGTGATCGTCTCTTCCCTTCCAGTGTAATAAAATACCCCCATCTTTTTAACAGTCTGTTCTAGAACCATGCATATCCTTGATATCATGATTACTAGAATATACCAACTTCCTCTTTTTGAAAATCAAAGCAACATTAGAACATCCATAATCCCCTTGGATTTCTGCTGTTCTCCATGTTCTCCATTACTAACCTCATTTGTCAGTACCCTCAATGTAATTAATATGGGCTATTTGGAGCACTATAACAGAGAGCCCTGATCTCATCTGACAAAGTAACATTTAAGCTAAGATCTGAAGGATGAATAGCAAAGGCTGTGTGAAAGCATTCCAGCAGAGATGGTTGTGTGTGCAAAAACTGTTAGGAGAGAAGGAGCTTTGAGAACTCAAGGGATGAAAGATGTCCAGTAGAGTGGAGCTTGGTGAGTGAGGGGAAGAATAGGCTCATCTGAGACCACAGAAGAAGGCAAGAGTCAGAGAATTCTGATGATGGTAGAGCAAGATTTGGGATGTCCTAATAGCAATGAGAAGCTACTGAATAGTCATAGGCAGGGCAGTGATTTGATCTGATTTGCCTTCCAAAGAGTTTTATAGTTGCATTATAAATAATGAATTGGAGAGGGCCAATAGTTAGGAAGATATAAGTAAATTAGTCTTAAATAACATTAAGGCCAGCCTTGGAAGGGAGAAAGAAATTTCAAGTGGGCAAATGGTAGCCTTAGGAGGTATGTTTGAAAGCTCAGCAGAGAAAGTTGAATTTTTTTAACTTGCTGATGGCAGTGATTTAGATGCTGATATAACAGTTTCAATTTTTTTCTTCTTTTTTTAAAAGAATTAAATGGAGGATGTGACTCCTTCTTACCATTTTATTCCTGCTGGATCCCCAAATTGTTTATCAACTGATTGATTCCAGAAGCAGTTTGGTCCCTCCTTTGCAACTGTGGACTGCATCCAGTGTCCTAGAAGTTGTTCTGCCCATTTGTCATGGTGAGATTTCTGAGGGGTTGAGGTAGAGGTAGACAAGAACAAAGGGGTCAATATAGAAGAAGGGCTTATGGGAGACTTGTACAGAAATGGGGCAACAGAATTAAAAATAGCTAAGGAAGAACATTTTCCCTTCCCTTTATCCAACTGTAAAGGTAATAAGTAAAATCCTTATTACATCTGATAGTCAAGATGTAATAAGGACAGAGGACTGCTTCCTTGCAATTCCTGCATACAGGAGACTGGGGCTTCTGCTGCAGTCAGCTGATACACCACAAGAGTTGGTGTTATATACCATGGCTTCTGACAGTTTAGACTGATGAGAGTTAGTTTTTGCAGTTCTGTTTATGGAGTTGGCCCAATGAAATGCAGACCGATGGTCTGCTTTTCATAGTCATTGACACGAGCTTTCTACAACACCTGGGTTTTCTTTAGAAACTGTGAAGAGGCACTGAAAATAACAAAAACAATTTCTTCTTGTCTTAAAAAAACTCACAAAGGAAAGTAACTCTAGAGGACTTCTGTGAGAGGAATTCTAATTTCAGGTTGAGTTTGGATATGGAAAAAAATTACCTTGCAGTAAATTTCATGTTTTGCTAAGCATATTTTGATTTGTGTGGAACTGCATTTTTATAGTCAAGCAAATTTGTCTGGACCCATGAGTATAGGTGTTGTGATGAAATAAATTAGGAGGACATAGAGATAGTGTAATTATAATAACATAAAATATGGCAAACAATACTGCTATATCTAGCTTTGCTTTTAGCTAGGCAACGTGGCAATAGCATGTGAGATAATACTCAATGTGTGAGAGAACACTGTAAAATAATTTCCAGTTCTCTCATTTTTTAAGTCAACCTGTTTGAATTCATACGCAAAGTACATTTCTCCATTTGTTTAACAAAATTGCATACAAAAAGATATCATTGTTTACTAGTAAGCACTTGCATCCCGAAATATTTAAATCCATTTTCTATATCTATTTTATTGATAAGGATGCATTTTATTAATAAGCCTCCTAGACTTATGCCTAGAAAAATGACAATAAGCTCTTCCACTCCTAAATCCCAGTATCTAGAACAGGGCCTGCTATAGAGTAGGTGTTCAACAAAGAATTAGCAAGTTAAATTATATTAGTTGCTGTGTTCAATAAAAAGCCAGAAAATAAACTCTATTTGAAAATAAATTTTGAAATAGTAGATAGCAAAAGCTTAGATCCATTTTGCAATAAAAAATATACCCTAATATCTGGTTTATATATAACAAATCTCAAAAATCATTAGGTATAGCCTCAAATGTCAGCAATTAGAACTACAATAGGGAAAGAACTAGAAACGTACCATTTTAGTTCTTGGCGATTAGGACAGTTTGGGAACATACTTTAAGTCTCCTGCTTTTGTACTTCATTGGGGATGGGCTACTCACTCACAGAATCAAGTTCAAATTTCATAGGGTGTTTCTGGAGATTCTTTTGGGGTTTAGTTCATTCAGGCCGCTCCCGCCCACACATCCTGGATGTCTGCCGAAGGGGCGTGCTTTCTTCGCTTGTCCTGCCCTTTCTCACTGACCTCTGCCTCCACCCTGGACTTTGCCCAGTGGACTCCTTTTGTCAGCTCCTGTAAAGCCTTCCCCCATTTCAAGGTCCAGTTTAACTTTCAGCGCATTCAGGAAAGCTTCCCAAACGCTTTTTCAGATGCAATATCGCTCTCCTCGATTTTTTTGAACCTCTACTCCAGCAGTCATTACTTTCTAATCTGTTGTTCCTGCATGTGGGTATTCTCAATACCCATATTAGACTGTGGGCACCCTATTTGGGAGGTCTTTTAAGAAGTTGCTGCTGTCCAGCTCCTAGCATGGTGCCTGGTACAAAGAAAATGCCAAGTAAAGGTTTGAAGTGAGTTAGAACCCCTGAGGGGAAAAGGAGAAGAGCCTGTGGTTAGCAGTAAAGGCCCTTCACGAACTAAGGGGAGTCCCATGATGTAGCTGGACACTGTCCCCAGCTCTAGACTGGGAGAATTTGGGGCAGCTGAAAGCTCGGATAAATATCTTTGAACTTCATTTATTTAGTTCTCCCTTACTTTTACAGAGGAATCTGAAAGTTCTTCAACAGCCCCGGGGCAAGCCGTATAGGGTGGTGCAAACTGGGTGAGGTGGGGGTTGGGATGCCCAGTCTCCTGGCAAGTCTAGACTCAACTTTCATATTTCATTCTTAATCTTTCGCAAATTCCCGTTATAAACTAGGGGCCAGACCATGTAGACGGTTTCACAATGTTCGTGCCCTAGGAAAGGGTGCCAGCATTCGGGGCTTTACTTCATCTATCGCTCTCACATTTCCTACCACAGGGAATCTACTGAGCACTCCTGGCCTTCACATCCAGTTGGTGCTAATAACTACGGTTCAGCCCGGCAGTCTCGGCCGCTTCCTCCTTCTACCCTCTAGGCAAACCCTGTACGAGCGAACGGGGGAGCTCCCGGCCCACAGTACAAGGCGGAATATGGGAACGATTGGACTACAACTCCCAGGTTGCTCCGGGAGAAATGCGGGGGTAGGGGTGGGGTTGGAGATTAGGCGTGGGGAGGGTGGCAGGGAAATCCCGCCCCGCTGCGCAGCAGCAAAGACACAAAGCCTGACTTTACAACCTCATAGAGAAAGTGGAAGTAAGACGGCTTAGGTGGGAGGCAGGAAGAAAAAAACAGTGGAGGGACAGACGCATAGGTGGGAGGAGGCGATGGTAGCGGGGAGACCTGCGCCTTTCCACATGAGGAGGGGGCGGCTTTCATAACTAGTCCCCCTCCCCGCTCGCGCCGATCATCTCCACAGTGCCCTGCCGTCTTCGCTCAGAGCCCGGCTGCCTCGTGGGCTCCAGGCGGGCCGATAGGCGGCACTGTGGTTCCCCAGACCCGGTGCGGGATGAAAGCGCGGGGCAGCGCGGCCGCTGCGGACTGTGGAGGGGCCGCAAGCGAAAAGGCTTCACGGAAGAGTTAGGGCCGGGGCAAGGGAGGCTGTGACTCCCGACCCGGCCAGGGGAGTAGTGCCGGGCTGAAGCTAGGTGAGGCGCGGGGGTGCCTCGGAGAGTCCCCTGGTGCCCCGAATGGGGCGGAAGCACGCGGACTGACCAGTGGAGAGGGCGGGCGGTGGCACCATGAGGGGGAAGAGTGCAGACCGCGAGGGGCCAAGCCAGGAACTGGAGGAGAAATAGGGACGCCCCATCCCCGCAGGAGGAGCCTAGAGCTCCTCCGCCTTCCCTCCCCCGCGCGTCGGGTTCGCCTTCTCGTTGGGCTGCGGCAGCGCGGCGGTTCCGGGGCCAGATAAGGGGGAGCGACGGGGTCGCCGCCCCCAGGACGGGCGGGCCGTGAGGGAGGCGGGGCGGGGGCAGAACGCAGAGCCGAGTAGGGCGGTGGCAGCGGCGGGTGGCGGGGCAGCCTGCCTCTCGTGCGCTTCGCGCCGCCGGCCCACGCCGCAGTGTGTTCTGTGGACGGCACCTTCCCAGACAGCCCGGCAGAGCCCAGCTCGGCGCCCCCAGCCTTGGACGCGATGTACCGCCGGAGCTTTCATCGCTTTGTAAGTATAGTCGCTGCGGCTCCAAGCGGGCTGCTTCGCGGGCTCGTCAGCCCCTCCACCGGGTCCCTCTGAACAGTTTTCTGAGGAGATAAGTGCATCTGTGGGAGACACCACCATCACCCCTTTTTATTCTCCCTGAAACACGCTGTCCTGGTGTCCAGGGTGGGGAGGTGGGTAAGGCTCTCAGAGCCCCCCACCCCGGAGAATTTAAGTAGAGCTTCCCGAGACCGTTACAAACTCCGCCTCAGACGAGGGGCCACCTCAGGCTGAATGGCGGACGGACCCAGGGGCCCCTCGGTTTACCAATTAGTCGAAGATGGCGTTTTATTATCTGAGAGGTAGCTTTCTTTTGTTTCCTCAGCCACGAGCACGTGGAGGTAAATGTAGACCTGTCTCTGTGGCTCAAAAAAGAGACCTGGGGGCTGAGGGGGTCGGAGGCGAGAGCCAGACTCAGCTTTGCCTGAGGCGCGGGAGGGCGGGAGGGTGGCTGAAGACCGGAGGCCGGGCAAACTTCGGAGATCGAGTCCAAAAAGCTCACCTTTAGGGGATGATAAAAGCTAGGATAATTGTCAGGGTGGGCTGGGTGGATGTGGAGACGCCAGGAGGCGGCACTGGCGCTACTGAGCGCCGCGTCTGAAGTCTCGCGGAGCACTAACGCCCCATCCATTAAACCCCTGGGAGAAAGGCTGCGTCTGGACTCCTCTGCTCACGTTTACCCCCTTTCAAGTCGCCAGAACGAGGAATGTCTTTCCGTAGGAGTTGAGCATAGGGAAAAGCGATTTCTGCCTGTTGACTTTTTTGAGTAACCTGTCTTACTCCTAGAGGGTACGTTAAGAATGGAGCAAAACAGCGACCATGACTCTATGCTTCTATTTGTAGTAACTTTCTTAATTGCAAGACGAGGTGGCGGGAATAGGATTTTATTTCTGCCGATTTTTCTGTCGTTAGGAAAATAGTTGAGTGTTATGCCCTGCCCCTAAACCCCTTATCGGATAGGTTTGAGAACTTGTCGATTTGGTTCTTTTAATGCGCTTGTTCCTAATCAAAACATCGCTGACATTTTCATGCAGCGCCTGATTTTGCTCTCAATTTTTTCTGCATTGGAAACTTTCACAGATGTACCCTGGCTAAAAGAAAATTGTTTATCCCTTCTTTAGGATATTATTATCACAAGAGTGTTACATTAATGTTTTCCTAAATGTTTACCTTATGCAGAAACATGTCTTATGAAATTGGAACAAATTACCTGTGGCACAGCATTACAGGTTGTACATATCAAGGATCTTGAAATCCATAGGAATTGGCTTGTACTGGATACTTTGCTAAAGCATGTGACTAAAATTGGTTTCTCTCATTTAATTTGAGAAGGTATAAGAGCATTGTACTTTGTAATTCTATTTCACATAGATTCTTGTGATTTTAGAGTGTTGTTTGGGGGTGACAAAAAGGGAGAGGTGACAAAGCTAATTGTAATATTTGGGAAAATGGTAATCTTTTCACATGGCACTCTTGCAGTGGAAAGCAAAACTGGACTCTGGTTGATAATAAATTTATTAGCTCAAAATTAGGATATTGACATCCTTGTTTTTTTTTTTTATAAGGATTTGAACATTTGAAACCAAACAACCCAGATATTGGTCTTTTAAAAGCCCTATTTTCTTTTGCTAAGAGTGATCTGCATTGTATGAGTATAGTAATTAAGCATTGATGGCCTGGGATGCTGGGACATAGCAGTAGAATTTACTGCAATTCTCGAGGTGCCAGCCTGCAGGTTTGAGGCTAGTACTTTGCATCCCAGACCAAGATCTCTACAGAGAATCACTTAAGCTCACATTGAAATGAGCTTTGACCTCATTGTTTCATGTGGAATTCCCAACTGCTCACATTTTGCTGAGCAACCATGACTGTGATAAGTCTCAGGAACTGGAAGGTGCTCAAGAGTTGTATCAGCTCTAGATCTAAGGCAAGGAATTAATCTGCAAACCATTGGATTGAATGGGAAACATGCTATGGAATACTCATTGCTAAAAGATGACTTCAAAATTTGCTGGGGGGCACATTTTATCTCCTTAGATCTGTAAGCCACATGTCCTCATATAATTTGCCTGGTAGGGATTTGAGGAGGCACTCCCATTTAAATCACTAGAAGGCTACCATTCATCTAAGATTTAGGTTGGACTTTTGAGATTTGCACAGCAGTGTAGATATAGTCCAGTTGTGTGCTGTTTTATGATTGCTTTTATATTTCAGAGACGGGGCTATGAATTCTTAACAAAATTAAGTGTTTTTTGTGTACCTAAAGTTTGAAATTGACTTTGTGAAATAAATTACAGTGGTATTGTTGTTTGTCACTGAAAACTGGATGCTACTGTTAGGACAGGGCTTTACATTTTAAACCTGACATGGCAAGTAAATGTCTCTTGGGAGCATCATCATCCAACGCTTAGTAGTGTTTACTGAATGGTTTTTGTAAAGGCCACTTATTTCCCCAGGATCTCCAATTTCAAGCTCAAAGAAATAGTGATTCATTGTATATTTTAAAGACATGGCCTTGATGTCTTTGCCATTAATAATTGTCTTTTTTCCCTTCTGATGAATTATGATTTCTCTTTTGACAGTTTTGAAGTAGAAAGAAATTGGTGGATTTGGTGTAGGAGTTTAGGATTTAGGCATGTAAAAGGTGTCTTAAAAGGTTTGAGTTGGATGCCTCAGTATAATAAAAGCACTGCCTATTCCCAGTCAATATCTCCATTCTCCATAAATATAATAAATAAATGATAGCTTTGTCTATACAATTAATTTCCTTTAAAGATATGTTTAATTGGAAGTCTGGACTAGTTGAGACTTAGGGTCAGGGACTTTTATGTTATCCTATCTTTTACTCTTCATAACATTCCTAATGATAGCAGTAACATTTTCACAGGGATTTAAAGGTTTAATGAGAGTCTAAACAACAAGAATTCCCCCCTTTTTGGCTTATTAAATTATTTCATGCTGAATCCTGTGTAAAATGGGAAAACTATTTAGGACTGAATTACTATTAATTAAAATAAGTATTGTTATTTATTAAGTAACCTGAAAACAAATATTTATCTTCTTTTCTTGATCTGCCTTGTATGGATTAAGCAACATAAAACTCTGAATATCTTATAAATAGCTTATATAAGGATTTATCATTTGCTCCTTCTGTTTATGATTATTGCTCATAATTCAACCCTTTAGTGGGTAGTATTGAGTACCCTCAAACCATGTATTTTCCAGTGCTCTTAATGAACTTTTAGCAGAGGTGGGATTCAGCAGATTATGCTAGCCATTTTCATATTGATACAGTTATCCAAATGAGCTCTTTTCCTCACCCAGTTGACCCCCAGCAAGCTTCTGGGAGAACCATAACTAAAATTCCTGTTTCCGGATGCTATGCAGAGAACTAGTCCATGAGTGTGTACTGGTTTATTGAGTGACAGAAAGAAATCAAGGCTGACTGCTTGTCTAACATGGTTGATTAGTTTTCCCAAAGAGGGTGAAAACATGGGACACAAAATAAAAATACTATATTTTTCATAGAGGTAGTGGAATTTTCTGTACATCTGTGATGCTTTATATGGATTGAGCTTTTGAATCTGGAATCCTTGAGTTTGGGAATTATTTTCTGGTTTGGTGGAAGAAGCTTCTGGGCTTCCATATGTGAATTAGGTATTGTTTTCAAGTTTATTTCCATTCACTTAACACTTAACCTTCTTGGCCTGGTATAAGGGTAGATCAGCGGTGAATGTAAAACAAACATGAGTATGATTGCAGCTTATGTTAGCACTACTGCAGTTTAATGATGAATGAATGCTCAGCACTGCAGATAAGAGTGTGGGATGCCCTATGCTAGCACGTTGGCAGACAGCCCTCAATTACTGACTGCCATGTATGGACAGATTGCTGGTTTGGCTGACTTGATTTTCTGTGGTTTATAGATAATGTTGGACCATGAATATCCAGAGTTAGGCGGTTAATCTGTATTTCTGAAATACAGATTGTCGTTGATTTTTTGCCCCATATTTAGTTAATAGAATATGGGGGAAATTAATGGTCTACCCTGTTAAAGCAAATGTTATTTGTGTGTGTGTGTGTGTGTGTGTGTGTGTGTGTGCGCGCGCGCGCATGTGTTTTAGGCCCCTCTCTATATTTTGTCTTAAAGTATGCTGTTACCTGTATTTTACTAGTCTCTTCTTCAGCTGGGTCTTCTTGGGAAAATGAAAATAGTTTCCTTAATAATGATCTTGCAGCTAGTATAGCCTCAAGTAAACAGTAGATGCTGAATAAATACCTGCTGAACTGTTTTGAACTGAATTGGTAACAGTCTGAGTCAGTAATAACAGTTGAAAAATAAATAGTTGAGTAAGCAGCTACCAAGAAGTTTATGCATTTCAGACTGGGCTACTATTAAGTGCACAGCACTGAAAATAAGTTTTTTTTCAGTGAACAAAGTGTTATACTATGTTTATTCTAAATGAGAAAAAATATTTTTATGCCCATTTAAAAATCAGAAAAAGTTGAACATTTGCATAAAGCTGTTTACTCAGTTGGCCAGTTACCTTTAGCACCCTCCCCTTTCTTGGCCATTCATAGAACTATGACATACTGTCCTCAACTCCTAAAATTGTGAGCAAGTTCATATTTTATTAATTTATGCATAAGCTTATATTTTCTGTTGCCTCCAGCACATCAAATCTTTTTTTTTTGAAAACCAAAGCTACAGTGTTAACTCTCCAAGAGCTGTATCTCTTTTGACTTTCCATAGTAAGTGTTCATTATTTGGATTCAGGATACCGCTTAGTATTTGGTGCTGGGAATGTAGTATACCAGCGGTCCCCAACCTTTTTGGCATCAGAGACTAGTGCCTGATGATCTGAGGTGGAACTGAAGTGGTGATGCTAGCACTGGGGAGCAGCTGCAAATACAGACGAAGCTTTGCTCACCTGCCACTCACCTGCTGTGCAGCCCAGTTCCTAACAGACCACAGGCTGGTGCTGGTCCATGGCCCAGGGTTTGAGAACCCCTGAAGTATATTTTCCTCTGTTTGCATCCAGTTGCCATCAGCTACCTGTAGTGACAAGGCAGAGCAAACTAGAGGAACTGAAGAGTTGGAGATATTTGGAAGCAGTTTTGTTGTGAAAAGAGCCTCAACCTTGTTAAAGAGATAGTTCAAATCCTAGTTCTGCCATTTACTATCCACCTTGGGAAAGTGGGCATTGTAGTTAATACACTCAAAGTGGTCCTTGGACTACTTGCATGAGAATTATCTGGGATGCTTATTATAGATACAAGTTCCTGGGCCTTACACCTACTTAATCCAAGTCTTAGGTGTTAGGTCCCAGGAAACTGTATTTCTAGCAAGCACTTTAGATGGTTCTTTGGTTCACTAAAATTTGAGGATGCCCATATACAATAAACATTGCAATATTTATTTTCTGTGTACACTTCACCTCTCTGAACTTTATAGAATGAATAGAATAATACCTACTTCACAGGGTCATTGGAAAGATGTTTGATAGACTACTCAACAATACCAGTTGTATCCCCATGGTTTACTTGTAGAACTCACAGGACTCAGCATATAGTTGCATTCACAGCTATGATTTATTACAGCAAAAAGATAGAAAGCAAAGTCAGCAAAGGGAAAATGTGCATGGGGCCAAGTTGGAAGGAAACCAGGTGTGTGTTCCAACAGTCCTGTCCCACTGGAGTCACACAGTTTGTGCTTAATTCCTCCATAAATGAGTGACAACTTGTATGACATGCTTTCTACCAAGGAAGCTCATCAGAGACTCAGTGCCCAGAGTTTTTTATTGGAAGTTGGTTACTTAGACACCCTATATCTGGTATGTGCCAAAATTCTAGACTCCAAGCAGGAAGACAGGTATTTAGCTTAAACCACATTGTTTGCACACACAGTTTAGGCACAGCAAGCTACTCTTATCAGAGACATAGGAACCTTCCAGAAATCCAAGTCCCCAGACAACAGGGTACCAACCTTGCGAGCAGGGCTTTTTAAGAATAGCAGTCTCAGGTCTGTTACTTTAACACTTTCCAACACACTGTTTTGAAGCATTGGTATTTTTCAGTGAGGGGAAATGACTTGTCTATCATCATTAAGCTAACCAGCAAAGGTGAGACTGAGACCTCTAGTAATCACCATCTCCATTTCATTGCTGCACACAGCAATGCTTCTGGATTATGGGTCATTTCTTTTCATATTGTTGAATGCATTCACTATTTGTCACTTGCAGCAGAAGAGCAGCCTGCCTTTTAATATTGCCTGCCACTGGTAAACTGATGCACCCAGTGGGGGAGCCAGGAAGTATTGATGTTTCTGCCAGTTTAGTGTCAACACTTCCTGGTTTCCTCTTTGGAGCATCACCAAGTTCGTGGATTTTAATTCTTTGACTTTTGGAGTTTTTTTATTGTCCCTACCCGTCCTTGTTCCATCTATTTACCCATAGTCCCAATACATTTGCACTATTACTTCATCCTATTTTGTTCTTAGCTAGCTGTTAGCTCATAGGTAGCTGCTTTAAAAATTATTTTGGGTAACATAATTCCAAAGAGCAGGTGTCAAGGATGGCTATATAGGAAAAACTACCAAAAGAAAAAAAAAATGAAATTCTTGGACTAACAGATGGATTTTATAACAATATTTATAAATATTGTTTTATTCTAGGATTTTGTTTTGTTTTGTTTTATAGTCATGGAAAACCCCAAGGATGTTTCTCCGGTTATTAAGTGACAGCTCCTTTTTTCACTGTTATCTAATGAGGAAACTAATAATTCTTCTATGATTTGGACAAGGATAAATCAGGAAATCATAGTGGAAGATGCAGTAATTCTACAGATGAACAGGAAGCAAAAACCCAGAGGGAACTGTCACAAATAAGTAACAGCTGGATACGGCAGATGATGTAAACTACACCTGTTGTCTAAGCAGTTGGATGTTCTTTAAGCTTCACAATTAATGTAGTTTGCACTACAATATGGATTAAGGGATCTATAGTATAATTCACAATTTACTTTGGCTACTTTTCTGAAAACATTCATATGGATCACAAGCTTCCTTTGAATACTCATGCCTAACTTGGTGCTATGGAGGTATGTAAGGCACAGCCCTGCTCTCCAGTAGCTTGCAGTCATTAGACAGCAGAACTCACAGGACCAACCTCCTCATGAGGCAACAGGTAATCAGCACTGTTCTTTTGAAGGCACACACAGTAAGTTCAGCAGATATTCAGAAGAGGGCACTGACTCTTACTCTGGCCCTAGTGGCTGGGGAGGGGATTTATAGAGGAGGTAGCATGTGAACTGGGTGGTAGGGAACCCACAGGATAGAAATATATGGGATTTCAAAGAATGAACAACCTTATTACAGGAGGAGGCAATTCACCAAACCATCAAGTAGAGTTATTGCTTTGGCACCTAGAACAGGGGAACCAGTCAATTTAGAGGGCATAGGTTTCAACTCTAAATGCAGCAGAAAGACCGAAACCTTGATCTTCAATGCCTTATGTTTGCTGTGATGAAATTTAGACTTTAAAAAAGAGAGCACTAAAAATGAACATCAGGTGGCTTTCGGTCTCCACAGTAGCTGTAGGAATCTTCCTGGTGAGTGCTTTCTGAAATCCATGACTCCAGTGATGGTGGTCCTCAATCTTATGATTTGGTGCAGGAAAAATAAGGCAGAAGCTGGGAAGAAATAAGCATTTGGGGTGCTGTTTCATGATACTGCTTTACATAATATTAAATTACTGGTTATTTAATTAACCAGCTTATATAATGATTGTACACTTACAGAAATCATTGCCAAATCCAATGTCATGAACAATGTCATGTTCCTATGTTTTCTTCTAGTATTTTTTTTATCATTTTAGGTCTTTCATTTAGGTCTTTAATCCATTTTGAATTGATTTTTCTGTATAGTGTAAGGTAAGGGTTCAGATCCATTCTTTTGCATGTGGATATTTGGTTTTCCCAGTGCCACACGTTGAAAAGGCTCAAAAAGAGAGTGGCCTTAGAAACCTTGACAAAGAACATTGGGCCATCTACATAAGGGTTTATATCTGGGCACTCCATTTTATTCCACTGACCTATATATCTGTCTTTATGCCAATACTATGTTATTTTCATTGCTGTAGCTTTGGTATTATGTTAAGAAATCAAAGTATGAAGCCTCCAACTTTGTTCTTTTTCAGGATTGTTTTGGTTATTCAGGGTCCCTTGAGATTCTATGTGAATTTTAGGATGGATTTTTCTACTTCTGCGAAAAGTCTTCCTCACTTTTTGCATTTTATTTTTCACAGGACCTTTGTATATACCATTTCCCTTGTCTGGTAAATGTCTCTCTTATAGTAAGTTGCCTGTACTCTTACTCATCTCTCAGAGCTCTCAGCTTAATTGTCACTTCCCCAAGGAAGCTGTTCCTTATCCTTACCTCAAACATTGCCAGGTTCCCAGGTTCTTATAGCACTATGATTCTTTCCATTGCATTCTTGTCACAATTAGTTTTACATTTGCATATTATGTTTGCTAACTTATTTAATCTCAAGCTTTCCTCTAGTAAGTTCCATGAAGAACAGTGACCATTTTTGCTTATTACTGTGTTGCTAATGCCTCAGTGCCTGACATACAGTGTATGCTCAATAAATATTTGTTGCATGATTGAAAATTCCTATCTGTATTTCTAATCTTGTGTCTCATTTATAATCATAGATGTTTGGAGTTTGTCTGAGAGATCAAATTGTTCAGTCTTTAGACTTAACTGTTGTGTTCAGTTAAAAGAATTATCTTTGCTCATACTTTAGAAATGAAGCCATTTACTCCAGGCTCACATGCTATGTTGTGTAACATATACAACATCATATCTGTTTTTAATTATGTTTTTAGGTATTTAATATTCTCTGATATAGTTGATAATTTTAATATTGAGCATATAACTATATTATAATGAGCATCACTGTTGTTGTATATACATTTATTTACAACATTGACTTGAGAATTTGCTATTATACTTTAAAAGTATTCACTTCACTATAAATAACATGAAGTATTTACTTATTAAGGTATTTCTTATTTTGTATTTTTGATAATGTTTTTATATATTTTACAAATATTTGGTTTTTAAATTTTAAAAAGTTATATTGAGGTCTAAGTACTTTTAATGTTATTTTTATGAGTTTTTTTTTGTTGCAGTTTTGTTGGTTGCCAGATATTCAGAAATGATAGTGGTGTCTCATTTAAGCCCTTAATACAAGAGAATGGAACTAATCTATCATTTTATATGGATCAAAATTTGAAATGGGATTTGTCTGTGCAGAACTAATTATTCCAGTCAGTATCTTGGATTACTGATCCATGGTTTCATTTATAAATTGCAAGTTTGTGGAATTGGTTTAGTTGTAACTTGGCTTTGTCTTCTTACCATTATAATAACAGCTAACCCCAGAGTGGTAATTTCCTGTCACTGTTTTAAGTGCTTTACAAGCAGTAGTGCATTATACACGTTTGATTATTATATTTGGGTTCTCCAGAGAAACAAAACCAATAGGGTGTGTGTTTTTATATGTGTGTGTTATATGCATGTTATATATATATATATATATATATATATATATATAGAGAGAGAGAGAGAGAGAGAGAGAGAGAAATACCTATTTAATATACTTAATATTATTTATATGTGTGCATATATATAAATAAATTTCTTCTGCATATCTGTAAAGAAAGTTATTATAATGAATTGGCTCACACGATTATGGAGGCTGACAAGTCCCAAGATCTGCAGTCAGCAAAGAGACCCAGGAAAGCCAATGGCATAGTTTCAGTCAGAGAGGGAAAGAAGGCCTGAGGCCTAGCAGCAGGAACCAATGTTTCAGTTCAAGTCTGAAGGCAGGTTAAATTGATGTCTTAGCTCAAAAACAGGAGGAATTCCCCTTTACTCAAAAGAAGGTCAGTGTTTTTGTTCTCTTTAGGCCTTTAGCTGATTGGATAAGGTCTACATTGTGGAGGGCAATCTGTATGCTCTAATTTACTCTGTTTACCTATTCACATGTTAAGCTCATCCAGAAATACCTCACAGACACACCCAGAATGTTTGACCAAAATATCTGGGCACTATGTGGCCCACTAAGGATGATACATAAAATTAACCATTATATTAGGTCCTAGGATCATGTGAAGATCAGTGAGCAAATCTAAAGTATGTATAGACCAGGAATGGAAGACCTTACTGTAAATAACTATAGTTTGCTCGCCTTCTCATCTATAAGATGAAAGGCTTAGACCGCTACGTGATCAATAGGCTCAGCAAGTCCTAGAACTTGTAAGGGATCATAGAGACCAGTGGTCTCCAACCTTTTTGGCACCAGAGATTGGTGCTTCTATGAGAATCTAATGCCTGATGATAGCTGAGGCAGGGAAGCTGGCACTGGGGTGTGGCTGCAAATACATATGAAGCTTCCCTTGCCTGCTGCTCACCTCCTGCTAACAGGCCACAGATAGGTACCCATCCATGGCTGGCGGTTTGGGGACCCCTGGTAAAGACCATTTAATTATACAGTCTCTTCATTTCACATCTGAGGAAACAGAACAAGTGGCTTGTCTAAGATTGTTCAGTGAATGGGAGTTCAGAAATATGGAATTCAAGGTCAGCTGTGCACCCTATGTCTTCAATTTCCTCTTTGGTGAATCATGAAGGCCCCAGGTCATCTGTATTTAAGTTTTTTTTTTTCACCCAGTTTTATAATTTTGTACTATATGTTTAGGCTTAACAGTCTAACAGTAAAATTTTTTGACTGTTTCTATCAACTTTTTTGACTATTTTTATCAATTATTTCTAACAATTTTAAAAAATGGTTATTCTTCAGATCTCCATCTCTTGATTGGTCATTCGACTATATAATCTGCCCCAAACTTCAGTTTCCCCTTTAATAGTAATGAGTATGAACTAAATTGTGTATGTTTCAAATGGGAACAATGACAAAATTAAGAAGTGTTGTTCGAGTTATTCATGGGCTTTTAATAGTGTTTTTGCTTTTTGGTTTTACACCGACCTGAGTGATGGGAGTGGCCACATGTGGAATCATTCCTTTGTTAGTACTATGTTCTAGACTTAAACCCAGCTCTGATTATATTAACCTCTTAACTAACAGCTTTAATGGAGGAGAACATTTTTGGTGGTGCTACAATATGATGGGCAGGCTTCCTGGAGAGCACCACCACTGTTGTCTTTGTCAGTGGCCACCTGACATTATTTCTCAAAGACAGTTACTCATCTCTGCTCTTGAACACAAGCTGCACAATGGTAGATAGAGAAGCAGCTCTTTGATTGGCTGAGTGACAGTTGCTAGGAGACAGTAGGGGACAATAAGTAGACGATTCATATGTATATATTTGAGAACTAATAGTATAGTGGAACAGAATTGGTTGCTTGCTATGCTTTATTATAGCTAATGATTCAACCAGAGCATAATAGCTATAGCAAGGGTGTAGTTTGATGAAATGGAATTCTATAAATAAAATCTATCTTAAAAGTCATAATCATTTTATTAACTCAGATTAAACCCTAGATGAGAAGTATCAGTAGAATATGTATCCCTGTTTTAAAAAGTAAGGCGGTGCTATTAAAATATTCTTATGCAAGTTTAGACATATTACTTATCAAAGATACTAATGAAGGAAATGTCAAAATCAAATACAATGAAACCAAGTCAGAAGACATATTACTGGATTTATTGACTCCATGTTTGGAATCAATAATTTAAGTAGTCATGAAATTCAGGTGACATCAACAAATGTCTCTGGCTCCTAATATATACCTAGCATTGTGGAAGTTTTTTGAAGTATGAGACTGAAAACAGCTGTTATGGTGCCCCCACTAACCAGGAGTATAGCCATAGGGAAATCATTTTCTTATTAAAACCTAATATTCAGTGCGTATAGAAGAATACAAATGAAATTTAGGTATGATAATAAAATGAACACCCATGCATCTGCCACCTAACTTTAGAATTAAAACATTACCAATATAATTCTATCTATGTGCTACTTCCTTATCTCATCCCTCTGCCTCCCCCAACCCTGTAACCATTAATTTTATTTCTGAGTCATTCTATTGCTTTAAAAAATAACTTTAACTCATGTGTGCAAGCTTAGATTATATATTAGTTTTCTTATTTTGAGCTTTATAGAAATAGTAGTTTTTTTTCTTATTCAACATATTCCTAAGATTATAAGATTTTATGTAGCTATAGTTCATTCATTGTCTCTGCTGAATAATATTTCACTTTGAGAATATTAATTTATCCATTCTTCTGTTGGTGGACTTTTAGGTTGTTTGCAGGTTTTTTTTTCTGTTATGAATAGAATATGTCTTTTGGTGTATATTTATAAAAGGGATTTTCCCCTCTGTGTAGGTATGCATGTGTAGATATACATACACACAAACACTCACACTCAGGCATATGTATATGAAGACACACATATAATAACAGGTCTCGAAGTGTACAATTTTACAAGAGGAGGTAATATTGTTCTTCCAAGTGGTGTTACCAATATACATTCCCACTAGCAATTTATAAGTTCCCATTGCTTCATATTTTTTCAACACTTGGTATTGTCTGACTTACTTTTGCCAGTTCTGTGATTACTAAAGAAATTAAGCATATTTGCATGTTTTGGGGCCAGTTATATTTCCCCTCTGAAATACTTGTTCTGTCTTTCAACTATTTACTATTGAGTTGTTTATCCTCATACTGGTTTTAATTAATTATGAGTCCTTTTCATATTCAGGGTATTAATCCTTTGTTGGTTATATTTGTTGCAAGTATCTTCTCAGTTTGTGGCTTGTCCTTTTACCTTTTTTTTTGGAATCTTCTGATAAACAAAATCTTAATTTTAATATAGTTAATTTTTAAAATCTTTTTCTTCATGGTTATTGCTATTATATATCTTGTTTAAACAGTCCTTCCCTATGCCAGAGTTGGAAAACTAGTCTCCTTTTTCTTTTTTATAAAAGTGTTAAAGTTTGGCAAATTATTTTCTGAGCCTCATTTTCAGATCTATAAAATGCAGGAGTTGAACCAGGTGTTCTATAACAACCTTTTACTCTTTGACATTATGACCTGAAAGTACACTGAAAATATGTGGGTATATTTTCAGAGATCGCAATGTTCTTTTAGTAATCTCCCCTACCGTGAAGTTTCATATTTACTCCTACTTCTCTTTCATTTCCCCCAGCCTCCTCTTCCTTCCTGTTTTTTTTTCCCCAGAAAAGTAACCAGTTGAATTATGTAGCATTCTAGAGTTTCTATGTTGAAGCAGTGTTTTTTAATTGGAATTTGGTTTGAGATAATTGTAGATATGCAGGAAATAATAGAAGTCCTATATACCCTTTACCTAGTTTCTCCCAATGGTAATATCTTGCAAAACTGTAGTGTAATGTCACAACTAGAATATTGACATTGATAACATCCACTGATCAGATTTCTCCTGATATACTTGTACTCATTTGTGTTTGTGTGTATGCATTTAGTTCTATGCAGTTTTATCCCATGTGTAGGTTTATATATCTACTTCCACAGACAAGATTCAGAAGGAAACATTTTTTAAAAACAGCATTTTAAAAAGTTTATGTCACTGAGTACCTCTAGAATGTTCCAGAGTGCCCAGTTTGTCTGGCACCCACAGTTCTAGAGGGTCACTTCAGATTACATAATCCAGAAGCAAATTGATGGCCTGAAACCTTGACCTGAGAGATAAGAGGAACTTGTGGTCTTTGGATCTGAGGTTCTGAGAGGCCAGTTGGCATGCCCACAAAATATAATCATTTATTTGGAATTGTATATGCTCATAGGAACCTGCATTTGAGGCATACCGGTAAAAGTTGCTGTTGGTCCATCCTACCAATAGCAGTCATTCAAATTCCACCTGATTGTTAGCAACTAAAAACTAGTAGTGGAAAGGAGGAATGATAATCCTTCTAAGAAAACAGAGGTATGCCAGAATATCCATTGGTTTATAGCTCCATAAATAGAAATTTACATTATCCTCAGGTTGGTAGTCAAGGACGTTTGAAGACTGCATTTATGGAGAGCTACGTGTGCTTTATCTCATGTCTACCTCAAAATAACTTTAAAACACTCATCGTCTTTAATGCAATCATTTATTCACTGCCTTATTGACTTCTTATGACTGGCCAAGCACTATGCTAAGCAATGGAGACCGAGTAGTGAACATAAACAAGTGGTCTGCATCCTTATGGGGCTTATAGTCTATTTACAATTAAAAATAAGTCAAAAATTATAATTATTCATTTTTATAAGTTAAGAATAAAGAATAGAAACAGATAACAGAAATAGGGTCTGTTTTTGATAGGGTGGCCAGCAAGTTCCATCTGAGGGGATGATGTTTAAGCAGATAACTGAAGGACTACTTTTTTTTTTCTTCAAAATTAAGGGACATTTTATTAATGTTGTTAAAAAGAAATAATAGACCCAAGATGGAGTCACTCTTGCTAAGCCTCACTAAAACTTAATTACCAACCTAATTGCAGTTAGAGATTCTCCTAGAAGTGGAATTTTAAACCAATCAGTCTGGAATTTCTTGGTTAGCACTGGTGAGATAATCTGCTGGATAAGACCCCCTGCCTTTCCCTAAGAGAAGGTGACTTTACCTGAATTAATCCACTTTTAACTTTCTTGTCTCAAACTTTTTCTGCCTTTAAAAACCTTCCAGTTTGTATAACTCCTCTGAGTGTATTTCCAGTTGCTAGATGAGATGCTGCCCAATTCATTAATTGCTTAATAAGCCCAATTAGATCTTCAAATTTACTGAGTTGAAATTTTTTACTATTTAATTTTATTATTAGTTTAAAGTATGCAGTACATTGGTTACACATTTATATAGTTTCTGACTTTTGCTCTTTAACAGAGTCAAGGTCATGAAAGACAAACACTGAGGAGTTGTCCCACATTAAAAGAGACTAAGGAGACCTGACAGTTAAATAGCAATGTGAAATCCTAGATTGGATCCTGGGTCAGAAAAAGAACATTAATGAGACAGTTGGTGAAATCCAAATTAATTTTATAAATTAGATAACAGTATTGTAGCAATGTTAGTTCCATTATTTCAACCCTGGTACTCTTGTTATGAAAAATATTAATGTTTGGGGAATCTGGGTGAAAGTTTATGGGAAATCTTATATATATGTTTATGTATTTGCAACTTTTTTGTTAGTGTTAAATTAGTTCAAAAAGAAAAGTTAAAAAAATAAAAGTAATTATTTATGGTTGATTAAAAATAAAGTTCATTGAGGGACTGCTTCTACAAAGGGAGTAGATAGTGGAACCAGGTTGTTCAAAGGCCCTTAGTTGAGCAAGAGTCAGGCACTTTGGGAAACTGAAAGGAAGGTAAATGGAGCTGAAGGGCAAATTAAATGGAGGGAAGGAGAAGATGGCAGGGAAAGAAGTATAGGAACTTTTGGGTCACTGTCTTGGGAACAATTTGGATATTATGATCCGAACTTTTAAGCCACAAAGGTGATTTGAGATATGGAAGAGTAACAGTGAAGTTGTCAATTTAATCAATTCACAAATATTTATTGAGTATTCTACCATGTGTCAAGCACTGTTCTACTTGCTAGGGATGCACTGATAAGTAAAACAGACAAAAATCTCTGTCTCCATGGACCTTACATTTTAATGCAGGAGAATGTTGTTAGAGTAGAAGGTAAACTGATATAACAAAGAACTCCAAAATACAGTGGCCAGGATAGATGTTTGTCTTTGTGGCATGTAATAGCCCAGGGCAAGGAGCCAGCCTCTATCCCATGAGGTTATTCAGGGTCCCAGGCTAGTGGAGCAGTTCTGCCTTGCTCAGCATTTGGTTTTCAAGTTCTAGCCAGCTAGAAGGAAAGAGGGGTCCAGGGCAAACTTCTTTAGGAACATGACCAGGAAGTTTTATACATCAATATTACACATACCTTTGCAGAAATTAGTTAAAGTGATCCTTCCTAGCCACAATGGATACAGGGAAATGTAGTTTCTAACTGAAAAACCCACGTAGGTGCTTAGGAAGAAAGAATGAACAGATTTGGGCAGACAACCATTAGACAGGGAGACAGAAAACAAACAAGATAAATAATTCGAATATCTTGTATGCTAGTGATGAGTGATAAAGGGAAAATAAGGCAAGGAAGGAGGATAGGAAGAATCAGGTGATGAAGGTTGCAATTTTTCATAGGAAATGATGACAAAGGAAGGGCTCCCTGAAAAGGTGCCATGAGAATAAAGCCTTAAATGAAGTCTGTGAGGAAGAAATGCCCTTCTGAGTTGTTAGGAAGCTTACCATTATGCAGAGTCAGTTTTCACGTGCTTGAATCTTAGATCTTGTCTGAAGGTATTTGGTTAGTGGAATGGTACTATTATGCCACAGTTTCACTTAGAGCAAGCAATACCAGAAGGCCTTAAACAATGAATACTGGGTTGATGAATTATAATGCTGTGACCTGGACTGAGGCATCTTTCTGAGAGATTTTGGACTGAAAGATTTTCTCTTGGCTCTTTGATAGATAAGCTTAGCTCCCTAAGAGGAGAGGAACTAAGATTCTTTTGCAACTCTCAGTTCAGAGTGTTGCACATTCTTGTTTTATAGTTTTTTTTTTCTCCAAGGGAGTTGATTTTTTCCTAAGGATGGGCATTATTTCTGATCTGAGTCTGCTATAGAACTCTGGTTAATTTCAGTCAGCTGTTTTAAGGATGTGACAACATAAAAAAGAAGTATTTTCATGTTTACCGATGTTCATCTAAATCTTGCTTAGTTTGGCCTTCCAATTACAAAAAGCAGTACTTTCTAGCCCTTCACTATTTTCTTTAATTATATTTTAGTGCTGCTTTAAGTATATTTCAATGTAACATATATAATAAGCACCTTTTTCTACTCCTGCATCACTTTTTTTTAAGGACAACTCCTTTGCTTAATAGGAAAAAAAGAAGAGGATTTTCTGCCAATTTTTTCTCTAATGCCCTTTCCCTCATTCAACACCACTGGGTTTGGATAAGTAGATTGTCTCTGGGATTTCTTATTGTTGTAGTAATCATTATCTTTCATTAGAGAACTCACAGTTTAGAAAGGAGGATACGATACATAGATATGTAATGACAATACAAGGCAGAAGGTGATAAATGCCATGAGATAGGTAAAAATAAAATTGTTCTTATAGTTCACAGACTGCAGAATGTGATGAATAACCCTGTCAGTCTTTGCTTCCACAACTGTGAAAGGAGACAATAAGGTTAACTTTGAGCTTAATATATGATGCTCTCAAAAGGAATTTTCCTTTCTTGGTAAAGGGAAGCATTTGATTTGTCATCCTACTGTTTAAGTATTTTTGTGAATCCATCATTTTGAAGGTGCTGATAAGATACATTTTTTTGCCTCTCATGCTATACCACAGAGAAAAACTCAAGTCTGACTGGAAAAGCACCACTGGTCACTTCACAACATTTTACCGTCTTGGAAGTTATCCTTGAATTTTTCCTCCTCTCATTCAACCTTACCCAGTGCATCACCAAATCCTGAAGGATATGCTTTTTAAATACTTTTTGGATCCATTCTTAATACATTTCTGCAAAGCTGCTAGACTGATTTTTTAAAAACATACATTAATTTAAGTCAGCTTCATGCTAAGAAGCCCTAGTGGTTTCCCTCACAGTTAAAGTGGGATTTAAACTCCTTACCATGCCTACCAGCTCTGCCTGCCTGTGCATCAACATCTACTACTGCTTCTTGTCTTGTACACTGCAGCTCCACTGGTTCCACCTTCCTACTGCACACTGCTCCCACTGTATGGAATCCTGTCCCCAAGGACCCCATTTCTATCCCTCTAAAACTAAGCTCAAGCACTACTTCCTTAACGAAGCCTTCCTTTCACCCCTACTCAGGTCAGACCACCCAGTCTTACCGGGTTTCATAGTACCTTTTACTTCTTTTACATAGGTCTTTCTGTAATTGTAATTAATAATCTTATAACGAATTATTAGCTGCCTCTCCTAGAATAAGATTTAAAGACGAGTGCTTTTACGTATTCACTGCTCTATATACTCAGATCTAGTATCTAGTCTGATGCAGGACACTGGAATCAATGATCAAAAAATATTGTTGCTGAAGAAAAAGCAGAAATTTCCCAAATTATGTAAATTTGGGTTTGGTATGTTTTTTTAATGTTGTTGCAATGTTACAAAAGACAGTTATCAAAGACAAGTATCTTCAATACCTGAGAGCTATTAAAAAACATACTTCTCTGGCCTCTGATTCAGACCTGTTGCACCAGCAACTCTGGGGGTGGGGTCTGGCACTCTGTTGTACCAGACCAACCATGTAATACTGATACGTAATGTGTGAAAACCAGTGTTCTTTAAAAATATTGACTGAGGGTTAACTCGGGCTAAGTAAAGTATGAACTTCAAATTAAATCCACTTTATTTTCCAGAGACTCATAACATAATTTATTTACTACTATAGGGTAGAAGATAACCTGTGGTAGCTCTACTCATAGGGTCTATGAGTAGACCCTATACCCAGATGTGCTGGTATGCTGTTTGGGTGTTTTTTGTTTTTAGATGTTCAGCTCATTGTTGTTTCAAGAGGAGAGATCTGGGGACGTCTCTCACTCCACCATTTGATGTTTCTGACATCACTCCCTAAACCCAATTTCAAAATTAAGTACATTGTTTCTGGCCAGCAGTGGGTAAATAACCTACTTTTCAGTCTCTCCTCTCCTCCCTTTTTATCATTTGATGTCTTCAGTGTCAACTGAAATGTAAGCAAGGTCTACTTGATTAGTCAACCAACTTTAAACATTACATAGCACTTTCAGCCTTTATCCCTCTGAATCTAACTTTTATCCACTGCCATCCAAATCCAGGAAATGATTATAAAACTGATAACGCCCATGATTCCAGTGTTGGAGCACTTAGTTTTTTAATTTTTAAATGTTTATCATACAGGGTCAAAACTAGTTTTTTTCTAAAGCTTAGGTTGTTGTCATTTCTAGATTTATATCTAAAGCGTTTAAAGCATTACCAAGGTTTAGATGCACATAATCCTTGCTATCTTTGGATTCCAGGGCTGTGCTATACCATCACATATTTTTGTTGATGGTTTGACTGCGTTATTAAAGGTCACTCATCCTCAGTTTTGCCATTGACTTTACATTTGCTCCATGTTCGATTCAAAGACACTTTTGAAAAAACCATTCCTTCCTCATGAGTCTTAGATGATCCATAGGAAATTAATTGCAGGTGTCTTTCTCACACAACAGGTGACCAAGCTTCGTTTATTCTCTTAAACTTATTTAGAAGCACAGAATTTGAATGGAGAAGGGAGGTATCCAAGAAACAAATTTAATTTTTTTAAACTTTTTATTTTAGAGTATTTTTAGATTTACAAAAAAGTTACAAAGATAGCACAATAAGTTTTCATGAGCCCCACTTGCAGTTTCCCATATTGTTAACATCTTGCACTAGCAATGTACATTTGTCACAATCAGTGAACCAATATTGATACGTTATTATTAATTAAAGCCCAAACTTTGTTCAGATTTCCTCATTTTCCCATTAATGCAATTTTCCTATTCTAGGATCCTATCCAAGATAACACATCACATTTAATTATCATATCTCCTTGGACTCCTTTTGCCTGTGACAGGTTCTCAGACTTTCCTTGGTTTAAATGATGTTGACGGTTTTGAGAAGCACTGGTCAGGGATCTTGTAGAATGTCCCTCAGTTAGTATTTCTCTGTTTTTTTCTTTTTCCATGATTAGATTGAGGCTACTAAGTTTTGGGAGGAAGACTGCAGTGGTAAAATGCCATTTTTACCACACCACATTAAGAGTGCATATTATTATAACTTATCTCTGTTGGTGTTGACCTTAATCATCTGTCTTTACTAGTGTTTACCAGATTTCTGCACTGTAAAGTTATTTTTTTTCCTCCTTTTCATACTGTATTCTTTGGAAACAAGTCACTAAGTATAGCTGAAGATAGTCTTTAAATGTAAGATTCCATGTTTTCTTACTGAAGCAGGACCTTCTTATTTTTTGGTATCTCCTTTTTAAGTTTTACTTTAATTAGGAGATAAGTATATGCATTTGACATGTTTCAAATGTTTATTTAAATTGTGAAGTTTATTTGGCTGAAGGGATTTAAAATTAAAGTGAATATTTTCGTGAGTATTTGTTCTGGATCCGTTAAGGGAACCTAATATATTTTTGCAAATACTCCTGTCTCCAGCTATTGCCCATATGTACTCTTATTTTTCAGCTTCCAAACCTCTTTCTGCCTGTAGCTGCTCTTAGAATTTAATTGCCTAGTTGCTAAAACCTCTTTGAAAACATTTGAATAGATAGAGTGGCCCAGAATTTTTTGCTTGGCAAGAACCCACTTGCTAAAATGGTTTTTAATATGTTTGTGCCTCTCTGCTGTGCTTCTTTTGCCAGAATAATGCAGCCGTTAAGATTTGCTTGTCTTCTTAATTCCTTTCTTAATATCTCATAGCAGTGATTGAGCTATTGATCTGAAGGGATAATAACAACTCTGCATGTGTTTTTTGCATGTTTTGATATTTTCAGAACTGAGAGCTTTGAAAAAGAACATTGCTTTACTTCACATAAACTTGGGGCTTCTTCAATCCAAATAATATACAGCATATGTCACAAAGAAGGTTCATTCCTAGAAATCACCAGATTCAAAAGGAGCAAAGAATGAGGGAGAAAGAATTATTAGCAAGAGACAATACTTGCTCAAAGATTGATGACCAGGGTCAGCACCATGGGCACATTGTCCCCATCAGCCCCACTCACGCTTTACCTACCCCATCCTTAATTCATGTCCTTGGCACCTAACAAAACTTAAAGCCCTTCTTAGGAAGATTGTTCCAGAAGGAAAGACACACAAAAAGTAAACATAACTATTTGATTACAGGCGACTATTGTTAAATAATTTAAATCACATTCTTCGAATGTTATTGTAACTCAGGTATTTATGATTTACCAGTTATTAGACTTTCTCACCTTCTCTTTTCACTTATTTATATTCAGAAGTAGCAGTGAAAAATATTTCCCTAAATGAGACCCGTTCTATTCTCCCAGCTTTCCTATGAGTACAAAGGCTTATATAGATACTATGGATGAAGCAACCTCTTATTTACATTCCTGCAAATGATAGTCACAGTAACAGAGTAACAGATGAAGATCTGAAAGTACTAGCAAAAGAAGTCATCAGCACATTTTGTGTTGAGATTTGTTAGGGAGTTTTGATATCAAGGAATGAGTGTGCCATACAACAGATGAGCCACTAGGATGAATTTTATTAATTCTCCACAGCAGCAAAATCTTATAATCAGATGGTGATGATTGAGGCTTTCTCTTGCTTTGGAGTTGGATGTGATCCAAATTGTATAAACTCTAGTGGATTTCCATTCTGTTATGTATCGAAGAACATATGTGCAGATGGAAAGAGATTTTTCTATTGGGCTGTGTGTGAACTCCATGGAAAGGGTTAAAAATTAGGAGTGAATGCATTTAATTGAATTTGCCTCCTAACTAATTATGGACATGTCTCCCAGATTTGCCGACACTGCAAACATGGAAGGAGCAGAGGCATCTGGGTTTCATTGCTGGCTTTGCCACTAGTTTGTTGTGTAACTTAGTTTTTTATGCAACTTTCCTCAATGGTTCTCAAATTTTTATCTGTACAGTGGGAGTAGATAGGCCAAAGCATTGTTTAAACCCCTCAAGACCTTCTGAGTCTGTGGTTCAGAATGAGAAAAAAGAGTAGCAATATGGGCTGTCTTCCCAGTTACATGCTATGACCATATGCTACTTTAGGAAAAAATATGATGGGAATCTAATCATCCCATAACATGTTTTATATAGAGTCTTGACCAAGGAACTAATGTCAAATTATTATGTTTTCTAGATATGGCTACAAATATAAAAATGAACAAAATATAAATGAATAGTTTTCTGGGTAATACCTAAGGGCCATAGAGCTTTTTAAAATATGTATTCTGGATTATAGAAATGGTGGTGGATGGAGAAAAGTGAAAAGAGATGTCTATACACTGAATTGCATATTCTTTTTCCCTGGTCCTTCCACTTGACAAACTCTTTTTATTTCATTGGTATTCTTTGAACAACTCTTTTCTGTTCATGGTCTTGCCTCATGCTGTCTGATGTTGGGAGGGCTCTGAGGGCCTGCTGGCTTTTATGTCTTCACAGCAATCCAGTGGACAGAGTTGGGGCAGATCAGCCCTGAATGAGGCTTTGGGCCCCAACCTATCCTGCATTGGGGAGAATTTCAGGAACCTCAGGCTGCTAGCTCAGCAGATCAGCATGCGTGCTGTTCTCATTCTGACTTTTGTGGCTTACTTAGGGTTTTGTAAGGCTGCTTTTGCTTAGTTCCTTGTGATTAAGAATGGGCTTATATTTCCGTGCCAGAAACTGGGCCCTGTCCTGTTTTTCACCTGTGAAGTCCTTGAACAGTGGTTGGTGCCCCAGTTCCTCCAAGCTTAGGAATATGCTTCCTTTTAGCCAGGGCTCTTGGGAATTTAAGCTCTGCATAGATGCCTGCTTCTGGTTGAGACTTTGCAGCTCATTGTTGTTCACTAATTGCTTTTTACCAGATTTCCTTGCTATTGTATTCTGTCTGCTTTCTCCATGCTATGGAAGAAAACTCCCCATCTCCTTTCTGCTTCTGTCTATCTTCGACTTGCCCTTAGAATCATCTTTCTAAATGCAAATCTTTGTTTCTTACTTCCCTTTTAATAGGCTTTATATTGTCTACTCCACAAACTGATAGCTAATTTTTCAGCACAACTTACAAAGCTCTCAACCTGGGTCATGCCTACCTCTCCAGTTTCATTATGTGCCATTTTCCATCAGGCTGTCAGTGCCCCAGAATTTTGTGCAATTTCTGGGCTATATCATGCTTACTTATACTTATATTGCACATGCTGTTCCTGATACCTGGAATGACTGCCAGTCTTGTTTTCCTGGTGAACTCTGGGTGCTGAGAACCTGATGAAAAATGGCATACTAGGAGGGATAAATCACATTGTAACTTTCCCCTCCATTAAGGTGCCCTCCAGCCTGTTAGCTGTTATTGGACCTTAAACACCCCCCACCCCTGCCCACCAGAAGATTGTAAGCTATCGTAAACCAAGCAGTTATCTTTGTGTCTTCAGGCTTAATACAGAGCCTGGCCCAGAATGAGCAGTCGATAAATATTTGTTGGAGCCCCTTATGTGGCTGGGATGTGGCCTTAAAGCAGTGTTCATCAGCATTTGATATCATTCCCTCACTGCCTGAATGCAGGACAGTTTTTGAATCTTTCCTTCACTATCCTCTGCACCACTGTAGATCGTCTTCTTGTTATATATAAGTAGTTTGGAAAACTCACTTGTATTCTGAAGTATTTGGGCATATTACATTCCTAGTTTATTGAAGTATTTTTCTTTATTGCCATCCACATTGCTATTTCTGTGAAGGGATTTGGGGAAATTTATAAACACAATTGAATGACCATTTCCCTGCAACTGCTCGTTATTTTTTAAACCTCAGTAGTACATTTCTCATTCAAATCTAGCTTTTAATTCACAATGTCATCATATCTTTTCTCTTATATTTCTTTAGGAGAATAGTCCTGAAGAATTTCAGTATAGTCAGCAAGACTTGGGTTTTAACTTTTGGCTGTGTAATTTGTTTGATATGAAAATTTGGGTAATTTACTTAATTTTGAGAAACTTCAGCTATCTTTTCTGTAAACAGGTTGTAATCATACCTCAGAAAGTAACGGATACATTAATCTCGTACAATGCTAGCCATAATGTTGAGATGTGATTTAATCTTGTATTCACTCACAGTTCAATTTGTTAATGACATCAAATGAAAAAGGTTTTTTTTCTTTTTTCTTAAATTCTATAATTAGTAATAAATTCCTTAAGAGGAAAAATGTCTAATATCCAAAGATACTGAAGAAAGCACATTTGGTTTATTTCTTTTCAATAAAATGTTGCCATATGAATGTTGTCCAATAGTAATTCCCTCAAAAAAATTCTGGCAGCAAGCTATCAGAAAATTTAACCACATTGGCTGAAGAGATTGGTTTTGTTAAAACTGTTGACCACTTTTATCCTATCTATAGATAGATAGATAGATAGATAGATAGATAGATAGATAGATACACACACATACATACATACATATACATACATACATATACATACACACATACATACATATATACATATATATACACATACATCATATTAGACAAATACAGTTTAAAACTAGTCACTAACCAAAAAAATAGTGTGTTTGAGTATATAATGTATATTTGTAGGAGATATAAATAGTGCTTTACTTTAAAATATAAGTTTTTAGAAATTGAAACAAATATATTTGTTGGATGAATGAATGAATGAGTAAGGAAATGAAGACAAGTCTTAGTATGTTTTGTCAGTTTAGATCTCCCTGGTGCTCTGAGAATGCCACTTAAATGACTACTACCACTGTTTTTTTGACTATAGTTCCCTACAAACCCAGGACCATGCACTCTGGTTTATCCACTACTGTAGTGGCCTCAAACCTTTTTGGCACCAGGGACCGGTGCTCCTATGAGAATCTAATGTCTAGTGATCTGAGGTGGAGCTGAGGCAGTGATGCTAGTGCTAGGGAGCGGCTGAAAATACAGATGAAGCTTTGCTCTCTCGCCTGCCCCTCACTTTCTGTTGTCTGGCCCAGTTCCTAACAGGCCATAGACCGGTACCAGTCCACAACCTGGGGTTTTGGGACCCCTGCTAGACACCTGCCTACAACTGTAACTGAATAGCTTTTCAAACAAGGAGAAAGGTCCTTGGGGGTGGGAGTGGGGATTGGACAACTCTTTAGCTTCTCCTGCCCTGCCAAGATAAGCGTCTACTGTGTCTCTTCAGAATTAATCAAGAAAAAGAAATCGCACAGGATGAAAATGCTTCTTCCCTGCTCTTATAAATCAGAACACTTGTAAATTAATGAGAATTAGTACTTGAACAGGTTCCTGTCTCATTTAGGCATTCCTTTGAATGAGTCAACTACAAACTCAAGCAATTGGTAATGTCAGTTAGTTGGCCATTTATCATTTTTAGGTTAATCTGTTTCAAATAAATAGCAAATGTGATATTTTGGTCTTAAGTTACATATTTATCACTTTCTTCCCACAGGCCTTTTTTACATAATTTTATCAGTGAGCCTTGAGAGACACACAAAGCTATCTTTATCGTCCTGTCCTTTAATCATGGATCTTAAACTTATAGTTAAAACTCAGCAGTTTTAGTTTAGTCATAGATCTCTGCATAAAATAGTTGGCCAGTTTTGAAGTTGTGCATTTGTTCAGGTTTATTAAGGTATAATTTACATACAGTAAAATTTACCTTTTTTTAGTATGTACAAGTCTGTGAATTTGACAAACTTATATATAGCTTGTAGCCACTGCTGGAATCAAGATAATAAAATTTTCTGTCATGCAAAATGTTCTAACATGTTCCTTTGTAGTTAGTCCCCTCCCTATACTGCCAACCCCTGGCAACCTACAGATCTGATATCTGTCTCTCTAGTTTTGTCATTTTCAGAACTTTATATAAATGGGATCAAAATGTATAACCTTTTGAGTCTGGTGTATTTCACTTAGCATAATGCATGCTTTTTAGAGTCATATATGTCATTGCAATCATTCAGGTTGCTGCCTTTTATTGCTGAGTAAAATTCCACTATAGGAATGTACTACACTTTGTTTATCCATTCAGCAGTTGATTATGAATAAAGTTGCTCTAAATGTTTATATTCAGGTGTTTGTGTGGACATATATCTTTATCTCTCTTTGGTAATTACCAAGGAGCGGGATGGCTTATTTTTTATAAGTGTATGTTTAACTTTATAAGAAATTATCAGACTTTTCAGAGTGACTCAGTTGATTCCTATTAGCAATATATAAAGCTCCAGTTGCTTCAATATCTTTGCCAACATTAGTATTGTCTTTTAAAATTTTAGCCATTCTGTGTACACACACACACACACACATACACACACACAATTTTGAGGGTTCTTTATGTATTCTGGTTATCAGCCTTTTGCCACATATGTGTTTTACAAATATTTTTCCCAGTCTATGTCTTGTTTTTTTTTTTTTAATGTTATTTTATTATTAATTTCAAGTATACAGTACGTTGGTCAGACATTTATATAGTTTATGAAACAATCCCCCTGATTGCTCTTTCTTTTCTCTGGCTCTTCACCTAGCCATTACATTAATGCTAACTGCATTCCTTATGTCATGCTCCCCAACCCCATAACCATCTATCAACTACTAATTTGTACTTTCTCAACCCTTAGCCTTTTTCTCCCAACCCCCCAACCCTCCTCCACTCTGGCCATCACCAGATCATCCTCTGATTTTTGAGTCTGTTTTCAATTAGTTCTTTTTGTTCCTTAGATTCTGCATATAAGTGAAATCATATGGTATTTATTTTTCTCTGACTTATTTCACTCAGCAAAATAACCTACGTCTAGATCTATTCATGTAGTTGTGAATGGTAGGATTCCATTTTTTTAATGGCTGAGTAATATTCCATTGTATATATGAACCCTAACTTTTTTATTCAGTCGTCTGTTGATAGGTGTGTTTTCTTATTTATTTTTATTTTCTTACTGTCTTCCAAAGAGCAAAAGTTTTAAATTTTGATGAAATTCAATTTATCAATTTTTTTCTTTTATGGTTCATGCTTCTTATGTCCTATAATCATCAGAAATAATCACCAGACCTAAAATCATAAACATTTATTTTTTTTCTAGAAGTTTTATAGCTTTACGATTTGATTTATATTTCAGTCTTTGATCCAATTCAAGTTATGTATAAAGAGCACTGTTTGGGTTGAGGTTCATTTTTAAATATAGATATGTTTTATTGTTCCAGCACCATTTGTTGAAGGACTAATAGACTGTCCTTTGTTTACTGAATTAACTTTGCCACTTCATCAAAAATCAATTGACCATATATATGCGTGGATCAATTTCTGTTCTTCTCTGTTGCCTATGTGTTTATCGTTTTGCCAGTATCACACTGCCTTGAATAGTATAGCTTTATACTAAGTCTTGAAATCAGTTGGCTTGAGTTCTCCAACTTTTACTTTTCTTGACTATTTTTTTTAGTTATCCTAGATTATTTGTTTCTTCATATGACTTTTAGAACCACCTTGCAATTTTTAAAGAGAGAAACCTGCTGGTATTTTATTTGGGGTGGTATTGATCTATAGATTAATTTGGGAGAGGACTGCAGCGTTGATGATGTTGAGTCCTTTCATTCATGAACACAGTTTATCTCTCCAATTACATTTTTTTTTGTTTTCCTCATCAGTGTTTTTCATAATTTTCAACATATAAATCTTGCAGTACTTCATTAGATTGATCCTTGAGTATTGCATATATTTTGGTGCTATTATAAATGATACCTGTAAAAATTTCAGCCCCCAGTTAATTAGTGCTTGTATGTAAAACTATAATTGGTTTTTGTATAGTGACCTTCTATTTAATAACCTTGCTGAAGTCACTTATTAGATCTAGTTGATTTTTTGTAGATACTTTTTGGACTTTCTGCTTTTATAAATATGTTTTTGGTGAAGGAAAAAAAAAGTTTTATGTTTCCTCTCCAATTTTATCTTTTTTTCTCTCCCTTACTGCATTAGCTAGGAGTTCCATCTGATATGATGTTATATAGAAGTGGTAATAGCAGATTCCTTGCCTTATTCCTGATTATAGGGGAAAATCAATTTTTTTATCATTAAGTATGAGTTAGCTGTGGGTTTTTTTTAATAGATGTTCTTTATTAGGCTGAGGAAGTTTCTATTTCTAGTTAGCTGAGTGTTTTTAAAAATCATAAATGGCTATTGAATGAATGTCACACTCTTTGCATCTATATAAATACTCATATGAATTTTCTTCCTTAGGCTGTTGATATTGTGAATGACATTGTTTGAGTTACGAATGTTGAACCAAGCTTGTATTTCTAGGCTAAATTCCATGTGATCATTATATATTATTCCGTTATATTTTATGGATACAAATCATGGTTAGATGCCACAAAGTTGTTAACTATATGTGTGTTTTCTAGGTTAGTAGAAAGGACCACTTCCATCCTTGTTAGAGTGCTTTTACTTCATCTTCATTTGATCTTCAGGCAAGGGGAAAGGCAACAAATATAGCCAAGTGTCTATGTAGTAGGCAGTGTGTATGTTTATTTAATCAAATATAATGGGAAATTGAGGTCCATCAAGTAATTTGTATCACTGAAATCTTGCAGCTAGTAAATAGCAAGGTCACAACTTAAGTGCAGGTTTGTTTATCAAACCTATGTTCAGCCCACTACATTGTATTGCCTTTTTGTGGAAATGAATGAGAGTATGTATCTGTATGGGAGGGAGGAAAAACAACAGGAACAGGGAGGATAGGTAAGAGATTGTTTGAGATTAAGAAAGGGAGAGCCACTTTACTACCCACCTTTCACTGCCATCTAGGAATCTGGGCTTTTAGATACCTTGGTTTGTATCTCAGCTCTGCCATTTACTTGATTTGTGGCACATTCGTCTCACTGAGACTCTTTCTTTTTTTTAATTTCAAATGTAGAATATTAACATAGGTTATGAAGAATACAGATAATATTTGTAAAATGCCTTATACATAGAATGTGTGTAATATAATAGTGTTCATTACTATCATAATTATTGATTTCTTACTGTTAAATGTATTTTATAACTGGAAATAATTAATTTGGATTTGGAAAATACCGTATGTAATTTAGAATGATTTCTACAGTATGTTTAGTTCTTTTGCCAAAATAGCCTAGAGCAAGTTCCTTTTTAGAAAAATGAACTTAGTTTCCTTTACTTTCTACTAGTCTCCTTCATGAGTCAAAACAATACCAATTTACTAAATCAGTTTGCAAATTTGGAAGATTTTAAAAGTTCTTCAGAATGTTTTAGGCTTTAGATATGAGTGTGTGTGTGTGTGTGTGTGTGTGTGTGTGTGTGTGTGTGTGTGTGTGTTGCAGGGGGTCTAGAAATAGTTGTCTCATCCCAGAGAACCGGGATGCCATTTTCATTTTACATGGGCAACCAACCATTGATAGCTAGCTTTAGTCCTTTAGCTCATGCCTATCTGATCTGACAGTTTCTGAGTCATCATAATTCTCATCTCTAACTGACGCAAACCACTTCAGGCTATTTGGAGGTAATGATGGCCTTTTACAGTAAGGTTATTTTGGTTATCATAAGTAGGCCCCTAGAGCTTCTGTCTTTCATCAGTCAATTTGGAAATAACAATGTGAAAAAAAGCTGAGTCTGAGAAAGGGCAGCAGGCCATCATTGAATGACCTTTCAGTGCCTAAGACCACAGGAGGGCTGTTGACTCCAGCTCCAGTTATGCATAACCTTCTAGGAATTGATTTTCTTTACTATTTCATTCCATAGCAGTACCCTTTCAACTTAAAGTGTAATTTGACAGATGGAAGTAAAGAAAAATCAATTGTATTTTGAAAATTTTTGGACAGTATCACACCATCCCTTGATATTGTTGCAAGTCAGAATTCGCAGTCACTAGTCTTTTTTTTTAACAGCTTTATTGAGGTGTGATTGTTTTTGCAAAATAATGCACAAATCTAATGTATACAATTTGATGAGTTTGAATATATGCATGCCTTCTTGAAATCATCACCACCATCAGGGTAATATACATATGAATCACCTCCAAAAATCTTTTCCTGCCATTATGTTTTACTTTTGTGTGTGTGGTAAGAACTCTGAACTTAAGATCTACCCTCTTAACAAATTTTTAAGTGACAGTACAATATTTTATATTTTACTGTTGTCAAATTAAGTACATTGATGACATCTTCTCATCTTATAAATTAGGGTAGGTATTATTTTTACTTTATGATGGGAAAAAAAATAGACCTTAGGGATATGTTTTCCCAAAGACCACCATTGGATATTGTACCAAAATCCAAAACCCAATTCTAATTGTTATCCAGTGCCATGCATAAGACCTCTGGGCCTTGAGCCTGGTCTGGCTCTCTAAACTTCATTGATCTCATGCACATTCAAACACTAAGTGTCTAATGGCTACCTTTGTCTCCACAGTCAGGATCAACAGATGTCAGTAGGTGCCTGGCTTCAATGAGAGTTCATGAAATAACTAGTTGGTGGAAGATAACATGTTGGGAATAACTTCTACCCTTCATGCCTATAACTTTCTCATTCTAGATTGGCTACACAGAGTTCAGTGTCCCGGCAGTAATGTTCAAAGTTTGATTATTAAACTTTTGGGTGGTTTTAATTAAAATGTTGGGCAGTGTGTTGAGGCCCAGCCTGGTGGATATGGTGGGGCCTCTTGCGTAGCTACTTTGTGTTAAACATTATTATAAGCATTATAGGGGCATAGAGATTAAAGCGAAATAAACAAAAAAAATATGATTCTACTCTTTAGGAACTCATGGGCTAGCAGCCAAGATGGAAGGATGCATACATTTGCTTCCTCTATCCAGTCTGTGTTCCATTCTGTAAGCAGAACCAGTGTTTTGAAAACATGTGTCCTTTCCTTGCTTAAAAAATTCAGATGATAACTCTCTTTCTCAGATGACTAAGTCCAAGTTTCTTCACCAGACATACCAGGCTTCTCTAATTTGGCTCAGCTCCTTCTCCCTCTATACCTACACCTCCACAGCAAACTCCAGGCACACACTACACTACTCCTTAGAATGCTCAGAGGACCTCATGACTTTTCATATCTCTGGGTGTTTACTCATGTTGGGCCCTCTGTCTAGACTGCTGTGTTAGTCTGGGTTCCCTGAGAAACAAATTTAGGATTAAACTGGCAAGGATTTTATCAAGGGGAACCACCTGTGTGGGAGATAGTGGGGAGGAAGATCAAAAGGGTAGGTGTATCATTAGTCCATGATGCAAGCCTGACCCCTAGTGAAGAGGAGAGAGAGTAGCTTAGACAGAAGCTTTCTAGACTGCTGTGCAGCTAAAGGAAGGTTGAGAAAAGCTTTGGGGGAGTCCAAAATCAGCAGTCAGTGGAATCCTGTCCCTGCTATACTTAGGCATTGATCAGGTAGGTATAGCCCATTGGAGTCATGGCTTCAGCATAAACATTAGGATGAATTTCTGAGGCAGCAGCTCAGTTGTGGTCCCTGTAGTTGGCCTTCCTCAGTCTCCATAAATGCCTCTCCTCTTCCATTTAATTCCTACTATTTATCATTATAAGAGCCATTTTTAAATGTTTCCTCTTCTGGGAAACTTTCTTCAAGGAAATTCTCAGCATGTCACATGATGGTCCCACCGCCTATAATGATCATCCCTTAATCTTTGCCTGAGTAATTCCTTAATACACTTACTTGAACTCCTGCCACTTATAGGACCACTAGTGGGCACTCAGGAAATATTTATTGAATGAATGAATGAGTTGGTAGGACTTGGACAAGCAGATAGAAGAGAGAATATAGTTGAAGCAGAATGAACTTCTTGAGCAAAGCCATAGAGAGGGAAAAATGAAGAATATACTGTGTTTTTTCTTTTTTTCAAGTATGTCATACCCTGAAACTGTCATTTTAGGGAATGTACTATGATGCAAAACAGTGAGGGAGGGAGTGTCTTTCTGGCACTTGAAAATGATTCATATTCGAGAACTTTGTTGAGAACAATATTTTGAGTATTTCCTGATAGGAAACAGAGTTGATGGAACTGGAATGTTACTGTTGCCAGGAAAAGTGTGATAAAGATCAAATCTCATACAATTACTACTAGAATAGAAATTTCCATACAGCAAAGAGATTACAAATTCCTAGCTAATAGCTCATATGTAGGTACAGCTGAACTGTAATGGAATTTGACCAATTTTGATAACCCAGTTTGTAACATAAATTATTAGAGACCCATTCATCTCAATGTTTGCTGACTCTGCCAAATGTTGATCATATTTTTGATGGAAAGAAACAGCTGGCAGGATTCAAAATCTCAGTATCACTGCCAACCACCTACCACTGCCACGTGTTGCCAGGTGAGAGAGTAACGTTGAGAATAAGGCCTGACAAAATCACTCCATCAGCAACTAGAGATTTCACCCTTGATCTCTATGTAATGTTATACCCTGGTGACCTGGGTTGGACCATGTATGAAGCAGGAATTTCTTTTGCCCAGCCCCAAGTCTGTCCTGTGCAGTCTTCCTCATGTCTCATTTCTCCAGAGTTGCCACTTGATGAGATGCAAGTTTTCTTCATTTGTAATGTGGAGGTGAATAAAGTTACCTATATCATGGACTTGCTATGAGGATTCAACCAGGTAATGCATGCTGAGGCTTAGACTGTGAGTCTGTGGGTTAAATCTTAATATTTCTAGATATTATCAAAGTTGGTTGTTCATGCATTTAGTGAGTGCCTGTTCTGTGTTAAAGCAGAAAGGGACTTACAGGGATATAGGCTATTATGGCCCATTCTGTAATTAACATACATAGTTGCTGATATCCATCTCTTTTCTTGAGTGAGGACAGTTGGTTTTGCCTTGTGCATAAACAAAATTACTTTCTCCTCCACTATGCTCTGACCTGGTGTGGAATACCTTTTCTTTTCTTTCTCATTGATCTATATTTCTTACCTTCAAATTTCTCCTTTAGGTTGTAATACCTAACTTAAGAAAGTCTCAGACATGTGAAAATAAGATAGATGCATAAAGCATTTCCCTCTCGATGTTTTTATCAAATTGGGAAGCTCTTTTACCCAATAGCTCTTGCCTTCCATATCATTTCTTGAATTTTAGTGGAATAGTTCACTTGGGATATTATCTATTTACTTCTGTTTTTCACTACTAACAGAGTCATTAATTTTGCCAGAGCTGCTCTTTCACATATGTTTACACACATGTCTCTTAACCATTTTCCTCCTTTTCCAGGTCTCGCCATTAAATTAAGAACTACTCCCATCTCACTTCTCTATTTGAATACCAGAAACATGAATTGTATTATGGCTGATGGCAAATAGATTACCTTTGATAGGTGTGTACCAAGGCAAAGGAAAGCCATAAATTAAAAAAAAAAAAGGAAACTACTATTTGAAGGTATCTTATACTCAATATGTCCAAATCTGAACTCACTTCTCTGTGTCTTCCCTAAGCCTCTGGCAGTCAACTCTCAAGATATTTCTCAAATGGGTTTATTTCTTTCTCATTCCCTCTATCCTTGACCTGGGCCTGGCCCTCATCATGTTGCATCTCGAGGCAATAACTTCTGTCCTTATCTTCCTTCCAGTTCTGTCTCTTCCCCCACCCTATCTGTCTACACAACCTAACAAGAGGGTGCTTTCCCCCCCATTTTTAGCTTTTTTTTTTGTAAAATGACACGTGGATAAAAAAAATCATGTATAGCTTAATACAATATTACAAGGCATACATACCTAAAATTCCCATCCAGATCAAGAAATAGAACAACCACCCCAGAAGTCCTTTCCTGTGCTGTGTCCCAGTCATAAACCCTTCCTTCCAAAACAAATATTAAAGTAGTTATTTCCTTACATTTCTTTATCACAAGGTTACTTTTTTAAAAACATCAGTTTTGTCATATCCAGTTACCTCTATGCTAAAGCCTAGGGATGCTGAAATTCACTCATAGGTTTTGTCAGGCCTACCTTTGCAGCTCCTTTCTGCGATTACTTGTCTCTCTAATTCCCCAGTCTCTGGCAATGTGGATTATCCACAGGTTCCCAAATACCTCAGATGCCTCTTGGTGTTTGCCATGTACCTCTAGGCATTTACTCCTGTTTTTTGGAGTTCCTTCTCTTCCCAACTCATGTCATTTCTGTTATGAAGCTGTCCTGGATCTCTTCTCCCTGATATACCTGAGACAGAATGAATTCCTCCCATCTCTGTTGTGTGCCCATTAGGACATTTTACATGTACTTCTTTTATTAACATATCTCTGGCACCTAACAGATGTGTGTAATGTACAATAGGTGCTTAGTAAATGTTTATTGAATGAATCTACATAATCGATCTTTAAAGTTCTTTCAGGGTGTATCAAATTTTCTTCAGAATTGATTCATAAATTATGTACTCAATCATAAGATCTTAAGTGTTTCCTTAAGTATTCCTTCCAATTTCAGTTTTTGTAAAAGTTAAATATATTTTCTGTCAGTAACTAACATTTCCAGTATTTAGTTTTATTATTTTTTCTTTGTACATGTTTGATAGTTTGACCACATTATTGGTGAAATAGGCCTTTGTGAGCTGTTCTGGCTGCATATACATCATTTTTATTATTTCCATAGTAACAACTAATAATTATCGAGCACCAACTATGTGCTCAACCCTGTCTATGTATTATTTACTGACTCCACCATATATTCATTTTACAGGTCAGGAAGCTGAAGCTTAGAAAAATTAAACAAGTTAAGGTCATAAAGCTTGAAAAGGGGTAGAGCAAGGGTTCAAACCTAGGCAGTCTGACTAGAAATGCTCTTTATTACCATTGTTATTGCTTATTAAGAAAGATAATACATTCTCAATAGCAAACTGGGTTTTTGCAAGGCATCTATGGAGCATTGTTCATTTGTGGAAGTATATTACCCATTGTCTCACTGGACTTTAATCAGTTCTTTAAGTTCTTCATTTCTCCTTCCCATAGCTGCTTTTATTCTGGGCTCTAACTCTGTGACATTAGGTGTGTATATCTTTTGGCTAATGGGTGGCAGCTTGGTTAATGGCTCCAGCGAGCTACAAATAAGGAGATTGTTTTCCTATTGACATATCTCTTCTCAGCCACATGTATTATTTAGTTTATGGCTGCTGCCCTAAATATTGTTTGCCTTGTTCCTGGGACAGTGATAAGTTGTATCTTTTAAAATAATATTTGTCATTAACGTTAATTGCTATTTTCTAACTTCCCAATGAGTTACTAAAAGAATCTCCAGGTATAAACAATTAAAGAAGCACTTATGTGAAAGAACACCAGTACAGGAATGTCTGATAGTTGGTAACACACTGGACCCATGGGGCTTATAGAAACCCAGACCAGGGACTCTGGAGGAATTGGATCTGAGACAGCAGCAGTGGAGCCTTAGCCATTTAAGGAATCATTGCTGGCCACTGGTAAATGGGCAGAAAGGAACACAGATGCATGATGTCTGGTCTCACATGTGTAAGTATGGCAGAGTCAGTGTTTGTCTTTTTTCTTTTATTAGTATTTCAGCTTCTCTAGGGCAGAAATTGTAGTTTATTTTAGCCTCATGCCCTTTGGTACTGCTGAGTCCTGCATATGGCATATAGATAGGGCATTACTCATCTGCTACTGTTTCTTCTGTGCTTTAAAGAACTCTCTAACTACATTTTGATTTTTAAAGTCAACTTTCCATTTCAGCAAATTACTAAGGTTCATCTAGAATGTTTGGTTGTGTAAAAACTTGCATATAACTATTGCATATAACTATTTCTTAAAACTAACAGCAACAATAACAGCAGCTAACATTTTTAGTTCCCCTAGCAAATGCTAGGTGCTATTTAAATTGCTTTATACAGTTATCTCTTAGGAGTACTCTCATAGATCCTTTGATGTTGGTGATATTATTATCTCTGCTTTAAAGCTAAGGATGCAAATGGGTTATCACTTACAACTTAGAAGATTTTTTATAAAATAGATCTGTTGTATTAGGAATTCGAACTGCTCTTTCTGCCTCAGGTACTGCTTTATTTGGAAAGACCACTTGAACATTAGTATGACTGGGAGGGCGCTTCTGGAGATAATGGTTTGCACTTATATCACTTATATGTAATCATTTTGGGGTGGGGTGGGGACAACACTTCTCTTTGTTTTCTTGTTAGAAAAGTGGCTGTGGCATTTTCTTCCAGTTGGTAACTTTATCAATAACTTTTCTAGTAAGTTTTTTTTTTTTGATGGGGAGTGTGGTTCAAGGCTATGTTTTGTTGTTGTTTCTCGAGATTACCCTACTCTCTGTTATAGTGTAAACTATAGTCTCTGTTATCTTCAATACCCTACTCTCTGCTATAGAAGGATTTAGTGGCTGATGGTCAATAGTTTCACTCTTTTGTCAGTTCCTGATACTGCAGATGAAGTAATGTATTTTCTTGTCAGGTAAAATGTATAAGGCTGCTGTTCAACTTAGAAAAATCAGCTAGAAGTACTTCTCAAAAAAATTTCAGAAACAGTTTGTGACTTTTCCCTTTTTCATTTTTCTACCTTTGTCTATCTGTCCCTTGAGAAAATTTCACACCTCCTAAAAGGCCAGGGTGCTCTCCATGTTAATAATACCCCAGGATTATTGTTACTGTTCTCAAAAGAATCCCATATTGCTATCTTGCTTACCCTGAGGAAGGATCTTCAAAAGTGCTTTCCTTTTCTTGGCTAAGGAGCATGAGAAGAGCAATACAAAGATTTAAGTAGCTAGATGAGAAACCAGGTAGATTCTAGAAATTGGTACTATAATACCTAAGTTCATGCAATTTTATTCCAAGAATTTGACATTTGTTTTATCTTTTTGCACAATGGAAATAAGTGAATGGGTAATGAAAGTGGTATGATGGCAAGAGGATTGATTTGTAAATTTGTCTGGTATGATTTGTTATCAAAGAATGAGATTTTGAGGAGAAGGGTGGTTGGAGAAGGAAGAAAAAATTAGACAAGGCATTTGGCTAGTCATGGATTAGATGTCAGGATCCATGCACCATCTAGTAAAGTTAAAGCCAGAGAAATCAGCAAGATTTACAGATCCTCTTCAATTTCCCTTTCCTCTCCTTTCTTACCCTCTAATTCCCCTCATTTTGTCTGCTTGCAGCCAGTGTGGATGTGACTTCCAAGTCTCATTCCCAGAGATAGGGATTCACTAGGTTTGGCTTGGGGCATATCTGCATTTTGAACAATTAATTTCCTTGGGGATTTCTCTTACAGACCTTCTCAGAAGCACTTACTAAGAAAGCCTGGATTCAGCCTAGGGGCCCAAATATCCCATTAATTGGTCAGATGTTGGGGAGAACACCTGAAATCAGCAGGAGTGTTGGCATACAGCCACACAATCCACTTGTCCTCTTACACCTTTGCCAAAATGGGAACAAACGTATCTCTATTTTGTAAAATCAACTTTGTATAGCCATGTGGTTGCTAGTAATAGCTAAGGATTATTGAGTTTAATGTGTACTCTAACAGATATTCTCTCAGTAAATCCTCAGGAAAAAAAAAACCTGGTGAAGATAGGTACTGTTAATTTCTGCATTTTACAGATAAGGAAACCTGAGGATCAGAGAGTTTAAATGATTTACTCAAATCATAAAGCTAGTTACAAGCAGAGCAGGAAGTTTATCCAGACAAGCTGCTCCAGTCTACACTCTATTTCCATTCTTAATGGACCTCAGATGCAGCAAATTAGAATCATGGTTATCCTTGCTTCAAGACTCGTTGTGGGGAACCCATCAACTTTTAAAAAAATATTGTAGAAACAAGCCGATTTGGGGTTTTTGTTTTGTTTGTTGTGGCAAAATACACATAACAAAAATTTACCATCTTCACTGCTTTTAAGGGCATGGTTCTGTGGTATTAAGTGCATTTACTCTGTTGTAAACCATCACCACCATTCACTTCCAGAACTCTTTTATCTTGTACAACTGAAACTCTGTACCCATTAAATAATAATTCTCCATTCTCCCTTCCCCTAATCCTTATCAACCACTACTCTACTTTTTGTCTCTATGATGGAGTCGATTAACTCTTATGTTAAGAGTATACCATTAATCTCCACAGTCACCAGCTTAGCTATTGATATTTTTTTTAGATAAAAAATATTACAAATCAAACCAGGGTATACAACTATATATTCAGTGTTGAAACATAAAGTCAGATACATTTTAAAATAAATTTAACCTGCCTTAAAGATTGAGAGATTGTATCTTTTGAAGCACTTGAGGTCCACCCCACTACATAAAACAACTAGATTTATATTTGTCAACTTGCAGATAAGAAAGCTGCACTGAAAGGAAAAATAAGCCTTATAGTTGGGTAGTTCCATTACTCAAAGTAGGGCATTTTGTTTGGTAAATAAATACATTTACAGTCACATGAATTCATGCAAATTGCTACATCAGACTAAAAATTTGTTATGCTCAGTAACTTTAAATAATGAGATTGTATATTTTGAGATGCTTTAGACAAAGCAAAGCATAACATTATATGCTAAAAGTGCTGATTATGAAAGCTGAAGCTCTACTTTTTCACTGAAGCCTCACTTTATTTTTTCCTCCCATCAAATTTTTTAAGTGAATTGTCTATAGGTTACTAATACTTAGAAAACTGAATTGTGTAGTTGCACAGGTATATTACAATTACTGTTCTAGAGCAGATTAGGTAACAGTACAATAGAGCCATAGGAAACTCACAGAAAAACAAACGTATTTGGTACATCATAGGAACTGTTAAAAGGTTGGATTTTTACTTGTTATCTTGGTGAGTTTGGTCAGAAGTAAGCTTGATAGTGACTATTTTAGATGCTGCTATTGTTCTGGAAATTATTGTGGTCAAAATCAGCTTTTAGCTAAAGATAACCCTCTTGTGCTTTAATTCCTTGGATTGTCTTGTAATACTCAAGTTATATCAGTTCAAACAGGGACTTTGTAATAATTTAAAATTTAGGTCATCAGTTTTTATCTCATTCTAAAATCAATAGGAATGATTTCTTTTAATTCAGAGTCTCTTTTATTGGCATTGTTCTGTAATTAGGATACATGTGATTGAGAAAAAATTGATTGACAATCAGTAATCAGGATTTTTTTAATTGAAAAGTTTATATGTGGTTAAACCTTTTTAAACTCCAGAAAGTATAATAACATTGACATTCTCACTTCATTCGCAGCCCTATTCACCAGATAACCACAGTTAAATTTCTAAGTATTCAGATTGTTTTTAGTCTGTGTCAGCATATACACACAAACAAGTGCACATATAATTTATATACAGTTGGAATCATAGAATGCATAATATTCTTCAGTTTATTCTTTTACTTTATGTTAGAGATGATTTCATATCGGTACATTTTGAGCTACTCATTTTAGCAGTTATACACAGTAGTCCATTTTTAATTTAAACAGTTTCTTTCTGCTGGACATCTGGATTATTTAGTTAATTACTTTACTATTATTAAACAATGGTATTAACAAATATCCTTCTCCGTTTTATTGCTCTTGTTTATAGAATTGCATAGCTGTTTTCTTTTATTTTTTTATGGTAATATCAGTTAACGAAATCAGTAAGTTTCAGCTGTACACTTTAACAATAAGGCCTGTATATATTTATACTGTGTGTTCAGCATAACTATTTTTTAAAATTGGAGTAATATTATTAGAAGTTTTCCTATTGGTAATTCTGACAGTTCATAATTTTAAAATAAAGCCAATGTAAACAGAAGTTTTGGAACAGTAAGAATGAAAACCATCATCACACACTCTTGAACATATGTATCTAAAAATGTGTATAAATATTAATTTGAACAATAGTAGCTACCATTTAATGATCACCGACATTATCTTATGTAATCCTCACAATACTATAGGATAGGTACTATTATTGTCCCCATTTATATATGAAGTACCTGATTAGAGAAAGATTAAATGACTAAGGTCCCATGGGTAGCATCAAAGTGAAGACTCCAAACAGTGTATATTCAATAATAAAAAGGCAAATAACCCAATTGGAAAATGAGCAAAGGATTTTAATAGACATTTTTCCGAAGATGTACAACTGGCCAATAAAACATGAAAAGTTGCTCAACGCAATTAGTTGTTCAGGAAATGCCAATCAAAACTACAGTAAGATAACACTTCATGCCTATTCAAATGACTATTGAAAAAAAGAACGTGGAGAATTAAGAGTATTGGCCAGGATATAAAGAAAATAGAACCCTTATACTTTGTTAGTGGGACTTCAAAGTGGTGCAGCCATTGTGGTAAATAATTTCCTGGTTCCTCAAAAAGTTAATCATGGAATCACGATATTCAGGGAATCCTCTGAGTGGAGTGGCCTCTGTTATCCAGTTTGGTGACACCTTGCTTGCTTCTGCACACTGTGGGTTGGGGGAGGCTCAGCAGAGGAACAATGGGTACTGTTGGCAGTTCTGGCCAGGAGAAAGTCTTGCCTCCGGTCCTCACTCAGACAACTCAGTCACCCCCCGTAAGTTCTTGGTGCCCCCATGCAGCCGACCGGACACTAGTGCTCAGAATGAGCAGGTTGGTCACCATGAAAGTCCACTCGCAGACATGGCCCCTGTTAAAGGCATATAATGGCTGCTGCTGCCGCAGCCTCTGTCCCACTCAGCTGCTAGGGCCCAGAAGCCTCGTGCCTTTACCCCCTCCTACCTTCTACCTTTGCAGGTTGATTAATTATCTCTCTCTCTCGTTGTAGTGCTTCTGTTCATCTAGATCCCACGTAACTTTCTTTGCTATTTTCTGTCACAACTTTAATTTGGTTGCAAGAGGGATGAACAAAGTTTCTATCATCTATGTCACTTTTCCCTTCCCCATTGTTGAATGATTGAAAGTTTTGCCTCAGCTCTTTCAGAGAGTACAGTTGACCCTTGAACAATGTGGGAGTTGAGGGTGCCAATCCCCCGTGCAGTTGAAAATTCGCATATAACTTTTGACTCCTCTAAAACCACTAATAGCATACTGTTAACCTTACTGATAACATAAACAGTTGATTAATTCATATTTTGTATGTTATATGTATTATATACTGTCTCCTTAAATAAGTTAAACTAGAGAATCAAAAAATGTTAGGAAAATCATAAGAAAAATACATTTATAGTATTGAAAAAAAAATCCAGGTGTGAATGGACCTGTGCAGGTTAAACCCTTGCATCTGTATATGTTCAGAGTGTACCATCTGGAGCCAGAATTACTAATTTCAGATACAACACATGACTTCTTATGTGTATGACCATGGACAGGTTACATAATTTATTTGCCTGAGTCTTTTTTTCTGTAACATGGGACTAATAGCTTTATTTATTGTATAGTTTTCACAAAGGTTAAATAAGTATGTCTATATAACATATTACAGGAATATCTGGTATATAATAAATATTCAATAAGTATTAATTATTGTTATTTCTCTTTTAGGACATTGCTTTAGAGACATAGTATAGCTACATGTTTATCTCTGCATTTCTAGAGCCTAGCCTGGCATTGCATGCTTGAATGTATCAAATAATTCTTTGTGGGATAAATGTTTGAATGGAATTTAAACAGATTCTATAAAACTATGGTTTTCTTTATATTAGTGTTTGGGATTTTTAATAATTACTGTAACAATTTGCTTAAATTAAATATGTGAATACCTAAAGGAAAACCATAACCATTTTAGGCAAAAATGTGAACTTTTACCTTTATTTGAGCAATCAGCCCACTCAGAGTCTGAGATTAGAAGTCCCTTCAGTTTTTGAGAAATATTGATGCTGTTACAGGATTTCAGGTTGGGATTGGGCTAGTAGATCTGTCTTACTTGAGTCTCTCTTTAACTCAACTTGCTTCATTTTCATCCCCTTTTGTTCCAGCCATAGAAGTAATTGTTCTAGGTTTGTAAAGACTGATGCTAAAAAAGCAGAAAACCACTTATCTTGCTGTTTAGGAAAATGGAACTTTCTGTGTACCTAAGCTCCATCTGGCAAAAGTAGTATTTAATTTAGCAGGTTTTTTACCCCCAGAAAACGGGGACACTCGTGCTATTGATAAAAATTAACACTTACTGAGTGCCACTTACTGAGTGGTTCAGGCACTATGTGCACATTATTTTGTCTAACTGTTTTAGGAATATAGTATAGCTGCAGTTTACTTACACTGAAACTGAGGCACAGAGTGGGTAAGTAACTTGCTAAATATGACATACCTTGTTATAATGAGTGGCAGGGGCAAGGTTATGATCTGAGGTATTTTTACTCCCCCCTCCACTGTCTGTATCTGCCACACATTTGGATGAGAAATTATAGCATTGTTCATCTTGAATGCTCATAATTGGCAAATTTTTGCTACTTTTCAAAAATTGACACAAAATAAAAATAACCTTGGATTTCTTAAAGTTGAGAAATTTTTAGTTCCATTTGTAAGACATTTAGTCCTAAAAAACAATCGGAAAGTATAGTAAACAAGTAAATTAAAAATTGAGTTGTAAAACTCTAATAGTTATATTACACATAACTGTGATTTATTTTAGGTAATATAAGGTACATAATTACTTTAGGTATATAAAAAATCTTTAACATAATTACATGTTTCGGTTATTCTGAAATACTTTTTTTACTAATATTTTTTCTTAAAAAAGGAATATTTTTTTCTTATGGCTTTAACATTTTTTTTTTTGGAAATGTTGCATATTCTATTAATAAAATTGTTCGGGTTTCTCTTCAAACTCTGAAGCAGTATTTGTATGCCTCATCAGTTGTTTACATTTGGATAAAGCATTTTAGTAATTGCATACCACTCAGGCTGCTGTGTGGTCCTGATGAGTGCTATTTTATATGCTTCTCAGAAATGATAAAAACAAATGTATTTTTCTGAGTGATAGAATTAATAGATAAGATTACATCGAAGTTAAAGTCCACAAGTAACAGAATTCTCCCTGAATGAGTCACTATAGTACATAGTGTAATAACTGTAGATCCAACTATATTGCCAGCAAAACTGTCATGTCAATCTTGTGTCCTATTTGTCTTCTCCTCTGAAGAGTTTCTTTTCTTATCAAAACAAATTAAAGTGCTGTGTCAATTACTGGTCCTCGGGAATTATTTGTTTCTTTGGTAACTGTTTAATGCAGATACAGATGCTGCAGCATTTACTCCCCAAGGTACCATGTGCCTAAGGCATTTTAAAAATGCTAGTATGTTTTCAGTATGATAGTGCTACTCTGGAACAACTGTATGCATAGTGGTTTACTTTTCCAGTGTGGTTAGAGCTGATATTTCGAATATATAAAGAGACATGTGGTTGATTTGTATTTGTATTCTGGCTCTGCTACTTAGCTGGATGACTTTGAATGACTTAGTTATCCTCTCTGTCCCTCAATTTCCTCCTCTCTAAATTGAGGTGATAAAACCTACTTCATAGCTTTGCTATGAGAATTATTATCCAGGATTACATAATCCTGATTTATGCATTTGCTTAAGACAGCATAGTAGTAGGGTTAAAGATGTAGGCTTAGGAGTCTGTCAACATGCAGACCTTGGCTATGTTCCTTCTTAGCCATCTGACCTAGGTAATAATAAAAAAATAATCTCTTTATGCTTCAGGCTCCTTATCTATAAAATGGGGAAACTAATAGGTACCTACTTCATAGAGCTGTTATAAGGAATAAATGAGTTAATACATATGAAATTGTTTGAACAATACCTGACACATAGTAAATCTTCAGTAGTTGTGAACCATTGTCATAATTATTGTTATCTCCACTTTTCAGCATACCGAATCAGTGTTCATTTATTGTGTTCTCTTAACTGCGACCTTCTTGGGAAATTGGACAGAATCTTATTCTTTATAGCTCTTGAGCCTGGCATATAGTAGGTATTTAATTAATGAATTAGGGTCATGTTTCTCATATTTACCCTTTACCCTCTCCATTTCCTTAGGATCTAATCTCTTTCCCATGAATCATGGTCTTTGTAGCTGGACTCACCATGTTTTCTAGAACAAAAATTTGCAATACTTAATCTAAAAACAGAACAGTCTTGTTATATCCAGGCTGTCCTACTTATCATAGTCTTATATTCTGCCTCATTTCAACGTATGTCTCCTCTCTTACCTAATTCTGATGGAAAGGGATTGTATGTTGTTCCTTTCTGGTCTTGCAGCACCCATCATAGAGCCTGGGGTATAGTAGGTACTCAATAAATGATTGTCGAATTGAACAGTCTTTGGGGCTTCAGGAGATGAGTTCACCCTCCTCATACCTTCGTCCCAGATGAAAATAAAGAGGTGCCTTTTTAAACCAATGGTAGTTTCAAGGTAATATAGGAGCTTTGGGATCTGAATCTGACTTATTTTGAAGTAACATATTTTGAATCAAATTAGATACAGTATATATGAGACGGAAGAGCCAGAAACAAGACATTTGAAAGAACTTGGTTTCATAAAATTGGATACTGATGTTTTCCTTCAGTGGTTCTTTTCTCATATCACTTACAACCTATATATCTGTTTTATTTCTTTTTCTTTCTTGGTTTGTCCTAAGTCCTCGTACTAAATTAGGTAGGAAATAATTCATTAGTGCTTTGCAGCTACTGGGTAAGGAAAGCTGGTGTCAGTGGTATAGTTTTATTCTCCCTGCATCTCTCCACCTGGAGCAGCACAAAAATACTTTCTCTGATTATAGCCATTAAAAGTCTAATGAACTTCTATTTTCAAAAAGCCTTTTATATTTTTTTTTCTGTGAAGCAGTTTCTTTTCATTTGTGCCATGTAAGTTGTTGATTGCCATTTACATACTTTATTGGCTTTATAAGTTGGTTTTATTTTTCATGTAAGTAGACACATGCATTATGTAAAATTTGGTATGTAAGGAGAAGTCATTCTTCAGTCTGTTAATGATATTCCTTTTTTACTGTTCATGGGAGGATCGAGTGTGTCTGCCTTCTGGTAACACATGAAGGCTTCAATATTTGTCTAGTTGTAATATTTATCTCTTTCTTGTTTGAATTTGTTGTATCATATGTGTAAATTGAATCCTGGTAGAAAACTCCCATTTTAAATACATGAAAAATAATCTTTAGTATTGTAAAAACTAATAAATCTACACTTAAAAAAAGAAACCATTTTGTCTTAACTGGCTTAATACATTGTATTTGTTTCTTTTATGAATGTAATTGTCTTAAAGTTTCAGTTTCTAAAATCAAAGTTGAAAAGTACCCATATCAGTGACTGTTAATAGGTACCATGTTTCTTTTGGGGTGATGAAAATGTTCTCAAATTAGATTGTGATGATGGATGTGCAACACTGAACATAATAAAAACTACTTCATTGTTAAGTGGATTCTGTAGTGTGTGAATTATGTATCAGTAAAGCTGTTATTTAACAGCTCTACCACTTACTAGCAGGCTGTGTGGCCTTGAATGAGTTGTTTTTCTTTTTTTGTGCATTGACTTTCTCATCTTTATGTGGTTATAATAGTATCTTCCTAATGGGATGGTTGTGAGGACTAAATGAGTAAAAACATAAAGTGTAGTATTGTGCTTTGGAATGTAAGCCCTCAGATGTCAATGGTTGTCATTATTTTCCTGTTTGTAGAGCTTGGAAGACAAGTCTGCTGCTAGAGATACATACTTTTTTGTATGTGTGTGTCATCAGCATATAGGTGGTAATTAAAGCCATGCACAAGGATTGGATTATTTAGGGCATCAGTCTCCAATCTTTTCGCCACCAGGGACTGGTTTCATGGAAGACAATTTCCACTGACTGGAGGGTGTGGAGGGCAGTGGTTTCAGGATGATTCGAGTGCATTATATTTATTGTGCATTTTATTATTATTACATTATAATATATAATAAAATAATTACAGAGCTTACTATAATACAGAATAATTGAGAGCCCTGAGTTTGTTTTCCTGCAACTAGACGGTCCCATCTGGAGGTGATGGGAGACAGTGACACCCAAAGTGTGTTGCTTAGGTCCAGTCTACTCTATAATCTCATTTTGATTGCTGTCACTGCAGAAAACCCTGCTTCACAAAGATAGGATGTTGGAAATGGAAGCAGGCTTTTCAGTGCTTTTGTGGCAATCTCAGGATATTCCTCCTTGACTTTAATCCAAGACGTACGGAGATTTGAAGTTGTCTCAAACATACTTTAAGGCCACCATCATTCGCGATCTCAAGCAGTTGATCTTTTAGCACAGACAAAGCCAATTCATCAAGCTTATTCAGAAATGGGTCACGGATCCATTCCTTCCCAGTTCAGGGGTCTTTTGTGGTTGAGAAGTAATGATCAACCTCTTGAAAGCAGAGATAGGTGATCATGCGTCAGCTGAGAGAAAGAAGGCCCTGGCTCAATCTCTGCTAATGTTTGAAACATGGCAAAAACCCCAGCGTTTCCTCGTCGCCCCTGTAATTCCAATTTGGCTTTTAATGTAGCCACTTTACCTGCCAATTTGAACACAATTGTCATTCTCCCCTGAAGTGACTTATTGAGTTGGTTAAGCAGGTTGAATATGTCACACAAGCAAGTGTTGTATCCCATTCTCTGTCACTGAAATGTGCTGCCAATAGTGAATATATTTCTTTAAAATAAAATCACTGGAGCAGCCCTCATAACTCAGAAACGTTGGCCAGTGATCTACCTATAGAAAACCATCTCACTTCTGTGTATAAGAGAAGACACGTATGTTCTGCGTCCATCTCACAGAGGTGCATGAACAGATGTGTGTTAAGTGCATGTACTTTAATGTGGTTGATAATTTAAATCATATCCTGCAAAACATTGTTAAATTCAGGTGACATTTTTCTGGCAAACTGGCATTTCTCTATGGATGACCTTGTGTGGACTCTAATTCAGAAATGACCCCTTTGACCCAGGTAGTGAAACCAGAAAGCCATCCAGTCATGGCAGCCACTCCATCCATGCATGTATAGACACAAAAGGACCAATTCAGTTTTCCTGATATGTAATCATTCAAAGATTGCACCTGTGGTGTTGGTTGGTAACAAAAGTGCACATAACATATGCACATGCACATCCTCCTGAAAAAATACATCACACACAAAAAATATATCACTCAAAAAGTATTGTTGCTTCATTGTCAACATCTGTACACTCATCAACCTGGATGCATACCAGTGACTCATTAATCCTGTCTAACAATTGCGCCTCAATATCCTCTGCCTTTTCAACAATTCATCTAGCTGATGGTGCTAGCTGAAGAGGAACACATGTCACCTTTCAAACTGCAGCCTCTCCTAAAAGTTCATGATGAATGTCCTTAGCAGCAGGCAGGATCAACTCTTCACCAATAGTCAAGGGCTTCTTAGCTTTAGTAATGCGGTTAGACACTGAGAATAATGCTCTCAGTGCAGACACGTTTGATGAAGTGATGGCCTTCAATAATTGCTTCTGTTCTTCGTATTCACGTTTATTTTCTTTTGAAAAACTCCAAAGCCTTGTCTTTTAATGCAGGGTGCTTGGTCTCCATGTGGTAAAGTTTTGAAGGTTTCATGATTTCGTTGGATAGCCGGTCACCACATATTACACAAAGTGGGCTTGGAGAATGTGAACCACATGTTGCAATGAACCCGTAATTGAAGTAGGACTCAGTATTTTCTTATAAATGTAGCTTTCTTTCTGTTGGCGGTCTTAGAGTCTTCTGCTGTCTCATCATTGGGTCTTTCCCCTTTTCAAAGAAGCTCTCCGGAGACATTTGCTTTTTATTCATTTTGGTTAGGGTTAGCCAGTGGGCTTACCAAAACTGTGGTTGAGAGAGTGCACAGTGCAGGAAAGAGGTGTGGATGGAAGTGGCAAATAAAATAATGGGCAGGCCACGCGCAGACTAAAATAAGTGTCGGATTCTTAAAGCCTGCCACTAGGTTGCTTGCCACCAGATGCAGCTTGTCACTTGCTACTCACTGATAGGGTTTGTATATAAGTCTGCAAGCGATTTATTATGGTCTCTGTGCAGTCAAACCTCTTTTCTAATATTAATCTGTATTTGCAGCCACTACCCAGCACAAGCATCACCACCTCTGCTCCACCTCAGATCATCAGGCATTAGATTCTAATAAGGAGCTCACAACCTAGATCCCTCACATGCACAGTTCACAGTAGGGTTCATACTCATGAGAATCTAATGCCTGATGATCTGAGGTGGGGCCGAGGTGATGATGCTAGAGCTGTGGAGTGACTACAAATACAGATGAAGCTTTGCTCACTCACCTGCTGCTCACCTCTGGCTGGGCGGCCCAGTTCGTAACAGCCATGGACCTGTACTGACTGATCCATGGCCCAGGGCATGGGGACCCCTGATCTAGGGAGAGTATGCATAATGGTGAAGGGCAGAATGCTAAGGGTTGAATCTAAGGAACTACCAGTGTTTAGTAATTTAGTGTGATGGCAAGACAAGCAAATTTGGCAGAGACTCAAAAGGAGTGTCCAGAGTGGTAAAAGGAGGGGGTATGGTATCATAAAAGCAAAGGAGAAAACAATCTTCCAAAAAGAAAATGGTTAATAGTGTCACTACTAGACAGAGATTAAGTAAAGAACTGTCATTAATTTTAGTAAGTTAGAGCTGTGGGCGTGTGGGGGCAGGAACCAGCTTACAGAGAGGACTGAAAGAGCGAAAAAGAGGTGAGAAAGTAGACATAGTGAGTGTATTCTTTTGAGGAGGTTGTTCATTTATTAATTGGGCTCCTACTATGTGCCAGGCCCTGCTCTAGGTTAGTGGTATGGCAGTGAACAAAATAAAAAATAATCCTTGCCCTAAAGGAGCTTTACTTTATACTGGGCCTATGTAAGGAAGGAGATAGAAGGCTGGAAAAGGGTACTTTTTCAACAAAAGTATGTGTCTGTATATAAGAAAAAAGAACTTAAACATATTTGAGCTAAGGAACCATCAGGAGGTAGAGGATGAAGTGGTTGACAGTACAGTGGCGATGGGATAATCTTTGGTGCAAAAAGATGGTAATATGGAGATCAAGAATATATGTGGAGGCTCTTTATCAGTCTTGAGTAGGTTAAAAGATTCCCTCTTCTGAAACTGGAGGGAAAGACTTGATGTGCACACATAGGGAACTGTGAAGAAATGCTCATCAAATGACTCTGATTATATATGGGATATAGGAGCAATGTCACCTGTATCGAGAGGGTGTGTAGGGGACTTGAAGAGAGTCATGAGGCTTTGAAATCAGTACTCGGGGTAAGTGAGGAGTGAGATGAACATGGACAAGTGGGAGGTTTGTGGAGTGGCACTGATGAATTTGGAATGGCATCATTCTTCACATTAGTATGGTTATACTGAAACTGTTCTCAGCTTCCTTCATGCAGGAGTGAAGAAAGCAGTTTCTGAGACTGGTTCTGGATTTAGGGCTTTGTAGGTGAAGCATGACAGAAAGCCAGATTGGGGAGGAATTGAGGGGACCCGTTGAGTTCCTTGAGTGACCATGGTATTCAGACTTCATAGGGAAAATGAAACTAAGGACTTTGAGAAACTGACGGTGGGGTCAAGAGACTAGAGGTTTTAAAGAGCCACTGTAGTGTGAGTGAAAGCTGAAAAGCTAAGGAGGGGGAGAGAGCACTAGCGAAGTGAGCTATTGTTCTTTGAGGTGTTAGCAATTAAGCAGTAAGTGTGTTAACAAAGCAGTAAGTGTGTTAACAAATCGTAGTCTGTCACCATAGAGTAATTAAAGTAGAGCAAGGGTGCAGATCCTTAGAGCAAAGAGCTCTAGGACTTGAAAATCTAGGTTTCTGGATGGACTGTCCGTGTGGATGATGGAATTTCCAAGTGCTGGCAAGAGTTGGCATAGACAACAAGACTGAAAGTTGGTGTTAGTATGTGGCCAGAGTTATGTTTGATACAGATAATGGATAATAAAGATCACTAGAAATAAAGAAGTCCAAGAACCTTGAAATGAATGTAGAGTGGATTGTCCACATAAACATTAAAATTTCATAGGATAATGACAGGGGATAGGATGGAAAGACAGCCAGGGACCAAAATGAAGGGAACTGTTCAGGAGACATGGTCCATGATGAGGAGGAGTTAAAGCTTATATCACGGTGATCCCAAAAGGGAGGAAGAACTTTCTAAAGATTAGATTAATGGATCGTACAAGCAATGGGGAGGCAAGAAGAGATTGATTGATTCATAGGGGTAGGTCCCCTATGAAGGAGTCTTCAGAAAACAGCTACATCTCAAGGAAGGCAAGTGTTTATAGGGAATATTTTCTGATGTTAAGTATATATAGTCTGATTAACAAGATTGGAGGATTCTGCGAGTCACAGTTTAATCAGGTTAAGAGAGAGGTGGGAAGGGGAGTGGTAGAGTCTTGAATGTGTGGTAGATGAAGGAAGCATGGAGCAGTATGAAGATAAGGATGAGGATGGACAGTTGAATAAGAGGTCCTGGGTTGAAGCAATTGATACTTGAGTTCCCAATTTTTTGTTTTTTGTAAAGACATCTGCTGTAAATGTCATGTGAATAATCCAGAGTTTCACCAGTACCTGGTAATTGTTCTTATCAATCCTTTACTTACACAAAAGCTCTCTGGCTCTGAGTGTGACTAAAAATCTAGGTGGCGTACTTCCTACCCCAAACCCTGACATTTATTTTAACTATGTGAGTCTGCTTCATGCAAAATACAAACTATAACAGTGAACATATATTGTTTTAGAAGTGTGGCCAAAGTCCTTAATTATGGTATACTTATTTGTGTTATTTTGAAATTTTATTTCTTGTTTTGTTTCCCAGCTATATGGAGATGTAATTGACATATAACATTGTGTAAGTTTAAGATGTACAATGTAATTATTTGAAATATGTATATATTGAGAAATGATTACCACAGTAAGGTTGGTTAACACATCTATCACCTCACATAGTTACATATATATGTGTTTTTTTTTAATTCTAAATGTTTATTTCTAGGAGTGAATAAAGTAAGTTCTTAATAGCATTTTATGGTCACCATCAGAGCCTAAATTCTGCTTTTTTATTATAGCAAGTTCATCTAAATAAACTTATCTACTTATGTAGTTATAAGGAAAAGAAAAAAGAATGACGGCAAAAGTAAACTTTGAGAGTTACACAGTGGATTGCATTATGCCACAAACAGTTGCTTAAGTCAACCTTACTTAAACATTTACAAAGCCAGTTTTGATATTAGCTCTTTGATCCCAATTATCAGATAGACTTCAGATAACTAAACCAAGTCCAGAGGTGATTGTTACTGAGATTTATAGCAACTTACACCACAAAATCTTACAATTTAGTTGTTTAGGAATTCTTGGGGGTGGGGATATTTAAGAAGGAAATCCAGTGTTCACTAGGTTGGAAATAACTGGACAGTAGTAAAATTGAAACTCCTTAGCAAATCTTTCTCCCATTTGTTATATAATATACCAGTTAACAGCTAAAGGTTATCTGAATTAATGCAAGAGGTGATATTTCCTGAGGTCAAGTGATGTATGGCTTTTTACTCTAAATTTATAAATGTGTAAGACAGCCTTATTTTGTGAAGATCACATCAAAATCAGAAGATTCATAATGAAATTGATATGATAGAGGTTCCACACAATAGTCTGAGCAATCGATAATGGCCTACATAACCAGTTTTAAAAGCAATTTCAAAGATATTTAAAGATTTTAGTTGTAATAGTGATGAAAACTTAGAAAAGCAGATAGTTAGTGTTCTCTTGCCAAGAACAGTTATTTGGAAAAGCCTGCCTTGGGCCTTAAATAGAGGGAATTACGGATAAAGGTAATAGTTTCTGGAAGGTGACTATAATATTAAAATGTCATCTTTTAGGATATTTTATGTATAAAGTTGATTGAGTATGCCAGTGTTCAAAATTTCTAATTAATGTATTTTATACTTAGTGTTAGGCCCACTGAGGTCTCTTAACTTTCTCTAGTTACCCGAGAATGTATTCACACTCTTCCCACTGTTCCACCTTACATTCATATACTCACACTTTTCTCTTAGAAATCACTAATCTTCTGATGTTAAGAATAAATCGCTTTAAGCATTTATTAATAAGAAACACATTAATGAAAAACCAGAAATATTTATGACAGTTTTTCCAAATCTCTAAAATACAGAAGCTTTGGAGGGGATTCTGTCCCATGTTTCCCCTGGTCACTAAAATCAAACACAGGGCCACTGCTGCCAAGCATGCAGCAAGGTTTGATGCTGGAAGCCATGTTTTTTGAATGGGGATACTGAGACTCAGAGTTGGCTTTCTGGTGAAGTAAGACTCTGAGGTTAGCATAGGAACACTTCATCACTGTGCCTAGCTCTTTCGATGCTCTTTAAACATTTGTTTCAGAACAACACAAAAAAGGAAGGGCCTTTGGTTTAGGGGATCTCAAAAATACACAACCTTCTATGCACATATTATTTTATTTGATTTGGAATGAATGGTAGAAGAAGGTAAATGTCTAAGGCCAGCTGTTAACAGGTGTAAACCTATGGCCCTCTTTTTGTCTGGAGCCACTTGCTGCTCTCCTCCTTAGTAAGGCTGCTACCAGGGCAGGATGGGAGGTTTCTTCATACTGTTTGCTTGTGTGTATGTGCACTTTCCTCTCATTCCAGCACTCCACCTTGCAGGTGTTGCAGAGCCACATACTAGTTCACAGTCATGTACATATGATTACCCATGCTGTTTATTTCTGCTTACCCAGAGCCCTCCACTCTCTGATACTTCTGAATTCCAACCCTGATCTTTTGAAGTTGTCTTAATTTTCTTTTTTGCAAGCATTTTCATTGAACTATAGGTCTTCTAGTTCCATTGAACTCCTGAGTAGTCACAGTTTATTATTCAGTCTCATATTCATGTGCTAATTTAAGAAGTATTATCTGAGCAGTGTGACATAATTCATTTAAAGAAATAGTAATGATCTTTTTGATTTTATAAGCATGTTTACTTTCTGCTTCCATTTTACAAAGATTATCTCTTTTTATTCTAGTTATGAATATGTTCACTTTGATTTCATTTGTGCCACTGCATTTTAACTGTAATAACTCCATATATATATTTTAGTTGTTTGTTTTAGGTTTACATTTTTTTTTCATTGATGTTATATATATATGTTGGGAGCAACTGGTTAGAGACAGCAAAGGAATTTGCTATTTCCCTGTGCTCTCTATATAAAATAGTGATTAATCTTTTCGAGTCTTTACTATGTGAAGGCACTATCTCACAATTGCCTTATAAGTCATCATCAATATCATCCTCATTTATACAGATAGGGACACTGAGACATGATGTGGTTAAAGAATTTGCCTAAGGTCACTTAACAACTAGTAAGTAGCATAACCAGGATTTGAACCCAGACATCTGGCTCTAGAACGCACATATTCAGCCAGTTATGCACTTTTTCCTCACCAACTCTTTTATGGCCACTTTGAAACAACCTGATAATCACTAGGTTCTCTGAAACAAAGTTATTAGAATGGCAAATGTCAGAATGCCTCTGATTTTTGAACTTCAAAAATACAATTATTTTACACAGGAAAGACTGCCATTGGGCCCCATAGCACACCTACTACATAAAGCCACTCTATGAAGACTAGGAGACTTAGGAGCCCTACCTAATACATAGGAACAGACACAGGGAGGCAGTCAAAATGGGGAGACAAAGAAACATGTCCCACATGAAAGAACAGAATGAAGCCCAGGAATAAAGAACTAAACAAAGTTGAGACAAGCAATCTACCACTTGCAGAGTTCAAAACACTGGTTATAAAGATGCTCAATGAACTTAGGAAGAGTAGCTGAACTCGGAGAACTTTAACAAAGAGATAGAAAACATAAAATTGGAGATAGCTTTGGAAGGCAGGTAGAGGTTATAGAATTTAAAACCTGCTCATGCAACCTGGGCTAGGCAAGATACATTGGGGCCTAGAGAATTATGGGCTCATCTTCTTTGAGTTATAACCTGAGATTTACCAGTCCCAATAACCTAGTCAGCTAGGAAAATGAGGAAGAAAGGATTTTCCCTAGAGAAATCACTTTAAAAATCTACTAGTTTCCATTATTTGTCAACTCCAGAGCAAGATGGTGTGTATGTAAAACATTTTCATAGCCTCATTTTTGTACATTTACTACTATAAGGGTGGTTAAAATTTTTTGTAAGTGGCCTTTTTTTTTGGTAATAGAAATATACTGTTTGTTATATGTTTTGAGTTATTTTTCTATAAGAGATCCATTGTATTCTCAGCATAGGAATAGCAGAAGCTGAAGGGAGAAAATTCACTTGCATGTTTTTTTGAATATTGTTGAAAGGAAAGGTTTTCCTTACAGCGGTGGTGCTGCTCTTTTAAATGTTGAATTTTAATCTTCTCGTTTTGAGTTTCATTCAAATAGCTTTCTTTCCAAATCCATTGACAGCCATTTCAACCTGTAGTTCTCCTTCTCTACCACACTTTACCCTTTAGGAAGTTCTTTTATAGGAGGAAATATTTGCTGTGACCATGTAGAAACAACTATTTGATCTTAGTAGGCTTTGGATATAAATCATGAACTGGCATTTTGTATTCGTAAACATTTAAAGGTACAAGTGAAAATTACTGGGGAAAGAAACATAGTTTTGTTTTCCAGTTGGAGCGGAGTGTCTAGATTTAGTGCTGCAAGTTTTAAATTCCATACTCTCTAGCTGCCCTCCAATGGTCTTCTTTAAGACTGGAAGCTATGATCAAGAAATAGTGGTGCTGATTAAAAGCTGTTGTTTACTAATTTATTAGTAAACCTTTTGTGCAAGCTTCCTGTTATGTCAGATATGTGTACAAATAAATGATATTAATAAATGAGATATTATTTTTAATACAATTTGTTTTCACTTCCAAAAAGCACATGGATAATGTTATAGTGTATTAATGTCCCTTGGCAGCTTTAGCAGTGTCTTTTTGGGGTGGGACTCTCTATAGGTCAGTGATATTTCTCTCTGCTCTGCTTGCAGTGAAATCAATGCTATGAAAAATACCCTGCCCCAGTTCATGATTATTAAATGAGGTGGATTTGACAGGAGAACAGCATACAGCTAACTAATTTGAATTATAGTGGTCTTTGTCCTAGCCTCTGTTCCATAGTGTACACGAGCTAGGTGATAGGCCCTCCTGAAAACCTTTTACAACTTGTCCTTGTGTATTTTGTCAGGTTATGTTCATGGAAGTCAAAGTAATATAAGTCTAACCCGATCTTCTCCACAGAAATAATATTACATTGAAGATTATATTTCTGGCCTAATGCCTGACTTTTTTAAAAAATAGAATTGACCATAACCACTGTTTTAAATCAACTGTTTAATCAACTGGAAATGATGGATTTGAATACTGCTCAGGATAAAATTGTCTATAGTGTATACAAATCAGTTAACAAGGCATCACAATAGCCAGTTGCATTAAATTATGTTTAATAAGGTAAAGTGTAAGTAGACCATACAGAGTTCTTATTGTCACAATCATTACCTTGTTTTTTACTGAAACAAATCAGAAGGTTTAAAAAAGGCACTTTCTGCAAAGTCAGGGAATTCACAAAGGATTTATTTGGGTAAATGTTGACAAGAATGTTTGAGGAGAATTTTGGGGATACTTGGAGTTACAGCTTTTTGAAAAGCTGAATTGGGATTTTCTTGCTTTCCTTTGCTCATTGTAAATTCCCTGTAGCACACAGATTTTGGAGAATAAGTTATTAGTCTCTCTTCATTTCAGTTGCTTTAATGAGAAAGTGACAGTTGGGAGATCTGAAAGGTAATTACAAGAAGGTAAAGAGGAAAGGAAAGAGTATTCTACATGGAAGGAAGCACTGGAGTAGAAGCCCTGGGGCAGGAAGGGACCTGGGTCTCACCTGGGGTAGAAAAGAGGTGGATGGACTATAATAAAGATAGCAAGGAGGTGTGAGGCTTGGGACAAAACAAGGTTGGAGAAATAGGAAGAGACCTGACTCTGTCCAAGACCTTGCAGATCAGAGTAAGGATTTTAGTTTTCAGTTTTAAGATCAGTGGTAAACCATTAAAATGGGGACTGGAGGAGCATTATGATCAGACTTGTGTTATATATGGTTGTTGTGTGGTCCTAGTTGAGTCAGCTCTCAAAATACTGTGCAACCATCATTCTTGGCACTTAACAGATTCATATAAGTATTTGCTTAATCACTGGTCTTCCCCACTACACTCTAAACTTGAAGGCAGAAACCGTATCTATTTTTTAATCACTATTGCCAGTATTTTGCACATTGTAGGGGCTCAGTAAAATATTTGTTGAATGGATGCATCAACCGTATTAACTACTTTGCCTTCTAACCTACTATAAGGCAAGGATGTTACTTCTTTTTTGAGGTGAAATTTATATGAAATAAAATTAACCATTTTAAAGTGAACAATTCAGTGGTGTTTAGTACACTCACATGTTGTGAAACTACCAGCTCTGTTGTGCTCCATAATATTTTTATCACCCCAAAAGGAAACTCCAAGCCAACCAAGTAGTTACTCATCAATCTCCCTTCTCCCTAGCTCCTGTCAACCACTATTCTGCTTTCTGTTTTTATGGATTTAGCTATTCTGAATATTTCATATAAACAAAATCATTCAATAGGTGAGCTTTTGTGTATGGCTTCTCTCAGTGTAATGTTCTTGAGATTTATTCATGTTGTAGTGTGTGTATCAGTACTTCATTCCTTTTTATGCCTGAAGAATATTCCTTTGTATGGATACACCATATTTTGTTTATCCATTCATCAGTTGATAGATATTAGGGTTGTTTCTACCTTTTGACTATTGTAAATAGTGCTGTTATGAACATTAATGCACAAGATTTTGTTTGAACATCTGTTTTTAGTCTTTTTGAGTATATATGTAGGAGTAAAATTGTTGGCTCATATGATAATTCTTTCTTTGGTTTTTTGATGATCCCACCAAATTGTTTCTACAGAGGCTGAACTATGTTACATTTCTACCAGCAATGTACTAAGGTTCCAATTTCTTTACAAGGTGTCCCCACCAACACTTTTTATGTTCCATATCTTTTTAAAATTCTAGCCATCCTAGAAGGATGTTACCTTTAAAATGCATAAGTGAACCTCTCTTTATTTGCAGTGAATATTTTATTCTTTTATACCTCATCACATTGTTGTTTAACGTTATGAAAAATTGTAGTCAAGCTCAAAGACACAATGTACTGAATTGGATTCTAAAGCCAAACAATCCGCATTCAACATCATTCTGGTACATTACCTTCTAAGAAAGGCTTTAACTATTAAGATAACCCTATCTTTTGCTCTTATCCACCATTTTTAGGATCGAAGATGAGATCTAAAGGACTAATCTGACATCTGAATTTTTAGCCTTTGAGGACTGTCTGTATTACTCTGGGTTCTGCCATTTTTCTACCTTTCACTAATACTGTCATTCATTATTTTCTGTTTGTCAATTAGAAGGTTTTACATTATATGTGAGTTTACAAAGTAGAGTAAGAATGGAGTTAGAAATGTATTAACACACTTGCATACACGCATGTAATGTGAAGAAGGAAATACATTGCAATCAGGAGAATTGAATCTTAGCGAACATTTAATTTTCAGCTATTGGTCATAACTAATCTAATTGTGCTCCACTCAGCAACGGTTGCTTACACTATGTTCTTTCATGATTTATCTGAAAGCATTTTTTTTCTTGTTCAAAACTTGCCAGATATTTTTCATGTCAGCTGTAAATTTTTATAATTATTTTGGATACACTCCCATGTGTGCTTTGGAAATATCCCGTTGCAATTTTCAATCATATTGTTTTTCTTCTTCTTTTTAAGGTGAGGCAACCCTTGGTTGACCTCACAGATTGCAAGGGCCTTGTCAGCTTACAATCCCTTATTTTTTTCATTTTTTACACCTATAGCACCTGATCTTCCTATGTGATCTCCCATCCAAGTACTAACCAGGCCCGACCCTGCTTAGCTTCCAAGATCAAATGGAATTGGGCTTGTTTGGGGTGGCATGGCTGTGATGCAATCATATTCTTGAACAGAACCACAAACTACTGTATTGAGTTAAAAAAGTTGTTTGGTTTCGGGGTGGTATGATCTTTAGTGTGAGTAATGCTTGGTTTTAGAAAGTCATACATTTTAAATGTGCACTTTAATAAAAATTATTTCAAGTGTATGCGTGTTTTCTAGCAAAAACCTTTTGTACAAGTAAAACTTGTAATTCTGTGTGGTTAATTATTTTTTAATTGCCCTTATGGCAGTTAATCTTAACTCGTTTTAACTTGAAGTTGCTTGTACCTTGAGTGCCAGGCCATAAACTGTTTCCCTTGGATAACAGGCACATTTGAGGAGGTATTTACTTTTTTTACATCTAACAGTTACCATTAAGTAAACTGACACCATAGTACATTAAATGGTCATCCGTAAAGCCCAAAGGCACAGGAGCCTTTTAACGGTCTTAATGACTTTTCATAATGTTCCCTGTATTTCTTTCTTCTTTACTTTGAAGTCCATGAATAAATTTCATCCTGAATACATTATCTTCTTACTGTATATTCGTTTGTAAATTATTCTTTATCCTCAAACATCTCTTCCCCACCCTTGGGAGGTTTTGTTTGTTTTTGGGGGCCAGGCAGAAAAAGATAGCAAATGATAAGAGCATCTAAAATCTCATTTCAGGGTTTATTGCTAAAAGAAGATCTGACCCCAACTCTACAACTTCTTGATCAGATTATTTAGTTAAGCTCTCCTCAAGTTACCTATGAAGAAATCAGTGTGGGACTTGCCCCAAGACTCACATCACCCAATCGGTATTAGAAGGCAATAGAACCAAGATCTCTTGGTTTCTTGCCTGTCATAATTAAGCCTTAGAAGCAAGAGCACCAGCTGCGATCATGGCCAAACACTTAATTTTTCTTAATCTATATTTGGCACACAGAGAGAGAAATTGTAACAGGTTTAACAATTATCTCACCTCCTACACTTTGACAATATAGCTGGTTGTGATAAGGTAAATATGAGTGGTAGTGCCCATAACTGTTGCACAGAACATGATGTCACTGGATCTTATGGGGGGGAAGGAGTGAGAATTCTATGGCAAATGCTGACTTACACAAAGATAAAGAGCTTTTATTATATGAATATGCATTGTGAATAACCAAGAAGAGGGGTTATAGGAGGAGCAGCCTCCCCCCTTCTCTAAGGAACCTCATTATTAACTTGTTCTATGTAATACAGTTTGGGAAACATTGAGTGATGTATTCTGATATTCTTGTCAGTCCATCTTACTGTGGCATTATTCCTAATTAGCAGTACTCAAGGCATGTTAAAATTTCAAAAACCAAACAATTTTTATTATATGCAAGCCATAAATAATGCCATTAAGCCATAAATATTCACTTGAAGTGTTGTTCTTTCTGTGCTTTAATATACTGAAAGTTATACATTATACTTCAAACATATTGCTAATTTGTAATGTCTTGAGCATGTTTTAGGAATAATTACAAACAGATCACCTATTAAATATATAGCAGCACCCATTCTTTCTAGTGCACAGCAATATTGAGCCCAAAGCTTTGGGCAGAGAGAAGGGAGGTTTAGAGACAATGTCAGTAATTTCAGTGCAGTTCCCTAGTGACCATGTACTCTGCCACAAAGAGAAATATATTCCTAATTTTACTCCTATGGTGTCAGATCAGCAGTTCCAAAGGACTAATAGCTTATGCTATAGACAACAGCATCCAGGAGACACCTTGAGTTGCCCTTAACTTTCAGTCAGCATGCTACTTATCAGCTTCCCTGGCCAGCTCTAGTCTTCTTCATGCACACTAAGGGATGGTGACTCTAACACCAAGCACTCTCTGCCAGTGGGCCACGTAACTCACCCTGCCCCTTTGTACAGGGGTGGCAGCTGAATTGCCTATTCTAGTTCTTCTGTTGAGCCAGAAACTTTCTTGCTTTAAATAAAACATTTACATCTGAATTATGTTGCTTAGTTCTGTGCTGATCCAGTTCCTAGAGTTTTAATATTCATATAGTTGGTTAATATCTGCAGACCTCATCCTCTTCTTACACGAATAGCCTTTAGAGCCCTTAAAGTGATCTCTGGGTATTCCATTAATCCAGCTGTAAACAGTCTTTTAAGTTATATCACCTTATTTTACTTTTAAGGAAGTTGAGGCTCAAGTAACTAAGCCATTCATATCAATACTGTGTCCCAGCTCAAGTCTTTATTGCTTCTCCTGTTCCCTCCAGACCTTGCCCTAAAAAGCCTTTATCTGCAGGGAGGATGCTTTTTTCAAAAACAGACATTTCTTTAAAACACTAATTTGAACCTAGAAATTGGCCACCATACCATGATTGGATAGAAAACCAGAAATGCTTCACTGAAGATGTGGCTACCTTTTGTGAGACTAGAGTCACAACTCAGAGCCCCTTCCCCTTGTTTGCTTATTCAACTGAGCCATGTTGCACAACGGAAGCTTGTTTTTGTTTTTAACCTACATCTTTTATTGGGGGTATTAAAAATAAACAGATACAGCCTGGATGTGTTACTTAAACTAATTACATTTACAGCTTGGACATTTGTTTCTAGGTAGTTTTTTTTTTTTCTGTGTGATATTTAACAATACCGGGAGTGGAGGTATTTGGTTTCACTGGACATGTTCCAGTATATATTTGAACTACCAGACCTTTCTAGGAAATTTATTATCACTTTTCTAATAATAATGCTATCACTGAAATGGCAGATAAACCCTGTCCAGGATATCAGACACCTTTTTCACAATATATAGTATTTGCTCTAGCTAGAATTTCTCTCATCTTACACTGTAATAAAATTCTTCGGTGACTTAGAAAGTGATTTTTGAATGAGAATTTGTCTCTTCTAGGTAATGATATTGATAAAGGCATTGTTCACCCTAATAATCCAGTGGTTCTTTTCCTTGCATTGTTAGATATTACTGTTTGCTGCTGAGATAAAACTTTCTTACCTATGAGATCGCTAAATAAAATGAGGAATAACTTCCAGCCCTAAGGGACTTTTCTGTGAAAGCTGTCTGTTTAGACCTTAATATATTACTTTGGCACACATTTTTGAAGCTTCAGTGTTCAGCATTACAGTCACTCTCCCACGGTAGGGGTGCAACTCAGTGTATCATAGCAAATACCTGGGTTATATCTTTTCTTCTTATACTGTTTATCAGCCAGAGACTAAAAAAGTTCAATTCAAATTTCCTCAAAAGTTTGATTAAGTTTGATTTTTTGCCCTATTTCTTACCATGGTTCATTTATTATAAGCTTGGGTTAGAAAATATAAGAGGAGAAAATACTATGTGGTGCAAGATACTAATATTTGAAATGGGGATACTTTAAAATCAAAAGTTACAAAGGCAAATCAGGTCTTTGGAGAAGATGTCAAATGCTGTAATGGAGGTCAGGCCACCAGAGTGCTACTTTGAAGTCTTAAGGAACAGACCAGTTCTCTGGTGCTTCCTTTGCTACCTCCCTTGGACCTACACAAACTTGCAAGCCACAGTTGGCTGCCTTCCCAAATTCTGGGAACCTTTACAGGGATCAGAGGTGTTAGTATAAATTGCTTGATAATCTTCAGCCTTCTCTCTGCGATTTAGCTGCTACCCTGTTAGCAAATTTTCTCATGTCAGTATGCAGATGGTCCCATCTTTTCCCTCCTGCCTCTGAGGTTTGTGATCAGTATTTTATTCTGTTCTCTGTTCAGGCAGGTTGGGCTTTGAAGTCCTGGGGCCTTCTTTATACTTGCTTTCTATTTGCATGTGCGTTTTTAATCCATTTCCTACAAGCTATGGGAAATGCTTAGCTGGATAGTCAGCCTCGTTGTTTTTCCTATCCTTGGAAGCTGTGTACCTCCTTATTTAGATTTTTAAAGTTTGTTAAGTGTTTGGAATGCAAAATGGTATGTAGATATGGGTAGTGAAAAATAACTTCTGAGGCAGTTCATCTCTAGTTCTTTGTGTGCCTATTGTTTGTCTCTAGGCTAGGAGGAAGATTGTTAACAAAAAAGTGGAATTGCTGGACCCCAGCTGGAACTTTAAGAGACTCAAGTTACTTTCTATAAATGGAAAAATCTCTGAATCATTTTAAAAGTATTCCTCTTAGAATCTTGAATCACCAATGTTTATACCATTTTTTATCTATCGACCCTATTAGCCATCCTGTAAGAGCTGTATTTCATCTTTAGAGTCACATTTATGTAGCCCTGAGGTCCTTGGGGAAGGGGGATGGTGGGGAGGGAGATCAGACTGGAAACACTAGTTGTTGATTGTTCCTGGTGGAAGTTAAGCTGCTCAGTAGACCACATTTAGATAATGAAACAAGATGTTCTTATCCAAGTCCTCACAATCACTGCTTTTTCCTAAGCATTGTGCTTGCTGATTTAGATATTTGTTTTTGTGGATGCTTACTCTATTTCTTATAGTAGTTTCTATTCAATTAAATGTGCTGCTGTTGGGTAATGCCTAATTAGAGACAATCTTTGTGTCTAGAGATGTACTTTGAATATTCAATTGTCTTTTGATCAGGTGTTTCAGAGTTTCTGTTAATATGACCGTAATTAAGCTTAAAGGGCAAAAAAGACACAGAATGTCTTGTTCTTGCTTTACTACCTCTGGCAAAGGAGGAAGAGACAGCTTAATCACTTAAGAAGATGCAGTAAAAGCAAACTATGAAAAGTACAATTTCAAGGCTCATTTTAGAGTTATGACTATAAATTACACATCAAGATTATTCTTCTGGCTTGTTATAATGGAGTGGCCTTGGAAACTTAAGCAATGTGACCACTGAATACATTGTAGCAATTTTAACCAGGAAGCTTAATACAGTGGAAATGTTTCCTGGCACTATAGTGCTCTCCTCCCATACCCCACCCCTCCAAACCTAGAACAAAAATGCTTACTTTTGGGAACATTTTAATAGATGGCTGAAAGTTTGATGAAATGTTCTTTCTTTTAATTTTGAGTTCATTGGACTTTTTAAGACCAATTATGCTGTTCAAAAATATTAGTGCTGCAGAGAAGAAAATAACTTTGGGGCTGGTGTGCAGAGAAATGTTTTAAATCATTGCCAAGCTTTCAGATTTTTAATAAGGGTTTTTTTTTGGTTCATTTTTAGTAATACATTTGCTTTTGTAACTCACAAAGAACATCCTAATAAACCATAAATGTAATGCTGTGATTGCCGAATGTGACATCAGTGATGATTTGTTGATAAAGCAAGTTGATTTGAATTATACCAGAGCCTATAATTTTTATCAATGATCTGAATAATCGATGGTAGATTAACCACATATAAAATATGTATTGAAGGAAACTCATTTTTGTGAGCAGATCAAAGTGATTGGAGGGAGCACTATGTGAGTCACTTGCATTTTTATCCTTTGAAAAGCAAATTGCTTAAATTTCAATTACTTAAAGAAAAAGTATAGGATTGTAGCTGATATTTTAAAAATGTAGGATGTTAGTTAAGGGAAATCATTAATTCAAAGAGAGAGATTCTGTAGCAGTTTTCACAAGCCCTGGCTGCAAATTAGAATTGTCACCTGGGGAGCTTCCAGAAAAATTAAATATTAAACAAAAGACACTGGTGTTGGTATTGTGTTTTAAAGCCAATGTATGGCCAGGATTAAGAACCACTGATCTGTGACTAAGTGATAAATTTAAATCTGCCAACACCTGGAAAGGACGGTGAGGTGAGCTATTTCAGACTCTGTGCCAGCTTTTATAGCGACAGTCTTGTATTGAGGTCTCTATTCTCCCTTAGTTCTTGTTGATAGAGGCAATCAAGAAACAGATTATACTTCCAACAGCTTTCTGTGTTTGATGACTAGCAAAGACATAGGATTTTAAGATGGTGTTCATTGAATAACAGTACCATTTTACTCTGATTTTTAGTGAGACTGTGTTCTGGTATAAATTACTTGCTTTTTTAAAACAATATTCAGTTTATATTATGGATGTATAAATCAAGAGTACAGAAGGGTGATTTTTATCTTGAGGAAGAAAATTAAATTGCTTTCTCTGAAATTCATGTTATAAATATACTTTTTAATATTCTATATACTTTTTATTGTTGTATATGTTATTAAAATAGAATTGGTTCCAGCATATTTCTGTTTTTAAAGATGTTATTTCTAGGGACGTTTGGATGGGAAACAATGCAACACAGGATGGACTCTTACTAATGAATTAAAATTCATTATGAGGTGGCAAGAATTATACATTCCCGTTCCAGACTGCATTGTGTGCCATCCAAATGGGAAAATTTGTTTTAATAATTCCTGCTTGGAGTTTCTCTGCCTTGGATAAAGCATCTACATTATTTAAAATCACAGGAATTAAAACCACTGTTTTAACACTACATTGTCAGCAAGTGGAAAATTACAGTAAATTTACATGAGTTCAGCATTGCCATTTATGTGCAGACCAAACAATGTTAAACAGAGTAAATTACACCAGAAATGGCGGGTTCATCAGATTTTAGAGTGAAACAGGCATGGAAAAGTTATCTATTTCACCCCATCCCACCCCCAGTCCTTAAGCAGCTCCAGACCCAAACCTGTTTAGGCTGAGGAGACTTTGTCCTTTTATGACAAATACTCTGGAGTGGATGTGCTGTAGCTCCCAGGCCCCTATTTCATCATTTAATAGTGATCACTGCTTGGATCTTCCTTCCTCCCCACCTGCACATCAATCCATTTTCTCCAACTTAATGGAGATTGAGGTCACTTAGACGTATTCTAAAGAGATCCGAGAGATAATGTATGGAGAAAGCATTTAAGAAAACAAAATGCTATTCAAATGTAGGGAATTTATAAAAGTGCCATGTCTCGAAAAATTGGATATTCTTGTTCCTTCCTTATGTTCTCTGGAATGCTGTTACCTGCCAGAGAAGGAAGTTACAATTGAGGATTGAGGAAGCACTAGTTCATTTTTGTTTTAAGTTAATCAGTGACCATTGTTAACGGAGGAGAACAATTTCCGGCAGTGCAGGAAACATCCTGCAGAAAACATTCACTGACCCTCTCTACCTCCTTCTCTTTTACTCGTCCCCCTTTCCATTTGCAGAATGATCTGAGAACTGGCATAAAATATTGCTCTTCCCTGTTTATTCTATGCTACTTATTGTGTGAAAAACTAAACAACCACATGAATATTATATTAAAGGTGGTAAATTGCAGTGCGTATACAGATTTTACAATTCTGTAATTCTAATTGGTACATTATAAGGTTCAAGTCTGTTGTTGAGACTACAGTGAGATGGTAGGTAAGTTGGAACAGAAAGAGGGTGAGGGTAGATGTGAAGCAGAATAAATTATACTTTTAACAGGTGTATTCACTTTAAATTTACATTTTGCAAAATGGATATTATGGAAAAAAATAGTGCTCTTATCAGTAAGCTGTATCAGACCCTGTATATTATAATTACAGTCAAAGTCAGTTCCTTTGAATCAAGATGTATATAGCTTACCATTCTGGTAAAGGTATTCTTTACTGGTTTCCAAGAACTGTTTGAAAATTTACCTGCTAATCACTGCACGCAAAGGACCTTGTACTATCAATTGTTCTAATGCCTGTCTTTGGTTAAGCAGGTAAATAGTTAAGCTGTCTCTAGCACTGATACTTATTGACTTTTTCAAGATTGTCATGGATGTAGATTCCCACAAGCTCCCTTAGGGTAGTTTTTTTGCCAGAGTAAATTTCCAGAAGTTATCCTTTATATATAGCCTCAATCTCTCCTACTTCACTTTATCCCAGTTACTTTTCAATTGATTCCCCTACAGATTTTGAAGGAAATACCCCACTAAATAATTATTTAATAAGCTTAGATAAGAAATGGTGAGACAAGAGGAGAGGTCTTATCTATATATATATATATATACTTGGGGTGATTTTTATTTTTTCAAAGTAAAAAAAAATTGTAATATTTATAATGTGCAGAAATCCAGACTAGAATGCATCCACAGATTTTTTTGAGAACTTTGCAAGCTTTAAGTAGTTTTGCTTAAAATGATTATTTGGGAGTAGAGATTTACATCTTTGACTTTCGACTAGATCATTGAAAAGAAGGAAAATCTTTGTGACTATATACTTTTAAAACATTTTAGGTTGAAGAATTTTTTAAATAATGGAAATATATAAGTGGCTACTTCCTTTGACTTAAATCTATGGTCATCTCAAACATGATAATATAGTACTATCAAAGGAGACTGTTCTACATTTACATAAGAAAGTGGTATCCTAATAAAAGAAGACAGTGAAGCCTCAGTGAAATAAAAAGGTGAGGTAAAATGGAGCTTCACCTTGGAAATTCTAGATTCAGCAAATCTTTAAAAAATTATAAAAGGGATATTAGAGATTTATCATGTGAATTGGGACTTTTTGAAATAGGCACAAAGGAATGTCTTTCCTGTAAAGCTGAAGAATTTACAACTTTTCTTGGTAGAAGTGGTTGATCAGTTTCATTATGAGAAGCAGCCATTTTATTTCTGTTTACTTATAAGTAATACATTTGTGTTTAGAAGTAATTTGCATCCTGTTTTCTGCTGTCTGGTAAAGTTATTGACAAGGTTGTCATCAGTAATTGTTGTATAAAATTTAAATATTTCCATTCTGACCTTTCCTAAGTTAAGTGTTTTGCTGTGATGGTAATGGTTGAGATTCTGTGGATGAAAGAAAAATGACTGGCAGTTAAAAAAAAACGTTTCTCTAGGATTCTTTCTTTAATTTAAACATTTTAGAATTGCAGTGTTGGCCTCAGAACAGTTGGCTCCAGCAACACTAAATCAGCAACTAAAAGCTTTGTAGACTTTGACTTTCCTAACAAGGTTTTCTCTCCCTACTATACTCTTTCTCTCTAGACCATACCAGACATACTTAGATGAAAATTCTGAGCTCTGTAGAGCATGGAGAAGTATGATGGAAAACTGACTTTTTTCCTCTTTCTCTTGGTCAGTGTGCTGGAGAAGAGAAACGAGTTGGTACACGCACAGTGTTTCTTGGCAATCATCCAGTTTCAACAACAGAAGCTTATGTTGCACAAAGATTTTGTGATAATAGAATAGTTTCATCTAAGGTAAGTTATTTTTTTAAAACTCAGTAGATGTTCTTATAGTGAGCCAGATAATGTGCTTATTTTTACTTATGCTTCTGAGGAAGCTGGTGCATTTATATATGCAAACATTGAAGTGTGCTTATAGCAATCATATACCAACTGTGATAATTATTCCACAAAAAGGCAGTTTTTTAAAAGCATCATTTTGTTTTGTTATATCTGCAAGATCATTCACTTGTCTTCCATTATGATTCACAGTGCCTCTTGATTATACATATTAATTTAAGCCTTAAAGTATGCTCAAAATAGGAATTAGTTACTTGCCCAAAGCTTCCTGAATTGTCCTTAATTGGACAGACTAGTTTGTAAATAATTTACATTCCTTTGGAGGATGCTATCCTAGAATGACATCTATATCTCTTTCTAGTTCGCTGAGGAGCTTCTCAAGTACACTCTTGGGTGCTAGAGGGTGCATGCTGCTCAGTACACTGCTTGAACAGCTAAGAATTCTTTTCAGTTAAGAACAGAATTCTTAACTTCATCATTTGAATAATCATCTTACTTCAGCATAATGTAGTGCTATGAGCACTGGCCCTGAAGTCTGAAGATTTGTATTTAAATCTTGACCTGATCATTTATTAGCTATGTGAACTTGGCCAAATTAATCTTTAAGTTTGAATGTCCTCATCAGTGAAATGGAACTGATATTCCACATGGGAAAGCACTCTTTATACTTCTTAGTACCCAGTAATCATCATTATACAAATATTGGTTTATTCGTCTCTACCTTTGGCTGACTAGGTTAAGTGCTAGGGGCTAGATGGCGGGTCTGCTGCCATCTCTTGTAGTATAGCACAGATTTTGATAATTTTCCTTGCTTCCTCATGCAGCCTGACAAAGGCAAATCTAAAATGTTGGTGACAATTGATTCACTGCATGTTTGTAAATACTAGGATTTGAAACACAAAATTATATCCTTCCTTAAAAATTTAACATTTTAGTTTTCAGACATACATGTGATTTTTCTTTGGGTAGTGATATAGTACAGATGATGCTTAGCTAGGAGATTAACATGTAAAATATGGACAGAATGAGTGAAAACTGTTTTTTCTTTTGAACATATCTATTGGCCTAAAGAACACTGAGTATATTTGGATAAAATGTCTGTTCCTGTTTAGCCTTATGGCAGAAAATTTATTCTCAGCCAGTAGTTTCCATACCTGTGCCCAAGATACTGAAAACTGTGACTTACCCTGTAGTACCTAATAAAACAATCAATAGTAGTCCTTTGACTCAGAATCAGACTTGTAGAACTGAAAGATCCTAAGAGGCCATCTTATTCAACTCACTGACTTTACAGACAGGGAATGCAAACCTGGAGAAATTAAGTTAGTGGCATGGTCACCGAGCAGTTAGTGATAAAACCAGGAGCAAAACTACTTTATAATGTCTAGTGGCTCTAAATAAAGAACTCTTTTCATATCATTGTGCTGTTTGGGGACCTTCCTCAGTTTGTTCTCTCTTTTTGCATCAAGTAAAATATGAAATTTTTTTCTAGGGAGCTGTTATTTCCCATCATATTTTATGTGGAAGATTGTAAAGTGACTTTTCAATGAACTAATGATAATCATTTTGTTGCATTTTCATATTTTAAAAGAACTTATAAAACTCAGCTTAATTCTCAACTTTTTTGCATTTAATAAGCTATTTTTCATATTTTATCTAGCTTCAATTTTGCCAGTAGGCAAAATAATGCAATAGGATATTTTTTAAAGATGTTCAGGAGCTCGTGGGGCAAATTAAGAGTCTTTCTAAACAGATTTGCTTATATATCTACATGTATGTTTTAGAAACCAGAATAAAGAATGGAACATTTCTACACTGACAGACAAACATATCTTTTTTTCTCTAAAACTATCAAATGTTTACAGTTTTTCTAATTAATCTTTTACATAAAAGCTCTATAGTGAAAAAAGAGGAAATGACAGTATACTAAACTCAGAAAAGAATGAAATCAATATAAAATATAAGAGGATAGCATACCGTGTGTAATGGTAAAGATCTCCATCCTTACAGACAGAAGACCTCGGTTTTAAGTTAAATTAAGTCAACCTCCTTGTGTCTCAGTTTTCTTATCTGTAAATGGGTATGATAATAGTACTTACCTCATAGAATTGTGCTAAGGATGAAATAAAGTAATCCACAGAAAGCATTTAAACACTGCTTGGCTTGTAGTAACAACTCAGTAAATGGTAGCTGCTATTGTTTCTTCTATTTCTATTTTTATTGTTATTATAGTCCTAAGCAGTACTATTGATTTCCACAGTATTGTTAATGCTGGGAGCACTAAAGATAAAAACTTTGACATACTTTAAATTTTAGTTATAAAACTAGCTTTCTTCTCTTATTTTGGAAACACAAATACTTTCTTTAGGAAAACTTGTTCTCTGTAGCCTTTCTATTTTTGTGCATTCTTCAGGGACCTTTGAGAATCACTTTGTTGATGGTATGAAACTCTGAGATCCCCTTCTGTAGCAAAAGAAGCTTTGATTGCTGCTGCTAGGATCTTTAACTTCCATTATATTTCTCTATTCCATATTTTTTTTCCTTTAAAAATCTGAAATCTCATCTTGAAGGACCTTCAGTGGTATAAGAATCAGTGAACTCTGCCTAACTCTTTGAAGGTATGTCCAAGGTTAAACTTAGTACTCTGATATATGAAAGGACATCTTGGATTAAAGTTTCAAACCTCAAATTACAGTACCATTTCCCTTCATTTTAAAATCAGAATTGCCTGTAGAATTTATTAGACATCTTTTTGTCTAAATCTTATCAAACTCTCTGCAGGTGCCATTTTAGCTAAAGTGACTAAATCTTAATACAGTAATATCCTGGTAATTCCCTTTTTTCTTCTGAATTTATGGTGGAAAGAACGATACTTAAAAGAGAAAGTTCTGCTTGACATTGGTAATGGAAATGAAAATAGATGGCTATGATGCTCAAAATTATATTAAATGCCTACATCAGGAGGAGTTGATAATAAAATGCATACAGTAACTTAACAAAGTGAGCAGTTTCTCAAGCTAGAACACCGCTTATTACAACTTTACAGTTAATCTTAAAGTATGGTTATTTTGTTCCATCACATCCAGATCCTAGTAGTAAAGTTAGTGTTCTTTCTAATAACTCATTCATAATTGGTTGTTAGATTTAATAGTTCCTTTAGTTACTACCTCATTTTTTTAACTACTCCCCTTTCTCTTGTGATATACTTAAACAGTAAGAACAAGTTATTTGTAGTTTTAGCTTCTCCATTAGCATTTTTGGACTTTAGATAAAAACATATACTCTTCTAAAGATTCCCTTGCTTAATAAAATAATGGACTCTCAAACTGTGATTCAACTTACTTCAACCTCCCTCCTTTGAATTAGGGAAGTTGTTTATCAAGTTCATAAAATTTTGATTTCAAATTTAACTAGTACACGTTTGAAGGGCTGCCCATAATTTTCCCACACAATTGCATCTTTAGAGGCCACATTTGTATACCAATTATTTTTTTTCCTGCTCTATTGAAATATAATAGACAGTTAGTTGCTCGTATATACATTATACAATTCAATGAGTTTTTTTCAGTTATAGTTGCCAGACAATATATTTTAGTTTCAGTTGTACAGTGTAGTGGTTAGAAATCTATATAACTCACAAAGTGATCACCCCACTAAATCTAGTACCTCTTTTCCCCCTTATATATTTATTACAACATTATTAACTATTTTCTTTATGCTACGCTTTATATTTCCATGTCTGTTTTGTAACTATCCATTTGTACTTCTTAATCCCTTTGCTTTTTTTTGCCAACCCCCCAATTCCCCTCCCATCTAGTAGCCCTCAAAATAATTTTCTGTATCTATGAGTTTATTTCTGGTTTTGTTATTTATTTTGTTCTTTAGATTCGACATTATGTGAAATCATGCAATATTTCTATTTATCTGACTTATTTCATTCAGAATAATACCCTCTATGTCCATCAAGGAGATATCTTTTTTTCATGCCCTTCCTTTTAGTCTGTGTGTGCGTCTTTTAATCTGAAGTGAGTCTCTTGTAGGCATCATATGTAGGGGTCTTGTTTTCTTATCCATTCAGCCCCTCTATCTTTTGGTTGGTGCACTTAATTTTTTTCCATTTGAAGTACTTGTTGATAAGAATGTAGTTGTTACCATTCTTTATTTCTGTTTTTGATACATGATTTTCTTCTTGAAGAAGTCCCTCCAACAAATTTCTATAATACTGGCTTGATGTTGATAAATTCCCTTAGCTTATTTTTGTCTGGGAACCTCTTGATCTGTCCTTCAACTTTAAATGTTAGCTTTACTGGATAAAGTATTCTTTGTTGTAGATCCTTGGTTTTCATCACATCAAATATTTTGTGCTAAGCCCTTCTGTCTTGCATGGTTTCCTTTGAGAAATCAGTTTCCAGTCTTATGGGTGCTCCCCTGTAGGTAACAAAGTGCTTGTCTCTTGCTGCTTTTAAGATTCTTTTTGTATTTAACCTTTAGTATTTTAACTATAATGTGTCCTAGTATGGGCCTCTTTGGGTTTTTCTTTTTTGGAACTCTCAGAGCTTCCTGAGGTTATATGTCTATTTGATTCACTAGGTTAGGAAAGTTTACCATCAATATCTCTTTAAATAGCTCTTCAATGTCTTGTTTTCCTTCAGGTACCTCCTATGATATGGATATTTTTACCTTTAATAGTGTCCTATAGGCTCCTTAAGTTATTATTATAGTCTTGGCTTCTGCTTTTTTTGCCGTACTGATTGAGTGTCCTTGGCTTCCCCATCCTCTGTATCAGTGGTTCGATCCTCTTTATCCACTCCATTGATTCCTTCTAATATACTCTCCATCTTAGATAATGTGTTCTTCATTTCTTACTGGTTCCCTATAATTTCTATTTCCATTTTTATGTTTTTTTATCTCTGTGTTAAAGTTCTCATTGAGTTCATCTATACTTTCCCTAAGTTCATTGAACATCTTTATAACCAGTGTTTTGAACTCTGCATCTGTTAGATTGCTTGACTCCATTATTTCAAGATCTGTGTTCTATTATTTCATATGGTTTCTGCTTCTTTTTCTCCCTGTTTTGGCTACCTTTCTGTGTCTGTTTCTATGTACTAAGCAAAGCTCCTAAGTCTCCAGGTCTTTTTAGCGTGGCTTTGTGTAGTAGGTGTCCAGTGGCATAGTCCTGAGAGGAGTTCAGCTGTAGGCCAAGTTTATCCACAGTCTGTGCCCCTCTGGGACCACCTGATAAGAAGCTGCAAGCAATCCATAGATGCTGCGCTTATAGTAGCCTCAAGAGGCCACGCCAGAAACCGTGATCAGCTAGCTGCCTCTAGTGTGAGTCTTGGAGTCTCAGTAAGGAGTACCTGACTTGCTGAGGACCCTTGATGTAACTTGGATGGGGCAAGGAGTTGGGGGAGGTGGAGTTTCAGGGAATGCTCTGGTGCAGAGTGACCTCTGTTATCCAGTTTAGTGACATCTCAGTTATGGCAGCTCTGAGTCTGCCCATTGAGAGTGGGGAGGACTCAACAAGGAACTATGGATACCTCCAGCACTTCAGCCCCAGAGAAAGCCTCACCTCTGACCCTCACTCTGACAACTCAGTGTCCCCCTGTAAGTCCCTGGTGCCCCTGTGCAGCAGACCTGGCCCTGGTGCTCAGAGCGAGCAGGTTTGCCACTAGGAAAGGCCGTCCTTTAAGAGGCATCTGCAGCTGCTGCTGCCAGCCTCTGTCTCACTCAGCCCCTCAAGACTGGGCAGCCTTGTTTCTTCCTCCTCCTACGTCCTACCATTACAGAGAGATTTCTTATTTCTCTCTGTAGTTGTAGTGCTTCTGTTCATCTAGATCTCAGGTGACTGCTTGCTGTTTACTCCGTGTTTCTGTCACAATTTTGATTTGGTCGCAGGATAGAAAAACAAAGCCTATATCATCTATGCCACTTTTTCTGCCATCTATACCAAATATTTTATTTACCACAGAGCAGATGTTAAATGCATTGTAGTAGATATATCTGTAAGCTGGCAGAACCTGTTTTTAAACATGTCCTAAATATCAGTGTTGCTTTTTCAGTTTATAATTGCCTGTTAAAATTGTATAAAAGATCCACTCACTGACTTCTTTGAGCAAAAACTTATTTATGACTCAAAAATCTCCATTCTCATCATTTGTTAGTGAAACAAATGCTATAAATATTTTCTTCTTATGGATTAACATTCTTATTTGGTTTGTAGCAACTACATCTGAATCTATTTTTTTAGGCAGACAGGTCAGTTTGAATAACTTTGATGTATGTGGCTTTAAATTCAATTTCAGTTTTAATCTGACAACTTTAAAAAAGTAGGCTTCCTTTAGTCTTTGTTGAAATAATGTATACTTTATTACATTTACATTACAATAAATAGATGAGAAGTTTAATTTGTGTTTTATTTAGAGCAAAGGAATAAATGGACAACATAAGTTTTAGTTAAGATTTCTTGTATGACTTCTATATGTCAAAAACCATGCTAACCACTTGTGGAGCTTATGATATGTTCCTTGACCTCTTAATAGCTGAAATAAGAAGAGGCATATAGCAGTAACTTTTGGTAAAGGGAATAACCAGAGTTCCTCAAGGAACCCTTTGTTTTAGAAGTAGAGAAGTGGCAAAGGAACAGTGGGGGCCTAGAAACAACAGCAAAAATATTTCCTTTTGATGTATTAACACCGGGTACAGGACTCTAACAGTTCTTAATGTTTGTTTGTTTAATTAAAAATCCTTTAGTTAGGGAACAAAAGGTCAATAAGCTACAAGTTCAGCTGTTAGCCTGTTGTTGGAGTTGAGCTTTCCATTTTAGGAAATGGGTCGTAAGTAATTGGGACAGTTAACTGTTAATCTGGATCAGTGGTTTTGATCCCTTTTATTTTTGGTCACTAGCTGCCTTGGGAATCTGATGAAAAGTATGGACTCCCCTCCCAACTGATGCCCATCCACACACAATTCTGCACTTCGTTTGGAATGGTCTTCCCTGAGGCAGTTCCATGAATCCTGAGGGAACCTTGTAGGTTGTCTGTTGGTTGTAGTGCAGCTGCATCACTAAATTTATTTGCCTTGGCTCATCTTCATTTTCTTGTGATTCTCTGAATCTTGAGCCCATAAGCCTTTTAAAAAGAAGTTAGTAGTGCATTCCCATATACTGTCATGCTCTGCAATGTTGGCTTTTCAGTCACCAATATTATTTAATGGATATTTTCTCCCGTTATGAAGATACTTTGGATGAAGACTGTTCTAGTGTAAATTTAGATCTTTAAGTTAAGAAGGATTTCTTTCTTTCTGGTTTCTGGTCTCCTTTATTAAGACATCTAGAAAATCTAACTTCTTGTGATATTTAAGTGACCCAATTTTTGAGCTTTAGGTATCAGTGAGAAAGTCTATGTGATTTGACAGTTGGCCCAAGATTCTCTCCTCCTGCCCATGTACAATTTAGCATTAAAACCTTTACCTGTTACCAGTTACCAGTGACCAGGGTGGTATGTTGTTGATTAAAATGAAAGCCCTCTATGACCCAGGGTTATATGTACACCTATATGTCATGGAGGTAGTAGGTACTGATAGGAACAGACTTATATCTGTGTTGGTGATCATGAAGACTCCAGAGATTAGCTGAGCTGGAGGAATTAATTTGTTTATTCATCCCATTAATTTATTGAGTGTCTACTTTGTGTCAGGTACTGTGCTAAGTGTTGGAGAAAAGTAATAAAAAGATAGATGAACAGCCTGCCCTTACAGAACTCATTGACTATTGAGGAGGAAACCTTAATTAAAAAGTACACCCATGTATAATTATGTACTGCAGCAAGTCTTATCAAGAAAGTATAAGGACAATATGAGAGCACATAACAAGGAACTTAATTTAGATCGTATCAGGGAAAGCAGAGGTATGAGACTAGATGGACCAATTGTAATGGTCAAAATGAAAACGTCACTCCGAAAAAGTGTTTATATACTATACCTCTAAATATGTGCTTATTCCTTTTTTCTATATGCTTATTCTTATGTGTGAGGTTTGAGTTTTAACATGAGTTTTCAAAGTATTTTGATAATCTGGACCCATATGAGTCATTATTACTAATATTTTTAAAGTTTGCTTTCTAATAATATTTTTTCCTTCCTCCTTACAGTATACACTTTGGAATTTCCTCCCAAAGAACCTGTTTGAACAGTTTAGAAGAATTGCAAATTTTTATTTTCTCATCATTTTCCTTGTACAGGTAAGAGCTATAAACAGCCGCTCCACTTTGAGAAACTTTACTTCAAACAAATTTTCAGTCCATTTCTAACCTTAAAATGCCCTGTGATTAAAAAGATGTCTCAGGGCTTATTATAATAATACTTTTTAAAGTACTAATATTACATTTTGAGATTTATATGATTTTACATATTTCTAAAGTAACATTTTTTACCAGAAAACTTGTTTGAGACCCTTACTTTTTTTAAATTTAATTATTAGTTTCAAGTATACAGTACATTGGTTACATTTTTATAGTTTATGAAACAATCCCACTCCCCTCCCCCCACCCAGTTATTCTGTCTTCCCTCTGTCTCTCTAACCTAGCCATTACATTGCTGCTGACTGCATTCCCTATGCTGTGCTCCCCATCCCTGTGACCCTCTATCAACTACTAATTTGTAATTCTTTAACCCTTCACTGCTTTCTCCCAGCCCCCACTCTGCCCCACTCCCCTCTGACCATCACCAGAATGTGCTCTATATTGTGTGTCTGTTTTCGATTAGTTTGTTCTTTTTGTTCCTTAGTTCCACATATAAGTGACATCATATGGTATTTATCTTTTCTAGAGACCCTTTTTAAAAACCTTTGATGGATTTCATGTCTTTGTTCATGCTAGAAGGGCATGTATTCTGTACCATTAAAGACAGTGCCATATATCAAAATTGAAATCAGTTTAAATTAAGTTTACTTTATTAAACACTGGTTTCAGTGTAATTGAAAATTTATCACTTATCTTCTTGATTATCAGTTTGGCTTTGCTTTATTCATTTACTTTAAGCCTAGTTGATCGATCTGCTTCTCTGAGTTCCTGAAAATATTCTGTCTTTTAGGTTTTAGACTTTTTAATCTACATCTTTAAATCTATAAGATATTAAAATCTTTCACCAAAATCACCCCCTGAAAATTTTACTACATTAAAAGTTCTTTTTTTTCTCATTTCATTTTTTTAATGAAACAGAAACATCCCAACAAAACATTTTTAAATGCTTTGTTGATGTTAGGTGCTTCTGTTTATCCATTTTAAGGCTTTGAGTAAATGGTACTGTAATTGAATTGAGCCCTACTACTTAAAGCCAATCTGGTTGTGATATGGGAAATAGTCCATTTCAATCTTGAATGATGGAGCATTTGAAAAGGAGCTCCTCTACCCATGGCAAAATATCTTACAAAACAGCATAAAATAAACTACATAGAGGATTATGTTCATAAGAGTCATGCCACTTGGCATGCAGCACATTTCAGTTCAATTCAGTAAACATATACCAAGCACCTATTATGTGCCATGCAGTAGTCCAGACTACAAAGATTTTAGCAGATTCAAGGAAGATTAAGATATGGCTTTTCTACCCCTAAGGAATTTGTTATATCCAAAAACAGTCATGTATTCAGTTAATGCAATAAAAGTCATAAAAGTAGCATGAACAAAATGCTGTGGGGATGCGGTGAAAGTTAAAATTGTTTCTACCCAAGAGGAGCTTGAGAAGGCTTCAAAGAGTAAGTGATACCTGAAATGAAACTTGGAGGGATTAGAGGGACTTCATATGGTGAAGAATGCCAGACTGGTATCTCAGTCTGTGCATGAAGGCACAGAGCCATATAAAAAGGCAGCATCTGCAACACAGAATGTGTGGCAAGGGCTGGTCTGTATGGGGTTTAGATTTAAGAGTCAAAGAGTTGTGAGGGCAAATGGAACTCATGGGCCTCTATCCATCAAATTTAGTTCTCTTTTAGTCTTTCCTATTTCAGGTAATGATGACAACATCCAGTCAGCCATGTTAACCAGATACTTGGAAGACATCTTTAATCATCCCTTACAAGAAATTCCTTACCCAGTCTTGCCTTTTTTGCCTCCTAAACATCTCTGGAACTTCTTTCTATATACTGCTACTCCCTTCATCCAAGCCATCATCCTTTATCCAGATAAGAATAATAGCCTCCTGAATGGACTCCCTGCCTCCACTCTTGTTCCCTTCCATTCTGTTTTCTATAAAACAATGAGAATGATCTTTTCAAAATGTAGTTGTCTTCATGTGACTTCTGTCTGACTAAAAGCTTCAGTTATTCCCCACTGTTTGTGGGATAAAGAATGAACTCTAGCCTAGAGGGCCCTGCTTAGTCTGGCTTACCTCCTTCTCCAGTCCCCATCTCACACCACAATCTTTTGCCATTGGCTCCCTTTATTTTCTTACCTGTGCCACACTCCCTCCCATCATACAGATGTATATACTGTTTATGGTTCCTGGAAAGCCTCTCCTTCTTCATCTAGTTAACTTCTATTTACTCTTAAGATGTCAGTGTTTTGATTCCTGCTTTTCTCTATAATTTGCAAGCTATATAAGGCCAGGGATTTTTCTCCATCTGTGTAAAGCAGCTTTGCTAGAGGTTGGCTGCTAATAGCACAAAATGGTGTTTAACAACTAGATGATAAATGAATGGATGTATTTCAATAAAGGGGTTAATTCAAGCTGGGATGAAAACTAAGCCTGAGTTTAGAAGTATTTTCTTAAACTATAATTGCTGTGTGGATTGCTTTTGTTTTAATGAAAGTTAACATTCACTCTGCTACTGAAATGTTTTGTCTGTATTTTGTCTGAAATATATTCAGCATGTAAGTGTTATATATAAGTTATTGGCTTATTTTCATTTTACTTTCTATTTAATTTCCTTACCTAGGTCACAGTAGATACACCAACTAGCCCAATTACCAGTGGACTTCCACTTTTCTTTGTTATAACTGTGACAGCTATCAAGCAGGTAAAAATTTTTATTTACATTTATGCTTATATTTTAGTCCTGGCTGGTTTGAATTTCATCGTCAGAGCTTCTTTTTCATATTTATATAGAGTGGGCAGTATCCTTTGATGTATTTAGTTTATCCTTCATTTCTATTGAAAACCTATTAAAATGATTGTAAGGTACATCCTGGATTTCCTTGCCCCTTTCTTCAATATTTGTGTGTGGGGATGGTAACCCTAAAAGAGTAGGTAGAAAGTGTAACTCAGTCAAGAAATGGGAGGCACATTTTTAATGTGCATCATTTTTTTCATCATGGTATGCCTTATCTGAAAAATTCCAGTTCTAGTGGACCTTTTTGTTGTTTGCTTATAACAGAAAACACAAGAGCATAAATACTTTAAGTTTCTTTGAGTTATCTTTAAGTTATTTTTCCTGATACTTTAAGTTATCTTTCCTGATACTGCTGAAGAGGATGTTTAGAGGAGACCTTTTTTCTTGTTTCTTGTCAAAGCTGACAGCTGCCACAGTTTGTAATGCTAATGTCTTTGAAGTATTTGGAGCTTTTTATATGATAGTACCTTTGGAAAATCCAAATGAAATTGAAAATGCAAAAGGGAAACTGGAAGAAAAGGGGTAGGTTAGCAATTTTTATCATGTAATTATCCACAAGATCTGGCTAATTACAAACATACTTCTAGCTAGTACTTATCAAATTTCCTTTAACAGTGTCTCAAAGAACTTCCGAAAGGAGGGTCTGCTTAACAGTATTGGGAACAAGGTTGCCTTTCCTCTTGGGGTTATCTGGTCTTCTATCTTGCCTAACAGGAACTGCAAGAATATTTTTTCAAATGTTCTGTTGCTAAATAAAGACTTCTGGAATGTTCTTTACTTTAGGCTGTTAGGATTATTTTCTTTAACATCATAGAATTGCTGGTTCCAAGAATAGCATGTATGGTTTCAAAAGCTCTTACTGATTCATTTTACTCCTAATAGTAATTCATGTTAGGGCCTTTCTTTCCTCACTGAAGTGATAGCCTAGCGTTGTCATAAAGAGGGACAGAATAGGAATGAATATAGCAACTAAGAAAAGAAGGGGGAAGCGATAAGAAATTTTTCAGACAATTATAGTTGAAAAGGTACAGACATATTTATAAAGAAAAAAAGCAAAGTGATGTATAAAAGGAGAGAGGGCCATGTTCAAATGAACATTCTTCCTTAGTTATTTTGATTAAATATACTCCAGAAAAAAAGGAAAAAAATGAGCCAATTAGACCTTCCCGATTACTTTTAATTATAATAAATAAACACCAATTTATATTTTCTTTTATCATCAGGTCAGTGGAGAAGTTTAACTGTTGATCTCTAAATTTAATATAGATTCTCTTCTGCCAAAATAATCTTAACTTGCCTTTTCTATTCTCTGTCTCTGGGAAGAATTCAGTTTACTCAAAAATGATTATTCTACCACAGAAGAATATATTTAAATGATTAAGTCTGTAGGAAAATAACACCCAGAAAAAATTTTCCCAAATTCACTAAGGGGAAATTAACATTAACTTGAATAAGAGTAGAATTACAAGAATAGATCATAATCCTTCACAGTTAAAGAATATTAAGGCTGTAATGCTTATGTTTTCATTAATACTTAAATGTAGAATGGAGGAACCTTTTAACACTAAGCCATTTAAGCAGTATTTTAAAAGCATATCTTAGTTTTTCAGAAAAAAATGTAGTTTTGTCTCTTTAGCATTCTTAGTTGAAATTAATACCATAAGTATAAATATCTGCTGATAACTCATGGAAGGGTTATAGAAATTAACAACTTTACTTTATTATGTGAGCTTGATTATATAGTTATTTTTTATCCTTCTAGGGATATGAAGATTGGCTGAGACACAGAGCTGACAATGAAGTCAACAAGAGCACTGTTTACATTATTGAAAATGCAAAGCGAGTTAGAAAAGAGAGTGAAAAAATCAAGGTATTGATTTTTGTAGTTTATGTTTTTATTTGCTAAAAACACAACTTTTTAAACTGGACTGTTAATTCAGCAACATTTAGTACATTCACAGTGTTGTGCAACCATCAGGACTATGTAGTTCCAGAACATTTTCATCACCCCAAAAGGAAACCCCCTTAAGCTATTAAGCAACCATGCTGAATTCCTCCTTCCTCCAGGCCCTGGCAACCACTAATCTTTCTGTCTCTATGGATTTACAATTCTGAATATTTCATATAAAAAAAATCATACTCTATATGGCTTTTTGTGTCTGGCTTCTCATTTAATGTAATGTTCCCAAGGTTCATTCATGTTGTAGCATGTATCAGTACTTCATTAGTTTTTACGGCTGAATAACATTCCATCATATGATACCACAGTTCATTTTTATCCATTCATCGGTTGATGGAAATTTGTTTTTTTCTCCATCTTTTGGATATTATGAATATTTTTAGTATGAACATTACATGTTTAAGTTTTTGTTTTCACATCTGTTTTCAATTCTTTTGGGTATATACCTGGGAGTAGAATTGCTAGGTGATAATGGAAATTCTATGTTTAACTTTTTCACATACCACCAAACTTTTCCACAGAAACTGTACCATTTCATATTCTACTGGCATTGTATAAGAGTTTCAAAAATATTAATTTTTAATGTCTCAGGCATTTTAATTTATTATTCAAGGTAATCATTGTTTATTATTACCTAATAAGATTGCCTGTCAGTAAGATTTTAAACTTGTCCACAGCAACTAACATTTTTGTTTCCAACAGATTTTATTTTAATTATTAATAAACTTTATTTTTTAGAGAAGTCTTAGGTTTATGGCAAATAGAGCAGAAAGTACAGTTAACATATACCCCCTTTCCACATGCAGGTGCAACCTTCCTTGCTACCAGTATCCCCTGCCAGAATGGTATGTTTGTTACAATCAGTGACCCTACATTGACACATTATTATCATCCAAAGTTAATGGTTTACATTAGAGTTTATTCTTGGTGTTGCACATTCTATGTCCCTCAACAAATGTATAAATGACATGTATTCACCATATACACTGAATTGTTAAACTTCCCTAAAAAGCCAAAACATCCTCTGCTCTACTTATTCATCTCTCCTTCCCTTCCCCCAACCCAGGACCAACACTAATCCTTTTACTATCTCCATGGTGTCATATAGTTAGAATCGTTACAGTGTGTAGCCTTTTCACATTGACCTGTTTCACTTAGTAATATGCATTTAAGTTTACTTCATGTCTTTTCATGGTTTGAGAGCTCATTTCTTTTTAGTGCTGAATAATACTGCATTGTCTATATGTAGTTTTATTTATTCATTCACCTACCGAAGGACATATTGTTTGCTTCCAGATTTTGAAAGTTGTGAATAAAGCTGCTATAAATATCTATGTGCAGGTTTGAGTGTGGACATAAAATTTCAATTCATTTGGGTATATACCAAGGAGTGTGATTATTAGATTGTATAGTAACAACATGTTTAATTTTGTAAGAACCTGCCAAACTGTCTTCAAAGTGGCTGTGTTCCACTTTGCATTCCCATTAGCAGTTAATGAGAATTCCTGTTGGTCTACATCAGCATTTGTTGTCAGAGTTGTGGATTTTGGCAATTCTAGTAGGTGTGTAGTGGTATCTCATTTTTGTTTTAATTTGCAATTCTCTAATGACATATGGTGTTAAACATCTTTTAGTATGCTTACTTTTCACCTGAATATCTTCTTTGCTGAAGTGACTATTAGGTCTTTTGCCCGTTTTTCATATTCAGATTGTTCATTTTCTTATTGTTTAGTTTTAACAGGTTTTTTTTGTATATTTTAGATAGCAGTCCTTTGTCAGATGTGTTTTTTACAAATATCCTAGTCTCAAAGTATTCCTTTTTAATTTAATTTTATTCTGCTAATTGATAAAGAACACATTAAATTTACCATTTAACCATTTTTAATTGTACAGTTCAGTAATGTTAAGTATATTCACACTGTTGTGCAGCAAATCTCTAGAACGTTTTCATCTTGTCACACTGAAACACTATACCCACTAAACACTAATTACCCCTGCTTCCAGCCCTGGGTAAACACCTTTCTATTTTCTGTTTCTATAATTGACTCTTTTAAAGAGATTCTATAAGTGGGATCATACAGTATTTATCCTTTCGTGACTGGCTTATTTCACTTAGCATAATATCTTCAAGGTTCATCCAAGTGATAGCATATGACAAAATATCCTTTTTAAGGCTGTGTGAATAATGTGATAAACACAGATGTACAAATAACTCTTCAATATCCCGCTTTTAAATATGTTAGATGTATACCCAGAAGTAGAATCTCTGGATTATAAGGTAATGCTATTTTTAATTTTTTGAGTAACCTCTACACAGTTTCTGTAATGGATACAATGCACAGTTTTATCTTTGCACATAGAGTGCACAGAGTTTCAACTTCTACACATCCTCTCCAGCGCTTGTTATTTTCTGTTCTTTTGATAGCGACCATCCTGATGGATATGAGATGATACCTCATTGTGGTTTTGATTAGTATTTCTCTAATGGTTCATGATGTTGAGCATTTTTTCGTGTGCTTATTGGCCATTTGTATGTCTTCTTTGGAGCAATTTCTATTCAAGTCCTTCGCCCATGTTTTAATCAGGGTTTTCATTTGTTGTTGAGTTGTAGAAATTTCTTGTATATTCTAGCTATTAACTCCTAATTGATTAGAGATAATTTGCAAATTTTTTTTTCTATTTCATAGGCTGACTTTTCACTCTGTTGATAATGTCCTTTGGTAAGAAGTTTTTAAGTTTGATATATTCACATTTCTAATTTTGATGTTTTCCTGTGCTTTCGATGTTATGTCCAAGAAATCATTGCCAAATCCAATGTCCTGAAGCTTTTCCCTAATGTTCTTCTAGGAGTCTAATGGGTTTAGGGCTCACATTTAGCTCTTTAATTTATCGAGTTTATTTTTGTATATGGTGTAAAATAAGAGTTCAAATTTTATTCTTTTCTGGATACCCAGTTTTCCCAACACCATTTGTTTAAGAGTGATTCTCCTTATCTATTGCATAGTCTTGGCACCCTTGCTGATAATCATTTGGCCATGTACACAAGGGCTTATCTTGGGCTCTACTCATTGATCTTTATGCCAGTACCATACTGTCTTAATTACTGTTCTTGATGGTATGTTTTGAAATATGAGAGAATGAAATTTTTTTTCGAAATTCCCTCTCCCCACCCCTCAAGATTGGTATGGCTATTCGGGGATCCCTTGGGATTCCATAAGAATTTTAGGATATTTTTCTGTTTCTGCAAAAAAAAAAAATATATATCATTGGCATTTTGATAAGAATTCCATTGAATTGCAGATTTCTTTAGATATTGTTGACATTTTAACAATAATTAAGTTTATGACTCCATATACATGAAATGTCTTTCCATTTATTTGTATTATCTTTGCTTTCTTTTAGCAGTGCCTTATAACTTTTAATTATAAGTCTTTAACTACTTCGGTTTATTCCTATTTTATCTTTTTTGATGCTAATGTAAATGGGATTGTGTTCTCAATTTCCTTTTGGGTTTGTTCACTGTTAGTGTATAAAAATGCAACAGATTTTTTAGTATTGATTTCATATCCTTCAACTTTGCTGAATTTGTTTACTTTTTGTGGAATCTTTATGAGTTTTTTGTGTTTTGTTTTTACCTATAACATCATGCCATATACCAAGATAATTTTATTTTTTTTCTAGTTTGTATGCTTTTTATTACTTTTTCTTATCTAATTGCTCTGGCAAGAACTTCAAGTACAGTGTTGAATAACATCCTTGCTTTGTTTCTGATCTTAGAGGAAAAGGTTTCAGTCTTTCTCCATTGAGTAATGGTGTTAGTTGTGGATTTTTTACTGTGTTGAGGACATTTTCTTTGTTTCCTAGGCTATTGAGTGTTTTTTTTTTATCATGAAAATGGTATTGAATTGTGTCAAATGCTTTTTCTGCATCAGTTGAGATTATCATGTAGTTTTTGTCCATTGTTTATGTATTATATTACATTGATTTTTAAAAAATACATCCTCACATCTCAAATATAAATCTCATTTGGTCATGGCGTATGACCATTTTTTTATTATTATTAAGTTTATTGGGGTAACATTGGTTAATACAATTGTATAATTTTCAGGTGTACATTATAGTTTGATATCTATATAATCTATTTTGTGTTTACCACCCAAAGTCCAGTTTCCTTCAGCTACCATATATTTGATCCCTTTTGACAATTTTAATGTGCTGCTGAATTTGGTTTGGTAATAATTTTGTTTTAGGATTTTTACAGCAATATTCATTGAGGGTATTGGTTTTTTGTTTTATTTTCTTATAATGTCTTTTTCTGGTAATAGTATTAGGATAATGCTGACCTCATAGAATAAGTTTGGGGGGGTGTGCCCTCTTCCATTCTTTAGAAGAGTTTTAGAAGGATTAATGTTTTTTTCTTTAAATGTTTGGTAGAATTCTCCAGTGAAATCGTCTGGTACTGGTCTTTTCTTTTTTGGGAGATTTTCGATTCCTTCTTTCATCTGCTCACTAGTTTTCAGTCTGTTCACATGTTTTATTTCTTCATGATTTAGTTTTAGTGGTTTGTACATTTGTTGTTTATCCATTTCTTACAGGTTATCCTATTGAAATAAAATTGTAGTTTTCTTCTAATCCTTTTTATTTCATGGTATTAGTTATAAAATCACTTTAGATATTTGAGTATTTTTTTTTTAGTCTGGCTAAGGGTTTGTCAATTTTGTTGATTTTGCAAGGTATTATTTTTAAAATAATATTTATATATGAATATGGATTAAAATAGAAAGCTAATATAAATCAAATCCCCCAGAACAAGGGAAGAAGCTGGGTAAAACAGAAGAAGTAGCAGGTAGGTGAAAGTACCATTCCAGAATGGTTCAGGACTCTCATATAAATTTGTAAAAAATGATACTTCCTGTACTTTTATCAAGTATTATCACTGCCGTATTATTTATTAAATACCTTGAGTTTCTGGGCATAAGTTCTTCATATCCCCAGTGATAGATAAATTGTCTTGTATTTTATAGCAATGATGGGAGGAAGGCTACAAAGTTAGGAGGGTTACCTGAGTTTGGCATAGAATGTCTTTCTTTTACTCTTTTGTCTTTTCTCTATTCTTTTCATCCCAGAGAGGATGACCCTGTAATAAACTAGAGTGGTTAGGATCTGAAGTTTCCAAACCAGTTGTAGAAACTCAGCATTACTGTCCAAGCATAAGAACTCCAGCAGCCTAAATGATTAATAACATTAAATCTGTTGTTTCCAGGACACTTGGTAAAATTTCAAAGCCAATGGAAGTCTCTTAGATCTCTACCACTCTCCAATTTCCTCTTTCTGATTTTGCTATCCCACCCCTCCCACACCTGCTTGGAAAGTCTCTCATCTTCTATCTTTCCTTCACTAGGCTTCTTTACCTTGAGCCTTACCTCAACCAGGTATAGTAGTAGTTAAATCAGTTAATGCTATTATGTGAAATGCTATTTGATTATTTGACCCCTTTCTGGAATATTTGTATATGTAAAGAGACACTTAATAAACCATGTCTAAAGGTTTAATTGTTGAGCAAGAGTGCAATGGTCCATATCTTCAATGCAATGGGAATTTGTTTGAAGGGTTTTAAAGCCAGGGAGTGACTTGATCTTATTTAAAAAAAAAAAAAAAACTCCAGAGTGGCAAAAGTAGAATCAGGGAGCCCAGTTAAATGGCTACTACAAATGATGCTAAGAACTTATATTAGGATGATAGTAGTAAAGATAATGATAAATAAAAATAGTAGTTAACATTTATATATTACATAAATAATTAGCCACTCCCTTTTACATTATACTAACTCCTTTAATCCTTACTTCACAACAGTCCTATGAAGTACAAAGTTCCCTTTTTCTGTGTTATTTATTATCCTCTCTTTATAAATGATGAAATTGAGGCACAGGGAGGTTAAGAAACATGTCCACAACTAGTGGACATCAGATTTAGCAATATATTAGATAGATGTAAGGGACAAGAAATAGAGCAAAAAGTATTAATAAAGAGAGCTTTCTTGGTTTTGTCCTGAGCAACTGGGTGAATTAAATAGTGTTATTAAACAAAATGCCAGTGCTATTAAATATGATGGAGAAGAGAGGGAGAAGAATAGGTTTAGGGACAGAAGTGAGAGTAAAGGGAAGTAAGGAATTCAGTTTTGGCCTTAATATTGAGATACCTGTTACACATCCAGATGGAATTGTCAGGCCTAGAGCTCAGAGATGTTTTAGGTGGAAATAGAAATTTGGATTTCATCAGCATGTAAATGGTGTATGAAGCCATGAGAGTGGATAGAATCACATAGAACATAGAGAAGAGAGCCTAGAAACAGAACTTGTGGATCCAATGTTAAAATAGTATTTTTTTTTTGTAAGGGAAAGAGTATGGTTTTTGGTATTAGAAATATTGGAAAAGTTTTTTAGAGTTCCTGATTATTTCCTTTGTTGTATTCAGGAAATCTTTATAGCACTTTTTTCATTTCTGACTTTCATATTTCCTGTATTTTTTGTAGTGCCCATATTTCTGCCCAGATTCCTCATCTGCATATGCATATTGTCTACCTTTTTCACTAAATATTTTAAGATGCCAATCGTAGCTATTTTTACATTTGTTTCACAATTTCAAAACTTGAACATTTCTGGGTCCTGTTGACTCTTTATCTCTTAATAATAGGTCATTTTTGTCTTTTATGTCTAATTTTTTAAAAATTGAAATCATGGCATTGTATGTAAAAGAATGCTAGAGACCTAGATAAACAGTATTTATATTCTGAAATGGGCAGGCCTCTTCTGTCAGCCCCGTAGTGTTACAGGTTGCATCAATCTAGTCAGGAGTTTGGCTGGCTTTTGTTTTTGATTTAAGCTATTGATAGTTCAGTACACCACTGGACTTCAAATTCTTAAAGTGAGGGATGCCATTGCTTTCTTTGATTTTGTGTGGGACCTGGAGTACCAAAGGATTTTCCTCAGTGTTGCTGTTTCACCCTCTGCTTTTAGCAGGTCTTGGATGCCTCCCTTTCTGCCTTTTCTCCTCCATGAGTGGTAAATTGCTATTTCTTCTTATTATTTATTGCAAGGCTGGTGGTTGGAACAGAGTGGTTTCTTTGTTCTCATGCTTCAGTCTTCATATTACGCAGACCTTATGCACCTTTACCTCAGGGTGGAACTTTCTCAATACTTTCACACCACCTTCCCACGACAGCTGAACTTTGCCTTTTATCAGTGCAAGATCCTCAGTATGAGTGGATTTCCTGACGTATTCTCAGCAGCAGATGGCTTTTGCTTCTACCTCTCCTCTAGCAGTAGTGACATTTCTCTGAGACTATGCCAAGGAAGGGTTCTTGCCTTTCTCCTAGACATGGATGGTTTTTGCCTGAAATGAGAAAAGGGTCCATGATTCTGTGTATTTTGTATTGGTCTTCCCACAGTAGTCAATCACAACCTATAGGCCTATACCAGTGAGGAAGTCTCTTTTAGTTCTCCTACCCTCATGCTTTCTTATGAGCACCCAGTGGATGCCTTGTAGAGAAGAACTGATGAGTGGTTATGGTTTCTTCTTTTTTCTCAGGGTTGCAGAGAGTCTAAATTGTCATGTTAGCCTCTATCAAGCCTTTTAGAGTTGGTGTAAAATCTAGTTGTTTTCTTCTTATGCACATTTATGGTATCATCTCTTCCTCCTTTGCTTTGCCAATTGTAAAACAGTTGTCTCTCTTCAGAGGGACTTTTCTACCTTTGAAATTCAGTTAACTTGTTTGCCTTGCAACCTCACTTCTATGATGAACTAAAAAAGTTATGGTTTTATAGATTTTCTGGCTTTTTAAATATTTATGTTGAGGGATAGTACTGCTCTCTTGAGGCTTTTAACTTGCTAAATGGAAACAAAACTCCAGAGTTGATTCTCTTAACTAGACCATGTTATTCCCTTTCTTTAAAAGTTATTTTCCAGTTCTCCCTTGCTGAATTTCAGAGTGAGGCCTAAACCCCTCAGCCTGGCCTGCCAGGACCTTTGTGATCTGGCCCATGTCCATCTCTCCAGGCTGAACTTGCACTCCAGTTGCAGGGACATACTATTTACAAATTAGTTCAATCATTGATTCTGTTCTTGGCTACTGATGAAGATTGGCGAAGATAGTAAAATTGCTTTCAAATAGATCTTAAAATCCTCATCTTTGCCAAACTGTGAAACAAATAGAAAGGAGGCAGGTGTCTTATTTATTAGTTCAGCATTTTACAACCAGTATGTCTAAGTTGGTGTGCCAGATATGGACTGTCTCCAAAAGTGGGTGGTCTTCTGCCACCAGCAGCCTCCTCCTTTTATCTGACGGTGCCATGAAAAAGTGTTTTTCAAATGTGCCATGGTGTGAAAAGCAGTGGACTAGCTGAGTTCTTACATCTTTCCAAAAAAAGTTGAGAGTAAAGTAGTTGTAGAGTATTAGTAATAATTATAATTAACACCTATCAAATTGTGACTATGTGCCAGGACTTTCCTAAACACTACCTTTGTCTTCTTTTCATGCTCAAACCAATTCTGTGAAGTAGTTGAAAACATCTAACATACTTACCCCAAATCATATAATTAAGTGGCAGAGCTGGGATATAAAGTCTGGTTAAAAAGTCCTACCTTCTAACCATTATGACTTATTCCCTATGTTATTAAACTATCTGTGATAGAAATAGTTCATGATTTCTCATGTTTTTTCTCTACTTGAGCTTGGATTACTTACTCATTGGAAATTGTTTCTCATTGCTATGTTACTTGACTCTTCGGATAGCAGATGAATTGTTGGAAAATAACCTATTTGAAATTTTTTCAAGTGTTGTGTGAATAATAGGTGACTCTAACTGAGGTTTCCTGAGCATTGAAGGACTTGACACCCTACAATAATAGCTGTTATCATACTGAATGCAAATATATTAAATATGTGAGAGTGGAGTAGGAGTGTTGGTACTGTGTTCATGACGTGCTAAAATTGAGACATGTAGATTTTCTTGATTCATTCATGAAATGATAATGATCATTATCCTATCAAATATCAGTGCCAGAAACATCAGAGAGCAGACAGGTCCCTGGGTGCTGAAATCATTCATTAGAGATTAAAGTTTAATACCAAGGTAATTTAAAAACATCATAAAGTGTCTTAACCTCAAAGAGGATTCTGAATGTTGAATAGTATTCTTTTTTCACCTTTCACATGGTACAGGTTGCTGAGACACTCTCCAAACCCTAGTGGAGGAGAGGTCTCTTACTGTTTTTACTTTAATTTGAGATGTAGCAAATGCTTTGTTTGGAATAAGAAAATTTATATTGATTTTTCTCTTCATACTAGGTTGGTGATATAGTAGAAGTACAGGCAGATGAAACCTTCCCCTGTGATCTTATTCTTCTCTCATCCTGCACTAGTGATGGAATCTGTTTTGTTACTACAGCCAGTCTTGATGGAGAATCCAATTGCAAGGTAATGAATACTAAACCTTGCCTAAACACTTTGAGCTTAGGATAGTTATTAACCATAAGATACTCCTTCCCACTGCCCTCTAATCTTTTATCTTATTTTTCCCATTTGTGTAAGTTTTGTATTTGAGGACAGCTTTTATATAATTGCCTTTGAACTTCTAAGCAAATTCTCAACTTTGGGGAAAAGGATGGTGTTGGGTAAGGAAAATCCATGCCCCAGCTAAAAGCCTCCATATTTTTTATAGCACTGTTTGCATTTCATATTGCATAACCCACTCAATATTTTATTTAGGCTCTTAAAAGTAAGAGTAATCAAAGGCTTAAACTATATAACTATAAAAATAATTTTAAGTACTCTTACCTTACAATTTGATCTGTTTTTATTTTTAAAGGAATGAATATTTTCTTTAAAATGTTTATTTCTGGCATATAGAAAACCTATATGTAGTAACTTCATTGCTTTAAAAAAAAACTCCTTAGGGTGTAATTTGGCAAATGTTTACTCTTTTTGCAACTAGGAAGAATTATAAATGTGTAAAGTAAATTTGCTCAAACTGGGGGACGATTTATTTTCCTGGTACTTTCTGACATAGTCAGTTTTTGGCTATCGTCCAGAGCTCCATGTGACATGAAGATGTACCCTCTATATCCTGCCTTTAAGGAAGGGTACTAATGTACTCAACTCTGTGCATCCTTGAAGGCTTTCTTCTGCTTATTTATTCCATCTGAAGCATTGAGGACGAGGACTCAGTATGTGAAAAAGAAACTTAAATGCATTAAATAACTATATTCTATACTTTAGGGGCATGGTAATGAATCTAGTCCCATTTAAACTGTTCAAAAACAGAGTTATATTTGAGGGAATGTCAAGATAAAAATCAAGAAATCTACCTAAAGATTCCTTAGTAGGGTAAAAAGTTAAGTTGATCAAATCAGCTAAAATTACATAAATTTTCAAAGTCAGGAGGTAGTTTTAAATATAGTTCAGTCAGTTCCATAATATTCCCCAAAGACCATACAACAGCTTTCCCTGCTGTGTGAATGGTTCAGTCTTTGAGTCTGCATCAGCCTTTCTTTGATGATTTATAAATGGGTTTACTGGAGTTCTGCCTTGACTTCTGGGTTAGTCAAGTGTGTAATATACACTAGTAGAATATTCTGTCAGACTAAAGCAAGACACATCATCTCTCTGCTCCTCATATGAAATGTAGCCAACTTTGAGTAGTTTCAAGATCATCAATTACGCTAATTGTGTAATGGAACTATTAATTATTTTTTTCTATTGACAAGGTATTAGCATCCTTATGACCCAGAGGGTTACAGTCAGTTGATATGTGTATATTTACATCACATACACTATGATGAGCAAAATAATGGGTCTCAGTAAAAATAAATGCATTAATTTTTATGAGATTTTCAGTTAATTATATGCATGCTGCAAGTGAATTCTCCACTGTCAGTATCAAGAAAAGCTTTTAATTTTTTTCATTATCTTTGGAATTCCCTTGCAGCAGAGTTATCTTTTTAATTATTTGCAATATATTTTAAGAGTTTTATTTAGTTTGCACCAGTATTTGTATTCTGCCAAAGCCTCTTACTAAAACATACTGTGCTCCTGGAATCAGATGCGTGTATGATTATGACAAGAATTACTTTTTTGTTTATCTTCTGCTTTTATCTAGACACACTATGCAGTACGTGATACCATTGCACTGTGTACAGCCGAATCCATTGATACCCTCCGAGCAGCAATTGAATGTGAACAGCCTCAACCTGACCTCTACAAGTATCACCTAGTTTCATTTTACTGTTGTTTGTTAGTTCTGCCTATCTTTTGCCACCAGTATTGCAAAGAAACACCCACCACTTATCAGCCTCTTTTCATTTGTTTTTATGAGCTGTTCCTTCCTTCTGGCAGGGAAATGAATCAAATCAGTTTTGTTCACTACAAGCCCAAGATAAATCATCGTGGGCCCAGGCATCTTGTGATTTTGTTGTTGTTGTTGTTATTTGTAAACGTGGCCACCCATCAAATTGTAAGATGATGATAACTCATAAAGCATGCATTAACCAGAGTTAATTAAAACAAAAATAGACCATTTTGTGGGTGTTTCAACATCCAAGAGAGAAAGGGATATGGGACCATGCAATTAATAGGCACTCTATTCTTTTTTTGATGATCATGATGAACTGAGTATTATGAATAGGCTGCTTTTTGTCTGAGGTAAACAGTTAAGTTGAAACGGTGTAATGTCCTCTAATTTACTATATTTAAGCTTTCTGTTGTAGATTCACTGATTAGCAGTCATTGTGGGTTGCTATCCATTTGGCATTTGATTTTTAAGACTGGTCAGTTTTGTTGATTAGAGTATGGTATTAATGAGGGTAGAAACAGGTTTTATCTCCAAGTGGGCCAATCAGTTACGTTATTTTCCACCATTACAGATGGCATCTGTTACTCCATTATTTATTCCAACCATCTCGTTAATGAAAGCTGTTGGTCATACTGAGTCATATGTTTGGTTGTGGCTTACACCAATGCACAGCATAAAAAAAATGTTCGTCCTATTACAAGAATAGTGTCCTCCCTCCTTCCCACCATTCCTTCTTTCCTCTTTCCCTTCTTATATCTACCTTGATACTAGGAAGTAGGACTGCAAAGCAAAACAGCTGTTTCCTGTCTTCGGGGAGCTCATAGTTTGCAAAGGAGATAAAACAGTAAAGCTAGGCTTACAGTACAGTGAGATAATAGAGATGAAAAAAAAAGGCCCATGGAATCACAGAAAATGCAGTGACTGATACCTCTTGAGTTAGAGAATAATACATATATTTGCATATTTATAGAGCAACTCCTAAATTTTTCAGTTACCTTAAATGTAAAGGAGAATTTTAGGGAAGGCAAGGTTATTTCTAATTTCTCTAGATTAGATTGAGTGCCCTTGATATGATGTGATTTCAGAGTACCTAATATTTCTACCACACTAGCAGTAATCGATAACATTGTAATTGTTTGTTTACTTGTCTGTTTTAAGACAAGGAACATGTCTTTCTTAGTGTATCTCCAGCATCTAGCATACTACTTGTACAATTAATATATGATGAATGAATTAGCAGACCTGTATATTTTGGTATATAGTACAATAAGTTCCATTTTCTGAAAAAAAATTATAATGCAAATTATAAAATACTCATAACACTCTCGTTAAGGAGGGGTTAGGCCTTTTTACCCCATTTTTCAGAAATGCAGATTACCTTGTGCCTAGCCATATTAAGTGATTAGATCAAGAACAGTAATGAGATCAGCTGCAAGACAGTTTAGAAATTTCTAAGATGGTAATCAAATGTTCACTGTTTAAGACTAATGTCATGGTTCTCAAAGGGTTATCTGGGCCAGCAGCATCACCTTTACCTAACTAGTTGGAAATGCAAATTCTCACCTAAATCATAAGCTTGGGGACAGGGCCCAGAAATCTTTAGTTTTATAAGTCTTCCAGTGATTCTGATGCTTAAGTGAAAGGACTACTGAACTAATAGTTTTGAAAGTTGTGTTAGCACCAGGAACCTTTCTTCACATGAATCTAAAATAGAAGACTATTATTTATAGAAAGTATAAATGAGAGGAGTGTTATGTGCATGCCCAATGCCAAGTAGATCTTGAAAATCGATTCAGAATATTAAGAATTAGAGGAAAATATTACACACCTTAACCATTTTTTATAAGTTTGTTTAGAAATATAATAGACATTCGTAGTTCAGAGTCTTCTCTTTTTTGCATTATTTATATTTTGATTCATTCTCATACTTGTGGTATGTAGCTTTTACCTGGATATAGAAAATTCATTTGTTATAATGTTCTTTTTGCAGGTTTGTTGGGCGAATCAATACCTATAGTAATAATCTTGAGGCTGTTGCCAGGTTAGTTTGTTACTCATTTAATCTGTCCTTTGGGGGATATATTTCTCTTTTAAGCCCATTTAAATAGCCAAATTCTTTTTTTATTGAAAGAGATATGAAGGTGAATAAATCTGGAGTAACCACCCAGTATCCCACGTATGGGTATTAAGTAACCAGCCTTATAATTGGTAGGATTGTGGTTGTAGGGGCTCTAAGTATGTGTTTTCTGGGAGGGGGCTGTTGTTGGAAGTGATGCTCAGGGCTTCCAGTATTGTAGAGCTCCAGATACTTTGACTGATATTCCCAAATCTGTTCTAGGCACTATATTTATTGTTTTTGTTTGTGCAGTGGCTGACAATATTGTATACCTGGAGAATAGTAGTTTAAGGGAGTATCTTTGAGGGTGTAGGCAGTGGATAAACTCTGAGAGAATTACCTGGACTTAGGTAGAATGAAAAGCTAATCATTTTAATGAAGCAGTTTATATAAAGTGATGTTTTCTTCCCTCTTCTATCATCTAGTTAATTACCTCAACTTTTCCACTTGGCCTTTATAGCATATGCAAAAGGAAGTAAAATGCCCAGTTGCCCAATGATCCCCCCAAAGGGAGGTTTACTCTCCTCTCTATAAATATGTCAATGTGTCTTTCCCACCTTGACATTTGCTTTCCCAATCTTTTATCTGCCACATTCTCTTTCTGTGTCTGCTGCTTTATCCTGTTCTTGTCTTGCTGTCTATGGCTCATAATCCTTTTATCTCTCTGTCATCTCTTTACCTCTGTGTGCCGCTAGCTACTTCTGTACTGTGCCTTCATCTGTGCTGTATCCTCAAGTAACTTCAGAAGGAAGGATCTTTCAACTCGTCCTGGGGAGTAAGCATGTGATATAAGTAGACAGATATATTCTGAACCCTGGAGATAGATGTGTTTTAGGGCAAAATATGTCCCCAAAGTTGATGGTGTTATTTATTGGCCTGTTTGGATCAGCTGTGTTCATTTTTCATTTAGGTCTTTGGGACCTGAAAATCTCTTGTTGAAAGGAGCTACACTAAAAAATACCAAGAAGATATATGGTGAACAATTTTTAAGATATACTTACCAGAAATATGTTTTATAAAGCCTGTGTATAAGTAGTGCATGTTAAAAATTGAACATGGCAGACAATTGCCATTTAATCTAAGCCTATTTTTAGGTATTGGGGAATTTATAAGATGGTAAACTAGCTTGAAATATGACAAATTATGTAGAATTAAAATTATACTACAAATGATATGTCAACTGGTGAATAGAAGAGGGTATAAAATTCCTACTTTTATAGACTGCAAAAAAAATTGATAAATCCAACTGAGTGGGGAGTTGGTTATAACCTAGTTTTCATTTTATTATGTTATTCCTTAGGAGTTGCTGTTTACACTGGGATGGAAACCAAAATGGCTTTGAACTACCAAGGGAAATCTCAGAAACGTTCTGCTGTTGAAAAGTTAGTGTGCACCACAATTTTTTTAGTTGTTTTTGAATCAAAATAGTTATTTCTCAGTAATTCTGAATAACAATCATAATAAAAAAACATCAATTATAACAGCAGCTACTATTTTGAGTGCTTTTTGTGTTACAGAAATTGTGCTCAGTGATTTGTATTTCTGACTTGATCTAATCCTCTGAGCAGCTCTATGGAGTAATTCCTGTTAGCCTATCCACTTTACAGATGAAGAAATGGTCTCAGGGATAAGTGACCTAAGCCCACATAGCTATTCAAGGGCAGAGTTTAATTGAAATATAAATTTATTCCCTTTTGCTTCTGGATAATGGTTTGGGGTCCTATAGTTGCTATATGTAAAGGTTGTCTATAACACAGATAATAGTCTCCAGGCAAATGTTGCACTGGTACTTGGTAGACATTAAGGTTAAATTTCCACTGGCATGGATCTATCACTGACATGTATATGCAGTACATCTGTGACAGACACTCTTTCTATAGCTCTACTTTCAGACTAAAGGATCCATACTAAGCTTAAGGATTTCACATTCGCTTCCCCATTCTCTACTCCCAATCTTTAGGATTTAGGGAAATGGAAACTACCTACTCCTTCTATAAGGGTCGAATCTGTGTTGGTGCATGCACATATTAGCATGTGTGTGTGTGTGTGTGCGTGCGTCCTGTTACTTTGTAGGATCCTTACTAAAGTTGCGTTAAGCTAGTCAGCCATTGCACTTCAGGGAGCATTGGTGACCAGCAGGTCAGGACTGGCTTTTCCATTTTACCACTTGAGAGTTATGCTTCAGAGCGATTCATACATACAGGCTTGTGCTGTGGTTATACATCATACACAGGAGAAGCTTTAGAAAACAACAGTTTTATTTATACCTGGTTGATATCTTAAGTAATGAGGTGGTTTTCAATCCGTAATATCTTATTTTTCAGATCCATTAATGCCTTCTTGATTGTGTATTTATTTATCTTGGTGACCAAAGCTGTAGTATGCACTACTCTAAAGTATGTTTGGCAAAGTACCCCATATAACGATGAACCTTGGTATAACCAAAAGACCCAGAAAGAGCGGGATACTTTGAAGGTAATTTGTTTTATGCTGAAAATTTTCACTCTAGCACTTTGTGACCACACCACCCTTTATTGAAATGCTGCTCAGATAATGATACCTTTTGTTAGTTTCTGGGTATTCCTTTGGTTGTATGGTAGCCCTAAGCCATTAATAGCTAAGTTTTAGAGGTTTGTTTGTTTATCTTGGTGGTTTTTGTTTTTATTTTTACTTTAGGCTTCTATGCTTGTTTTAAACTCTTTAGTTAATGGTTTTAAGTAAGTGGGGAAAGAAGCTGGCATGTTAATATCATATGAGCTTGTAAAATAGCATGCTAGGAGCATAATGAATACCTACATATAAACTGCTTCTACATTTCTGTCTCAGGATGGGAGGAACAGAGAACCTAAGGAAGTGTAAAAGTATTGAGTCAAAAGGTACACTGAAGAATAATGACACAATTGAGGGTGTTCTCACATACTGTGATAATAATTTTGACCATTGATAAAGTGTCTTTGGGAAGTTTTTTTTTTTTTTTTTAATAGTAAGAGCAGTGCTTTCAGCATTGAAATAAAGATAGAAAGTTAGCTAGTTCTTTATACTACATTTATCAGATGGAACTGTGCATCTAATTACCATGAACTATTTCTTTTGTTTTAGGTTTTGAAAATGTTCACGGACTTCCTATCATTTATGGTTTTATTCAACTTTATCATTCCTGTCTCCATGTATGTCACAGTAGAAATGCAGAAATTCTTGGGCTCCTTCTTTATTTCATGGGATAAGGACTTTTATGATGAAGAAATTAATGAAGGAGCCCTAGTTAACACATCAGACCTTAATGAAGAACTTGGTCAGGTTAGAACATATTTTTATTTAACATAAGTTAATACTTAAAATATCTTTTCTTGCAGTCTGAATTATCAATGTATGTGACTCTTTTACATTTGGAAATGTGATTCAAAGAAAATCTCTTTATACAGACATGTAATAAAGGCAAACAATGTTTTTATGGCTATAGCATCAGTTATTTTGCTGGCATTTTTGAGAAAGATCCCAATTTATGAATTAAATTTGAATGTTATAGATATCCTCTTTAAAACTTACCTGGTGACGTTGTTAGATTATGGGTTATTGCTTTGGAACAGGAAAAATGTAGTCTTCATCAACAACCCTGTAGCCCTTTGGGGATAAAATACAGGGTAGTAAATAAAAGTAATTTATAAGTATATTGTGTTCCATCAACTAGATTGTCCAGAGTTGTCCTATTGACATTTTCTTAGTACATTTCTGATCAGATAAAATATAGACCTAGAAAGCAGTTGTTTATTTCAGTTCAAAAATTTAAATGAAAGGAAAATGTGAGGTCACGCACTCCTCAAAATGTTTTTTGCTTCATATACCAATGTACTTCAGACGATGACCTCGTTTCTAACCCAGGTGCATTTGTTTTCCAGTACAATGCAGTCTAGCTCTAATTCTTCAAGTGATGACTTTTAAGGTGCTTTTCTTAATAGTATTGAGAAAGTTTTTCCCTTTGTCTGAATTTACTGTGTCATGTAATGATCTTAGTATGTTGAAGGAATTTTTTGGCTTGCATTTAATTATCATGATATTTAGAATGTCAGGGATGTGGAAATGTCATTTCTGTGACTGGGAGATACAAACTCAGTTAATGGAACTGTGTGGCTAGAATAGGGCCTCACACTTTTTTTAAATGGTGCCATTTGGCATCTATACCTCAAAACTCTTCCTGAATTTAGTCTCCCTCTGCCCCCACTCTCTATTTCTGTTCTTTACATGGTATTTACCTAAATCAACATACTTTCTTCACAATTACACTCAAGGATGAAAGGACTCTCCATTTATCATTTTGTTGAAATTAAACTTGACTTCAGGACTCCAGGATCCCAGAGCATGTAATCTGCAGCCCACAGTGCTACTGAACTGAGTCACTAAGGATTCAACAAGAAATGCATGAATAAATGCTTTTCCCTTAGATATTCTTTTGTAGGTGACTTCAACTGCAGCAGATGACCTTAGCTTTCTTAAACCAGAAGTTTAAAAACCTCATACAGCTCCAGGGACAGAACTATATCAGTAGGACTACTCTAGTCCCATTAAGAGGCATCAATTAGCAGCATTTTTTCTTGAAAAACAAAAATTAAGTTACAAGCCACTTCTGGTGAGCTTTTCTTTTATCAAAGATTTAGTTGACTAAATCTGCCCATTCTCAATCCAGTGCCTGGCTATGTGAATTAAGTTAACCAATGATGAATGGCCAGCTCCAGGCTTCTGCGCGCGCACACACGCACGCACACCCACCCACCTACCCCGCCTGGATATCCAGGCCACATTCCACTAGATGAGATCCTTATCTCTTTCTTCTAGATCTCTACCTCAGCAGATTCCACGTTACCTATGGGAATGCAGCCTGTTCCTATCATTTAGACTGTATTATCATTTAGACGTATTCACACTGCAGAAAGTAGAGTAGAGCTTTGGGTAATGATCTAGTAAATTTAATCAGTGAAAAGAAACTACAGTTTTCATTTCATCCACTACTTCTTTCTCTAATCAAAACCTGCTTTTCTAGGTTCAATTGTTATTTAGTCAAATCACTAAGTTAATAGTCTGATCACCTCAGTGTACACAGTGAAAAAACAACACTGTCATTATCAGCCTACGTGCATAGAAAATACCTGAATGAAAATGCAAAAAAATTTTGAAATAGTTTCTTAGGTTATTAGCTTTCAATGGAATGATACATAAAAAATGAAGCATACCAATTTCCTCTTTGATGAGATATAGCGCTTTTTATGTTATTAAACGTAGTGTCGATTAGTTCTCATCAACATCATTGCAAACACTTGCTTAATCTCTTTAAGAATGACCTACATTGATATTTTTTAAAATAGAAAGATATATTTAGGATGGTGTTTGACCGGAGAAACAAAAAGAGGTAGACTGCTCACTCAGTTCAGTTGGAAAAGAAGAAAAGAATGGGTTTTTTCATGATCAGACATCAGTCCTTCAGACAACCAAATGGTTTCAACCTGTCCTGAAAAAATTGTGGAGATAGCCTTCTCCTTTATATCCCCTTCCAGTCTTGCAGCTGTGCTTACTGGCATGTTTGAGTATGTACTCTGATTCTAACATTTCATTTCAGTGGTTACGTATTGAACTTCTACTGTGTATGTAGAAAATGTTCTTGGTATTGAGGTTACTATTACAAACAAACCCCAAAGTTTTTCACCATTTAGTTGGGGAAACACATATTATGCCTAGCTATAGCAATGTGATCATAATCAGACAAATTTGGGAATGTGGGTTGATAGAAGGAGTTCTGTGTAATTTCGCTTAAATCAATATCAGTGACAATCAACATGTATATAATACCTAATAGCTTAAAAACATATTCATGAGCTTTATTTAGTATTTTTTACAGCTTTGTGCAACAGGTTTGGTCCTTTAAGGTTAATATGTAAAGTTCAAAGAGATGAAGAGATTTTTCCAAGATCACAAAGTTAGTAGGTGCTAAAGCCAAGACTCCAAGTGTTCTATTGGGTTGAATGATATGAACATTTTTGACTAATTTTGACCTATGAAATAGGCAATTGCATGTGTTCAACCTTTAATTCAGGGTTCTTTGTACCTTAGAACATCTGTCTCACTTTAGGTAAAGTGACGGGTTTAAACTTGTTGATAGAGAGGGGCCTTTTTAGCTGGTTCAAACTCACCACTAGAGAGGAAGAGGCTGTTGAGAGAGGCAAGCAGCAGCCTGTCACTCTTTAGCCCTCTCTCTCACTTAAATATGAGAATACATACTTTTTAATAATAGCCAATCCTCTCCTCCCCCTTTCCTGAGTATAGAGCATATATAAGAGTAGTGGTTCTGAAAGTATGATCCTAGGAGCAGCACTATCAATATCACGTGATAAATTACTAGAAATTCACATTAACTGGTCCTGCCCCAAAGCTACTGAATTGGAAACTCTGGGATAGAGCCCATCGATTTGAGTTTCAGCAAGCCCTCGAAGTGAGTGTGATGCAAGCTACAGTTTTATAATTACTGTATTAGGGTATGGTTTATTGGCCAATACCTGAGAGATTAATTGTATGCAGTTGCATACTGCACAGCCTGTTAGATATAGGCAAACAATTGTACTTTATATTTTTGAAACTACTACCTTTGACACTCATAAAAGATTTCTGAATGGGTTGATTAATGCTCACCCAAATACAAGAAGTGTAGCAATCCAGGACAACCTTCAAGGGAAAATAAAGGTTAATAATTTTGATCAGAAAAGCCCCCAACAACTTTCATTTCAACTGGGAAAATCTAACAACACAGCAATAATACCACTTGGATTAATTTAAAGAGAAAATTCAAACTTGGCTGGCTAAGAGAGGAAAAAAATGAGGATTGGAATGCTATATTTGTACCAGTGCTGCTACCATGAAAAGCTTTGAAAAATAATTAGAAAGCAACTACTGCTGGAGTTCATCTCTTTCTTCCTTACATAATAAAATCTTAATGGTGTGCTTATGCTTGTTCCTGTCAGCCCATAATTTTAACTATTTAAGTGTAAATTGCCAAAAAGGAGGATAAAATTGTGGGTTTCTAATTGCCAGATGTTATAAATAGAAAAGATAAAAACAGTAAAATGGAAATGCTCAAAATGGCTTATTTTACATGGAAAAATAACTTGTTTTTCCATTATTTATGAAAGTACTCTTATATTTTAACCTATCACTGCTTTTTTTTAATTTAAAACTTTTTTGAGGCGTATCTGCAAATATACATAGTATGTGGAAAGAAATTTCAATTATATTTTTATCATTATTGACTTACTGTGTCTCCTATTTAACTGTTAATATTATTTCCCTTGTCCCCTTTATATTCTGTAATTCTTATACATGTTATGTGACACTGCATTTTACTTCCGTGTGTATATATATATATATATTTTTTTTAACTTTTCAGGGAAAAGTTTTATTATATACCAGTTAATTTAAGTTCCTGTCAAATATTGTGTGTGCATGTATGTATAATAAGTAGTCAATATATTCTTGTTTCCCACTTGTGAAATTGATTTTTCTTATGTAACTTCTTTACATCAAAAGAGGTATTAAATTAGTTTGATAAAATAGCCACACTTTTCCTTCCTGTTTATCTTGTATATTTGAGTACGTCTACCTTAGGCATGTGATACTGTTTCAGTGTCTTTAAAAATAGTTAATTTCTCATTTTTTAAATAATATTGCTTCTGTAATTGCCAACCATTTGACAAGATGTCTTAGAAAATGTTATTTTCTATGGATATGAGCATTGCTCTGTCTTACACCCAACTAAAAATTAATCACTCGGAATAAAGTTAAAACACATATGTTTGTGTCTTTGTTTTTAGGTGGATTATGTATTTACAGATAAAACCGGAACACTCACTGAAAACAGCATGGAATTCATTGAATGCTGCATAGATGGGCATAAGTATAAAGGTGTAACTCAGGAGACTGATGGACTCTCTCAAACTGATGGATCCTTAACATATTTTGACAAAGCAGATAAGGTGCTGTTTTCTGTGTTACAAGTTTATGTATGCATGTGTTAACCCTGCATATTAGGAATGAATTTGGGCCTATGACATAGACTTTTGAATAGACATTTGTTTGTTCTTTCACTTCACCTTTCTTGTTTTACTAAAACCTCTGGAATTTATAAACAAGTAGAATTTTTAAGTAGAGAGAATTATAGGAAATTACATTTCATTAAAACTTTCACTTTCTTGTCTGTGTGATCATAACTTTTTTTGTGCTTTGTCTTTAAAACTATGAGCTGCTCCAAGAATGATGTCTATTCAAATCATTTAAGTCCCAGGAGTATCTAGGCATTAAATAAAACAGAGTCTCCCTGCACCTGAGCAATTGCTAGATTGTGAATTAGATACTGAATGAACTCTTTTAGGCTGTAAAGAAGTCACTATTTTGTTGTTAGGTTGCACTACACTAACATGAATGAGTTAACACAGCCCCTAGGATATGTTAGCTGAGAATCAGGAATGCTATTAAGTACTAGGAGGATATGTAGCTCATTTGAGTATTAAGAATTTACGAATTTCTACTAATTCAGTTTGCTGGAGGTTATAACTTTCTCTCACATTAATATCTTTTCTGTTTATGGACTAGTTACCTACCAATTGATCAAAGTGAAAATAATATAGTCATTTTTCTATTACTGTTCAACAGAATCGAGAAGAGCTCTTTATGCGTGCCTTGTGTTTATGCCATACTGTACAAATTAAAACAAATGATGCTGTTGATGGAGCTACAGAATCAGCTGAATTAACCTATGTGTCCTCTTCACCAGATGAAATAGCTTTGGTGAAGGGAGCTAAAAAGTAAGCACTTGTTATTCTGTTATTCTAGATGAATAAGTTCTAGAGATCTGTTGTACAATGTCATACCTATATTAACAATACAATATTTTAGCACTTCAGAATTTATTAAGAGTGTAGATCTCATGTTAAGTTTTCTTATCACAGAGAACAACAAAAAGATACAAGGAAACTGAGAGGTATTGGATATGTCTCCTATCTTGATTGTGGTGATGATATCATGGGTATTTGTGTGTGTCCAAACTCATCAAATTGCACACATAAATATGTGCAGCTCTTTGTCAGTTATACCTCAATAAAGCTGTTTTTTCCCTCTCTTTAATTCCTCCCCCCCCCACTTCCACCCCTGACTTATGGATGTTGCCATTTCCCCATAAGAACTGGATCTCTGAAGGTAGGGTGTCTCCTCCCACACACTCACAGTGTGCACCTAGGGCCTAGCGCACCTGAGGTTTGGTCCGTGGCTCCACCTGGGGCACGAACCCAGGACCTTCTGCATGTAAAGCAGATGTGTTAACTACTACACTATAGAGCCACCCCCACAATAAAGCTGTTTTAAAACCCTGAGATAAGTTGTAGAGAAATTAACATTTTTAAGAGTGAAAAAAAAAAGTTAAGCATTTCTTGTACTTGTCCTGAGAAAGTGAAACCACAAGACAGGAGTTACTTTATTTTCTCTATTTGTTTCAGTAACCTCATCTTGTAAATATCCTTATTCTTTAATAAAAAGCCAGGCGTCTTTGTCTGAAAGTTTGTGAAAAATTCCCAAGCCCTAACCAGTTAAGATCAAAAAGAAAAGATCAATGCATAGATGTAACTTGCATGCTATTTTTGCTTACCAGCCAGAAGTCTGAATGTTCATGTTAGATTTTACAAATTATAAGTGGCCACTTTTTGCTATTTCTGAAGTACTCCCAGCAATTTTGACATCATTTGGTAACTGACAGTCCCATTTTACCCATGAGGCCCAACATGATTAAGAGGCTAAAAGGTCACCCAGTGTGTTAGCTACAGAATTAGAAATACAAATTGACTCTTCCTTGGTTACAGTTTGTAACTGGACATTAAGTTGCTCTGTGTTATCTCAATCAGTAAAGGGAAGTACAGTTATAGATTGAGATCATAAGAAAAATAATCAACGAACAGTACAAGTAACCCCAGTGCAAGGGAAATTAATCATTCTTTAGAGATATACAAAGATCTTTTTTTATTGTTTTTGACAGGTATGGGTTCACATTTTTAGGAATTCAAAATGGCCATATGAGAATAGAAAACCAAAGAAAAGAAATAGAAGAGTAAGTAACACTGTGTGTTTGTCACGTCTTAACCCCAGTCAACCTTAATTGAATTTAGTAAGGGCAGCAAAGGAAACTGCATCTATAAATGTAGGACTCTATTATCCCACTTCAGAGTTTTATGTAAATGTAGTTGGAGGAGGAGAAAGACATTTTTCATCTAAGGTCAAAATGATTCCAGTTTAGTTCACATATGGGTCCAGTAGCCTGAATGAGAGTCTGTCTGTACTTTCTCAAATTAAGATGCCATTTTAGGTCTCCAACACATGGTGCAAGAAAAATCAGTGAACATATATGCAAACTTCTGCCCAGAGCCCAACCAATCACTCTGGGATTTCAAGCCCGGCCAGTCATGGCAGCTTTGCAGTTAGAAGGTTTGTCTTGTTCTAGATGCTCAGGTTTGGGCCTTGAGGCAAATACTCTGCTACATCAGCTCACAACCTTTTCTTTTCCCTTTCCCTTTCCCTTTCTCTTTCCCTTTCCCTTTACCTTTACCTTTACCTTTACCTTTACCTTTACCTTTACCTTTACCTTTCCTTTTTGCTACACAGATTCCAACAAACTAAGCCACCCTGGCTTAATAGCATATTTGAATTAGGCTCTATGATTCATTTAAATTCCTTCATCTGAGCTTGAAATGCAATAATATGACATATTCTCACCCCCAGCATCACATGAGACCTATCTGAGAAACCTGTAATACATGTAGATGTGTTTGGAGAATATGCACCATTGAGGAGGGATGCTCAGAAGCCAGAGGAAGGCTCTTTGGCCTGATTGCCAAGAGCCTGTAGTCATTGTCAGTTTGTATTCTAGCCAGTTCACAATAGTTCCCCCATCTTGGCCAACACCAAATGAGATGCTAAATGTAGATGTCTCACATACACACACCAGTGACCCATGGCCTTCTCACTCCCATCAAAAATAAGCTTTGTAGTAAATATTTTTTTAGGTCAAATACTTGATTCCAAATTGTTTATTTTTAAGAAAATACTCCCTCACATTTTTTCTAATAATTAACTCTTATTTTTTAGTTTCTGCATCCTTTCATTTAATTAACATAGCTCAGCTATCCACACACAAATCTGATTATACCATTCTATTGTTTAAACCTTTCAATGAATTCTTGTTGCTGTTAGGATAGCATCCCAAATCTCTGAAATGGTCTGCAGTGTTCTCATTTCCCAGCCCCTGCTTACCTCTCTTGCTGTTCCTCTATAAACTAGATTTCAAGACGTAGTGAACTATTTCATGTCCTCCCATGGTCCATGTGCTGTCATGCTCCTGTGCGTTTGCACATGTGCTTCCCTCTACTCAAAATGTCTTGCTACCCTTTCTTCATCATATTACTCTTGGAGAACACAGCTCAGGTACAACCATTTCCAGGCGGCTTTCTTTCAGATGTTTTCCTTCTGTGCTCCCATGTGTCCCCTTGGGTTCCTTTATTACCATATTTTACTAGAGGGTAGTCATCTCATTACTCTTGGACTCCCTCATCATATGGGGAGCCCCTTTAGGGAAGAGACTTAGGCAAATTCATGCCTATTTTCCAGGACTTAGCACTGTACCTGACACATAGTAGGCACTCCATAGATGATTAAAATAATTGTCAGGGTGGGACTATTTCTAGACCTGTTAGATGTGGCTTGGTGGAACATTTCTTTGTCCTGCAATCCTGTGTAGTCGCTGTCTCCTTACCATTTTAAGTTCTATAAGGAGAGGATGGAGATACCCCTTAACCAGCACTGGTATTTTCTGACAGCATGTTCTAAGTGCAGAGAAATTTCAAAGACACAGTGGAAATTATCAGTTATACACATAACAAGGATTTTTTATCCAAAGAGGAGAGCTTTGTTCTCTTAAGATATTTCTCTTGTGTTTTATTTTTTCCACCGTGGTCTAGGTATTTTACTTTTCTTATTTTTCTTATAAAGGTATGAACTTCTTCACACCTTAAACTTTGATTCTATCCGCCGTCGTATGAGTGTCATTGTGAAGACTCAAGCAGGTATGCATTTTAAAAACTTTTATTTTTTTTTCCATTCATAGGTTTATAAGTTAACAATTTGAAGAAAGAAAACATTACGTGTAGTAGTATATTATCAACTAAAGTCATGCAAAGCAGTAGCTTTTGGATTATATACCTTAATATATTTATATAAATACATATGTTCAACTTGCCAGATTGTCAGTGGCAGAGCTCATGGTATGACTGTATATGCATTTTCTTGGAAACTGAACTCCACTCCTTAGTCGTGGTTGTCCAAAGAGGAACTGAAAAGGTGACTTTTTTATAGTTCAAGATATTGACCAATCACCATTAATGTTTACATGCAGCAGCCCGGTACCATTGGGAGGTTTGAAATTATTAGTTGTAGAGTCCTTGAGTGTTGAGTTGCTAGTTACCCCTCCCTGACCTTCCTCAGTCCTCACTGCTTTACACTCCTTGGAAGCAGGTGAGCTAGAGACAACTAAGGGCAAACCTGCTGGGAAAGGGCATTCTGATTTCACTCCAGCACTCTGGCGTCTTCGTGTGACAGCAAAGTAGCTTGCCCTCTGCAGGGAAATCAGTACCATCATCCCAGGTTCCCTGCATATCTTGGGGAGGAAGGAGCCATGGTGATTCAGAAACCTTCTGCTTTGATACAGCAGGACCCATAGATGAAAACACCTGCTTAATTTGTGGGCTCTCAGAAGACTTCGTGTGTGTGTTTATCTGTCTGTGTCTGTCTGTCTGTCTGTCTGTCTCCAGGTGGTTTTTCAAAATATCCTTTATTTCTTTTCTAGTAATTTACTTGTTAGTATTAATTCTCAAATTCCTTCATGTGAGAATAGGAAGGTATAGCCAGACCCTTGAGGTAACATATTTCACTGTATTCATACTTTGTGGTGTGATTGCAGTCAGGAAAACGATTTTATTATATGAATGTGGAATTTGTTTTGTGACTTTTGAACACACTGTATGTGAGAGAAAATGAAAAAAAAAACTTAACATTTGAAATACTTGCTGTTTTTACCTGTGCACATACATGTAAGTGTTCTGAAAATGGTGAGATATCTGGGGAAGTGGCCTTGACCTCAGAGCAACATTTTTTTAACTTGCTCTCAGCACTTTGCCTTACGAGGACGAAGTATTTTTCTTAATGCTCAACTATGATTACTTTCCCCTGGGTGCATGGACTGATACAATGCTGTACTTGTACTAGCATTCTATAAAACTATTCTCAAGTTTCAGATAAAAACTGTCAAGCCACTGTTTTCAAAGCTGACTTATATAGTTTATTCAAAATGATTTTATTTTGTTTGAGCTTCATTTTGGTCCTTGGTATCTGCAGTTGTCACATGTACACTTTAAACCATGGTTGACAACATTTTCAAAGAGAATTCATATGCAGCATCTTGACACAAACACAGCATTCCATGATTTACTAGAAGGAAGTATATGTTAACAGAAGTGCATAAGGTTAACAGAAGTGTTGTAAGGTATTAACTGTATCTACATTGGTCTTAAGAGTTAGTAAATATTGTCCTGACAGAGTAAAGGTCAAGATGTTTTATACCATTTGGGGTGAGCATTGCAAAGCAGTCTCAGGATACACAATAGCAGGGTATAGAGGCCACCTGAATAGTTATGTTATTAAAATCTCAATACAAGTCTTTAAATTCTAAATCAAGTACTTTGGTTCTTTTTTTTAGGAGACATAATTCTTTTTTGTAAAGGGGCAGACTCAGCAATTTTTCCCAGAGTGCAAAATCATGAAATTGAGTCAACTAAAACCCATGTGGAACGAAACGCATTGGTGAGCCTACACCCCTCCTCGCAATAAATAGAGAAATGCGGGAGACGATTATGTTTATGGGATTGCTATAAATGGCTTTTAAGTAAATTTTAACTTGCTTTTATAGTCTGTTTTTATATTTGAAGATTTAGTAATATTTCTTATTTTAATATAAAACATTATCCTAGAGCAAACTTCTCTTCAGAATTTTCACCTTTAAAGACTCTTTGAGAATTTTTGTTTTATGTTCAGTTTTTCTTCCCCAAGAGATATTGTTGTTCAAAACTTGATTGAATATTACCTTTCTGGTTATAATCTGTAGTAAAGCAAGAGTATTTAAAAAGAGTGATTTTTAAAAATTATTATTTGGATAACTAGAGATCTCCTACTTTGCTTCTAGGATGGGTATCGGACACTTTGTGTAGCCTTCAAAGAAATTGCTTCAGATGATTATGAAAGAATTGACAGACAGCTCATAGAGGCAAAAATGTCCTTACAAGACAGAGAAGAAAAAATGGAAAAGATTTTTGATGATATTGAGACAAATATGAATTTAATTGGAGCCACTGCAGTGGAAGACAAGTAACTAGAAAATGATATTTTTGTTATTTTGATGACTCGTCACTTAGGGTGATCTCTGTTCAGAATGATAATTCATTCTCAAATTTTGAAATCTTTGATTTTGCTTTGTCTACACCCCAGATTTTGAACTGTTTGTAGGAATGGTTTTTAAATTAAGTATTTACGACTTAGAAGAATCTGTTACCTCTAAGGTCTTTTGAAGATTTACTAAGCCATCCACTTATTTATGCAAATAGTTGTGAAATGTCTTGTTATATGTAGAGAGCTTTGTGCTGTACATATCATTTGAGCTGATGTCTGGTAGAATGGGTAAGGTTTGACAGAGATGAGTAGAAAGGGAATTCAAAGTAGAGGTAATAACATGAGAGCTCAACCTGGTTTAACTAGAGCTTGTTTTTGCATACTTTAAAATGATTTGCTTTAACTTTATAGGCTGAACTCTCCCAGACATAATTGTAGAGCTCTAGCATTGCACCACCTGAAAGTTTTAGACTCAATATTTTAGGAGTCTCTTCCCGTAAGCAGCCTTAGGTGACATCTGAAAATGGTTTGCTATTCTCTTGACCCAGAAAACCTCATAAAGTTATGAAAATCAAGAGGTTCAAATCTTTGTGTTTGCTTTAAGAACACTTGTGAAACTGCCCAGGCCATCAAGGGTATGCCTATCTGAAAAGCCACCAAGTATCTAAAGGATGTCACATTACAGAAGCAGTGTGCCATTCTATCGTTTATAGTGATAGAGTTGGTAGTTGTGCCCAGGGTGAAGAGTGTGGCTGGATGTAGGTGGGTGGCCCAAAAAGAGCACCAAACTTTTTGCTGCACATGCTTAAAAATGCAGAGAGTAATGCTGAACTTAACGGTTTAGATGTAGATTTTTTGGTTATTGAGCACATCCACGTGAACAAACTCCCAAGATGCCACACAGAACTTACAGAGCTCATGGGCACATTAACAACCCCTGCATGAGTTCTCTCTGCCACATTGAGGTGACCCTTACTCAAAGAGCAGAAGAGGAGCTTGTGCAGAAGTAAAAGATATCCCAAAAGAAACAAAAAGTTATGGCCCAGGAGTAAATTTAGCATCAAATATATGCTAACAAAAATTTTAAAAATATATTTTTTAGGAGTTTTTTTAGAAATTATAAAAGCAAACAGTGAGACTTTATTAAACAAAAAGTTACAAATATAGATTCAGCCACATTGAAAGGTATTGAAATTCTAATGGAATTCATTTAGTCTGATTTCAGTTTTCTTTTCTTGCCAAAAGGAACTCAGAGAAAGTATTCTTTTAACCTTCTCTTTCAGAATTCTGTTTAAATTCTCTTTCAGGATGGTTGACTTTCCTACTCTTAAAGCTCCTCAGGGGTAGGATTTACTAATTTCCCTCAACATCTCATTAGAATGTCTTTAGCCCTTTCTGTTTTGAATCAAGTTAAAGATTTGTATGGAGGGATATAAGGTATGATGAAATATGCTGAAGTGACAGTGAATAAGAATGCTTGGTGAGTTTCTGAACGTTTAACTAAGAGTAATGATTCTCAATTCTGCCATTGGATCCTGGTTACATCAAGAGGTTTCATGAATTTTTTTTAACCTTGTTGTTTGAAATTTAATCAGTAAAACTATGACAGAGAGAACGTTCTCAGAAAGAATATAGAGGATATATAAGAAAACCAACTGTGATAACCATGTCAGGACTCCAGAATTGCTGTGAATCATAAAAATATTCTCTTTAACATCCTTCTTACAGAATTTCTGTCAGAAATTTTTGAGGATAACAAGATTTCCTTTGTGTTCCAGGCTACAAGATCAAGCAGCTGAGACCATTGAAGCTCTACATGCAGCAGGTCTGAAAGTCTGGGTGCTTACTGGGGACAAGATGGAGACAGCCAAATCCACCTGCTATGCCTGCCGCCTTTTCCAAACCAGCACCGAGCTCTTGGAACTGACCACAAAAACTATTGAAGAGAGTGAAAGGAAAGAAGATCGATTACATGAATTGTTGATAGAATATCGTAAGAAGTTGCTGCATGAATTTCCTAAAAGTTCTAGAAATCTTAAAAAGTAAGAAAATGCATCCGTTTCTTATATTCAGACTTTGGTACAGATATAAATCACAGCTGTTTAGGCAGAAGGCTCCATTTTCTGTTTAATCACTCTTTGTTTGCAGGTGTTTTCTCTTAATAATTTAAAACCTTCCCTGAGGACTGGCTAGTAGCCCAGCTGAGATTATTTGGCACTTTCCACCATTTTTTTAATTTAAAAGAAAACCCTGCACTTCTCAAGATTTAGAAAATTATGCTAGTTCATCTTCTAAATGCTAGAGTCTTGAGTATTTAGCATGATATTCTGGTCTGGTCCCTGTTAAGAAAAAATACTCCTTTTCACAGTCCCTTAAATTGAATATAATAAAACCGGTCTCTATAATAGTTTCCATGCATTTTAGATTCTAGAACCATTTTCTATGTGGATTTTTGTGCCATAGCACTCCACAGGGAACCAGATACTTGTTAACATGGACACTTTGACTCTGCTTTCATCTGGCTGCTTAGAAAGAATTTGTGGAACCTAAGGGTCTCAAAGAAAACCAGTGATACACAATAACTCAATGATATATTTTTCTACACCTACCATTGACCAAGGCATAGCCTTATAAACCAGTTATTGGAATTTACCTTGGCCATAAGCAAACCAGTTTCCTCTTTGGAAATGCCATAAGATGTGCCTACACTAAATTCAAAGACCCCTAGATAAAACTTGTTTTCCATTTCTTGAACACAGTGTTCCAGAAATAATGTTAAGCACTTTATATAATTATTTTCTTTTAATCTTCACAACAACCCAGTAAAGCAATCTTATTTTCTTAATTTTACAGATAAAGAAACTAAGGCTCAGAGAGGTGAAGTGACTTTTTCAAGATTACACAGCTAATAAAAGGGTGGAGCAGGTCTATCCAATTTCAGAGCCCATGCTATATCATTAACAACTATGTTCTATCTGCATCCTCATCGCTAGTGTTTAAACAAACTTTAAAAATTAATAACTCACATTCATGAGGCAAAGGCCAATTCTAAAACAGCTGTTATTTTTCTTGTTCTTGGGCATCAGTAAGAATAAACAGGTTTTTATTAATTGCTTATGATAAATGTTTCCTTCCTTTAGCCAAATGGTACTTCTAAAAGCAGTCCAAATTACATGCCTTTTCCTTGTCTATTTGTATTAGTCTGTTCGGGCTACCATAACAAAATACCATAGACTGAGTGGCTTAAACAGTAGAAACTAATTTCTCACATTTCTGGAGGTGTGAAGTCTGGAATCAGAGTGCCGGTATGATTGAGTTCTGGTGTGGTCTCTTTTCCTAGCTTGCAGAAAGCTACTTTCTTGCTGTGTCCTCACATAGTAAAGGGAGGAAGGTCTGAGTATGTTCCTCTTCTTATAAGGACGCTAATCTCATCATAAGGGCTCTATCCTCATGACCTCATCTAAACGTAATTACCTTCCAAAGGCCGTGTCTCCAAACACCATCACACTTGGGCCTAGGGCTTCCACATAGGACTTGGAGGAGCGGGGGGCCACAGTTTAGTCCATAGCTCCATTCAACAGCTCTGGGCACTTTTATAAAAGCCAGGGCTTAGAGAAAACTAAATTCATCAGCTCAGAACATCCCTTCTTTCTTTCTCACCTGTTTGGAGTGGGTACAGTCTTTCCCCCATGTTACATACATGTCAGACCTGGAATCACCTTTGCCAGCTTCTGCTCCTTTGTCTCTTCCACTTCAGATCAGCCACCAAGCCTTATTTGTGTTCCTGTTTTCACCACTAGTGCTCCACATCAGATTTGTAGCAACTCATGCCTCAAATCCCATAAGCCCTACTGCCAGACAAGTGGGCTCAGAAACGTGTAGTGGTTCTCCATTACCTACAGAATCAGATTGTACCAAAAGCCTCAAGTGACCATTTCAACTTGCTTTCCTAGTGCACCACAACATATGTTCTGTCTCCTCACCACTTTCTGCCATCTTTAAAGTTCTATTTCAGATATCACACCTCACAAAGAACCCACTGTTCTTCCTGTGTGTGTTTATTGTCCCAGTCACTGGATATTAACTAATATCTTGTTTGGTTTGGTAGATTCTATCATATATGCTTCTGTTAACCCCAAGGAGATTTCCTATTCTCCAAGGAAAGAACAGTTAATAATTCTTTACATTCTTCTATATGGCCTGCTTATAGTTGATGTTTACATATATTGTTTGATTATTGAGCTACTGTTTTTTGCACATTAAGTCAGCTCCATGAGTAGGGGAGCAAAGGAGAACACATGATGAATAACTCTTTAATTAGTAAAATAATGCTCGTAAAATTATGTAGCAAAGTATGGATAAGTACAAAATATTATGATCTTAGCAGTATACACCCAAAAAAATGGAATAAAAGATAGATGAGGCATATTAGGTTCTCACTACTCAAAGTCTGGTCCACAGAACAGAAGCTCCATTATTACCAGAAGCGTGTTAGAAATGGAAAATCTCATGTCCCTCTTCAAACCTGCTAATCAGAATCTGTACGTTAACAAGATTCCCAGAAAGTTTAACAGAGATTTCTTTAAACATTAAATTTTGAGAAGCATCAAATTAGACAAATCAATCTATAGTGATAAGATCCTACTGTGTCTAATACTTCCTCTGCACTGGTTCTCAAATGGCACCAAAGATTCCCTGAGCTAAAATTGACTAATCATTTTCTTTTTATTGCAAAAAAAGGTGTTAATTAGTAGAATTTTCTCAGTTGTAAGTTTTCCCCCATATGTTTTTCTTAAACATTTGGCACTGGTTACATTCGTCTTTCTTGGCACTTAATATCTCTTAGTTCTGACTATGCATGAGAATCACCTACAGAGTTTTTAAAAATATACCTATATATAACTGAGCCCTGCCCAAGAAACTCTCTTTAATTTGTCTGGGGATAGACCTCAAGTGTGGACAGTTTTTTAAAGCCACCCAGAGATTCTAATGGGAAGGTTATGGTTGAGAACTACTAATCTAGTATAAAATGATATTTAAGGAACATATACATTATTGTATGGTATTCTTTAATGAACACCATATCTTTTAGGTACTCCATCTTATATTAGAAGCCAGGTCTACTGATGGTTTTTGTCATTTGGGCAAAAGTATTAAAAGATCTTCTGTGATCTGTATATTCCAAAGCCATTTTGTCTTTTCCTTGTATTGTTATGGAGTTTTTAGATTGAGTAATGATTTGTCTTCATAACAGGGTTTGAGCTGTAATTTCCAAAATTCACCTCCAGTTTCTTTTACAGAGACTGGTTGCTAAATGTTCATTATTTTTATATCTTTTAGAACTTAATGTCATCTGTATCAGCATCTTGAGTCTCAAAGATATGATGAAAAGTCCCTTGTGCCTTTATTATTAGAGAGTCGCTTCTGTAGAATTTACAGGTTCAAGAACCAGATTGATGATGACTCTTAGGAGACCCTCCTCTTTGTAGTTTAAAAGAAGTCAGGTTCCTAAATAGAAATTAATAGATTCAAATACAGCATGCTTTTCTTTTTTAGAGCATGGACAGAACATCAGGAATATGGATTAATAATCGATGGCTCCACATTGTCACTCATATTAAATTCTACTCAAGATTCTGGTTCTAACAATTACAAAAGCATTTTCCTACAGATTTGTATGAAGTGCACAGCAGTGCTCTGCTGCCGGATGGCACCATTACAGAAAGCACAGGTAACTGGTTGTTAGTTAATGTTCCATTCCAGAGACTTCTGTATACACGTGTGCAAAGGTTCATTTTACTTCTAATTTGTTTATTCTTTAAAAAGCCATTATTACCTAATTACACCTTCCCTGGCTTCATCCTATTTGTGGTCAAAGTCAGCAATCTTCCTACCAAAAACCTATGCTTTACCTTATTGTTCCCTCAAGCTGGCTGTCCAGTTTCTCACCTTCCAAATTTCTGTAAAGAATGCTTGGTGCCTGCTGCCTCCATTTTGCTGCTTCTGCCTCCCCTAGTACGTTAGTCACATGCATTGTTTCTTCTAATCTTACTCTGTCAGATTGCCTGGAGGAGAGCAATGACCTCTTTACTGAATTCATCGTACTGTCTTCCATTCTCCTTCTCAATTCTCTGCTGCACTTGACACTGTCAATTATATCATCCTTAAAGCTCTCCTCCATTGGTTTATGTGATGGTCCATGGTCCTGACTTTTTCCCCCTTACTTGTCAATCTAGTGTCTTCTTATTTTTCTTTCATTCTCTATCTTCTCCCTAATTATCAGTTTTCTCTGAGGCTAAGTCTTCCCTCTGCTTTTCACCTATAGCCTATCTCTAAATAAGCACATCCATTTCTGTGACTCCCATAGATATATCTCTGATCTTGACTTTTTCCTTTTCATTAAGTCTTGTATTTCTAGCTGCCTGCCAAATAGCTCCATATGGAATCCCCACTGTCACATTAAATTCTAGTGTTCAGAACAGTTTTTACAATTTTCTCCTTTAGGCCAGTTTGTTTTGTCTTCATTATTCCTGTTACCAGTTTCATTTTTCTTTTGCTTTCTAAGTCTCCAAACTACTTCTGACCCTGCTCTTCACCCTCACTCCCTATGTAGTCACCATGTCCTGTTGCTTCTGCTTTTTGTCATAGCTTTCATTTTGGTGTCATTTTTTTTTTAAACTTTTACCTCTAGTCTAGTCCAAGTGCTTACGAATTTACAGGCAGACTATTTGGTTTAGTCTCCATGCTTTCACAATTCCTTCTTCAGTCTCCTTCCCCACACTCCCAATTAATCTTCTTAAAACACTACTTCTCTCATATATTTTTACCCACTTTCAGTAGTTTCCTAGTCCCTCAGGATAAAGGGCAGGTAACTCATGTGGCACTCGGGACTTACCCTGTTGACCATTAATGTGTGTCTGCATACTTTGTGTCCACCATAACTCCCATATCCGGTATGAACTGTTCCCCTTTATGTTCCTTCTACATGACATGTACACACCAACTTCCAGAGCTTTTCTTATATCATTCCTTCATCTGGAATTCTCTTTCCTCTTGGCCTAACAAAAGTTTTACTCATAATAAAACCCAGGTCAAGGGTCTATGTGTACCTATCCATTCCCACTATGTGAAAACTCATTGATCTGTTCAAGCCAGATCTATTTTCTAAGCAAATGCTCTACTTACCTGGCTGTATTCTATAGAACATGCCATTTTCTTTCTCTGGAATAACCTTTCAGCCCCATTTTTTCCATCCATGCAAATCTTACAAATCTTTTTTGATTTAGATCAAATCACTTCTGTAAAATTATTTCTGATCACTTCGGCATATAGTGTCCTCCTCCTTCTGACATCTTAGACCTTCTTATGTAGATGACTTGGATAACAATGTTATATAGTCTCATGCACAGATTATTGCATATTGTTATCGTATATTGTTAATCTGATTACCTAATATTCTTGTATTCATTCCTTATCTCTACTACTTCATCATCATATGCTTCTTAAAATGTTTGACCAAGCCTTATATCTTTTCTGGTATTTACATGTTGCTTTATCTATTGAATTACATGCAGTTAATAGTTGACCAGTAAGTGGATTTTGGTAAATTGATTTCTTTTTTATGAAGCTGTCCTAGAGAAGTTCTTTATCCAGGTGACTTGGGACTCAGTAAAAACTACATGTTTATATACAATCTTTCATTACTTTATAGTCCATGACTATATGTCCTTTTATCTTTCCACAAGGACAAGATTTAGTCTTTTTATTCTATGCAGAAGCTGTCACCCTTGGTAATTTCATTGCCTTCCCTAAACCTTTCCTGGCTGCAATTTTCTTCTTTGAGGTGCAAATCATCACTGCACATAGTATCACAGGTGCAGTTAGTTTAACAAGCATTATAGCCCATCAAAAACAAATTTAATTGGGGTTCTTTAATTTTGCCTTTGATTCACAGATTATTTCTGACAGTCTTATAAAGTTTTTTAAAAGAAAGCAGATGAGTGGAGGATTGGGGGAAAGCTGGCATTTCACAATAACATCATTTTTGTGTTAAATGGAATTGGATGTGTTTTTCTTTGGTATGCTATTTAATACTAAATAAAACCTGACTGAATTTTGTTTAAAGAGAAGATTGTAGAGTAGTTTAGCCTCATATAAATTATTTTTAATCACTTCAGTTATGTTTAAAATGGATTTTATTTATGTTAACTGGTGAAAGCAATTGTGAGGACAGAATTTTTCCAAGGCATTATTTAGCTACTTAATTATATAAGCTTTTTAAAAGCTGCTAGATTCCAAGGGGTTTTCAAAGTTGACACATAAAGCAGTCATTATGTAAAACATAGGGTAGGAGGACAGCTGCTTACCCAATACACTTCCTACAAGTAACTCCACCAGAAGATTGATTTTATTTAGTACCTACCATGAACACAGCATTGGGCAGTGAGTGTTTAGTTGGCAGCTAGATGAGTGCAAAAATGTAATGTTAGATAAGTCCCTGGAAATAAGGGTTGGGATGCCGTGAGGCGGAGGGGCAGTGTTAGCAGGGAGTAGAGAGAGAGAGAGTTTATCAAAAACATTGTTCTCCCACTTCTCACTTTTGTTGCATGGTACCCCAAATCAGCTTTCTGGTCTCCATTGTCACACATTCAACACCCGATCTGAAATGAAGCAATGACAAAAGAGGGAAACATATTGACCTCTAATATAGGTAGGAAGCAAGGGTTTGGGGGCAGGACATACATTCACAGAACCAGAAACAAATGGGTACTCGTGTTAACATTTTGAAAAGCTGTGTTGTTCTGCCTCTGAGAATTTGAGGCTGTTGTACATATATATAAAACTACCTTTCTTCTTGCAAGGCCTCCCTTTACAAGTGTAAATGAAGCATTTGCCCCTAATGTGGTACAGTCTCACATTCTTTGACCCTTTTTTATGCTTCTTTTGTACTTAATGTTTAGATCGTCAGAATGGTGAAGAATTTAAAAGGCAGCCCAATAACACTGTCGATAGGTGATGGCGCCAATGATGTCAGTATGATCTTGGAATCCCATGTGGGAATAGGTAAGACATACCTAATGAGATGGCAGCTATAAGGTACCAGTATTGCCTTTAGGTAGATTGGTCTTACAGAAAGATTGTTTTGGTTGTTCACCCCAAATTGGAATTTGGAATGATAATTGTTGATTGAAGGTCCTCATCTGATCATGAAACATATTCCTCCTAAAGCCCTACCCTTAGTGAGAATATAGCAATACAAAGTTAGAAGATCTTTTTATGTGAGCCAAGTAAAGTGAATTTCCCAAGCCTACTGGCAGTGCAATTGATCATGTAGCCCTCACTTTGACAACATGTGTGAAATTTTATTGACTTTTACTCCTGGCCAGATTGCCTGCTCACATTGCTTCACTGTATCTTTTGAGATTCTTAATTGTTTTGGTATTAAAAAATGATAATTGCTTGATTGGTTTTCTACATGATGCTATTTATGGGTGGCTTAGGCTATAGTGTTGAATTTATATGTGGCTATAGTGTTGAATTTATATTTAAAAGCAGCAACACCTTTTCTACAACGTGCATCATTTTCCCCTCATCAGACTACTGGTAGGCAGCAATATGAACACCCAGCAAGATTTTTTTTCTTTATTTCTTTTTTCTTGTTTTTAGAGAGGGAGAAATAATAAAATTAGTATCTTGAGAATTATTGCACTGCAGTTTGGATTCCCAATTTTTTTTTCCATTGGGAAGTATCCCTATGCAGTGTGGAACTCTCGGTTCTACTTATTGGTTATCCATTGTGGTAATGTCCTAAAGCTGTTTGAGCTCATGGAAACTTTGGCTACTACTGAGAGTTTCAGTCAGTGAAAGGACTTTACCATCTTATTGTAACTTTTCTGTTTTGAGCTCCTAGGCCACAAACACCAAGTCTCTGAGTTGCTTTAATATTGCACCTAGTCTTAGTACCATCCATAATTAAGCACTAAACTGAGTGGCTTTAACATTTTCAGATTTAATATTTTTTCTCAAGATCATTTTTGCCCTGTAATGATTAAAATAATGATCCTACTTAATTGTATGTTATGTTACAAATACGTAATTACCAATTAAACTTAATTTTACTGTTTATTGGTTAAGTCTCACTGTCATTGTTAAAGCACTTTTGGTTAAATAAAAGCTAAGCTAAACTATACAATTGAACTATAACATGTAAGCAAGTTAAAAATATGAAATACTCACTCTATAGAGATTTTATTTTAGGTATTAAAGGCAAAGAAGGTCGCCAAGCAGCCAGAAATAGTGATTATTCTATTCCAAAGTTTAAACATTTAAAAAAACTGCTATTGGCTCATGGACATCTATACTATGTGAGAATAGCACATCTTGTACAGTATTTCTTCTATAAGGTATGTAATCAAATATTTGCAATTAAACTTATGATTGTTTAATCCAGCATGGACTCTGCTTGGTCATAATGTTTTTCCTCCTTTCTTCCTGTCTTCCTGTTTTTGTTTTTGTTTTGTTTTATTTTGCTTCATACTGGAATTTATGGTCAGCAAAACAAAGGAAATCTATTTATGGAATCAGAAACCAGAAATTCATTTTAATGCAAGATGTTTGAGATGAAATTTTAAGTCACCTTTCTTGAAGTATAGTTTAAATACAATAAAACATACCCATTAAAAGTGTGCAGTTCTCTTTTTGACAAATGTGTACATTCATGTAACCACCAATCAAAAGTAGAACATTTTTGTTATCTCAGAAAGTTCCCACATGCTTCTTCCCAGTCAGACTCCTCCACCCCTGCTCCAAACAAATACTAGTGTGATTTAAATTCTGATTTATATAACTACATATGTAATACTGTATCTAATATATATATATATATATATAACATGTAGCAAATGATATATAGTAATATATAACATAAATTTAGATATGATTTATGCAATATACACATTAGATATGCTTGTTTCTGAGCTAAATAGAATCATATGTACTCTTGTGTGTGGATTTTTCACTTAGTATAATGTTTTTGAGCTTCATCCATGTTGTACCATGTATTAGTATAGTTGGTTCCCTTTTTATCCTGAACATTATTCTAAGCTATTCTTTTTAGTAGAATTCTCTTTTCAAATGAAATTACATAGATAAAATAGATAAAAAGCACGATTGCATTGACTAAAGGTCATGGGGCTAGTTCAACCTCCCTGTCCTGCCCAGAGGTTCTTCAGGGTCCACAGTTCAGAATCCATGAATATAATTTAAGCCACTCATTTTATGAATAACAAACTGGCATACATGAAGGCAAAAGTATGCAAATCATTTTTAGCTGACATAACCCAGAAATTGATCTTCTGTCCTATGTTCTATTCAAGTCTTTAAAAACTTTTTCTACTTTTCATTTTGAAATAATTTCTGACTTTAAAGAAGTTACAAAATAAGTGCAATAATTTTTATGTACTCATTGCCCAGCGTTGCCAACTGTTAACACCTTAGAATACCTACAACATTGTTATCAGGATTAGTAAATTGATATGAATTGGCACATTATTAACTAGTCTATGTAGCAGGTTGGAATTTTGCCATTGGTCCCTCTGATATTCTTTTTGTGGTCCATTTCAGGCTCATTTACATTTAGCTGTCATATCTCCTTAGTCTTCTTTAATCTGGGATAATTCCTGTCTTTTTTGTCTTCATGATATTAACATTTTTTAATAATACTGGCCAGTTAGTTTAGAATGTCTCTCAATTTGGGTTTATCTAATGTTTGCTTATTATTAGATTCAGGTTATGTATTTTTGGCACAAATACCACAGAAGCAATGTTGTAACCTGCTCAGTGCATTATATTAGGAGGCACATGTTGTCAGTATCTCATTCATAATAATATTAACTTTGGTAATAATTCAAGTGGTGTTTTAGTGGTCTCAAGACCCCTCAAATTTGCTCTGTGTAATAGCATTTGAAAAAACCATTCTGCTAATAAAACAGACATTTCACTCCAAGTTAAAATCCATTAGTATTATTATTTATTCTATCACTCAGATTTTCATAGATTTGGCCCCATCTCCTTTCAGTATATCCCCATCATTTTTAAATATCTTATCGTGGTAAGAACACTTAACACGAGTTCTACCACTTAACCAATTTTGAGATGTACAATACAATATTAACTATAGGCACAACATTGTACAGCAGATCTCTAGAACTTGCTCATCTTGCATATTTAAAACTTTATACCCATTGAGTAGCAACTCCCCTGTCTGAACTTTTTTTGAAGACTTTTTTTTTTATTTTCTAGGACCACGTGATTTTCTAAGCTCATCTTATATTTTTTCTGCTCCAGTCCTAGATTCGAACATTTCTCCAAGGAACACTGGTTCCTTTTATTTGAAAATGACATTTAGAAATCAGATCTGGGTGCTAGTTGTGCATATTGCTGCTGACTTGAAGTTGGTTCTAAGCCTTCTAAGTGGACAGAGCTAGGAAATACTATATAAGTGTTGGAGTTGAAATCCAAGGTATCCATATGAACTTCAGTATGTGAACTCAGTTTATACTAATACCTTTGATTTCAGCCAACACTACTAGATATATCCTAACCTTTATCTTTTCCTTACTTGTAACTTTTTTCTCCAGAGGTAAGAAACCTGGTTCTTTTTATCCTCAATATGTTTACTTATTGCTCAATCCTAGAAAACACTTAGTTTCAGAATTGCTAACTCATACTCCTGGGAGAAACAAACTAAGTTGAGTAATATGCTTATGTGCACTTCTTTTTGTCTTTATTCTTGGAGTGTATAGTTGAAATACTCATTCCAAAGTAACTTTTTTTCCTTTTCTACCATTTCAGTGTAGTTATGTTGTTTACTTGTAATTGTAGGTTAAATTTTTGTTCGCATTCCATTTGGATCCTTCCTCTCTAATTCTAACTGATTTTAATGAATTAATTGTTTATGTGAAACATTGTCATGGTTATCAAAATGAGGTGCTGTGAGGATGTTGCTTAGTGAGTCAATGCTCTAAACAAAAGAATTATACAACAGTGACTTTTCTCAAATACCTCTCAATACCTCTTTTACTTATATATAACTTCTTTCCTGAAATTAAAATTTTTAATCTTTTAAAAAATTTTTTTAAGTATAATAAGTATTCAACCTTATATTGGTTATATTAGTTTCAGGTGTACAATATAGTGATTCAACATTTTTATACCTTACAGTTTGATCACCCCACTAATTCTGGTAATCATCTGTCACCTTGTAAAGTTATCATGATATTATTGACTATGTTCTCCTTCCCCTTTTTGCCCATGCCCCCACCCCCCTCCCTTATGACAATCAGACCTTTGGTCTCTGTTTATATGAGTCTGTCTATGTTTTATTTGATTTGTTTTGTTTTTAGATTCCACATATAAGTGAAAGCATATGATATTTGTCTTTCTCTGCCTGACTTATTTCACTTAGCATAATACCCTCTAGATCCTAAAACGAAATTTTTGAAGTAATCTATAGATGTGTACCAACAGAGAGGACCAGTGGTAACATATTATTATGTGACCTATTATTTTTTCTATAAAAATGTATATATACATCATTTTTATAAACTATATATACTGGGTTTTTAAATTTTTTTATTGAGATATAATTCAAATAACAAAATCCACTGTTGTACACTTAAAGTGTACAATACAGTTTAACCTTTAGTATATTAACTATAATTTGCAACCATCACCACTATCTAATTCTAGAACATTTCCATCATCCCAGTTAGAAACTCTAAAGTTATTAGCAGTCAGCCCCAAAATGTGTGGTTTTGCACTTTGCCCTTTTCACTTAGTATATTGTAAGCATATTTTATCCAGTTAAAATTTTATCTAAAACACAATAATTGTGGAATATCCCAAGCCCACGTGATTGGACACTGAGATAATTTCCCCAGCAATACCTTGATTTTGTTTTATCGCCAGTCATTAATTAGTTACATGTTAAACTGAGCCTACATACTAATTTTTGTCTACCACAGAATAGAATTTACCAAAGTTCTTAATTAGATTCTAGTTTATAGGTATATTGTCAAGTTAGTGTACCAGTTTTAAATGATTCGAGCTATTTGAGTTTTATACCCTATATCTCACAGGAGGGAAAGCTCAGCAACTGCTTTCATGTATCAATTTTCTGTGATAAAGCCCAGGTCTTATTAACTTTATATTTTCTGGGGGCGGGGAGAAACATAACCGTGAACCCAGGTTTACAGCGTTACTAAGGTGCCTTCAGCCATTATCAGCTGGTATCCAGGCCAAACATTGATGATGATTAATAATGATAATTAACTCAAAATGTGTAATATACTTTGCTGGTTGACAAAAGCACTTTATTTTCTTATTTAATCCTCACAAATCTCCTATCAGGCAATTAGTATTATTTCCACTTAAAATATATGGCAAGTGGGGCTTATAAAATTTAACTTGTCTTTATTCCCCAACTAGCAAGTGACAGAGCAAGATTTTCACACTAGCTTTACTTAATTCTAAGTCCAGGACTGTGTACATCATAATTAGGGTCTATTGTGTCTTGGACTCAATTACAGAACAGTGCTGTGTGGAGATGAGTTGTTATTCTTTCTTACCTCCTGTAGTAGGAGAGCCCGTGAAGATTTGCCTTAGAGATATGCCTACCAATCATCTTTTTCCAGGGGCATGGTTTGCCTCTTTAAGATTTTGGCCTGCAATTCATTCAGCTGCCACCAGATGGAAGGAATGATCTGTAATGGAAAACAAAACAAGCATTAAAAAGATCTAATGTTTATCAGTGGTCAGTAATTGACCCTATTCAGAATTTAGGGGTATATTTATGTAGACGGTATACTCTGTTTTCATAGGATCTCTACACCCATTATCATCTTAGTTACTGAGAGTATTCCTTTTTTAGTGCTTCCCTTTTGTCCCAATATTTCTAAGACTTTCCACCCTTTTTGGCTGAACTAAGAAGCCTTCCTTTCTCTTACCTTGCCGTTGTATCTTCAGTTTCTTATTGCCTCACCCCAGAAGTACTTCAGTGACAGATCTTCTTGCTTTCTGGTTTTCCATGCAATCCTCCTTGCATAATTCAGCCAATTTAATGTTTGGAAAATGCCACTTTTCAACATGTCTTTCCTCCAGAAACTTTGCTCTCCTTTGTCTAAAGATTTAGTCTGGCTTTTAAGGCACCCCATAGTCTGACCCTGTCTTACCTTATCTGTTTAAAATACATAAGGCCTTACCTTGGTTCCTGCTATCAACATATCCTGTTCATCTTTAGCACCTAGTTCAAATTGTAACTTCTTTATTCATTCAATCAACAAATACGTTTGAATGTGTTACCATGTGCCAAGCACTGTTTTAGGCCCTGAGGATTCATAATGGAATAAGATAGGCGAGGTCCCTGTTCTCATGAAATTTACATTCTAGTGGGAGAGTCAGACCTTCTTTTCCCACCAAGCACCCTCAAAATTCTCACTAAGCACTGCCTCCTCCAGCCTCAGAGAGCTTTTTTTTTTTTTTACCACTTTTGTGGTCAGTTGATTTTTAACAGAGATGCCTATGTGATTCAATGGAGAATGATTGTCTTTACAAAACTTAATTAAAAACAGATCGTAGACATGGATATGAAATTCAAAACTATAAAACTTCTAGAAGAAAATAAGAGGACATTATTATTACTTTTATTAGTCAAAATACCAACCTACTCTACCATCTTGAAAACAACTTTTTTTTTAATAAAGTATGACTCTAGAAACGCTACCTACAGTATTTTGCATTCTACCAGAACTGATACATACAAATGAGTGTTGCCCTTCCAGGTGATGAGCTCTTTGGAGTTATCACACTTATTCTGATTCTGTAGGAGTTACTCAAAACATATATAGCATTTTCTTTAAGAACATCTTCCAGAGTGTGTAGTGTATTTACTTAAATATCCTCAGCCATGTCAGGTGTTCATTCTTTGAGGATGCATTGATTTTTAAAAACGGCCTCAAGTCTTTCGGCCTGGTAAATTCCCTAAGTGAGAATATGTGGCAGAAGGAAAGAGATTGGTTTTTTACATGGCTCAAAAATGGGCTCTTGAAGGCATTGCCCTAAGAGAAATCCAGAGATATCATGAACAAGTGACAGCAGCATTCAGATAAGGTCACAGCCTGCCTTGATAGATGGCACTCATTTGAAAATATTGGTTCTGCTATTTTTGCCTGAAGATATTAATTTCAGTATTTGAAGTCATACCTAGTAACTTTTAAAAGTGCCTTACAGAATCGTACTTGAATTTTAAAAATATGTTCTTAGTGTTCTCTCAATTAAATGATAAATCTCTTAAGAGTAAGAAGTTTCATTTTGTTTTGTGTTTTGTATTGTCCACAGTGCCTCTTTTGCATATAGTAAATGATCAATATTAATATGTTAATTGATAGATGAGGTAGTAATAAAGGCAGTAAAGCATTAATTGATACTGTTAATGTCAACATACACTGCAATTATTTCCTAAATATTTATTGGCATTAATTGACTTAAAATATACGCTTAAAGTTTTGTGTCATTCTACTTTATGATGATTTTGCAAATATAAACGACATTTAAGGTTCAGTACCATTAGGTGTTTGTATTCTGTGAGCTCATTTCTTCCGTAGAAGAATAGCAAGAGGTTCTTGTGAAGTGAGATCTCTTCTGCATTGATAGGGCAAAAGTTAGTATTAACATGAACTAATCATTTGTTTTTTAGTTGCTTCCTTACAGCTCTGGAGTACAGACTTAGTGCATTTTGATACTTAAGGACTTAGGACTGACTGCAGATTATTGGGAGTACAGTTTCCTGTTTTAATTCAAAAAGTTAAGTGAAAACATTAACACTTTTCTCCATTTTTTTCCAGAACCTTTGTTTCATTTTGCCACAATTTTTGTACCAGTTCTTCTGTGGATTCTCACAACAGGTTTGTTATTCTATTTATTTGTTATAATGCACTTTACATTTGCTATTAATAATTTACTTTTTTATGCAATGAATTATAGAAATTAAAGGAGTATGTCTAAAGTAAAAGGACTTGGTTTTTTGTTTTGTTTTTTGGGGTTTTTTTGGATTTGGTTTTGGTTCAACAGTTTATCTTGGCTTGGTTATGACAATAGCAGATATTTGTGTCTTTGCTTAACAATGTTTCCATTCGTTACTTTCTTTTGTAAGTTATTTAGTATATTCACTTGAAATTAAGATGACCTTTAAAAGAGTATTCTGATTTTTTCTTCGTATCAGTGTATACAGCATTTTATAGTAAGCCTAAAATGTTATAGTTTAATCTTTCATTGAATAAAATCTCACACCTCTGCAGTTTCTCAGGTTGATTTTCTAGGAAAATGTTCATCTTTAAGCTGGCCACAAAGCTGTGATTCCTAGATAAAGCCTTGGATTACTTTACTTGAGCAACTCTACTTTTTTTGCCCTCTATTTTCTGAATATTTATTACATAAAGAATATGCTATATTTTAACTTGATATTTAAGGGGTGAGAAAAACAGGCACATTTGTTGGGGTTTTTTTGAGAACAGAAATGGATTTTACGTTGCTTCTAGAGGAAGTACAGCAATATACAGGAGCTGTAATGCTCATCGACTCAGAAATTCTCATAGTTAATTTGTGAGTAATTCAGTGATTTCACCAAGCTAAGCTCCTGCTAGCATTGCCACAGGTATTAAAGACTGAGGTTCTAAATTTCAAGGCATACTTAATTCTTCATGGTAGACAGTTATTTTTTTTCCCTGATTTCTTGGCAGTATTTTTAAGAATATATTCTCAATGGGAAGTAACTGCTCTTTCTTTTGAACTTGCCTCTTTGCCATATGGTATGCTCTCTGTTATATCAGTGCCATGTCATCACCCCATGGTGCCAGTTAAACAGATCACTTTTTAAATTAATCATCTACTAGCTATAAGAAGTACCATCAGCCTTCTTGTATTCAAAACTAACGTATTCAAAACTAACAGTATTTTATGAATTCTGGTGAGTCTGATTTTCTTGAACATTCAGTTAACTATTGATCAAAATGTTTCTATTCCTCACTTTCTTAGATGAATGCAAGTTTTAAAAACATTTCCATTTTTTAACAAAGTGCAAAAGAGAAGTTGGCTTATCTGTTTGAAACATTGTTTTTATTTTGAAAAGAGCCTTCTTTTGTTATCCTTTTAAAACATAGTTATCAAGCACAAGTTGTATGAAGAAAAGAAATACTTATTCCTATTAAAGCCAGCGGAGAGTCTGTGGTCTGCTTCAATTAACTGCTTAGGTTTCCATAGGAGTTGATGTTTGGCTTCCTCAGTTGCTCAACTGGTATATTCATTCATTTAACAAATATTTCTTGAGTGCCTACTGTGTGCCAGGCTAAGTGCTGGAGATGTAACAGTGATCAAACATCTTACCCCATGGACCTTTCAGTATAGTGATGAGGGAGAGACAGACAACAAGCAGACAAATATATTGTCAGATACTGATATATACTCTCAAGGAGGGAAAAGCGTAACAAATTAATAGAGTGTGACTGGGGAAGAGAACTGCTGTTTTAGAGAAGATATTTTGGAAAGTTCTCTCTTATGAGGTGATATTTGGGCATAGATATGTGGGAGATGAGGGAAGGAGCTATGGAGACATGTTAGAGGAAAACTCTACCAGGTAAAAGGAAGCTCTGAGATGGTGACATGATATACAATATCTTTAGTTTTCAATTTGGCTCATTGCTATTGCTGAATATAGCAACCTTTACTGCAGATATCTTGGAATACATACAGATAATCAGCCTTTTTCCACTAAGGCCCTTAACATGTGTTCTCTGCAACCCTGGAACTTGGAGAGTGAGCTATGGAAAATGTAGACATAGAACCAGGATTCTGATTCTTTAAGCATAAAGCAACTTGCTCTTTACCAAAGCTAGAATAATACTGGTCTCTTTTCCTTCATAAAAAGAAAATATTTGTAACAGGTTTAACAAAAAATAGTATCAGCTAAACCTGTTGTTTCTTTTGAGAACATTCTGTCTCCTCTTTTTTAATTATGCATCCAAGAATTACAATTTTCTCTCATGCAGCCTCAAAGTATCATAGCTGAATGAAAGTACATTGATGCTTTTGTTTGAGTGAAATTTGAGACTAAATTACACACCAGTCAATCTGAATTATTATTTCAATTTTCTCATTAGTGAAAATGGATAGTTTTCTATGAAAGTATAGTGTTGTGTGCTGACAGATTAGTTTCCCTTGAGAATTAAAATGAATGAAACACCTTTTGGGGGTACTTTTAAATTCAGTAGAATATTTTTGCTGAGCCTAATTCTTTGTATGTGGGAAGTATCCTCATGTTCTATGTAGAGCTGTATTTTTAACTTAACTGAAAATGTTACTTACATATTATCTTGCTTGGTCTCTACCTCAGGCCACAGTTGTCCCTTCCTCAGGACTCCCCCAGTTCTTCATACTCTCACCACTCTGTTTCCCCCTTTAGAATTTGAGCTCTGTGGCAGACAGTGCATGAATCTTCTCTGTCTCCATTACTTGTCACCCTAGTAAGCACTCACTAAATGTTTAAGTCAGTTAATGAATAAACTACTGCTCTATTCAAGTTGTTCTCAAATACCTTAAATTTTTTTCCATAAAGGAAAATTTACTAGATTAAATCAGTCCTTTGCAAGTGTGTTATAGCATTCAATCTCTACTCATTCATTCATTCAATATTTATTGAATGCTTTTTATATGCCAAGTTCTGTTGGAGGAGCTCAAGATTGTCAAAGTCCTCTAGCCAAAGACCACTGGGAACACACTAAATTGTAGTTGATCAAATTAAGTTTTTTTACTTGCTGCAGTGAGGAAGAATATACACCATGAGGAACAGTGGGGCCCCTCAAGGTGAGGATGATAGAAAGTCTTTTAAGATTTGAGCTTCAGTTAGGTGATTTGGAGAAGAATTTAAGAATTTGGGCTTTCTTCCAGATTAGGTTCTGTCAGTAAGCAGTGGTCATTTTATGACTGGGCATTTCAGTAAATCTTAACCAGGAAGAATGAAGACAAGAAAGAGGTTAACACTGTCATTTGTCCAGAAGCAACAGTCAGTCAGTCATATTAGCCAGAATAGGGATGTCAGTCATTTTTGTGATTTGGACAATGTTCATACTCTGTGTTCAGATATGATTATAGAATTGTCTTATTTTTGTTTCAATTCATCATAGTCACAGAGTTTTGATGTTGCATTTCTGTGAAATTGTACATGTTTGATAGGAGAACACCCATGCCTAGCTGTGAGTGCCAGGCCAGCTCCTAGATGTCAGGGGTTGCTTTGCTCATTCTCAAACTATAGCTGTCAAGAAAATAAAGATCCATACCCTCGTCGAGCTTGAATAATAGTGGAAGAAACAATATAAACAATAAATTTATAACTTAAGTTAGAAGATAATTGGTACTGAAAAAAGAAAACAGGATAAAGGGGGAAAATATGCCTGAGAGAGAGGTAATGGTAAGTTAAATCAAGGATGGTCTCACTAAAGTGACATTTGAGCTGAGATTTGAAGGAAGCAAGGGAGTACTATCTGAAGGAAAAATGTTCCAGGCAGGGCAACAACTGGTTCAAAGGAGGTCTTAAGCCAGGGGTGAGCCTCACATGTTAGAGATACTGTGAAGAAGCCATTGCAGCTGGAGTAGAGTGAGCAAGGAGCAGGAAAGGTTAGAGATGGGAGTCAGCATATAGGAGAAGCCGAATTGAGTGGGGCTTTGTAGTCACCCCATTGTAGAAACTTTTTTAATTTTCAGAAATAAAGATTCTCTGGAGAATTTAAAGAAAGTGATGACTTGATTTTACTTATTTTCTAATAGAGCTACTCTGGCCATTGTGTTGAGAACAGACTCTAGGTCAAGGGGATTGAAGCAAGGAAACCATCTAGGAGGCTTGCATTTAGGACAGTGGTAACAGTGGAGGTGCTAAGAAGTGATCTGGTTCTAAATACATGTGAATATAGAGTTGATAAGCACTTCTTAATTGATTGGCTATAAGGTGTGAAAAGGTGTCAAGGAAGAATTCAAGATTTTGGTTCTTACTGATCAGGAAGATTTAGTCACCCCTTCCTGAGATGAAGACTTCAAGAAGAGCATATTTGAGTTGAGGGCAGGCCAGCAGTCCAGTCCTGGACATAAGTTTGAAATATGCTAGACATATGGGGACAAGTCTGGTCTAGAGATAGATTTTTGGGAATTTTCAGTGAATACTAGCTAGTATTAAAACCTCAAGACTGAATGAAATCACCTAGAAAGTGAATATAAAGTTTCCAAACACTGAGTTCTGGAGCACTCTAACAAAGGGCTCAGGGAAAATAAGAGACTGAGAAGGTAAGAGAGGTAAGAAAAGAATCACTTACTTTAAAATATTCCTGGTACCTAAGTGGTACCAGGCACTAAGGTAGATGCTAGGGTCACATATGTAGAGCCACTGACTGTGATAGGAAACATAGGAGAAAGCATATTTAAGGGGGAGGAAATTAATGAGTTTGGTTTTAGACATTTTGAGTTGCAGGTGCCTAGGAAACCTAGGAAATTCAGAACCAGAAAGAATTGGAAGTCATGCCCTTGTGTATATATTTAGCTATGTTTTCATGAATACATTTATTTGATTCTTACTAAATCGTCACATTTGATATCATGAATATATCCCAGAGAAGGTGATAGTGATATTTAAAGCCATGTAAAATATTCAACAAAAAAACTGTGACACAGGCTGAGCAGTGCCTAGTTTCCCTGAGGGATTTCTGACTTATACTTAATTGGTCTTTGTTAGCTGACAATTTTTTTGAAAAATTATTAGTTAATATATGTTAGAAATAGAGCTTATAGCATGTAAACATTCTTAATAAGATCCCATTAAAAGGTATATTAATATGATGCATCACATGTTAGCTTCTTTTCTGTAGTTACCAGAGTGACCTTATTTACAAAACTTCCTTTGCTATTACAGAAAATGTGAAAAGAAACTGTCTTGCTTTTTTTGAAACTGTCTTGTTTTAGCTTGTGATTTTTTCAAACGCATAAATATCCTCTTGCATATGATTGTTACAAAACATTCCTTTCTCTTGCGTTTGTCATTTTAGCCACTGTATGATGCCGCTTACCTTACAATGTATAATATTTGCTTCACATCCTTGCCCATCCTGGCCTATAGTCTGCTGGAACAGCACATCAACATTGACACTCTGACCTCAGATCCCCGATTGTATATGTAAGTTGAACATTATAGTTAAAACCTCCTCAGACTTTCAAAGTTGTAGGTTTAATTATCTGATGGTGTAGAGGATACAGAACTGCCCACCTAGTTTGATCACATAGTTCTGTTCTGAATTTTTACATGCTTAAAACAGATCATTCAACAGGAAAATGACATATTTCCTAGGCGTAGGTCCTGTACTTGAGTGTGTGTGAATCATTTAGTTCAAAATCATTACAGTGTGAACCTACATTTTTATAGAGTTCTGGAATCTTAGAGGAAGACACAACATTTTAACTACAAGAAAAAATAATGCCTCGCACAAAGATCTTTGGTAGTTTAGGATACTGGTTCTTACCTGTAAGGGATTGAACTGATGATATTATGTTAGGCTTTTTCTTGTAAACTGTCCCTGAAGCATAGCCTCTCCCCCTTTGTTAGCCCATTTTAAAACTGTTTTGTTAAATAAAATAATTCATCAAGCCATTATATTTATTTTGTGTCAGTTGGAAATGCATGCTTTACTCTATGGATGGGGGACTTGTCACTAGCCCCAGTTGCGTAACTTATGATTTAGTTGGATTTTTATAAATTAAACCTGTAGCTAAGGATTAAGTTGTCAATTTACAGCAAATTATAAGCATTGCTAAGTAGTGGATAGTAAGTATTATAGAGATACTTTGGTGGTTTATTTGTATGAAGTGAAGGTACACAAATTCAGGTATTTCTTTAACCAGAATGACTCATAAAACTCACATTTAGTTGTTAGATTTAGCTAGATTGATAAAATATTTTATCATTTAAAAGGTATTGATTATGTAAATTTTCAAACATGCACAGAAGTAGCAAAAATACTATTAATATAGTGAATTTCCCTGTCCTTATCACTCAGCTTTACCAATTATTAATTCAGGGCCAATTTCTGTTTTGTTAATAACCCTCTCTGCTCTATCATGGAATTATTTAGAAGCAAATATCAAACTTGTATAAAATAGTTATTTCAGTATCCTTATAAGGACTTAAAAATAACAGTACCTAAAAATTTAACAAGTCTATAATATCAAATATTCCATTAATGTTCAAACTTCTCCAACTGACTCATTTCTTTGAATAGCTTTATTTAAATCAGGTTATAAGATTTATATATTAAAATTGATTAATATGAGAAATCTTCTAATCTGTAGTTTAACCTGACAATTTATTTGTTGATGGAACTGGATCATTTATCTTGTAGAATTTCTCCCAATCTAGAGTTTGCTGATTGTATTGATGGCATTGTTTAACATGTTTTGCTTTTCCTTATAGTTGTTGCCAAGGGGTAGTTAGATCTAGAGGGGAATCATAGAAACCTTGGTAGAAATCTTACAAGCATCTTCTCCTATGCTCTATTTTTAAAAATGAGGAACCAGGATGCAGAAATGACTGCTGAAAGACAGAGTATAACTAGACGCCAAACCAAGATCAGAATTTAGTCTTTGGGATGACCAGCCCTGTGCTCTTTCCAGCTGGCTGGTGGTTTTCAGACATTGAACCAGCAGTGTGTTCTGTCTTCAGACAACAACTAAAGTGAAGAAGTGGGGTTTAGATGGCAGCAAGTGGAATCCCTCCATTCAGTCCCAACAAGCACTCAAACTAATTGCCCGCACTCCAATCCCAGCTCTGCCACTCACTGTGTAAACTTGCACAAGTTACTTGACTGAGATAGGCCTCAATTTCATCTTCGGTAAAATCTGGGTAACAGTAGCACCTAATCCACAATGGTTTTGTGAGAATTAAATGAATGACTATGTGTAAATGAACTTAAAATAGTGCCTGGCACATAGTAAGTTTTCAATAGATGGTAGCTATTAATCTTATTCTAACACCCTCCTCCACTTAACTTCAGGGTTTTGCTGAACAATTTCATACATTACGAATGTTGAAAACCTGAAGAAAACTGTTGAATACAGATTATTGTAAGGGTTTCCGTGAAGTTTTATTTACTGCACTGCAGGTGTAGATTATGAATTATTAAACAAGGGTATACTTGCCACATCTGATGCAAAAATGAAAGCCTTGACACAACTATTGCCCAACCCAAAATACAATTTTCCTTCTTGCCTACTCTGATAAGGCACTGCTCTCAGCCCGTCACTGTATTATAAATTGCTTCATTACTCTAAATAGTCTTTTGTAAATATGAAGCCATGGTCTTCATATGTGGCTCTCTCTATAATTGTACCACTTAATATTGCGTAGCATATTGTAGGTTTTACCTTCAGGGACTTAGTGACTTAGGCATTTTTCAAACATTTTGACATGAAACAAGAATACAGTTTGGATATTTTTATTATTTAAGAGAAATGTTATCTACAGCCATGTCACCCTGAACAAGCCCAATCTCGTCTGATCTCAGAAGTTAAGCAGGGTCAGGCCCGGTTAGTGTTTGGATGGGAGACCACCTAGGAAGACCAGGTGCTGTAGGTGTAAAAAAAGAGAGAGAGAGAAATGTTAAAAGTAAACTAGTAAAAGTAAACTAGTCCTAAAGAGGGAAGAATGTTGGGTTTATTTCTTCTACAGCTTTAAAAGGCAAAAGAAAGGACCTAGTACATCTGCTATCTCCTATCATATGGAGGTGCTCAGGCCTTTGCTGCCAGTCAGCCACTCTTCAGATCTTCATATTCTCTCTCATGTCCTCCTGAATGTTGACCTGCCATAATCTGTCTCCAACAACTTCATCATTCATCTGAGTGCACCTATAAAGCCTCACCTAAAACTCAGCATTCCATGATACATACCTCTGTCCATCTCCCTCTCAGTGTGTAATGTAACTCCCAGAGAAGGTCTGGAAAGACAAGGACCACTTTCTGCCTCAGCCCAAGTCAGTGATTCTCAAAAGCCCCACTAGCTGGCAGTTTCTGGGCAATTCCTGCCAAGATCTTGAGGTGCCTTCTCTGTGGCTCCTAGTTGTGTTCGGAATGGGACTCACTGGCTATGGGAAGAGCTTGTTTCTAGGAAGCAGCTACCTCTTCCTCCTGCAATTTTTCTAAGGCAAATAGCAGCACAGTGCTTTATGCATCCCCTGTAATTCAGATACCTTCATGCACCTTGGAAACCTTAGTAAGGAAAAGTTGAGTATTTGCCACCTTTTCCGGAAACCCCACAGTAGTCAATACCAACTGAACAGGGACCGGTTTCATTTACATTACAAAGGTGTTTCTTATTCCATACAGCCCAGTGACATTCTTGGTAGCATTGATGACCTGTGTGCTATTTGAATGATTAGATAGATACCTTTAGACAAATGTTAAGAGTAATTTGAAATAGAAGCCAAACAAATTCCATGCACAAATTCATCTTTCTACAATTCTACTTCATTAGAATCGATGGCCTTATTTAACATTCTGACTTGTACTGAGGAGATTGTGCTATTTTTGACAGATTTTTAAACTTTTAATCTGTCCACGTGCCTTTTATCAATCATAACCATACAGTTTCAAGCACATAATTTGGCTCAGTTGAAAAAAATATAAAAGGCACCCCAAGACCAAAAAAGGTTAAATTCCCAGGAAAAAATCTTGATCAGTAATCAAGAAATATTTTAACAATTGTAGTTGGAAAGCTAAGGTAGCTTGGTTGAGAACATATGATTTGAAGTTAAGTAAATCTAGGATTGTATACTAGCACTGTCCCTTACTAAATTAATGAACTCTGGCATGCTGCTGTACTAGTAGTGGTTCCCAAACTTTACTGCACAATGGAATCACCTGGGGAGCTTTAAAAATATCCAGATTCCCAAGTCATGTTTCATGTCAATTAAATCAGAATGAGGTTGGGAGCCAGGTATCAGTGTTTTTCAGAGATTCCCAGGTGATTCCAATGTGCATCAAAATTTGGGAATGATTATGATACACCTTTTTGAAGCTCCTTATTATTTGTAGATGGGAGTGATAAGAATACCTATCGTGTGATTTTTATGTGGATAAAAATAGGCAAAATATATAAAACTCTTAACCTAGTTTCCTGGCATGTTATAAGTACTCAATAAATAGGAGCTAATTATTATTGATTATATTATTGTTATTAGGTGGTCAGAAATGCTTGGAAAGTTTAATCCACTGACTCAGGAAGTAATTACACAAAGATAAACCTACTCAGTCTGGCCTTTTACCAAAAGCCTTCCAGTCCCTCAGGGGAGTAACTACCTTCAATATAACAGGGTCAAACCCTATGTGCACTTTTGGCATTTCATCATATCTTTAAATAAATGGCCTTCAGAGATTCGTTAACCTGTGTTTTTTTTTCTCATTTCTCAATAGGAAAATTTCTGGCAATGCCATGCTACAGTTGGGCCCCTTCTTATATTGGACATTTCTGGCCACATTTGAAGGGATAGTGTTCTTCTTTGGGACTTATTTTCTTTTTCAGACTTCATCCCTAGAAGAAAATGCAAAGGTAAAAAAATACATATCATTACATCGTTTCGTATTATAAGCATGGCTTATCTTTTTTCCATAGGCACTGGATCTGTCATACACATACTCTGTAATTATTTTGCAAACTTTTTTAAGTTATAGTATTTAGTTCTCACAACTTCTTTAGAACAATAAAAGTGTTGAAGTAAAAATCACTTCCTGTGTGCATGGCTAACTAGAGAGCTTATGTGCAAACCTTATGGAAGCTTAACTTGGCTGTAATTTATTGGATGAACAGAGTTCTTGGGACTTCAGACTTTGGATCCCTACACTTTGATGTGAGCAAGGCTTTTTCTGTTTTAAAAGCAAAGTCTGGCCCCACTCAGTTCTTATTCATAGTGGCCTTCCATGCTTGGAGTTCAGTAACTGCCATTCTTTGGAATTCCCTTCTATTTCTCCTTCCCTTCCACATGGTAGCATAGTATTTTCCAGAAAAGCTACCCTGGTCCTACCAATGCCTTCCCAGCAAGCAACTACATGGGTCAACACCTGCATTGGGATGTTTTTGCCCTGCCTGTGCTGTAGGAGGGAATTGCTGGTGGGGTGAGGTCTTCTCATAGCCACACACTAGAAAATCAAGCCCACCACCTTGCATGCTGATTTCATTATGTTCCTTTCTATTCCTGGGCTTCCTCTTTTATGATCATTCATTCTTTATATTCTAATGTGAAGCAAAGCTAAGATTCAAAAAGAATTTACTGAGTACAATGACTATGTCTAGAATCTAGACAGTCAGCATCTGTTACAGAAGGATAGGTTCAGTAGATTTGAATACTTTGAAATTAGGTACTACAGTCAAAATCTCTCTAATTTAAACTGACAGAAGTCAATCTAGTATGAATCCATTAAAATTATTGATCACTGAATAACTTTTGAGGTTAATTTGAGAATTATACCCTATTAAATCTCTGCATGTCCCCAAGCAAGTCATTTCAGCTTTCCAAGTCAACTTTTCCCATCAGTAATAAGGGATTAGATTTTATGATTTCTCACATCCCTTCAGCTTTATGACTGAATCTGTCACTTCTACCTTTTATTTTGTTTTTATTTAGCACATAAGTTACATAGAGCTAACTCTTGCTTTAAAAAAATTATTGTAAAATAAGTGGATACTCTCCTACAGGCCTGTTTGACATGGTTCATTTTCTCAGCAAATTCTTCAGGTGGTGCATGGGGAGCCTCAACCCAGCCTGTGTACAGTTCATCACCCATTTTGAGTTCATGATGTCTGGATTAATTAAATTTTGCTATATATGTCACCATTCTTCTAAATATTTGCTAAAATTACAGTAAGTGTAAGGACTGCTATCAGCAATTAAACGTAACACCCATGTATGATTTGATCAAATTCTTTTTTGCTTCTATTAACCTTAATTTTTGTTTTTATTTTTTGAAAACCTTTACATTTCATTTTCTGTTTTAATGTTATGCATTCAGATCTTGACAGCATTTGGTAAGCATATGTGCCATTCATTGCCATCGTTTGGATTTATACATGGTATCTGCTTTTCTTTGATGTGCACATGCTGACTGCTCTAATATTGACAGCCAAAAATTATACTCTGTTTTAGAAATGTGAGTCCATTTGTCTACAAATTAGTCCTTATTTCAAAGCTTTAGTTTTATATTATAGGAAAGGCCCATATCTCTTCAGGGACATAGTGATCCATTGACTTGTTTTGATGAACGTTACTGTTAATGTAATAGGGTTTTTTCCTGCCTTTATCATACCAGTGTTTTCCCTGGTTGATGCTGCATGGAATAATGGAAATAAATTCTACCAACCATAAATGTAGTGTGCCTGACCAAGAAAATTGAAGGTCACAGTAAAATCTAGTATTCTGGCCTGAACTTTTGACAAGGTATTTTTCTAAACAAGTCATACAGAAATCTTTGGCAGTTACACACAATATTAAACTTGGATTTTTATTTTCTTAGGCAGGCTTGTATATTCTTGGTACATGTAATTGTAAAATGTTTTTCAGGTGTATGGAAACTGGACTTTTGGGACCATTGTTTTTACAGTCTTAGTTTTCACTGTGACTCTAAAGGTTAGATTTTTATTTATTCAAATATATTTAACATTTTTATAATACTTTCTGGTCTTATACTAATATATGTTTCTTGTCTATTAATCTTTATTTTTATTGCAGGTTGTATCCAAGTCTGAATGCTCACTAAGATATGTATAATATTAGAGATTTGGGCATTTGTATACTACTTGTGATTCATTTCTTACTATACATTTTCTGTCTTCTTTAATGTTACATAACATTAAAGGTATGCCAGGCCTTAAAGGGATTTGGGTGCTTAAGGCAGTTGAATAGGTTTCCATGAGTGAGAAATGTATGCAAAAGAGCTTGGTAATGATGAAATTTTATATAATGTATTCATCACTGAAATTTACCCATATTAGTGATGAAATGCATAAAAAATACAGCAGATAACATACAAGAAAAGGGTAGTTTTGGCAAAATCATTTGCAGCCACGTAATAATGGCTCTGAAGCCATGATGAGTGCTACCTTTGAGGCTCGTGAGTTTGGATTCTCTTACAGTTGGAAACATAATCAGATTCTTTTGATAATTCCAATAATAAACACCTCACATTGGGTCCAAGAATAAGTCACCTTTAAATGAATTCCAGTATGCCTAGTAGTCAGAACTAGAATTCAAAAGTATAATTGGCAATAGATTTATAATCATTTCCCCTCTAAATTTTTATTTCTGGTTAATTTCTTATACCAAATAGAACTAACATGTTTACATCTACTCTCAGTAATATTTTAGAACTACAAAAAATGTTACAATTCATTTCAGCTTAGCTACTTACTAGCAGCATGTCCTTGGACAAGTGACTTTCTCAGCAGCTTTGTTTCTTCTGTGAAATGGAGATAAAAGTAGTACCTACTTAGGTTTTTTTGTAAGACAATTAGTGATTTTATATATCTATATCTATATCTATATATAGATAGATAGATAGATAGATATAGATATAGATATATAACTTACAATGGGGTCTGGCACATAGAATGTGCTCTGTACAATAAATACTAGTTGTTATTTATTATTTTGTTTCACAGGGTCATGATTTGAAGTGGAAACTCTCCTACCCCAATTTTCCCCTTGGCTTTGTGTGTGGCCCCAGGGCTTCCAAATTCCCTTCATAAAGTTGGCCATATTACAGTGTCTTTCACGTGTCCCTCAAAGACATCCATTCACTCTTATTTAAATGGGTATTATTGTGACATTTCCCCAAGCATCTCAGAGGGTGATAATTCAAGACTGGGTTACAATAACAATGTTATCAACAATCTGTTTATGAGTGAGAAACTGTAACAGAGACCAGAGGACCATGTTACAGCTAATAACAAAACTGAGATACCACCTCCTCTTCAATAATTAAATGTCCTGGATCTTAGTCCCTGAAATTTTAAGCAAGTGAAGAAACTGTAACAGCAGAGGACCATGTCACAGCAAGTAACAAAACTGAGATACCACTTCCTGTTCAATAATTTAATGCCCTGGATATTAGTGCCTGTGGGCCAGAAATTTTTAAGCAAGTGAAGCGGGCCATAATTTTTGTTTTTAGATTGCATTTGAAAATCCCAGGTTCCACGATCTGAGGAAACAATTATCCCCGGCAGGAACATGCAGGGATTAAAATCTAAGGCAACTGAAAATGTTATTAATTTAATTTAATAGCAGTGGGTTTTTCAATTGAAAATTACACTGCATAGTCATACCCATAATCCATTGCTACATGATGCAGTTATATAGAGCTAGTTTCCTTTTCATTTAGTAACCCCCATCTGTTGTGTTTGAGATATCATAACTCCTTTGTATAGTTTGTATACCCTACCTAGCAACCTCTTTCCTACTGCTTTTCAGTATACCTGCCTCCACCAGCTAGGCCTTCTCCTTTTGCCATCATCTCCTTGGCAACTACTACCTGAGGACTTGGAGCTCCAGACTCCTGGATGTTATCATTACCTTATTCTTTGCCTTTCCTTTAGTAGTTAGACATCTATAACCTCATACTTACTAGCTACTTCCCTGATCACATCTCCATACCTGTACTCTAGAGTCTAGAGGACTTAGGGCAGAGTTCAGCTCTTTCATCCCCTAGCTCTTTGAAAAGCCTGGACTCTGTTCTGCTTTTAGTTCCATTCACTTGTGGAAGCATGGCCCAAGCTAGATCCTTCCATAGGTATCATATTGTATACAAGTTATCAGATGCCATGGTATATTATTGCCTGGTGAAGTTTGTACCCATCATGAAATCTCTTGTGTTGTATCTTTTCAGCTTGCCTTGGATACTCATTTCTGGACATGGATAAATCACTTTGTGATTTGGGGTTCTTTAGCCTTTTACGTATTTTTCTCATTCTTCTGGGGAGGCATCATTTGGTAAGCAGCTGTATATGCGTGAGTAATATATAAATAACAAAATAGGTATGTGTATATATACATACATTGTATATGCAAGCATTAATTATACTTTTAAAGTTTTGATTATGTAAGATGGCAGATCTTCAATATTAATGGACTGGAAAATACTTCTAGCCAATAATACTGCTAACTTCAGGTAAGATTTCTAATATAAGTATATAGACTACATGCGTTACTCAAAAGACCTACCCTTTTGGTAGCTCCTGCCCAAATCTTTCAGCTTGAAAGAGTGTAAACATCTCTCTATGAAGTGAAACCATAATTTCTAGCATGACCTTCTGTGTGATATGATTTCTAGTAGAAATACTGGTCCTATAAAGTTTCTATACAATATAGTGGCTACTAGATACATTATTATCTATTTGACCCTATTATCTTTTTATGACATATAACTATCCTTCATGTCACTACAGATGTGCTCAAGGTATAGAATATATATCCCTTAATACTTAGAATGTTGTATCTTGAAATCACCATCTCATTGTTTTGGGGGTAAAGGCAGAATCTACAGCTTGGCCTTAAAGTTCATTCAATTCATTTTGGTTTAATAAATTTATATTCAGAATTCATTTTGTGCAATGTACTCTATGGTATACAGAGATGAATAGAGTGCATTGAGGGACACATAGCTGTGATGGGAAGAGTTATAAAGAATGAAAATAAGTTAAATTTTCATCTCCTTGCCTTACTTCTAGCAGCCTATGTAGTTGACCCACCAACACCTCCATAGTCAAAAATCCTATCTTTTGACTCACAAAAACTTAAAACTATAGTCATCCCTTGGTATCTGCTGGGAATTTGTTCCAGGACCCCTGCAGATACCAAAATCTGTGGATACTCAAATCCCTTATATAAAATGGCATCAAACAATGCATATAGTCGGTCTTTGCATCCATGGACTTCCGATCATGGATCAAAAAGACTGTTTTCCCTCTGCAGTTATTTGAATCCATGTATGCGAAACTGGATATACAAAGGGTCGACTGTATATTTACCTGTGTTGTTCAAAGGACAACTGTATTTCTTTTTTAAATATCACAGTTGTTTTCATTAATCGGTGGCTTTCCCTGACAAAGATGCCAGCAGCAGAGAACATGACTAGAGTAAGCCATAGGTTGAGATTCCAGGAATACATATTTTCACCAGTTTGACAAAATCATAGAGAACATTATGTGTTATCACAGAGATGTAAGGACCATGTTTATGTCCCTTGAGACTTAATTAGAAGAGACTCTTATTGTTTTGAAAAGCTTTTTAAAATAAAAGCCTTAAGAAACAAAAATATGAAAACCCTAATCACTTAAGGAAGTACCACTCCAACAAGTGTAATTACAGCATTTATTTGGCACCTATATATATAATTATTGAAGCAATGAACCTGAAAGAAATCTCTATTTTCTTTAATAATATACAAATGAATCAAAGTTGATTAACCAAATGTAATATACAATTGTAAGTCTGCCTGAGTACCGTAATTCTATGAATCTGTGTAATTAGCATCTGGACTAATTATGCAAAATTTCCACAAGAATAAAATGTGTCTAGTAAACTAAACAAGTTTCTCTTACCATAGACTGTTTCTTATTGATTTAAATAAATCTTAAGTGATTAAGACTTCATCATACCTGTTTTGATTTATTAGAGATGCTTACTAAAAATGAAATATTAATCTTTTGTCACTTATAGTTCTGTCTTTAAGTAGACCTGTCTGAGTTAACCTACTACATGAATATAAAATTTATATTATACAGCAACCAGCAAAGTGTGACTAGAAACTATGGGAAACTTCAGCTGAGTGCTGGTTGCAGTTAACATGTCTGGACATGTTCATCTTGGAGGCATTTTAACATACTCCTCTTTGGGAATGGGCAGTGAGAATGATGATTTCTGAGCCCCAAACCCAATCCAGGAATAATATCTTCATTTTTTTTACTGTTCCCCTGCAAAACTCCATAGATGCCATCGAGGTAAAAAAAAAAAAATCTAGAGATATTAATCACAGAATATTGTGCGAAGGAATACCCTGTGACTTAACTGTCAGCTGTCTTGCTGGACATTTATTGGCTCAGTTAACCTCCTAGAAAATTAGAGTGCTCTTCAAAATGAATGGGCATAGAGCTCTGCAGAAGTTTTTTTCTGTATGATAAGGACCCTAGAAAGCCTGTTTAGTCCAGACCTCATAATTTTCTCCACTTTACTGTACTCACTTTTTATTCCTCAGTCTGGTCTTCATATATGCAGAGCCACAATCTTGATTTTATCATGTTCCATAAGAGTGAGGAAACATCAGTTTTTAAATGAGAAATCATTTTATCTTCTGTGAGCACTATGCTTGATCTAATTAATAGGATCAACCAGTTACCTGTGTAGGGCTCCTAATCCGAGATAGTCTAATGTGCATCCTGACCTCAAGCAGCTGCTCTATGGTTCAGCTCATACAGGAGAAGGGAACCTGGCTCTTCTTCTCAATAGCCACCTAAGAGTTCAGTGGATGACTTGGAAAGAAATCCAACATCAGAATGAGGGGTCCTCCTGGATTTCTGGCTCCAAGGCTTAATATCCTATTAGCAATATTCTGCTGTCTGTCAGCCTATTTGACACACACTGGTACTCAATATATATTTGTGGATGTGAATGGTAGATTCCTCCCATTTGAGATAAGCTCTATAGTCCTTGTCGTTTTTACATAGTGATTTGGAGGGTGGCTTATAATAATCCTTTAAATTTTGAATATAGAACACAAATCCACTCTCATATTAATACAACAGCCATGGAGATGAAATGCTAGTTAGCATAAAAATTAACCATAATTTTTCATGATATCTTTGAGCTCCAGCATTTTCTAACACAGATAAATACTCTCCAGTTGGCAGCTTTAAAGTTGATCGCTTGGTTTTTAAGTCAAAATCATTTTATTATTATTTTTCTTTTTTGATTATTATTTCTTTTCTTTCCAAACATTTGGTGAATGAAATCTGTTTACTACTTTTGGAACATTTGTGAAGAAATTTATTTTTATTAATATGGGCAAGGAAAATTTCTTTAAAATATAAAAGACAATTTTAATTACACTCCTGTTTCATATGACAAGAACTGATTTGTTTTTCCATTTGTATTTTCTTTCCACTCTAGGCCTTTTCTTAAACAACAGAGAATGTATTTCGTATTTGCTCAAATGCTGTCTTCTGTATCCACTTGGTTGGCCATAGTGCTTCTAATATTTATCAGCCTTTTCCCTGAGATTCTCCTGATAGTATTAAAGAATGTAAGAAGAAGAAGTGCCAGGGTAAGAACTAAGTTTATATAACATCCTGAGTTTTGGAAGTGGCTTCAATATCTGCCATGAACTAAAAATTTATTTAGAGAATTGCATTAGTTACAGCATGTTAAACCCCTCCTTACAGGTTCATCACTTAATTTCCTCTTCTGCATAAAAAAAGTATAGTAAAAACTTCGTTATCCAATGCAGGTGGTAAGTAGATTCCTTAATAGTGTTCTATGTGACCTTTAGCAGTCCATATGGAATATCTCAGATGCTCCATATGGAATTTTTAATGGAGAAAAATGACTTCTTTAGCCTAGAATTTTCACGCCAGGAATTTACACTCCACACCAACATTCCAGCTTTAACCTTAGAAATTTCTCTTTGGGTTGTTTACAGACTTTTTTTTTTTCAGTTGATAAACTCAATTTGCCTTTTTCAAATCTTTCCCCTTCCTTTAATTATAGTGCTGCTTAATCTCTGTGTTGCTTCTAGCCCTGTCTGTCCAGCAGTATAATTGAACCAAAGAAAATTCCCTGGATATGATTTCTACATCCTTACCCTCCTGAACACATTTATTAAAATTCAGTATTGTTTTATAAGTGTGTTGGTATTTTTGCTACTTACGTTGTAAATTTCTTGTGGGAACCCGGAAGTTATTACCCTCTTTCAGCCTAATAGCTTGGCCCTGTATTGTCTGATATCTTTTGAACATTTCTTTAAAAGTCTTTAAAGTAAAAAGGATAAATTAGCTTTGGGGAAATTCTTATGGCAAATTTTAACCAACAGGTTAATTAAATATGTCATATTCATGCCAATACTAGCTCATTTTGCTAAACAAAGACCTGTTTCTGTCATATTGACTCAAACTACATCTTGTAGCTCCTCCAAGGCAACATTTTCAGGAAATAGTCTAAGCTAGATCTATCTGACCTATTTGATCAAATTTGCCAACCAATTTAGCCACAAAACCGGTTTGTCTAATTTTTTTTTTTTGGCCTATTGAATTGATGGAATCCAGTGGTCATCATCATGTAGACATAGGAAACTAAAGTGATTATAGTCAGAATATCTTCAGTGATTAGATGTATTAAAGAGGAGCTTCACTGATATGAATCAATATCAGCCCCAATCAAAAGCAATATACTATCAGTGATATAAGCCACATTGATTCTTGGTATTCAAGGCCAGTCAGTATACATTTGGTGGTCAAAACTGGCCTTAACTCTCTGCTTCTGCATGCCTTATGGATAGAACTAAACACAATAATAGTTACCTAGCTAAGACTGCCTTAGTCAACTCTTTAATCCTTCTAGTAGACCCCAGGCAAACTCTCTCTAGCTTCATGTTTAGTCTTAGGATGGGAAAGTGACATTTACTTGTCTGATTATACCTTAATATCAGTTGAACAGGGGTAAAACAGATTGATATAACAGGTTCCTCCCAGAATGACTCAAGTGGCGATTTACATGAAGCCAAATAACAAATGTCACAGTAAGAAATGGTCTGGGGCCTTGTTATGATATAAAGAATTTTGTCTGGTAAGGATCTCTGAGGTGCTCTTCCATTCTCCTTATTTTGGGAGTACATTTTGGGATGCTCCTACATGTTTTTCTTATTTGGGGTAACGGAGCTCATACTAAATAATGGCTTATATCCAGCTTTGTGCTCTAAAAATAATACAAAAATCGCAGAAATCAAAGCCTTCAAACACATTATCCTCTTCCTTAGGCCCTTCCTTTAAAAAAAATTAGATACTGGCTGGAGGTGACTTTTATATAAATTAAATGGCCATTAAATGGAGGGATGCCACTAAGCAGTCGTGGATAAAGATAGAACATTTTCTTTTCATGCAAACAGCAGATTCCTAACTTCTGTTGAAAGCATGGAGTTCTGGGACTACAGCCCTTTTTACATAGCAGCAATAGAATGTTGCCAGGGGTTCAGCATGAAATTTGTTTGCCATGGGTTATGTACATAAGAGGAATTCTAGAGTATGTGCTATAGCTTGGCATGCTGATGTGCTAGAAAAACCAGGAGAATTTTCATAATCACCTTCATTTATTCAGTCATTCTTTCATTTATTCCTACCCTCAATGAACCAATGAACATGTTGAACCACCTAATGATGAACATCTCTCTTTACTGTTGTCTGCAAGGCTAAATTATTTTTCAGACTCTATGGGATTTTGAGAGTTGCAGATGAGACAGAATGTTGTGGGCACTCAGTAGTGCTGCCACTTTTTTTTTCCTTGTGACAAAATACAAGAGCAAAGTAGTGCATAAGAATGCATAAAGGCCAACTAAAACCTGACAGCCACGGCTATTATGATGTCACATCTGTTTAGATAAGGCCCTATTGGCTATATCAAAGAGGCAGAAGCGACATCTAAGATAAAGAAGAAGGAATATCTTGATGACTAACAGTCTGACATCCTGGGTGACTTCTTACTTTGTTCAATATCCCTTGCTAAAGCATTGGCCTTGTTTTAAAGAGAGGCACAAGATTCTTTTAATTTGGGATAGCCTAATACCTGACAGGGTGTGTCCATACCTAAAAGCAGCCAATCCCCTGACTTCAACCAGTAAACATCTTGGATACTTAGTACACACAGCCAGAAATGCTTGTATAGGCTCCAGTGCTATCCTTATGTGGGTCTTGGCAGCTGCTTTGAGAAGGGAACTTAGCAGTGAGTACCAAAAATATATCTATGGCATTTGAAAAAGAAGTTAAACCATTTACTTTTAACAATTACAAAAGCAGCCTTCTGGTGAATTCATTCCATTCAGTATACATTCCCTGAGGGTCCATTATAAGTTAGCTACTACTGTACTAGGTGTTGGTGATTCAGGGATGAATATGATGAGGCCCCAACTCACAAAGGGTCTTGCTCTAGTTAGGTTACATGGGGGATTCACATGGAAGGAACACTTCTGTTAGCAGGTATAAATTAGAATAGTAGACTCAATGATATGTCTCATTATAACACAATTGAAGTATTTCAAGGTTCAAGTCACTCCCTCCTGAAGCCTCCAGTAAAAAGGCTGAAATGACAACCTCCACCACAGCCAAGTTCTGTCATCATGGTAGAATTATAAAGAATTCTGCTATCTTCAAAAATAGGTCCCTCATTTCATTTAACTCAAGGACATAGTTAAGCTGTATATTACTTATATTTTCAGCAATGTGCTTAATTTTTAAGCTAAATCTCATCATTAAGGATCATAGGGCTTTTCTGTAGCTTATAAATTGACAATGCCATACTGCCATACTGCTGACAGTGTCCGATAAAACTCTACTGAACACTGAACAGTGGAGCAGCATGATAATACTTCAAAGGAAATTTAAAGTTTAGAATTTTTGATATTTCAAAAAGTTGTGTTCCTCTAAGCACAATTATTGGGCTCTCAGTCAGTGAAATACACCTCCACTTTCTGGCCAAATAATATCACTTTCCATTTCCAGTGGAGGAATTTTCTACATACCTTTATGTAAGTTTTCCCATGTAAATACCACAATCAAAAGGAAGGTTTGACTTGCCTATTAGCCATGATTGCCTATGATCTAATGGGAATGAACCCCGCAACATGGCAGTGCGTAGCATGGGATGTCTGCACAAACAAGAAGGAATATGGCATGTAAGGAGCTCTTTCAGAGTGGAAGACAGGAAAAGGAAGAATGTCAGCTATTTGAGCAAAATTCATAGAGAAAACACTTTGAAAATTTTGGAAAATATAATTTATTCTTATAACAATGGTGACAATCATGATTACTATTGCAATGCTGACAGTATCACATACAACCATGGGTTCTGAGGATAATGGTCCTGTGAACTAGATTAGACAAAAATAAAGTTGAATCCTAATGTTGTGACTGTTAAGATGGACCTTTATGCATTGGCCTCTTTGACATACTGCTAACTGAGCCTGTGTCAAAGCTTTCTAGGTGACTGCAAAGGAATGTGGAAATTTCATACTGTTTTAGCTCATTATCCCCATCCTCCTTGCTTCTCTTTCCCTACCAGTTGCTAGCTATATCAATTTTTGATTGCTTTAGATACTCTTTCCATGCTCTTTACTGCATTCTGTACTTTCATATTTTCTCTTTTTTTCTTTTGTAAAGTAACCTAATCTATAAACCTCTAAAATTCATGCTTCATAGAAATACTTATATGTCTGATGGTTGGATACAAGGTTTTGAGTGCACCAAAATGTGCTTATAGTTACAGTCTTAAGTAGACAGGCTTGTAGATTAAACACAAGGGTGGGGGACTTGGAATCATGTTAATCTTACAAGATTTTTGCCCACAAAATACAAGACAAAGCAATTAACATTTTCTTTCTGAAACTAAATATTTCTTTAGCTTTATCTATTTGTAATTTGCATGTTACCAACTTGTCACCAATTTTAAGGTAAAACTCGAACAGGAGAAAATGTAGTTATATTTAAAACATACAAATAAATCCAAGCATTTGCCTTTAAACGTTTAATTGTTTTTTTAGATTCTGCTGGACACGTTACTTTAACTTGTTTCTTTTTTTAAGCCTATTTTTATTAGTTGCTAAGTAGATGATATGGATAATTAATTAGCAGTATTGTTAAAATCATCCCCATAGTTGACCACTCATCTGTTTTTGCTTGGGCGATGCAAAAACCAAGTCTATAAATTGGCTTATAACTTCAGACACAGATTAAGAAGGAAAAAAATAGCCTTTTAGGTTTTCCAATTAAACTTTTAAGTTTTCAATGCTTGCTTTTTCTGGGTGTTCTAAAGGAAAAAATCATAGCTCTTTAGCCTACCCTTTAAAGAGGTCCCTGTAGGAAAAAGGAGGAAAACCATCAAATGATGTTAGCATAAAGAAAGTTAAGCAGTGGCTCAGAGGTAAATGGGACAAAAGTGTGGTTTCACCAGATATTTTCCCATTGTGTTAGATTTGATTAGGTTTTTAACTGCAGCTGCCCAAGGGCAGTCAGTCCCTTCATATTGTATCTGTGTATTTGGATAGGGGAGATAGTCACTTCAAGATAGATTGCTGATGGACCCTGGACATAACTCTCCAACCAGTGGATTTTGAACAGTGTAGCTTAGTGAATTAATAATTAGAAATAAGCCTTATTTCAGTGAGAAGCATATTTTTAAATTACTTTTTTCAAAATAATCAATTTTTCCTTTAACGAAATAATTTTAAATCAATATACAGAGAAAAAGTAGTTTGCACATATAACAGACTATTTCTAACTCTGACTCTACTTTTACTTGAGAAAGTATCGTCTTCAAAACTAACATGTCATTTCGACTTAGAATTCTCAAGGTTTCTTTTTTAAATGTCTTACATTTCAGAGAATATTTACTTTATTTGGTTTCTGCATTTCTCTTTTTTCTACTGCAATTTTCCACCTTTTGTGCAATTGTGAACAAGGTAACGAAACGCCTCCCTTCCTCAGGAACATCTACTATCTTCATGCTTTCTCAAACTTCCAGCAATCACAGTTTCTCTTGGAGTGAATAAGGTGATTTCCTTTCTTAATGTACCAACTTGCTTGCATTCTCATTTGCTTGATACCATTTTCTGATTCTTTATGAAAAATTACTTTTCATGAATCATTTTTATATCTTCTATTGATACTTAAGAGTATTTCATCATTTTTCTTTAATCATTTGTTCATTTCAAATTGTCACACTAGAGAGGAAATGATTTTCAAAAACTTGGACAGTAAGTCTCTGGTCCCATGAGATTCCTAGTATGCAGTAGAAGCCACGGCGTGTTAATTTGTTCACCAAGACGAATGTTTGTGTGCAAATTTCTCTTTGATACACTGACAGCACTGGCACAACTCTCAGAGGTGTTCACCAAAAGGATGGTAAGGTTTACTAATCAAACCATATTGACTCATCTACCACGTAACCTACCAGCGTCATTTCAAAAACCCAAGTTTGCCACATATTACTACTGTTTGAATCCTTCTACTGTGAAAACAATTCAAGTCGGAGACATTCTTAGGTCTTTAAATGTATTCATTTCAATGTTATGCATTTGCTGTAGTGTAATCATTTGTACCTTTGGCCAGAAGAGTAGTCTATAGGAAATGATTTTCTTCTTCTACATTTTTATCACCAAGTAGGTTTGACCAGTCTTCAAATCCTTTAAGTATCTTTGCCTCACTATTACAGAGAAATCTGAGCTGTAAACACGCATCTGATTCATTATCCGCCAGACCTTCAGTCAGACCTCTTCTTTTACGAACATTCTCAGACGAATCTAATATATTGTAACAGGTACCTAGTGTTAAGCGGGCTGGCTTTAAAGAAACAGATTAACAGCATTATAAAGAAAAAATGAAAATATCACTCTCTAAATTTTCTCTGCTGTTGGTGTGGTGAACTTTATACTATTCTTTGCAAAAATATAAAGATGCATTACTTGGAATATGGGGAAATATATATTTTAAATTTGCTAAGCCCCCGAATAAAATTTTTGGCATTTTCCAGAGCTGAAGAGTAATACAATATATTTAATTTGTAAGGGGCAAGTAGTCATGGCAGTGCCGTCATGTAAAAATGCTCATTAATGCTGATCAGGAAATACAATTTTGATTTTAAAATGTTGTTTGGAAAATTGAAAATAAATATTCCAAAATTGCATCTGTATACTATCAAGTCAGTTTAGCCTTGCATGTTCTTTTGGGAAGTATGTGAAAATAATTCAGTGTGTTTGTATCTCCATGTGCTGTGTCTGTGTTTGCAGGTATACACTTAATGTCCTTGTAAATGTCTGATCCCCAAATATATATTAATGAGCCACTCTACTATAATCACTTTTTAATGTCAAGTTTTATTCTAGCTAAGTGTTCAACTTGCAGAGGTAAAGTCTTTCCTAGTGATTCAGGGGGATGCTAGTCTTATTATATAGACTGCTTCATAATTTTTCAAAAAATGAGTAAATTCATTTTTCAACTCACTATTTCATTTACCCCAAAAAATATTTGAGAGAAATTGACATGCTATGGGAGGAATCCTTGAACTCAAAATGACTCCTCCATGTGGATTCTGTCCCACTGCAGTGGCCTCTTGTCACCGCAGACCTTTATAAGTCTGTTATCCATCCATGGGAATTTAGAGTAATTCATGAATGAGGTTTACAAGCTTCTCAGCTTGGAAACAACTCTAAACAGCTTAGGGCTGGGCTGTCTTTCATGCACACATAAAAATTAATGATCTTCGTGAAGGAAATTGCAGGTCAGTTCACTTGGAAGTTAACAATTGTGAGTCTACCTCATAGGCCCACTTTTTCATCAGCTATCAACTTCCCCACCCTCCATAATAAATACTGAATAGTTTGATTCCATTGGTTCTTCTGTCTCCTACAGTTCATCACAGTCTGCATCTGCAGTGTTATTTTGGGAGCTAATTCATTTTGCCTCAGTCATCATCTTTTTCCCCATTTTGAGCAACTCAACTGCTTATATTGTCCCTTAATAGGGAATCGGCTTCCCAGTAGCCTTCAGAGTCTTTGACCCTTTTGTTCCAGATAGCTTTTTCTTAAGCTGTCTGGTGCATTTAAGCTGTGCTGTTTCCAGTTCATTTTGTATCCCCCTGGATTGCTTTCTTTAGCTTGGTCTGTGGTTTGAGGGACTTGTCTGGGTAGCAGACACTGCTACTGCTTTTGGCCTCTCCAGGGCCTTAACTCCTACAATGCCTGTCATAGAACTGAGGAAGTTGTGGGGTTTTTTGAACCATTATTTTATTTATTATGTATTTCTTCCAGGAATATATTTTCATGTGGCATTACTTCTCCAAGGAAAATGTTTGGCAATTAGTTTAGCCCCAAAGAGTTTGTCCTTTGGTTGATAAGGGAACTGCATGACACGTTTTAGAAGTTCCCGATGTGAATAGCAATCTTATTTTGGTTAGAGTCACCATGACCCTGTTATCTGAAAAAACTAATATGAGAATATGAAACATAAAAAGGAATGGAAGGTACTCTAGAGGACTTAAAATCCAACCATAGAAAGGAAGGTACACCAAAATGGGAAGAAAATAGCATACACTTTAAAGCCCTTCATTACTCAGGTTTTAAATGGTTGGATTTTAGGGTGAAGAATCAAAGTAACAACCCTTCCCTTGACAAAGGACTTATACCTTTCAATATACCTATTTGCACGCATGATCAGTTGTCCTATCATGTCCCATCTCAGTCATAGCATTTGATAATATTTAGAAGACAGAGAAGAATCTATAGGTTTCTTAGGGACGTGTCTGTGGTTTCTTTTCTAAGAAGACAATAAGAAAACAGAAGAGTCCGTTGACCCTTAGATACATAATCTACTAGAAAGAAAATTAACTTCAATTTTATAGAATGGAAACATATGTCTTTTAGTAGAGGAAAAATATTTTCATAAGTCTTTCAAAACTAAATATATCTTCAGACTTTCTCTGTCAAAATTAACATCCAAAAAACAGTAATCGATTCATTCATTCAGCATGTCCTGAGCACCTGCTATGTGCCAGACACTGTGCTAGATGCTAGAGACAGAAATATCAATAAAATGTTCCTGGTTTTAGAGGATGAGATCTTGGTGAGGTAAGCCTCTGCTATGGTGGATAGTCTTCATGGTAACTATTAGGAGAACCCTGGAGTAATCCAAAAGCAAAAGCAAGTCTGAATCTAGTCAGCTGACAAATCATGAAAGGACTAAAAACTGGTGATTGTGTTACTCTTTCTTTTTCTCTGCATGTGAATAAAACTTGGCACTTTGTTGAGACAGTCGCTTTACTCTCATAACCAAATTTGCTACTTCATTTATTTCTGAAAATGCTAAACAGATGGTTTCACATTGTTATTATTTAAATAAACATTTTAACTGTATATTTTAAATTTTTCAGAATCCGAATCTTGAACTGCCTATGTTATTGTCCTTCAAGCATGTTGACAGTGGTTACACCTAAAAACGAAAACGAAGAAACAACTACAAAAAGTTATCATCTCAGGATACTTGATATGCAACAAACTAAACCATTCTTATGCCTAGAGTTCAGAATAAATGTTTATTAAAATACCAAATGACTTTTCTTAAGCATTTACAGTTATTGTACGTAGCCGTTATGGCCAAAGCTCTAAGTTACAAATTATATGAAAGTTGAAAGCAAGAATATTTAGAATTTCTGGTTTTAGATAGAATAATATAACTACCAAATGGGTGCTCTTTTAACCCATGAACTCTGAATGGAGTTAAATACTGTAGTATAAATTAGAAGTTATGCAATGGGAATGGATAGATTTCACTATTTTTTTTTTTTTTGGCCTGGTGGAAGAAATAGGCTGTTTGGATCACATTTCTTATTTCTGCTGAATGATCCTAAATTATTTTTCAAATACATGAAACGAATACTTGAAAATGCAGAAAGATTAAATGTTATCAATGCATCAGATAGAATAGTTAATCTTTTTTGTTCACCCACATGCTAATTTTGTCTTTATAGAATATCCTTGCCAAAAAAAAATACCTTGAACACTTCTGTGGAAAGAATATTAATTCTGGATATTTTTGTGATAATCAAAAAAATATATTTTATTTTTCTTCTGAATTAAATCCCACTTAATGGGTATATGGCTGCTAGATTTGAAAATAAACATTCCCAATCACTTAGTAACCCCTCAGAATAGTTAAGATACAAGAAATTTTTCCCATATAAGTTTTACTGGGATCTGAGGGAAGGTAGGCAAAACCATAGTTACATGAAAGTAAAGGTCATTCTGAACATTGGTCTTTATAATTTTGTGGAGAGGAAGGAAGAATATTTTATTTCAAACTGAACGGTTTTTCAAAGATGCTCAATTTGTGCATATATGCAGCACCTTTTTTTTCCAACTAACCTGTTTGGAAAGGAACGGTCCATCCCAAGATGATGTTTTGGCATGCAGAGCCATGACTCTGAACATGAATGTTATCTCTCTCAGCAAACTTGGCTGGGTAATGCTCTAACTCTAAACTATGAGATTCACCTTGATAAAGTCCTTGACTTACTAGACTAGAAGGAGATTTTAGCCTCCTAATGAGTCCACTTAAAACATGAAAATAAATGTGAAATGTCTTTATTACATGTTATAATTAAGTGCTTTTTTATTGGATGTAAATCACTTGACTACTAGATTGAAATGATCTTTTAAAAAGTGTTTTCATACCAGTTTCCATTTTTGGTTGTCTTTCTGGCATGCTTGTACTATTATTATTAGTGTTTATATTGTACCTTGATTTGGAAGAGTATTGATTTCAGTCTTACCAGTGTATTTATATAGTCCAGATGGCACATTTGATTCTTTCATATATATTTTGTGTTAATGTTTTGGTGTAATTTTTATTCTAGAAAGGGCATAATTTCAGTTATCAGAAACCATTCCATCATTACTGACCCATTTCCATTATTTCATGTGTTCTCATCTCTCAGTATTATTTTTGAGTATTTTGTTAAGTGTCATTTACACCTTACCCCTAAGTGTGCTGTGTTCTGATAGCCTGTATTTGAGGCAGTCTGCTGAAAACAGTCTATATATTCTTTGCCTATTCCAAAGAGCTAAAAATAATCAGACCCAGGAAAGCTTTTGATGCTTTGGTCTTATTGTTCATGTTCTTGTTGTTAGAGTTGCTGTATTGTTATTGTTGTTTTACATGAGAACTGTAGGTACTGTGAATACAAATGAGAGAGAACCACAATAGATAAAGAGGCTTGTTTAATGCAGAACCATTGGAGATATGACTTAATCAGAATATCCATGGTAGTGGAGATAAAACTGGTGGCATATAAAATTCCTTGCAGCCAAGAAGAAAGATGAGTAAGGGGGATTTAGAGTCATGTTTCAGCTACACATTACAATGCAGTTCAAATTCATGATGGCAGTGATGTGTGATATGGTTTAGATCCTTGAAAGGAACCTGACTTCCCTTTTTGAAAGAGACATTTTGTTAATGAACTAAAAATGGCTAGTGTGGGGTTAACAGATGGAATAACTTGAAATAAGCCATCCAGTATGCCTAGCAATGTAATTTAACCAACTTATTTTATGACAGAGATAGGGAAAATGTAATAATAGGATCATATATCCATCATTTGAATCATTTTGAACTACAAAATGTCCTTGTAATTTCACAACTGTTGTCCATTGTTTGAGGATGTTACCTACTAAACTGAAAACGTAAATTTCATACCTACCACATTTACACCAGCAACAGTTTAAATGTAAACCTAAATTTGCAAAATTCATAATAATTTAATGATGAAATTTTTTAATAACGTGAGTATATAAATGTGCAAATTTTATGCAAGTGTTGACAAAATCATTTTTCAGCTTGCAAAATGGGACTGCAATATTACATTTTTCACTTAAACTGTTTTTTACATCTACGTTGTTGCTATCTATAATGAATGTGAATGCCATCTTTTATGACTGCAATTTGCCTTTTTCATTACAGAAATTTTTGTTTGATGTAATCAATAAACTTTGTTATGATATTGATATTTTAGCCTCTCGTGGAATGTCTCAGTTTGACAAACAATATGGAAGCAATTTGGTCATGCGAAATAAGTTTCTAATATCCTCTTTGGCAGTACAAATCACAAAAGATTAGCCATTTCTGTGTTCAACTGGCATTTTAGGGCAGTACCTAATTTGAGGAGGTTATCATATTGGAAGGAGTTTTGAATAAGACTGTATCTTGTTATTGCATGGATAAAAATCCAGCCAAATCAAATACATATTGAGAGTCTACTGTTTGCTTGGCAGCATGCTTGCTGCTGCCCACACATTGCAGGTGGTGTGATGTATGGTCTGTGTCTCAATCCCATTGAAATCAGTTTGATTCTTAAGTAGCCACAGATGCAAGGATTTTACAATAGCTTGAAACTTGCTCCAAAATGTGTGTAGACACCTCTCTCTTCCTCTTTCCCTTTCTTCTTCCCCACTCCCCTCTACTTCCCTCCTCTGACATTGGTCAGCCTGTATCCAGGGCCTTATGAAAGTCCCTTTTGAAAAACCATGCTCTCAATGACTGCTAAAAAACTAAAATTTCTCCACTATAGTTGGATACATTGCATTTTTACACTTCAGTTTCTCATTTTGTTGCCTTTTAAGTGGGAAATGTGCTGTATTTGGAGGTGAGACCTGCATTAACGTTTCAGCTTTGCCACTCAGAGCCATTTCCTTATCAGTTCTCTTTCTTCTCACCTGTGTCTTGGGAGTGAGGGGTGATCAAATGAGGTAAAGGATCAAAATTGCTTTGTAAAATGTCATTTGCTATTCAGATGAAAGCGTTTTTATATTAACGGTTTTTCATTGTTTTGAATTTTTAAATGAATGGTTGTCATTTACCAAATTTCCATTGAGGTGTCTCAGATTCTTTCTACCTTCTTGGAATTAGTCTGTTCAGGCTTCCTTCCCTTCCCCCATACAGCCTTGTGGGGAGCTGCCTCACTGCTGAGCCTGCCCAGGATTGGCCAATAATGTAAGTATTGTGAGGGTCTTGAGTGGTTTGGCCTCTTCAACAAGAAGCACATGCAAAGGTTAGGGGCTGAGGTTATCACTATGGTTATTCAGTGAATGTGTCCATGGCTGAAGTGCTGGATGCATACTAATGAAGCTTGAGGGCTGAGTTCTGGGAATAGTTGTCAGAAAAAAAGGGGGGGCTTAATTATTTCACAACATTTTTTATTAATTTGACACATTTTTCCCAGCTACTGATGGGCAAGGAAATGGTTCAGTTCCTAGTACGAGGACCTTTTGTATTGAAGAAATGTTGCTGTGTGTATCAGCAAATGCTCATCTGTGGGACCTTAGGACCAAGTGCTACAAACAGGCCTCTGCCTGAAAGGAACAGTGCACCTCTTATTGGCCCAGAATTCCTGCTGGCAGCAGGTCTTTGGCCTTGGCTCTTTGGGTGGGGAAGGCAAAGGATGCTCATGGCTAAAATGCCTGCTGCTACTTTAGTCTCTTCATCAATTTGCAAGGGCATATTTCCTACCAGTAAAGCCACTAAAATCCCAACTGATATTAGCTAATATATATACAGCACTTACTACATGCCAGGAACTGTAATTTCCATATATTCACTCATTTGATAATCTCAACAACCCTATGAAAATTTTTTAATTTGACAGGTAAGGAAGATGAGTCACAAATCAAAGTCACACAGTTTGATAAAGTCAGACTTTAAACCCAGGTATTCTGACTAGAGTCCATGCACTTAACCAGTACACCATTCAACATCATTATACCACCCCTGGTGGCATGAATAAAGCATCACTATTAATGCAAAATATTAATATTAACCATGAGAAAGCATCAGACAGACCCAAGTTGAGGGATAGTCTATACAATAATTGGCTTGTAATCTTCAAAATTATCAAGACCATGAAAGACCAGACTAAGGAACACCCAGATAAAGAAAATGAAGACAACATAACTCAGTGATGCTGGACCAGAATTGGACGTTAGTGCGATAACAGGTGAAGTTTACTATGGTATGTATATTACATAAAATCATAAGTTATATCAATGTTAATTTCCTGAGTTTCATTCTGTGATAGATGTTTTGGGAAATTGAATGGAAAGTATATGGGAATTCTATTTTTGCAACTTAAAATCTGAAATTTTTTTGAAATTTTAATTTGAAAAATTAAAAAGTTAAAACAAGCATAAAAATAATGGGAGAGAACATTAAATTTAACTGGCAGTAGAAGACTAAAATATAACTTAGCTAATCTGCATAGCACTTTTCAGAATGCTTTCACATACCTCATTTAATCTTCATAACAGCCCTATGTAGAGATCATTAAACTCCAGCTTCTTACAGATAAAGAAGCAGGCTCAGATAGGTTAATTATCTTGCCTCTGGTCCAACAAGACAGAACCCAGGTTTGACCCACATGTTTCCCACTATGCCACTTTGTGCAGTTTGTCTGGGACTCCTAAAGCATGTCCCACTGGACCCAGAATGATTAAAAAGCAAACCTTACTGTGGTCACTTACCTATAGGCCCGTCAATGCCCCAGACTCAGGTTTTCCTTTTTGTCCCTACACTGGGATTCCTTCATGTACTACTTATTTAGGTGTCCCAGGCAAGTTTTAGCCTAATTAGGTTCTCTGGTTAAATAACTTCAAGAAGTTCTGTGTATGATTGTCCCATTTGAGAAGTTAAATGCATACTAGAACATTAAAGTCTCTGAGAGAGATAATAAAGCCATTTGATTTTGTTTAACCTACTATGTTCCAAACACTGAACCAAGGAACCCGTTTTGCATAGCCCCATCTAACAACATCATTGGATACCAGTTTTCCGTGAAACATGTTTTGAGAAATAATAGGTTCTCTACACTGGTAATTATATGAATCATATCCTTTTCTCCCTGCTCACTTGATGGAGTTAATTTTTATGATCTGGGGAAAATGTAAATGAAGATAGTTTTTAAGCCAAGACCATCAGTCAAGGTCCAAACTGGAAGAGAGACCATTCCATGTATTTAGAATGAAGGGAACTTAATACAGGGAATTGATTACATATATGATGGCAGAGCTGAAAAGCCAACTGGGGACTTTGCAAAACTGCCCAGAGATTAAAAGGAGTAGGAAGGCAGAACCACTTTTAGGCTTGGGGGTCAAAGAGGAGGTAGAGATCTTGGATGCTGTGGCCTGGTTACTTGATGGAAATGGGACTCACTGTGGGCCTATCTGGAGCAGCGGGGACCACAGAGGCTCAACCACTGTTGCAGATGTGGCCTGAAACACTCTTCTCTTGCCTATGCCCAGGCTGTCAGGCAGTGCCTTTAATTGGCTGGACCCAGCTGGAAGCAGAGATGACAGGAGCCTGGGAAGCAGTTTGAAGGGTCGTTTCCCATTCCTACAGTGCAGAGCAGAGCAGGGAGGATGAGAAATGTATCTCAGGGAAAACAGGCCCAGAGCTGGCATATCAAGGATTTAAAAGGTCAGTTACAAATTTAACATTAATTATAGTTGAGTGTATTTAAATATAAAGTTGAAACTTTAAGGGGCTAGGAGCTAGGTTTTAACCCCTTTATAATTACCATATGAAGAAAATAAATGTGGAGAAACTAATCTGAACTCATTTCTGTAATATATTTAGTGTGATACAGATGATAAATTTTTATGGATACATAGACTAATGGAAGTAGAAAGCACTTGTATAATACCGCCTTCTCAATTAGTAATAAAGACACTTTAGCATTAATAAAAATGAGCTAAATGAAAGAGTAAGCATACCTAGATAAATTAGGTTCACCTACATCATATTCAAAATTCAAGAATAACTCTTAAGGGTCTGGATAAAAAGCTACAGTATTAATTGCAAATGGAATACTATTCACTCTCTTCTGGTTCCTGCCTCCACCCATAAAATAGGAACTCAGCCTCTATGAAGCATTTGAAACAGGATTTCTGCTCCTTTCCACCTACTCAAGTACACTGCAACTGGTGAGCCTGGTGTGGGTACCACATCTTAAATGAATTTTAAATACAATTCAGAAAAGGTCATTTTGGCCTCAAGCTAGGCCAAGTTTTAAAATGCAACTTTGCAAATAATGGATGGGTGTATTTTCATGGCCTAGAGCTGGCCATACTGGGACCATAGATGGTATTTAACAATGTGTTAAATTAATACATTTTGTGTCTGACTGAAGCCTGAGCTTGTTTCTCAACTGGCTTTGAACTCAGAAGGCAGTGAAATATGACAATATTTGGGGGGAGTGTTCACATTTTCCACTTTACATTCTCCAAATTTAGATAGCCAGCCCTAAGCTCATTACCTTAAGAAGTATAAAGCAGTGGAAAAGCATAAAATTGCCTGCACAACCTTTTGGCTTCTGTGTTTCAAGGTGGATCATTAACAAGAATGCGGGTTTGCAGAGGAGAGAGAAAGAGCATCATGGGCATAAAGTGTCCTGGAATTACATAATTACAGAGCTTTTCTCCAGTCTGCTGGAGGAGAAATTAGAAAGGGGTCTTTGAGTGTAAAGAACAGGAAAGACATATTCTCCTGAGTGGCACCTTCAGAGAAACAGCAGAAATGGAAAGATCAACAGTGGAGTGCCTCCAGGCAGACAGGATCCTAGCCAGCCTTAGGACAGCTTTCCATGCCCCAACTTGACAAGAGCCAGGAGAGCTGCTGGCTGTAGGAGACACCATGTAGATTGGGATGATGGACCTCTCAGGTGTTAAGGTACGAGATGGTTGACCAGATAGGTGCCTTCATCCATCTCCAACACCTTGACACTGCATTGGAACCATAGTACAACTCAAGAAAGGAGACCCAGGGATGATGGTTTTTATTCATTCATTTACTCATTCATTCATTCAGGCAGCCCAGCAGGATAGGAGCGAGGCAGGGTCAGAATTGAATTTAATTAAAATTTTTAAATATATTTTTGAGCACATACACCCACACATTTGCTACGTTTTCTTAATAGCCGTCTTACATATTATTTTTTAAAATCATCTCTTTATCCTGCACTGCCAATGTTTACCTAATTAGGTTTTCTAGATAACTGCAACTTACTCATTTAGGCATCACAACTTTTTCTTGAGATCATTTTGGGTGGAAGTCTTTTTATACTGTCTTCTCTACTGTCACATGCAGAAGACACAGAATACTACCTCATCTCTTAATGACACTGGGTCATCATTGTGGATATCCAGTGCAATACCAAGCAAGAAGTACAGTGGTGCCCACATTTTGGCTCCTCCACACTTCTTGGCTTTAAGAAAATACTGATATCTTTCTGGCACCTCCCTTGCTCTCATCAGTTGTATGATTCTTGCTATGTTTATATTTGCTTTCTTCCTCTTTTAAAATCATAAGTTTATTTTTTGCATTTTTTAAAATTATAATTGGCATTCAATATTATATTAGTTTCAGATACAAAGTGATCCACCCAATAAGTCTAGTAAAAAATATGGAACACTATGAATTTGCATGCTATCCTTGTACAGGAGCGATGCTAGTCTTCTCCGTATTGTTCCAATTTTAGTACATGTGCTGCTGAAGTGAGCACATCTGCTTTCTTCCTGTTAACGTCTCCCACTGATTTCTGTTTAAATTGTAACATGTAACTGACTGGAAATCCAAATGAATAAGTATGTCAGAACTGAGTGCATGCTGATCTTGGGCTGTACTGAGCTCTTAGGGCTGGTGCCCACTCCTTCCCACCTCAAAGCCTCGAATCAAGTAAAAATCCCTACAGCTGGCTGAGTGAGTACTCTATGGTTCAAGATATTCCTTCAGGCCTCTCTTATATGCTTCCTGTGTTGAACTTATCATGCATGGAATTCTTCAGAGCTAGAACTTGTCCTTCCCATTTGTCTTCCCCTTTTGTGGAAACTCCATGGGACACTGCTACTCTTTTGCTTTTGCCTCCATGCTCCACAACCCAACAACCCAGTCTGTCCCAGGCTCCCAGGGTGTTGCTGACCAGCCCTCTAGCTTGTCTTTCTCTTCAGAGAGGAAGATCAGACACTGCATATGTAATGATGATAGAAAGGCTCTGAGTGAGAAGGCCCTAAGGATTTTTCTGAATAAAGTTTCTGGACTTCAATGCACATTTGTGCCAAAATATGTGCATTATAGTCCAGAAACTTTATTCAGAAAAATCCTCAGAAACATTCTAATCTTCGGTGTGTTTGAGATAGTTAATATCATCACCTTGTAAGTGCTTTTCAAGGAGTAATTTGACACAGAATTTTATGATTTGCTCAATTCAGATGTGGCAAAGGGTCTCTACAGTGCAGAAGATATAGCATGATGTCGTGGAAAAGAGTACCAGAAGCAGGGGGATCTAAGTTCAAGTTTTAGCTCAGCCATCTGCAGGTTGTATAACCTTGGCAAGTGCTCTAATCTGTAAAATAGGGGTAACATACATACCCTGCAGTGCAGACAGAATTATATGAGATCATACATGTTAAAACACCTCGAACAGATGCTAGCCTTAGCACATGCTAGGTACTAAGAAATTGTAAAACACCTTAACATTTTTATTAAAACTTTGAATGAGAAGTAACTAAAAGCAAAGAAACTTTGGGTAAACATCCAATTCAACCCCTTAAGTTTACAGAGAAGAAAACTGAGGTCCAAAGAAGGGGAAGTTATATTCACAGAGTCAAACCAGTTAACTGCAGAAGTAGAACCAGAAACCATATCTCTGGAAATAGGAAGTCAATACTTTTTCGTTTACAAATATTTCCTATGTTTTGAGTTTGTATACTTGATAATTGTTAGACAACTTTTCCGTTTTTACTTTCCACCTGCTGGACCCAGTTGCCTCCTGGAGCAACACAAAACAAGACAACTTCCTCTTTGACAAAACAGCCTTTCACATATTTCAAGGTTGCTTTCATGTTCACCCACCAACTTCCAGGATACCCATCTCCAATGATGTCAGTTCATCCTTTGCATGACAAGCTTTCCAGAACCCTCACCATCCTGGTCATTTGTCTCTGAATAGGCTTCCATTCATCAATGTCCCTCCTAAAAGGTGATGCAACAGAGTGCAATGTTGTAGCTATATAGTAGAACAATTACTTTCTTTGATGTATAATCTCTGTTTCCATTACAATAGCCAAGGACTGCATTTCTTTTTTTATCAGCCATATCATAGTGTTAGCCCAGATATTTCACATACATTGTTGTCAAGCCATGTGTTCCTGCATTACTTTCCTAGGGCTGGCATGACAAAATACTAAAGACATCATGACTTAAAGCAACAGAAATGTATTCTCTCATTGTTCTGGAGGATAGAAGTCTAAAATCAAGGTATCAACAGAACCACACTCACTCCAAGGCTCTATAAGAATTCTTCCTTGGTTTGTGGCTACATCACTTCAATCTCTGCCTCTATCTTCACATTGCCTTCTCTTCTCTGTGTGTGTCTCTTATAAAAATGCTTGTCATTGCAATGAAACATAATAAAGAGCCCAGACATAAATCCACACCTGTATAGTCATTTAATCTATGAAAAAGGAGGCAAAAATATGCAATGGGGTAAAGACAATCTCTTCAAGAAATGATGTTAGGAAAACTGGACCACCTTCTTACATCATATACAAGAATAAAATCAAAATGGATTAAACATTTAAATGTAAGACCTAAAACCATAAAACTCCTAGAAGAAAACATAGTCAGTAAAGTCTCTGACATTGCTCTTAGTAATACTTTTTTTCTGATATATCTCCTAGAGTAAGGGAAACAAAAAATTAAATGGGACTACATCAAACTAAAAATGTTTTGCACAGCAAAAGAAACCATTGACAAAATGAAAAGACCATCTACTAAATGGGAGAAGCTTTTGCTTATAATACAACTGATAAGGGGTTAATATCCAAGATTTATAATGAACTTGTACGACTCAACACCAAAAAAAAAATCCAATTGAAAAAGGGCAGAGGACCTGGATACACATTTCTCCAAAGATGGCCAATAGACATATGAAAAGATGCTCAACATCATTAATCATCAGGGAAATGCCAATCAAAATCACATTGGACTTGGAGAAAAGAGAAACTTCATGCATTGTTGGTGGGATTGCAAATTGGTGCAGCCACTATGGAAAACAATTTGGAGGTTCCTCAAAAAATTAAAAATAGAACTACCATATGACTCAGCAACTGCACTTCTAGATATTTTTCCTAAGAAAACCAAAACCTTAATTCAAAAATATATATGAACCCCTATGTTCACTGCAGCACAATTTACAATAGCCAAGATATAGAAGCAACCTAAGTTGCTTCTTCAGTAGACAACTGGATAAAGAAGTGGTACATATGTATGTATGATGGAATATTATTCAGCCATAAAAAATTAAATCTTACCATTTGCAACGACATAATTGACTTAGAGGGTATTATACTGAGTGAAATAAGTCAGACAGAGAAAGACAAATACCATATGATCTCAGCTGTATGTGGACTCTGAAGCAGCAGTCCCCAAACTTTTTGTCACCAGGGACTGGAGCTTCTATGAGAATCCAATACCTGATGATCTGAGGTGGAGCTGAGGTGGTGATGCTAGCACTGGGGAGCAGCTGCAAATACAGATGAAACTTTGCTCACTTTATCTGCTGCTCATCTGCTATGCAGTCTGGTTCCTAACAGGCCATGGACCAGTACCAGTCCATGGCCCGGGGTTTGGGGACCCTTGCAGTAAAGGACAAAATAAATGAACAGGCAAAACAGAAACAACTTCATAGATACAGAAAACATTTTGATGGTTGCTAAATGGGAAGGGGGCCTGGGATCTGCGTAAAAAAAGGTGAAGGGATTAAGAAGTACAAATTGGCAGTTACAAAATAGTCAAGGGGATGTAAAGTACAGCATATGGACTATAATCAATAATATTGTAATATCTATTGTAGTATCGTGCTAGGTGAGTACTGGACTAATCAGGGTGATCACTTTGTAAGTAATATAAATGTCTAACCACTATGCTGTATACCTGAAACTAATATAAAATACTATTAAGAAAAAAAAGAATGCATGCACTGGATTTAGAGCCTACTGAGATAATCCAAGATGTCCTCATCTTGAGATACTTAATCTAATTACATCTGCAAAGACTCTTTTATCAAATAAGGTCACATTCACAGGATCCAGGGATTAAGACCTGGACATCCCTCTTTGGAGCCACCATTCCACCTACTACAGCCTCTTTTTGGAACATGAATGAAGAATTTTTTTATTTACCCATTTTATTTATTGGTGATCTTACTAGGCCATACCAGACTTGTTTAAAAATTGTATCACAATAATAAGATTAAAATGTTTTGCTGATTTTGCATTTGTTTGCTATTGTGGATCTCTAATCACCCATCAAAGATATCTCTTCTGCAGGCTCTCAGAAGAGCTCCCTCCATATGACATTGGAAGGTCTCTGTTCCTATTCTGTCTCCTTACAGGAAGTGTCCACGTCCACAAAGCTGCTGTGAAAATATGAGACTAATACTACCTCTCACCATGGATCCCACTACGTGATTGGTGTCATTCCCCTAAATGTAGGTGCCATTGCAGGAAGACCTCCTCACTCGGTTTCTGTGGTCCCCAATTTCCCTTGTGCTCTATACATCTGAAATAGATGTCATATCATGCCATCTTTCCCTAGTTGAGAGAGACCCTGTGGGCCTAATACCCTGTGTGGCCTGAGCCAAAGGACAACCTGAGTAATAGAGATGTTTGCTCCATTACTCAGGGGTAAGGGCACTGTCACTCTATGTACTTCTCCTTTCATATCACTTGTTCAATATCTTCCTTACCCACTGGTCTGTAGGCTCCATTGAAGGCAATGACTAAATCAGTCTTGTTCATCACTGTGTCTTCGTTGACCAGTACAGTGCCTGCCACACAGCAAGACCCCTAGTACATGTTTACTGAGTGAACAAATGCTGAATGACTGCTGGCGCTAGATCACCTGAAAGTTGTGTGAGTCACCTCTGTTACCCTATACCTGCACAGTTGTCATCCCAAGGCAGCATAGCATAGGAGTTAAGTATGTGGACTCTGCCACTCACTAACAGGGTGACCTTGAGCAAGTCACTGTGTACTACAGGCTCCTCATCTATAGTTGGGTGATGATAACAGTGCCTACATCATATGGTTGTTGTATGGGTAAGCTACATACGTAAAGTGCTTAGAAAAGTACCTGGTACAAAGTAGGCCATATTTAAGCTTGATCAAACAATAACAATTTTAGTTAATGTACCACCAAAGCGAGCTCATAAATAATAACAACATACTCCATTGGTTTATATATTTCCCTCTGCTATATTTGTAAGCTCCCTGAGGGCAGGACCTCTGTCTGGTTTTGCTCTCCATATATTTATGGCTAGCACAGTGTCTAAAAAATTGTATGAACTCAATATTTGTTAAATGAACGAAAAAATGAACCAATAGAACTTCTGTACTCAAAGCCTTTCTCTCTGCTCCTAAAATTAGCCTAATTACTGTCCCTGTGCCTTGACACTTCACTTAAGTGATTTCCTTCCTATGAAGCTCCTTGGTCCCTTTCTCTAGATCTAGACATACTGCAAATTTATCTTACAGGTCTAGACATGATCCCATATCGATGAGTCCTAAAAATAGCACAATTTTAAGTCTGAGTTGGAGTCCTTACTACACTGGTTTTTAACCTAATAGCCCAACTTGCTGACATCTTTTAAATCTTGATTCTATAACCTCTAGGAATAATGCTATCTACAAGCTCTGTGATATCCACAAATTTGATAGGTTTTCCTTTTATGATTTGATTAAAGTTATTGATCCAAAAAAAGAGCTTTGTTTGATTGCAATTCATTATACAACCCTATATATTGAAAACTGTATACAGGACAAACCTAAGTATATACTCATTACAATAACCCATCAATGCTCATGAATGATAAAATTCTAAAAGTAATACCTACTTTATAAATATATGATAAAAACTGAAAAAATGATAGCTGAATGTATGTATCAGGTGGCAGACATTAGTGATTTATACTGCTGAAAAATAGTGAACCCAAGAGTATAATTTGATTGTATGATTGAAGTATCAGAGCCAAATCTTGTGTTTTCAGTACAGTTCAGCAGGATGTGTATTTGTGGGAAAAATTCCACTTAGACTTATATGATAATTAAACTCATGTGAGCCATCACAGGACAGATGGTTGTGCTATTTAAAACAAATTATAACCTTTAAGGATGAACATGTACTATTGAAATCTAAATATAAATTTGCTTTGAATTTTAATTGAATAGTACTATTGTTTAACAGGTGAAACTGATGTGAAGACTTTAGAATTTTTTTTAATAAAGTAACAATACATCTTCAATGACAAAAGTATTGGTCAGGAGAAGATTATTTATACAACTTGTTGATATTTCTGAAAGCATTTGAAAAGCCCTTCCCTGGCTTTTAAATTATCTGTTCTATTGAATAAATTTGGAACTAGAAAGGGATGACAGATTTTTATCTTGTTTTTCTTTTTCTGTGCCTTAAAATTGGCCTATATATAGAATTTGAATAGCAATTTTAACTTTTTTGTCAGTCGTCGAAGTATAATCAAAGGGTTAAGGACCACTGTGTTCACTAGTGGCATGTTTAATACTTAACCCCAAAGACTTTCCTTTTCATCATAAGAAATCTTCTATTTGTTTGAAAACACTATCTAATGCAATGTTTAGATTTTAGTGTTTTTTTAAAAAAATTACTAACTTGCATTAAAATACAATTTTGCATATTTGGAATTTTTAAGGATAGACATAAAAAACATATTGTGCAAATGTAATCTATTAACCTTATTTCATCACTAGTTTGATATGTGAAGCTTAGATATGTTTTTCTTCATATTTATTTAAAAGATATTGCCAGTGGGAAATGAGTACACTTTAATGTTTAATAAAAAATATTCAAAATTATAAACAGTATGATCTCAAAATGACTGGGGCAGGGGGGAAATGCTATAATATTAACCACGGTGGCCACTGAATAATGCAAGTAAGGCTGGGTTTTGCTTTTCTGTTTCTTTATATTTTTCCATAGTTTACATATCTTCTACAATGAATGTGTATTACTTTCATAATAAAGAAAAAATCAGTTATTCTCAAAGATTAAAGTAGAATAAATTTGATAAATTTAATAATCCCATCTCTTTGGTAAGAGCTTTAATCTGAAGTCCTGTTTTAACTTTGCCAGTGAACCCTTTTTACTTAATACTCAAATATACATTGTTGATTTATAAAAACTGCTCAGTGTGCAAAATACGGTGCAAGTGAAGTTCTATGCAGAACACCTGGGCTGTGATATTTCTGTTCATTTACATTTTCATATTCAAACTTGAATAACTTTGGACAGCTTGGCAGGAAATTTCAAGTAGCGATATAAGTGATGTGCTAACACTAGTTCCCAGGGCATTTTCACAGTGGGTGCTTTCTTGGATAACTTTCACTATCCACCTTATCTCTACTCTTCCACTTCTGTATCTTCTGTGTGGTGGCCAGTGCAGTGACTTTCTTCTAGTTCCACTCTCCGTGCCCTAGGTAGAGAGTATGATGATACTACAACAATGCCAATAAATGTTCACAGAGTGTTTGAGAGAAGTAGCAGAAATTCCGATGCATGAGCCTTGATTTCCTAAAAGAATATTCATAAGATGACAAATTGATTAGTACTTGTGTACTTTTAGTACAAGAAGCAAACCAAAAAGCAAACCAAACCCATAAAAATATTTGTTCAAGTGGTGAAAAATATAATCTCAGAAAGATGGTTTAAGAAAATTATTGCATTTCAGACAAAAATCCATTTAAAAGGTTTTATTTTTTCTGCTTGTAATGATGAGATCTACTCAAAATTAAGAAATATCTAATAATATAAATAAGAAAGTCACTTAAGATCCCAACCCCCAGCTAACCATATTCTTCAGAATATTTCTCGATGCAACCTTATACACATAATATGTGTATAACATACATATGTATAATTTTATGTAAATTGAACCATTTTACATACACTATTATAGTTTTTTAGCCATGAAAAGCCATGAAGACCTTTCCATGTTAATTAATTCAGATATTGATTACATTGATTATTTAACCATTCCCTAGTTGATGGCTATTTAGGTTTCTTCTCTTCCCACCCACTATTGTAAATGACATGGCAATGCACTCTGGGCAAAAAAAAAAAATTACACACTTATCAGATTAACTTCTGGTATAAAATCAAAGATTAGAAATTCCCAGGACAAAAGATGTGCACATTTAAAATTTTCTGATACTTATTGACAAACTGTTTCTCAGAAAAGTTGCATCAGTCTGTATCCGCAACAACAGTGAGCTCATTTACCCTCACCATTAAGTATTATCCACCTTTTATAATTTCCAATAGATTGGGGGTTAGCAAACTAGGACACATGGGCCAAACCTAGTCAGCGTAGTCAGCATCTTTACTTTTAAAGGGTTTAAAAAAAAAAGACAATGAAGATTGTGACAGAAGCTGTACTGTGGCCCACAAAATAGAATTTTCTACTTTCTAGATCTTTACAAAGTTTGCCAACCACTGATTTAGAAGAAATAGTGTTTTACTCTTCAGTAGTATTAGCTTTTCTTTGCTTATTTGTGAGTTTAAATATTTTAAACAGGTAGGTGTTTGTATTTCTTCCCTTGTCAATTACTTTTCCTTCATCCATTTTTCTATTAAGTTGCTGATCTTTATTTCCTTCCTTACTTGTAAGAGTTCTTTATATATTAGGAAAATATACATTTTGTCATATATTTTGCAAGAATTTTTCTCTGTGTCAAATTATCATCACACATTACATCTCTTTGCATTGCAAATGAAGCTTTAATGAGTATGTAATCAATGTATGTGTTCAGAGGAGGACAGTAGGTTCTATTTTAGATGCGGTAGTGAAAGGAGTTCTCTGACAAGGTGACATTTTAGCAGATAATTGAAATAATCAAGAGAGGGAGGAGCCCTTTGCATATGTGGATGAAGGAGAATCCTGGCAGTGGGAACAGCAAATGCACAGAGCCTGAGATGGGAGCTCACATGACATATGTGGTCAAAATAGAGAGGTAGGGAGGGATGAGCTCATGTAGAACTTCATAGGCCAAGGTAGGGATGTTGGATTCTATTCCAATTGTGATGGAAGTTTGGAACATTATGAACAGAGTGACATGATATGACTTAGTTTTAAACGGATCAGTTGAGCCTAATTTTATTTTCTATTTTAAAATATGTTTTGTATTTTTTATAAACTAAAAATATGTCCATTTTAAAATATGTAGATAATATAGAAAAGTATAAAGAACTAAGTAAGGGTGACAGCATTTTAATAAACCTTTAAGGTTACACACATGTTCACACACACACACACATATGTATATCTTAAGGTTGGAAGGCATCTTAAAGATCATCTGCTCCACCCCTATACATTTTGAGCAAAAATATTTAACTTTGAATCTGGCAGGCTAGCTCTTTTTAGTGGAAGCTCCCTTTCCCCAGTGTTGTCCTTAGAAATAAAATAATTGTAAGTCCTCTTCCTCTACTGTGATACAGTATATGGTTTATAAAAATGCTTTCCAAGTTTTACTTCAAATCAAGGCTTCTCTACATTTGTAGTTGCTGGCAGCAGGTTGATTTTTAAACATGTCTCCAAATTTTCATGTTTAATTTGAAATGAAGAGCAAGAATGAGTTGGTTCTCAGAGCAGGTAGAAAGACAGGATATGACGTATTATGGTTCCTTTTGGCTCAGGAAAGAGAATGAACAGCGAGTATCTTAAGGACAAATATTTGTGGTAAGAATTTCTTTGCCTTAGGCTAATGTAAGAAATGGATTTTGGCATGAGTGCATAAGTCCTGAAATATTCCTATATAAAATAGCATCCATCATAACCAGCCATGTCCATTTCTGCTACCTTATCTTCTAAATCACTGATTAGATCCTCTGCTTCATCTAATGTATTATTGATTCCCTTTGATGTATTCTTTTTTTCAGTTATTATATTCTTCATTTCTGAATGTTTCTTTTTTATGTTTTCTATCTCCATTTTTCTGTTTTCTTTTTGTTGAAGTTCTCACTGAGATCATCGAGCATCCTTATAACCAGTGTTTTGAACTCTGCATCTGGTAGATTGCTTTTCTCCACTTTATTTAGTTCTTTTTCTGGAGCTTTGTTCTGTTTTTCATTTGAGACATGTGTCTTTGCTCCCCATTTTGGCTGCCTTCCTATGTTTATTTCTGTGTATTAGGTAGGACTCTTTAGTCTCCCAGTTTTAGTAAAGTAGTTCTATGTAGTAGGTGTCCTGTGAGTCCCAGTATCATAGTCTTCCCTGGACACCTGAGCTGGGTGCTCCAAGTATGTCCCCTGTGTGAATTGTATGTTCCCTCCTATTGTAGTTGAGCCTTGCTTGCTGTTGACACATCAATGGGAGGGATTGACCTTCAGGCTGATTGGTTGTGAGGATTGGCCATGCTTACAGTAGAAGAGCTGTTGTGCAGGAGCTGACCGAACTGACTAGGATTCACTTAAGCAGGGCTCTGGTGCTGCCCAGACTGCCCTTTGGGTGTGTCCTTTGTGAAGGTGGTTGGGGAATTCTTTGGTGCAGTCTGAAGCTTGCCACTATTTGTATTGGTTTGGGGACTCTTGGGAGGGGTTGTGTTGCAGGCCATGGTCAATGGCTGCCTGTACCCTGCCCAAGGCTACTTGGTATGAGCTACAAAGTGATGTGCAGATGGTCACCACTTGTGTTGGGCTTGTGGGTACCTGGGAGAGGCTAAGCTGCAAACAGCTAATGCTGGGCTTTGGGCTGCATAGCAAGCAGCACCCTGAGGCCAGATGCTGCTTGTTTGGAATTTGTTAACCTTCAAGAGACTTTAGGAAATTTTACAGCATGAGGCAAGATAGGCTGTTTGTATGGAAAAGTCACTGAGAGTCTCTCAGGCAGATCCACAGATGGGTGGGGCGGGCTCTTGGAATTACTAGGCGATTGATGTTAGCTAGGTTGATGGAGACTCAGATATGGTACACACTTGAGCATGGGGGCTGGGTGAGGGGAGAGCTCAACAAAGGAACAATACTTTCCACCAGTACTTCTGTCTGGGAGAAAGCTGCCCCTCCAGCCTTCGCCCTGAAGCCAGATAATTCAGTTCCTCTTTGTGTGTCCCTGGCACCTTTGGAGCTGCTGTCAACAAAGAAGTCCATGCATGGGTCCTTTAAGAGGAATGCTGGGACTCTAGCAGCCCTTTGTCTCGCTCAGCCATAGTTTCTGCTGGTTTTCACAGCTAGATGTTGTGAGAACTTCTCTTCCTGGCACTGGAACCCTGGACTGGAAAGCCTAGTGTGGAGTAGGGACCCCTCATTCCTCAGGGGATCCTCCACAGCCAATATATACCTCCCTATTTTTAAACACCACTCATTGGTGTGGACCAGCCCATTCCATGTCTGCCTCTCATACCAATCTTGTTAAGGCTTCTTCTGTATATCCTTAGTTGTGGGACTTCTGTTCAGCTAGACTTCAGACAATTCTCAATGATGGTTGTTCTGTAGTTTAATTTATAATTTTGATGTAATCATAAGAGAATGCAAGCATTTATCAGAATGCAGTATTTATCTACTCTGCCATTTCAATCAGAAGACTCTGATATGCAAACAAAAGGCCCAGGGAAGGTTTACTGAACTTGGTTAGAAAGAGGTAGGAAGAGCTGGGAGTAGCTTCATCTCAGAGCTCTCTGTTCTTCCATCTGAGATGTTGTTCTCCAGGCTTGCCACACATCTCTCTAGAATGTCCTTTGTGCTCCTGTGTTTGATCACTATATCCTAGATTCCTTGTCTTCCACTTTCTCGATTTATTCTTCATTTTGGGAGGAATATATTCACTAGTAACTTCCTAAGAAAGATTTATGAGTGATAAGCTTTAAAAATATTATTTGTATGTCTCAAAATATTTAGCCTACCTTCATATTTGTTTGCAATTTTGGCTCAGTAAAGAATTCTAAGTTGAAAAATATTCTCCTTATAACTTTGAAAGTATTTTTCCATTAGTTTATAGAATCCAGTATTGCTATGGAGAAGTTCAATGCCATTTTGATTCTTATGCTTTTATAAGAGACTTATTTAATTTCCCCTCTAGATATTTAGGTTCTTTTCCTATCCTTGGTGTCCTTAAAAATTCATAAGGGTGTGTTTCAGTGTACTTCCTTTTTAAATATTTTGTATTTTATCTCATTTTGCATTCCATAGACTCTTTTAATACAAATACTCATATTCTTTGGTTCTATAGAAAACTTTCATTCTATTATTTCTTTGAAATGCCCCTCCCCATTTTCTCTGTTCTTTTTTTATTGAATTGTAATTGACATATAACATTATATTAGTTTCAAGTGTATGACATCATGATTCAGCATTTGTATACATCACAAAATGATCACCACCAGAAGTCTAGTTACTACCCATCATTATATAAAGTTACACTTTTTATGCTGTTCTTTTTTTCTTGAGCACCTGTGGGATATTAGGCCTCCAGAAATAATTCTCTATGTCTCTTTTCTCTCACTCAACACTGTCAGACAATCCCACTATACTTTCCTAGAAACTCAGTTTTCCTAAGATGACTATTTCATTCCTCCTTTATTTCCTCAAAGTTCCTACATTCATTCCTCCTTCTCCTCTTCCTCACTATCATCTGATGAGTTCAATTCATGACTTCCGAAAGAAAATAGATGCAGGAGCTTAACTGAGGTATGTTAACGAGATTAACACTTGAAGTAGAATAGGGAAGAGAAGGAAGATAGATTGGGCAGAAGTCAAACTGTAAAGAATCCTCAACAGAAGCCTCATCCAAACCAAGAGGAAGTTCTGAAGATGGGATAATTTGTCAGAGTGTGCTCTATCTGGGTCAAGGGAGCTGGACCTTGATATCCTGTGTTGCTCAGTCATTGGATATGGCTTGTCCTTGGTAAGGGCAGTGACCATGGGTTAAGTGGGTCTTTTCAGCTGAGGCAATCCTTGTGGGGGGCTGACAGCTGAGACTTTGGCAGCATTTTCAACAGATGGAAAAATAAATACTTCATTTCTGAAGGGGGATCTGAATGATACATCACAGCTTCTGACACATCAGCCTACCTGCACCTGTCAGTGGTGTACTAGAACTGGCTCAAACCAGCCTGTAATTCCGCACCTCTCTTCCCAACTTAGCATTCAGTGACATCAAATCGGTAGCTTCAAATTGGCCCTGCTGTGGAATTTTTAAAATTTTACCAATTATGTTTAGCTCTAAGAGCTCTCTTTCTTGTTATCTGATTATTTCCTTTTCCTAGTATTCCATTATTGTTTATGGATTATAATCACTTGAATTTTTCAGTGTATAAACAGTTAGCATTGTTTTAAAGTTCTCTATTTTCTGAATTATGTCTGTTACTTCCACGGATACTGTTCATTTACCCATCCATTCATATATTAACTCTTCAAATAAAGGATGAGACATTGTTTTAGGAGATAGTGATCTGATTGTGAACAAGACAGAAAACATCCCTGTCCCAGAGCTTCCATGCTAGTGGAGGCAGTAAGACAAGAAACTAGTAAGTGTGCAAATACTTAATTTAAGGAAGTCATCTTTGCTATAAATGGAAAAAAAATCAGTGTGGTAGATGGACCATGGGTATGTTTTAAATAGAAAAGTCTGGAAAGGTATCTCTGAAGGCCAAATGAACCACTGCAGTGGGAGGCAGCCCCAGAGATCATGGGCTCTGAGAGGAGCATGAGCATGCTCTGTCATAGGAACAGACAGAAAGCTAGTGTGGCTGGACAAAGTGCATCAGGAGGCAGACTGGTATGCAATGAGTTTGGTAAGGTAGAGGGTGGAGCACATCATTTTCACTGTTTATCTTGGTGTCTCTTTGCATCTGGTGACTTGTATCAGTCAGGGTTCTACCAGAGGAACACAACCAGTAGAATGTTTATGTGTACACATACATATATGTATCTATCTTACTATATATAAAAAGACAATCAGACACAGAGACATTTATTTCAAGGAAATGGCTTAAGCAATCTCAATTATGGCAGCATGTAGGTGGGTTTGAAATCAACAGGGTAGGTCTGCGGGGTTCAAACTCAGGTTTTAACGGTTTGAGGGATTTTCTGTTCTGCTGTTAAAGCCTTTCAAAGGATTGTATGAGGTCATCCAGGATTTCAAAGGCAATTTGCTTAAAGTCAACTTATTGCAGATGTTAACAACTCCTATGAAATACCCCAAAGCAACATCTACATTAATATTTGACTGGATGACTATAGTCCAACCAAACTGATATATAAAAGTACCATCAGAATCATTTACCTCAAACATTTACTAATCATTGCCAGCCTGTTCATATTTAAAAATAAGGCCCAGAAGAGCTGATTGAAGAGTTTACAGGTGGAGCTGACAAAGTGGAAGCTTTTGCTTTAGGGTGAGAAAGATGAGGTGTAGAATCATATGATGGAGACCCCTAAATAGCAGAATTTAGAATATTTTAAGGCCTTTCAAGTTCCCCAGAGAAGTCTCTGCTCCTTTGCAAGGTTAAGGAGTGGCTTTGTGTGAATGGGGTAGAAGGTATAAGAGGTGGAGCTGGGGAGGCAGTAGAAACTTTTCTCACACAGAGTCTTTTAGTGAATCTCCATGTTTTTGGCCCAATTCCCTCTCTTGCCTTTTACAGTACCTGGTATCTCCAAATTCCAAGACTTTCCAGGGTTCTTCCAAGCAAATTGGCTCCCTATGATTCATATTTTTCTCTGAGTCCCACACCCACCTCACCTAAGCTACAGCTGTTACATTTAATCATACCTTTGTTCACTTTTGACTTTCCAAATTGTGTTGAAATCTCTTCCTTCAAAGGCCCCTTCCCATTCCCTTCATCTCTGTGGATTTATAAAATAAAAAAAAATCATGTGGCCTTAGAAGAGAAAAGCAATAAATAGTGCATTCCATCTGCAATATAAACCACTCAGGCTAATTTTTGCATGGAATAGCTTTGGTTAAACATTGGGAATCAGGTGTGGAAAAGACTGTCCTTTTTTGCATCCAAAGGGGTCTGCAATAGAAACAGCTAGAAAAAGAGACAGAACTGGTTGTTGAGATCCAGCTCAATGCTACAGACTGTCTAGGTCTTAATTGCTATCCCTGGCCTCGGGCTCCATGGCTTGGTAGAGGTGGTGGAGTTCTCCAACTGCAAGAGTATTGCTGGTCATACCAGAATATCAATATTTTATTAAAAATTGAAATCTGGTTATCATTTCCTTCCCTATAACATGTTCCTCCTGGGGGATCATCTCCCTATTATAACTTTCTTCTCCCCTCCTTCAAGCCTTTTTATTTTGATATTCATACACCATCCTAAGTTTATTCTACCAGAGACCTCTAGAAATAGACCAAGGGTACAAATAGACTTTGAAAGAATGGCTAGATGACTGGAAAACAGAAAAAGATGCTCAAACTCACAAGTAACCCAGAATCAGTCATTTCAACAACAGTAAGAGACCTAGGAAGGGTTTTACACAGAGGGAGTTCCTCAGAACACTTTGAAAATGTGTGTATCTCTAGTTTAAAATTTTAATGTAGGGTATACTTCTTACATCTCAAGATCCGGCTTTTAAAATAACGGTGTTCTAAAGAGAACAATTTACTAGACCTGGGTCATCTTCCCACTCTGGATGTGCGTGGGGGTTGGGTGAGGGGTGAGAGTGGGGTGGAGAGTGGCATCTTGTTGCACCACATGGATTTAGAGTGGGGCAGGGAAGATTTTCTATAGGAATACTGAACTACATAGATTCCGGGCAGGCAAAAACAACAGATACCCCCTACATATATGGCAATAAGCTAGCATGGTGTGAAACTCCATATAGCCCTTTCTATAATCTAATCATATTTAATCTATACAAATTGTGAGGTTGCTATTATTCCTATTTTACAAATGGGGTTTTGTTTGGTAATCCTCTTGCATGTCAATAAACATCCTGAATCCTGCAGAACCTCTCAAAATCAAGTGTAATAAGGACTAAATAAGGATATCTTTATTTTTGTTGTCACCTTCCACTATTGGCATTTCAGAAATTGTGATTTCTCAAAACCTATACCTAATTTACTACAACAAAATAATATTCCCTATTACTCAAATTCCCTCTGCTCTACCTAGGGGAGATAAGATTTATGGATTCAGGCAAATGAGATGAAACCTTATATCACTGTTACTAGAGAGAGGAATTTGTTATAAGGTTAGTTCATCCTTAGACTTCATCAAAACACATTAGCAAAATCCCAAAGGACCTTATTTCTGAAGATGTTAGTTTTCATTGTAAGGTCTGTGGCAAGGACCCTGAAGACTGCGCTATAGAGCAACTCAGTATAAATGAATCTGAATGTGCTGTACAAATTGGGGAATTTTGAGTCATAGCTATGCATTTTCTTCAGCCCTGAGAAACCATGACTTCATTTAGTTTTCTTTCAAATAAGTGTCCACAGTAAAATTAAAAGACTGTTGTTCATCTGTTATTACTTTATTCACCCATTTGGTTAACCTACATTTTGAGTGCCTACTATATGCCAGGCCTGGAAGATAGCGCTTAATAAGACAATGCTCCTATCCTTAAGGACCTCAGAACCTATCTAAAACATTGATCTGCAAGCAATTAGAACACATGATGAGAATCAGCATGAAGGAGATAAGAGCAAGAGACATGAGAGAGGGTATCTGGCTCAGAGAATGTGGCAAAGCTTCACAGAAGAGGTAATAATTTTGAATGACTGTGTGATTAACCATCCTATGGATGACACAGAAGCAGCCCAGTTTCTCCTATCAATTTGTTTGTCAATCTATCTCTATCTATCATCTATCATCTATCTATCATCTATCTAACCATCCAACCATTCAATATTTTTCCAGTATTTTTTTTCAAAGCTCACAGATGGCATGTAGTTGAGATTATACTGCATATTTTCTTGCATACAGATAATCCAATTAACAAAAGATCACAAATGCTTTCTTGTGTTCTTAAAGATTCTTAAAGAATATAATTTTTAAAATTGGACTTTTTAAGATAATTATAGATTTATAAATAGTTGTAAGAAATGATACAGAGAGATCTCACACACCTTTATCCAGTTTCCCCAATGGCAATATCTTGCAAAACTATAGTACAATATCACAACCAGTATACTGACATTGATATAATCAACATACAGAACAGTTCCATCATCACAAGAGAATATCATTTTTAATATTTGCTTTATAATCCATTTCATGGATGTATTATATAATATTAATCTTGAAATGCAGATTGCTTTCTATTTGGAACTATAATAAATAATGCTATAAAGAACATTCTTGTATATAAATCTTTACCAAAATCTCTGACTTTTTCTGTAGGGAAAGTTCCTTGAAGGAGGTGTCTTGAGTCAAAAGATATGTACAGTTTAAGCTTCTAGTACTGATTACCAAATTGCTTTCCAGAATGGTTGTACCAACTTACACTCCTGCAGTGCATGAATGTGCTTGGCTCACCACATTAACCAATGTTGAGTATTTAAAAAATTTTTGTCAATTTGATGAGTGAAAAATTATATCCTGGGATCCTTTGGTTTCTTTTATAATTATTGAATTACATGTATACATATGTAGGTATATGTATATATTAGATTAAGTTTTTTCCTCCTGAAAGTTATCTGTTCCTATCTTTTGATCATTTTATTGCATTTCCTTATTAATTATAAATATTATTTATATGTTAAGGATATTTTAAACTTCTTTTGCATTTTATTTTATTATTAGTTTCAAATATATAGTATATTGGTTAGACATTTATATAGTTTATGAAATGATCCCCCTGATTACTCTATCTCCCCTCTGGCTCTACATATAGCCATTACCTTACTGCTGACTACACTTCCTATGCTGTGCTCCCCATCCCCGTGACCACCTACTGACTACCAATTTGTACCTTTTTAACCCTTTACCGCTTTCTCCTAGCCCCTCCACTTCCCTTCCCTCTGGCCATCAGCAGATTGTCCTCTATATTTGGAGTTTGTTTTTGATTAGTTTGTTCTTTTTGTTCCTTAGATTCCACATATAAGTGAAATCATATGGTATTTATCTTTCTCCGTCTGACTTATTTCACTCAGCATAAGAACCTCTGGGGCCATTCCTGTGGTTGCAAATGATAGGATTTCATTTTATATGGTTGCATAATATTCCTTTGTGTACATGAACCATAATTTCTTTATCCAATCATCTGTTGATGGGCATTTAGTATGCTTCCATATCTTGGCTATTGTGAATGGTGCTGTCGTGAACATAGGGATGCAGAGGGCTTTACAAATTATTGTTTTGGTTTTCTTTGGATAAATACCTAGAAGTGCAATTGCTGGGTCAAAAGGTAGATCCATTTCTAATTTTTTGAGGAACTTCCAGACTGTTTCCCATAGTGGCTGTACTATGGGTGTTAAGGATATTTTTAAGTTTTATTGAAATACCATGGATTTTACTAATTTAAACTGTACAATTCAATAGCTTTTAGTATATTCACAGAATTGAGCATCCATCAGCATGTTCAATTTTAGAACATTTCATTACTCTAAAAAAAGAACTATAGTCCACTTAGCTGTTACCTCCAATCCATCCATTTTCCCCATTCCCTGGCAACCACTATTCGATCTCTATATTGCCTATTCTGGACATTTCATATAAATGGCATTGTAACATGTGTGGTCTTTTGTGACTGGTACCTTTCCCTTAAGTATATTATTTTCAAGTTTCATCCATGTTGTAGCACATATCAGAATTTCATTCCTTATTAAAGCCAAATAATAGTTCATCTCCATTCATCTGTTGTTAGATATTTAAGTTGTTTCAACGTTTTGGCTATTATGAATAATGTTGCTATAAACATTTGTGTACAAGTCTCTGTGTGGACACATTTTCATTCTTCTTGGGTAGATACGTGGGGTGGAATTGCTGTGATAACTATATTGAACGTTTTTTGAAGAACTGCCAAACTATTTTCCATGGTGACTGCAATATTTTACACTCCCATCAATGAATAAGGGTTCTATTTTTGTTACATTCTTGCCAACATTTGGTACTGTCTGTCTTTTTTTATTATAACCATTCTTGTGTGTGTGAAGTGGTATTGCATTATGGTTTTGACTTGCAGTTACTTGATGGCTAATGATGTTGAACATCTTTCCATTTATTTCTTAACCATTGTACATCTTCTTTAGAGACGTGTCTATTTAAGTCCTTTTCCCATTTTTAAAGTTCATTTATTTGTCTTTTCATCTTAGAGTGGTAAGAGTTCTTTATATATTCTGGAGTAGACTCTTGTCAGATATATGATTTCCAAACATTTTTCTCCCATTCTGTGAGTTGTCTTCTCATTTTTTCTGATAGTATTTTTTGATGCACATTAATTTTTTTAAAACAATAAAATCTAATTTATCTTTTGTTGCCTGTGCTTTTGGTGTGATATCTAAGAAACCATTGCTCAATTCAAGATCATGAAGATTTATGCCTTTGTTTTCTTCTAATAGTTTTGTAATTTTAGGTCATTGATCTATTTTGAATAATTTTTGTATATGATGTAAGGTACAGGTCCAACTTCATTCTTTTGTACATAGATATCCAGTTGTCCCAGCACTCTTTGTTGAAAATAATATTCTTTCTCCATTGATTTGTCTTAATTGCCAATTTCACTCTCCAGACACCAGCACTGTTAGCGTTTTATATCTTTCCCTACCATTTTCTATGCATGTACATATGTATAGGATTTTAAAAAGTGGGATCGAACAATAAATATTGTTTTTCATTTTACTTTTTTTACTTGAAAATATAGCAGGGTGTCTTTCCAATATGGATCAACTGCATACTTTTTTATTATGCTAAGTAAATCCTTCTCCATCCCATGATTATAAAAATATCCTCTGATATAGTCATCTAGTATTTTTATAGACTGCTATTCTTATTTATTTTTAACTTAAATTGTTGTAAAAGAACAATGACTGTAGCATCAGTGGAATTCTTAACATCATCTTGTCCACAACAGAGCGGGCACTTAAAAGTGGTTGCTCCTCTGCCCTCTACACATATTCAAGTGAGGGGCTGGCAAATATTCTGCCTTTTGACTTGACACATTCAGACAGAGCTTAAATTGGCGAGAGGAAGAAAGGGAGAAAGGGAGAAAGGGAGGCAGGGAGGGAGGAAGGGAGGGAGGGAAGGGGGGAGAGAGAGAGAGAGAGAGAGAGAGAGAGAGAGAGAGAGAGAGAAAGAGAGAAAGAGTTGCTTCCCTACACATTCTTACCTTTTGTGCTTTGTGCAGACCCATTCTCCTCAGGTGTAAATAAGTGATTCTCCATAGAGTGTTTTAAAATATCCATTTGGAATGATTGGCCTATATAACATCAGACCACTCTCCTGACAGAGTATTCTGAAAAGGATAGGATTAAAGAAAGAAGTGGCACTTGAAATTCCCATAAAGACTTCTAGCACTGGAGCAAAACTGGGCAAATCCTTGTGGTACTGACTCGGTTTCAGACTTGCAGTTTAAATGTTGACACTCCCTGGCCTCTTCTCAGCCACTGCAGCTTCCTGGGCAAGGCTCCCGCCCCTTTCTAAGACGTGTGAGTGATGGCAGCCCAGGTGTCCATATAGGAGGCTTTCTAGGACTCCAGAGTTTGAGAATCAGGGATCTGGAGGGCACAGAAGTTAGCATCCCCAAGAGAACGGAATGAGAGTAAGAGAGTGAGAGTGAGAGTGAGAATGAGAATGAGAGAGAGTGAGAGAGTGAGAAAGAGAGAGAGAGAGAGAGAGAGAGAGAGAGAGAGAGTGAGAGAGAGAGAGAGTGCGTGTGTTCGCATTGGGGGTGGGGAGGTCATATTCCGGCTTCAGCACAGGCCATTTCAGACTGTCCAGGAGGGCTGGTCTTCTCTTGGCGCCGGCAGGGACAGCAGCAGTCCTGGAAGGCCACCTGCTTGTGCCCGCACTGAATAACTCCCCCGCGCGGCGAATCTTTGCCTGGCCAGTGAGGGCCGGGATGCTAAGGAACCGCGAAGACTTGCAAGAGTTGCCATGGGAGTGCGAGGCCGGGCCGGCTCCTCCCACCACGTGTGCTCGCCTAGCCCGGCCTTCCCTCCCTGACAATGGGCGACGCCACAGGGGTTCTCCCTTTTGGCTACTTGAGCCCCTCCTCCACATCCCCGCCTCCTCCCATCCTCCTAGAAACTAAGCGGGGGCGTGTATCCTCACCCTAGAGGAGTTGCCTTCACGGTGGCGGCGGTCAGAAGCACTCCACCAGGGCCCGAAACTCCGAGCAAGTTACCGGGCTCCGGACGCTCCACGTTCTCCGGCCTCCAGCGTCCCTGACCCCACTAGCGGGCTCGGGCAAGCAGGCAAGCTGGCTGCGGCGGGGCCGAGCGGGGCGGGCTGCAGGACCCTTCTGGCGGTCCGTGGACGCGCAGGGGCGGACGCGGGGCGGAGTTCGCCGGGCGACGGCTAGGGTGGCGGTCCCGGTCCGGACTCACGCGTGCGGATGGCAGCGTAAGACTCCCGGCTCTACCTGGGTTCGCCCACGCTAGTCCCGCGGCACGTGCTTCAGGCCCCCGCGCAACGGATCTCTGTGCTGGGCGGCAGGACCCTGGGCCTGCCCCTGAACAAGGACCATTGCACGTTTGTGTCGACTGCCCAAGCGATTCCTCTGCAGGTGGACATGGGCATGGCTCTGCAGCGCCTGAGGATTACCGAGAGGAACGGCAAGAACTACCTCTGCTTCCTGCAAACGGTCTTCGTCTCAGGTAGGTGTCCTCTTGCGCGCGCCGCCCGGCAGCCCTGGCTCCTGACTAGCTCACTCGCGCGCTCCACTCCTCACCCGCTCCCTCCCCAGCCCGCCGAGCCGGCGTGCACACTTTGTCTTCCCTCGACCCCCGCGCACGCACACCGGACCCCACTGCAGAGGCGCTCCCAGCTCCCGTTGTTCTTCTGCGCGCCGCCGCTGCGCTGCAGGGTGCACCTCTGTCTCAGCTCTGTCCCTCAGGCGCACCGTGAGAAAGTGCGGGCGGCAGGGTGAGGGTGTCTCCGTGGTGGCTGGTTCAGGTCCCCTCTCCACTCCTCACCCGCTTCTGTGTGTCACTGGAGCGATGGGGATAGACGGTATCTTCCAACTGCGCTGCCCGCAGAGTAGAAGCCGGCCTTGTAATATTCCCCGAATGTTGGAAAAGCGAGAGGCGGGGGTTGAAAAATACGTGCGGGGAAACGAGTCCAAAAAAGCGCTGGGATTTTGAGACGGCTGCAGCGCAGTTGAAGGGGGAGTTTGTAGAGAAGCGGTGCTGTCGCGGATTCGGGCTTTCACCCGACTAGTCTATCTTTTCAGCTTGGTCCATGCGCTTCCTGCCTCGTGGGGTCCTCGTTACAAAGGCAGAAGTTTTTATCTGAAAACGCCAACTCACAAAACCTTTAGTGCCATTGTCGCGGTTCAGGTCAGGGGTGTGAGTGATGTAACGGAGGCTCGGTCACTTGCCAGCCGGGATGTACACGCATTTACTCATTCGGAGGGGCTAAGCTTTGGGGTTGGTTCTCCAGACTTTGCAGCACCGAGGACATCAGTTCCTTTGGGACCTTGCAGAATGGGGTGCGGGAGCAACCCTAGAACAGAGTGCAACTCTGGGACCTTAAGTTCAACCATGGCTTTTCAGACAAGGCTGCGAGGTACTGCGATTAGTGGACATGTCTTCCTCTGCTCCCATTGTCGTTTTGGTTTAGCAGGTGCTAAGCCTTGCAATGGAAGTTTTTGGCATCCGAAAAATGAATTGATGGCAATTTTCCTCAAATGAGGTCGCCACCACACGTGGTCTAAATAGTCCTCATTATTTAGGGCTATCCACCAATCCAAAAAAAAAAAAAGGCAGACCCTCGTTTCCTGGGCATTAGGGCACATCACAGCACCTAAACGACACTAGTTGCTGTGTGGTGTTTTTACACAGGCTTGCAGTACTTTTCTGCCTTTCAGCATTTTTAGCAGCGACTTCTACCTCCGTGTGGACCAACAGAGTGTCCTGGAAGTGTTTTTTGCCTATGCTGTTAGAACATACCCAGTAACTTGTGAAAAGGATTTCTTGTATTAAAAAAAAAAATATGTTCATATATTTAAAAATGTGTTAACAAAGCTTTTCATTATGGTACAGAACTTTCTGAAAGATCATTTCAATAATGACTATAGACCACTCACTCCCAGAAACATGCTACAGTGTGATAAGCTAATTACACGTGCTCATGCAGGATCTGCTGTGGAGCAGCGGGAAGAGGGAAGGATTGACTCCATTTAGGGAGTTAAGGGAAGGCTTCACGGAAGGGGCCATGCCTGAATTGAATCTTCAGGTATGCATACCAATTTCTAGGCGGACTGAGATGGTGATAGAGTGTGGTAAGGATACGTAGAGAGGTATTCTAGGCAGATGATAAAATAAGATGTGCAAAAACAAGGAGAAAAGCCACAGCATAGTTGGTTTGGTGATTTTTTTTTAATGGTTAGAGTGCAAATTTCGGAAAGTACAAATGAGAGAAATTTGGAGAGGTAGGCAGGAGCTGGGTCAAGCAGAGCCTTGTAAGTAGCATATTAAAGGGCTTTATTTGTAAGGCAATGGGGAGCCATCGGAGTGTTTTAAGTGGGAGAATAGAGCAAGGCTGCTGCATATGGTTGTGCAGGTTGTGCCGTACAAACCCTTAGGGGCTCCATTCATACAAACTGGCCCCATGAATGATGGCCTTGTTGGGGTTGTATGGTGCACAATGCGCATGGTGATCAGCAGTGGCAATGCATGATGGGGCTTCTAGCTTTTACAAATATCACTCCGATAGTTGTGTAGAGGACAGACACAATGTGTGGAGTATGCATCAGAGAGGAAGAGGAACAGAAGTAGAGTGGCCAGTTAGAAAGCTATTGTAGAAAGCAGGGCAAGAGTGAGTGAAGGCATTGATTAAAAAGTCGGTTCTCCGAATGGGGTAAAGGGGAGATGTGTGAGGAATTGAGGGTAAAATTGATTTGATTTAGTGGCTAAGTGTGAGGTTTGAGAGACATGGAAGTAGAGCAGGTTAATTCTAGGTTTTTGATTAGGGCGGCTGGGCAGAGAGAGATGTCATTAAGGTAGGATATGGAAGAGGAAGAGGAAATTTTAGGTTCAATTTTGGGTATGCGGTTTCTGTGAAACATTCAGAGGGAGCTGACCAACAGGTCTGGAGCTGAGAAAAAAATCTTACTTGTTACTCTTACCTGTAGTGTCCATTAAACAACTGTTACTGAAGTTCTTTTATTAAATCTACTTATATGGGTTATTTTGATAACTCAGAAAGTTGAGCATAGAAGTAGCCACATTTACTATAAAATTACATTTTGAATTTGCCCTTAAATAATGTTTAAAATAATGTGTTTTTTTTTTTGCACTGTCTTTACCTGATGATGGAAAAACAAGGAAAAAAAGAAATGTTTTGCATTCCTTGCAGGACAAAAGAATGTAAACTATACTGATCTACCTAAGGTAACTGCAGATAACTCAGATAAGTAGTTGTGAAAACTACTGTTCACTGCAAATTTTATTTTACCAGAGCTTAGCTCAAGATGTGTAAATCTCAGCAAAGTTCATTCTTCAGTATACATTACAGCATGACATAAAATGCACTCTAGTTGTGATGGGTAATTTACTGGGTAACACTATGCTTGGAGTTGTTTCACATAACTGATTTTATGGATAACTAAGGTTCAGCACTTTTAGTGCTTGATTTTTTCCCCCCAATTCTCTAGCCATTTTGGATTGAAAGCTATTCAAAAAGATTATTTGCCTTCCTCACTCTTGAACCTGGAAATACTTGCATCCTTTCTTAATGACTCAAGATTATCCTTATAATAGTTATTTTAATGTGATGTATATAGTGTTGCTTCAAGGTCTCCTGAACTGCAGAGGGCTGTTTGTCGCTACATTATATTGGACACAGATTGTTCTGCCTCTTAATTTGTAATGCCTGTTTTTCTAATCTCTATATATTCCTCTCTCTATTAGCTGTCATTTCTTACTGCTGCTATTTTAGTGGTTTCTGCCAACTAGCATTTACTGTCTAATCCTATATGCTCCTTCTGATGTGCTGTTATGAAGTAGAAAATAATACAACCAAACTTGTTCCAATTGTCTGCAAAATATGAGTAAAAGACTGAATAGGTCTGTGGTAGTCTACTAGTCATGTTTATGAACTTTAGTGTGGACTCTGTGTTGTCTATTTTGATGGCATAAAAGATTTTTATTTTCTGTATTTCTAGTTCTTAAGTTGTGTTCTGGAGAATACTGTTAAATAAGTTATCAGTAAAACATGGGTTCTCTTGTAAATTGAGGTCTTACAATATATGAAATTGTAATATTTTACTTTTGTGTAAAAGAAACAAATATGTATTCAAAATCAATCAGAAAATCAAGATGCATTTATTCATTGCATTTCTCAGGCATGCGTGTCAGTGCTTGGCACTAGGAAGCACTTCAGTCTTAGAAGTTGCCCCCAAGGGTTGAAAGCAAATGTCTCTGTACACCATCTTCTCAGGCAAGCATCCTCTGAAGGCACTATAACCTGTACTTCACCTGCCCCAGGGCAAAAGCAGAGGTCAGTCCCCATAAGAGGAGAAGCCTCTTATCTGATTGCTACAAAGGTGAGTATCCCTTTCTATTGCTGCCAAGGTCTTGTCCCAGAGGCAGTTGGCTCCTGGCAAGAGACCAGTATCACTAACAGAATGTCCTTCCATTTGTTTTTCACCCAAACCTTCCCCTCATTGTACATGTATGACATATGTAAGTGTGTGACTGACTTCTAGTTACATTTGGCACTGGGAAGGTGATATTCAGCAAAGACCTAAAGGAAGTGAGGAAGTCATGAGGGGTATATGAGTGGGGGAGTGTTCCAGGCAGAGTGGGCAGTTGCTGTCAAGGCCTTGAGATGAGAGAATACTGACAAGTTCAAGGAACAGGAAGGGGACCAAAATGTGGTTGAAGCAGTGAATACATTCAAGTATATGTGAGCACGTGTGCATGCATGCTTGCATGTCTGTGTGCATGTTACATGTGTGTGTGCATATCTGTAATGAAGCCAGAGAGGTGATGGGTTTGGATCATACAGGGCTTGGTAAGGACTGTGGCTTTTACCTTGAGTCTGATGAGAAGCTATAGAAAGGTTTTGAGGAGAAGAGTGACTTACAACCTTCCTGATGTTGTATGGAGAATAGGCTAAATGTAGGATAAAGGTTAAAGCAGGGACACCAGTTAAGAGGCTATTAGGATTGATGATGGTGGTTTGAACCTGAGAGGTAATAATAGAGGTGGTAAGCAGTGGTCAGAGTCTGGGTATATTTTGAAGGCAGAATCCAAAGGAATTGCCAGTGGTTTGGCCATGTTGGTAAGAGAGGAAAAGAGTGAAGGATGATCTTAAGAGTTTTGACTTGAGCAAGTGGAAAACAGGAATTGTCATTAATGGAGATGGAGATGCCTGCAAGGGGAGTGGGTTTGTGGGAAATTCAATGAAGATCTGAAGTTTGGTTTGGACCTGTTAACTTTTAGGTGCTTATTAGCTTTTGATGCAGAGATGTCGAGTAGGCAGTTGGATATAAGAGTCTGACTTTCAAGGAAGGGATCTAGGCTGAGGACATAAATTTGGGAGTCTTCAGCCTTATAGTTGGTATTTTAAGCCTTGATGAGTGAGTATAGAGATCAGTAAGAAGAGACAGTTGTTTGTGTCCCAACAATGAAGACTCACGGATGACCTATGTCTCTTCCCCAAAGCAACATTTATTTGGGGAGGAGGAAAAGCACAAAGTGGAAGCAGTGCTCCCACTTTGATAAATCATTTCTGTGGTTTGTTGTTCAAATGTTTATGCTGTCAGATTTGCTTACAGGTCACTTTGACTCCTGTTCCTTTGCTCACAGTCTGGAACCAACGTAATCAGCCTGGGGATGAAGAAGATGTCTATGTTTAAAGCTATCCAAAGAGAGAAGCTACAACTTCAGTGTTAAATGATCTTTCTTTATGGGTACAAGAAATCTGTAGTTTATTCATTTCCAGCTTAAATTCATGCTGCAGATGAATCACTTCCCATATTAGCCTTTCTTCAGTAGAAATGTTAAGCAGCCACTCTTATTTTCCAGTTAAACAGATCTTTATTTAATTACATCCTATAATTTTCAATATATATTATAGTTTTCTTTAAAAATTATATTTTAATTGAAAAATAAAATCTTATTGCAAATTGAAAAGAAGGACCGTTTTACATTCACAGTAAAGTTTGGGGCTTATGAAATAGTTGAATTAGCAAATATAGTGACATTTTAATATCTTGAAATTTAGTCTTAAAGGTAGGTTGTCTTCTTTCTGACATTCTTTGAAATATTAATTATATTGTCAGTCACCTCTGCCATGAAGAAATTAAGTCGGCTGTTAGCCCTGCCAATGCTGAGAAAGTAGACTTTTTAGCAGCAATTATAATTTACATTAGTGTATTTGTCTCTGGAAATTTATGAGCCAGAAACTTTATGGAGATTATGTCTGCTCTGTTTTCAGATACTTTTTTTACATTAATATGGAAAGGAAGGTGAGCCACTCCTAGCAAAGGGGAACAGAAAAGAGTTTTGTTAACAAGAGGGCAAATGGGAGAGACAGGATCTCATTTTAGTTTTTAAAAACAGCTTTATTGAGATTAATTCAAATATCATACAATCAGCCCGTTTAAAGTATACATTTCAGTGGTTTTTAGTGTAATTACAGAGTTGTGCAATCATTACAAGTTTAGAACATTCCCATCATCCCCACAAGAATCTCCTGTACCCATTAGCCTTACCCATTAGCTTTCACTCCCCATTTCCTCCCAGCAGCCCTTCCCACTAGCCCCTGGTGGCAAATAAAACACTTTCTATAAATGTGCCTATTCCGGGCATTTCAGATAAATAGAATCATATAATATGTGATCTCTTGTGACTGACTTCTTTCACTTAATTTAACCTTTTCTAGTTACATTCCTATTGTAACACTTGTCAGTACTTTATTCTTTTATATTGCTGAATATCACTGCACTGTAAAGATGTAGACCACATTGTAATTACCCATTCTTCAGAAGATGGACATTTGAGTTGTTACAACCTTTTGGCTATTATGAGTAATGTTGTTATGAACATGCTTACATAAGTTTTTGTGTGGACATATGTTTTCATTTCTCTATGTATCTGGGAGTGGAAGTGCCAGGTTATAGAGAAACTGTATGTTTAATCTATTGTGGAACTCCCAGACTATTTTCCAAAGCAGCTGTACCATCTTATATTCCTACCATCATTGTATGAGGGTTCCAATTTCTCCATATCCTTTTCAGGATTTGTAAATGTCTTTTTGATTCCAGACATCCAAGTAGGTGTGAAGTGGTTTCTCATTGTGGTTTTGGCTTGTATTTCCCAGAAGTACTAGTGATGTCTAGAATCTCTTCATGTGCTTATTGGTTATTTATATACCTTTTTTGGGTAAATGTCTATGCAGATTCTTTATACATTATTAAATAGGGTTATTCTTTTTACTGTTTAATTATAAGAGTTTTTTATATAGTCTGGATTCAAGGTCCTCATCAGATATTTGACCTGCAAATATTTTCTCCCATTTTGTGGGTTGTCTTTACATATTTTTTATTTTAAGACTTTGTTTTCCATTTTTTTTAATTGAGGTATAATTGACAATATCACATTATTTCAAGTGTACAATATAATTATTTAATATTTGTATATATTGCAAATTATAACAAGAAGTCTATTTCACATTCATCAGCATAGTTTAAAAAGTTTTTTTGTGTTTGATGAGAAATTTTAAGATCCGATCTTTTAACTTTCAAATATGCAATGCGATATTGCTAACTATAATAACCATTCTGTATGTTACCTCCTGTGACCTTTGTTTTGTAACTGGAAGCTTGTACCTTTTGACCCCTTTCATGCATTTCGCCAAACAGGCCCCAACCAATAATCTGTTCTCTTTTTTCTTTATCTATGAACCGGTTTTTGTTTGTTCATTTTAGATTCCACACATAAGTGAGATCATATGGTATTTATCTTTATCTGATATTTCATTTAGCATAAAAACTTCAAAGTCCATCCATGTTGTGACAAATGGCTACATTTCAATCTTTTTTTATGGCTGAATTATAGTCTATTGTGTATATGTATGTATATATGTATCTATATGTGTGTAAACACATCTCACAACTTCTTTATCCATTCATCATCACACTTAGGTTGTTTCCATATCTTGGCTATTTTAATTATGCTGCAATGGACATGGTGGGGAAGATATATCTTTTCTAGTTAGTGCTTTTGTTTTCTTCCGATAAATACCCAGAAGAGAATTGCTGTTTCATATGGTAGTTCTATTTAAAAATTTTTGAAGAATCTCCTATTATTTCCATAATGGCTACAGCAATTTACTTTCCCACCAATAGTGCTAAGGGTTCTCTTTAATCTATGTCCTCATCAGCAACTTGTTACTTCTTGTCTTTTTGGTAAGAGTAGCCATTCTAACAGGTTGTGAGGTGATACTGTGGTTTTCATTTGTATTTCCCTGATGATTAGCGATATTGAGCATCTTTTTATGTACCTGTTGGTCTAATTTTTTCCCTTGTTTCCTGCGCTTTTGGTGTTATATATAACAAAATATTGCCTAATTCGAGGTCACAAAGAGTCAAACCCATGTTTTTGTCTGAGTTTTGTAATTTTAGCTTTTACATTTAGGTCCTTGATCTATTTGCTGTTGATTTTTGTGTATGATGTGAGTTAGGATCCAACTTCATTCTCTTGCATGGGAAATATCCAGGTGTTTCCAGAACCATTTGTTGAAAAGAATATTGTTTCCTCACTGAAATGTCTTGGTATCCTGGTTGAAAATCAATTGACCATAGATGTAAGGGTTTATTTCTGGACTCTCAATTCCCCCTACCCCCAACCTTTCTATAAATCTATTGTTATACCTGTTTCACATTGTCTTGATTATTGTTGCAGTGTACTAAATTTCAAGATTGGGAAGTATGAGTTTTCCAACTTTGTTCTTTTTCAAAATTATTTTTGGCTATTCTGGGACCCTTGCATTTCCATATTAATTTTAGGGTTAGCTTGTCATTTTCTGCATAAAACTCTAACTGAGATTTTGCAAGGGATTGCATTGACTCTGTAGCTCAATTTAGGGAATGTCCAAACCTCCTTTTTATAGTTGTACAAATTGAGGTTTCTACACATGTGAGATATTTACATTAAAGGTATTTGGGAATTATTTACCATAATGCAGTATGGCCCATTAGTGCTCATTTTAGATGGTTATTCACCTATAGTTTTTTTATGAGTTTTGAAGGATTATAATATGTTAAATATTTCCTATCATGAGAATTTTCTAGAGACTCTCCTAAAAACTTAAGAGGCAAAAAAGGAAATATCCACAAGAATTCTCCCAAGGAAGAACAAAAGCACAAATGAAGACAGAAACAACAAAATATTAATCACTAACTCATTTGCCTTAGTGGTTGTGATTCAACATTCGGCATGCCAGTCTGTGTGGGACTAAGGCAGGATAACAGGGAAAATGAGAGGCACGTGTTTTGATACTACATTGACCAGGAATCTGCAAAGACCTTTCCAGGCTGGACAAGACCGTTTGTCAATCAAGTGTGTAATCCCCTTTTCTATGGCAGGAGATGTCTTTTAGAAAATAGTTTGCAGAGCTGAACAGATAAGCTTGGGCCAACTCTGCTGCGGATTTGCTGATGCTTTAAGCGGGAAAAACATTTATATATCCCGATTTTTACATTCAGTAAATCACCACATATGCATTTCTGTTTGTGGAATGATTCAGATCCTTTCAAACACTTACATGTGTTGGGTTTCTGAATAATGAATTCATTAGGCTGTGATTGTTAGGCAGCTTCCTAAGACAATGGCAGCTCCTGCTGCTGTATAAGGAAAACCTGCTGTCTCCATTGAGTGGTTTTTAATCTGAAAGAGGGAGGAAGGAAAACTTTCCATAGCCTCGCTCTTAATTAAGCACCTCCCAGAGACAGAGAGGCCCAGCAACCTGGGACACCAGGCTCTTGGATGGAGGTCATTTCCCTGTCATTTCCCACCTGCTGCACCTCAATTTTCTCATGTACTTTTTGGCCTTCCCCCTTTCATCTCTGTCTCTCTCTCCTTGGTTTCTCCTCTTTATTTCTTTTTTGCCTAATGTGTTACATATTTGTTTTTTCTGTGTGTGGCTTTTTTTTTTTGGTAAGGCAGAATCTTTTATTTTCTCATTTTCTTAAGTTTTAAGATTAAATTATTTATATGTGATCTTTGCAAAACATCTAAACAATACACATGTCCATAAACTAATAGGTGAAAGTCATCCTTGTGCCTAGCCCGTTCTTACTCTCTGCAGGAAAGTGCTAACAGCTTCAGTTAGTGCCAAAGGAACTTTTCTGTGGATATAGATATAGTTGTTCCACTCAAAAACATGGATTGATCACCTATATGCTAGACACTGTTGGGATATTTCAGTGAGCAAAAGAGACAAAAGTCTGTGCCTTCAGGGAGCTTATTTCTAACTCATGAGAGCAACAATAAAGAATCCACATGCATCTAGGTATTTTACCAATCTGGGATTGTGCCCCATATGTTGATCTATGACTTTGAATGTGTTTATTTAAAAGATGATTTCATTATGAAATTTTTGATACAAGAATATAGGAAACAGAGTATATAATATAAAATAATTTTGTTATGTTGTTTAAAACTTTTCCTTTCATAGAGTACAAAGAGGCTACTGCATCTTTTCAGCACAAAGAAGGTATTTGCTCATTTGCTAATTCTTAGTGGGCTTATAGTTTAAATCAACCCATGGAGAAGCTTATTTATTTAAGAATGGTGCATTCTTTACACAGTTGTTCACACTGCTTATGTCTGAATAAGTAGAAAAATTTTATTCTTTCCTTTTTGTACTTCCTTGATATAGAGACCACCTCCAGCTACTTAGGAAATTAGTTAACATTAAAGTCAGATTCTAATTCATATATTATTTAAGAAGTGGATCAGTGTTTATCTGAAGTATATTTATGGATGTAAAGAGATAATGCCTTTAAAATAAAAATATCAGTGTCACCATTATTAGTTTAATTTATTGACATTCAAGTGATCTCTTGCTCAATTAGCAAGAAGCAGAAGTTTGAATTTGAAAAATCTAATTATTACTTCCCAACCCCTCCCAAAACAGTTTCATAAAAACATTTTCTTCACTGGAAATCAAGTTTTAAAATCAAGTTACATATATACTTTAAATGTGTGTGTATGTATGTATGTGTGTATGTGTGTGTGTGTGTGTGTATACACATATATACATATATATTAAATACATCTTTCATATATTACAATTATATACTGACTTCATTTTTAATAAGTTGCTGGTAACTATCTTTGTAAAGCTTCTAGGCAAAATAGAAAGGTTGTAGATGCTACTGAAATATTACTTTTGAATAACTTTGTGGATATTTTTGTGCCAGAGATGTCTGGTAGTGGTTGGGCTGCCCTTTCAAATATACTTTGGCTGGTTTAGCATCCGCAGCTACTGTCAGCCAGGAGTATTCTTCACATTCAGGGGCACTGTGGATCCTCAGCTCATCAAGCTTCCATTTATAATCTTGTGTCACTGATAGTTAAGTTAAAGTATTAACTGTTTAATATACAGACTGATGACAAGAAAAACGTAGGACATTTTTGAAATATTTCCTCTGTTTAAACTGAAATGGTGTGATTAGGTATCCTTAGACTCTTTGATGACACTTAAAAGTAATATGTGTATGTGAGGGACATCTTTGAGTTTGCAAATTACAAGCCGGATCATGTGATTAGTCACAGAGCAAAAAGCAGGAGCCTTGCACTTGTTGATTTACAAAAGAGGGTCAGTTTTGCTTCCTTAGCTGACACATTCCAAGGACCATTAACAGGTACACATTTTTCTGCATGCCTTATAAACTAAAGTACATCATTTTATTTGGATTTACCTTTGCAAATGCTGTGTATTCCAAATTACATTTTCTGAACCCAAGAAGAGATGAATAGGCATAGAATAGGAGATCTGACATTTAGTCATATGTCTACATGGATATTGTGAGTTCTGACATTAGTGGGTCATCTTGTCTATTTTTATAGCTTGTGTTTTAAATAGCTGCTCTCCAAAGGTCTGATGTTATAATGAAAACTTAAAAAGAGGCTAATGTTAATATTAACCTGTTGCTACGCTCGTATATTTAGAATTATCTAGTGGTGGCCGTGGCTATAGTGGTTAGGAGCTGTCATTTTGTCTTTAAGCTCATGTTCAAACATGTCTGCAATTATTTGCACCGTGGCTACTGAATGAGGGTGATTTGGATGAATAAAGTAATGCCTTTGATTTACATACCTTTTCCCCAAATTTCTTTTGGTAAGGAATAATCTGGAACATTCAAAATTGTGTGATGAAGAGTTTTTTTAACTGTGCTTTCAGAAGGACCCAAAGAAGCTAATTCTGAAAGACATTTATTTTCATAACAGATAATGTAGAGTTTTAAAGGTGATGCTGATATATCTTAAAAGCCTGTTTACCATAGTTCTGGCATTTAGGAAAAAATTGATCAATTTTTATGGACTTTAAATTTTAAAAGACACATGATCAAGTCACAAAAAAAGAGCTTTAACACTGGAAGAGTAAGAAATGGCTCCACACTGCAGTTCTTACCTTTTCTTATCAGTGTGAGCTTCTTTATAATTGCTTATTGACTAGCATGTGAATTTAAAGGTGGAAGAGTGAACTTTTAAGACCAGCCATTTTAGGTACAATACTTCATATGTCTATATTTGTGCACTATTTGCATGCACATAAACACATAAATATCAACGTTTGCAAAAGTTACAGAAATGAATCATTCCACTTAGTTCCCAGCACACACAAATATGTTTGCTCCAAGAAGATGAGGGAGCTTGCTTCATACTGTATTGCTCCCCTCCCTCCCTGGAAGCAGGTCAGAATCCATCCACCTTAGTATAATGCTGAGTCATTATCTGTAACTCACATGCTGAAAGCGAGTCCCAGGAGGTATTCGGCATAGGTTAGGTCATAAAACTTTTTTTTGCCTTCATTTTTTTATACATCATCTGTTTTATCAGTTTAGTGCTAAGCGTCATTCCTTTGTGTGCTCATGGCATTCTGGGCTCAACAATCTTATAACATTTAGCCTCCTGACTGTAACTGCCTCTTGTTCCTTAACGAAGAGCCCCATGAGGTCCAGGACAGTGTCCCCAGCACCACACAAGGCCTGGCATAAGATGAGAGTCTTAACAGAAGTTTCTCGAAAGAAGAAATATGTGAATAATGAGAGGGCTGATAAATGACAAAGATACTTAAAGTTATGTTGATCTGTGGATTCATGTTTAGTATTCCTATTCTTTCCTTTCATCCTCTCATTCTTTCCTTCCATTTCTCATCTTCCCCTAGAATTCCACTGCTCTTTACTGGGGGTAAAAATCATCCCACAGTTCTTCAAAGCACAGTTTAAAAGTTGAGCACCTGAGGACAGTGGAATCTATGGATGTGATTCTCTGAGTTAGAACTTATTCACTGTTATATGCTGTATAAATCAGTGCTAAAAAGACATTAAATTGGTAGTAGGTACTCAGGCAACACTTCCAGATGTTGGATTTGACATTATACATGTCTTTAATGCAATGTCAGAGTTCCTGTGATCTCTTTTGCCATATCTAACTTATTTTTTTTTCTGTTTGAGACTGTAAAGTCACTGCATTTACTTTTCAGCTCAATCAGGGTAAAACTCTACCTGATATGTTTTCTTTTATCGCTAAAACACTTTAGGTGGTCTTTCAAAATGTTTTAAGGAAAAAGGAAATGTGTGGTTAAGAGCCAAGGCCAAAACCAAAACAAATGTATAATGATTCTATTGTTGTACATCTAGGTCTTTGCTAATGTTGATTCTTTTAAATTGATGCTTAACTAGTGAGTATAAAAGATTATCTTACTGTCCTTGAAATGTGCATTTCACACATTACAGATGCAATGGAGGATCTCTTCAAATGCTTAAATGCTTATTGGCCACTCCTGTTTCTTCTGTGAAATGCCCCTTAGTGTTATCTTTTTTTCTTTCATTTTTCTATCCAGTGGCTTGTCTTTTTTTTTAATTAACTTACAATCTTTTATATAGCCTTAATAATATTTGTCACTTATATGTGTTGCATATGTCTGCACCTAGTTCATGGCTTGTCTCATTTTTTATGATGTCTTTTGATGAAAGAAAAATTTAAATTTAAGGTAACATAAATTATCAATCTTTTCCTGTATGCCCTGTGCTTCTTATATCCTGTTTAAAAAATTCTATCCTACCCACAGGTTATATGGATATTCTATATTTTCTCTGATCTGATTCCTAGTGCTTTAGGCTTTGAATCTTAACTAATGCATGACCATTAAAACCAAGTTTTAAGTCACCTGGGAATCGGCAGATGCCCGAGGGCAACTACTGTTCTTACTTGGCTTCCCTCTCAGGACATTTGCCCTAGTAATGGTTTTGGCCTCTGAGGATTTCCTTGTCTTTCCTGCCTACTCAGCGATACAATGGAAAGGCTTTAACTTTATTTTTTCCCATCATGTTTTTGTGTTTTGTAGTAGGAATGTTTTTCAGGAATTTTAATCCCTTATGTAACCAATAACGAAACTCCTCCATGTTTTTCAAACTTGAAAGTTAAATTTTCGTATTCAAATATGATATCATCTAAGAGTTTTCCTTGTATATAAGACCTGAGATATGGATAAGAAACCATGACCTATTCCCCTATTTGCAGATGAACTGAAAAGATGGGAGTGGTAATCTGGCCCCGGAAGCGGTTGTGACTGGGGAAGGGGAGAACTAAAACCTTTGCGGAAATGTAATATTAACCATGTCCTCTGCCACTGCCTTAATGCTTGCTTGTACACTAAACCTTTTAAATGGCGATGTTATTTTTTCTTTTTTTCTATAACAATGGCCAACATTTATTGAGCATTTTACCATATAGTAGGCACTGTTCCAAATCTTTGCATGTATTAACAACTTTAACATTACAGTAACCCCATGAAATAGGTCCTATAATTTTCCCCATTTTACCAGTAAAGGGAAACTGAGACATGGGGTTTAATTAAGCTACTTGTCTGTTGTCATACAACTTGCAAGGGGAAAGGCTGGATTTGGAATCCATGCAATCTGGCTATGGAGCATGCACTCAAAAGTACTATGCTGTATTACTTCTCTAAGAAATACATATGTAAAAAAGAATAAAAAATTTATGTGTATACATCACTTAAGATAACAACACCCAAATATAATCACCCTGTTAACTTTCTGGTTCTGTGATATCATTGTGATTAACCTTTATGCACAACCTTCATCTTTTTTTCTTTAACATGTGTTTCTAAAAGTTCAGCCCAATTCTATTGGTTTTTCATGATTAAATTCCTTTGGAAAGAGAGGTGGAAAAGTGCATCCTTTGTTCAAAAGGACTTTTTTGCTAACACCAAGTTTTTCTTTTCTTTTATTTTTTCTTTTTATTTTTTGGTACTAGCTTTATCGAGATATAATTCACATACCATACGACTTACCACTTTAAAATATAAATTTCAGTGTTTTTAGTAGCACATTTACAGAGCTGTATAATTATCACTGCAATCAATTTTAGGACATTTCATCATTCCTAAAAGAAACCCTGTGCCCTTCAGCTATCATCTTCTCCCCAATCCCCCCCATTCCCTTAGCCCTAGCAACCACTAACCTACTTTCTGTCTCTTTATGTATGTCTATTCTGGATATTTCATGTAAACAGAATCATGTAATTTATGACTTCTTACACTTAGCAATATCTTTTCAGGATCAATCCATGTTGTAGCATGTATCAATCCTTCATTATTTTTATTGCCAAATAATCTTCCATATAATGTTTATCATTCTTTAGTTGATGGACATTTGTCTTGTTTCTATCTTTTGGTTATTATGAATAATGCTATTAATATTCCTGTACAAGTTTCTGTGTAGATGTATGTTTTCATTTCTTTTGGATATATAACTAGAAATAGAATTGCTGGGTCATATGGAAACTCCATTTAACTTTTTGAGGAATTGCACAGCTGTTTTGCACAGAGGCTGAGCCATTTTACATTCCTATGTACAGTATATGAAGGTTCTGATTTGTCCACATACTTAAGGTTCTGATTTGTCCACATACTTGCTAACACTTGTTACTGTCCATCTTTTTGGTTATAGCCAGCTCCATGAGTGTGAAGTACATATCTCATTGTGGTCTTGATGTGCATTTCATAATGAGTAGATGATATTGAACATCTTTGTATGTGCTTATTGGCCATTTTTATATCTTCTTTGGAGATGTGTCTATTGAAATCCTTTGCCCATTTTTAATTATGTTATTTACCCTTTTATTATTGATTAGTAAGTGTTCTCTATGTATTCTAGATACACATTTCTTAGCAGATAAATAATTAACAAATATATTCTCCATTTCTGTGGATTATCTTTTTACTTTCTAGTTAGTGTCCTTGGAAACAGAAAACTAAATTTTGACAAAGTCGAATTTGTCTATATTTTTCTGTTTGTGCTTTTGATGTCATGTAGATGAAGGTTTTGCTTAACACAAAGTGACAAAGATTTACTTCTACATTTTATTTTAAGAGGTTATTGTTTTAGCTCTTATAGTTCAATTTTTGATCCACTTCGAATTAATTTTTTAATTCTTTTGAATGTGTATGTCCTGTTGTCCCATCACCATTTGTTGAAGTCTCTCCTTGTTGAATTGTCTTGTCCTTATCAAAAATTAATTCAATCTAGGTGTATGAGCTAATTTTTGGACTCTCAATTCTATTCCATTGATCTTTATTTCTATCATTATGCCAGTACTGTATTGTCTTGTTTATTATTGTAGCTTTGAATAGTAAGTTTTGAAATCAGGAAGTGTGAGTACTCAACTTTGTTCATTTTTTCAAGATCATTTTAGGCTAATCTGCCTCCCGTGCATTTCTATATGAATTTTAGAATCCACTTGTGATTTTCTGGGGGAAAAAAGCCAGCTAGGATTTTGATAAGGGTTGCTTTGAATATATATCAATTAAGGAAGTATTGCCACTGTAATAATAATAAGTGCAGTCCTTGAATTTGGTGTGGCTTTCCATTTATTTAGATCATCTTTAATTTCTTTCAATAATGTTTTGTAGTTTTCAGAGTATAAATTTTACATGTATACACTGCACAATAGAAATACAATTGATTTTTATATGTTGATCTGATATACTATACCTTTGCTGAATGTCTTCATTAGTACTAACAGGTTTTATTGTATGAGTGTCTCCATGTGTGAATTCCTTAATATTTTCTATACCAGATCATGTCATTTGCAAGTATAGATAGTTTATTTCTTCTTTTGGAGAAGTAGCTGTATATTGGATGTCCTCAAGACTACCCCAGATTTGATGACTTATTAGGTGGAGTCAGAGAACTCAACATATAATCGTACTCAAAACTGATATTTATTCCAACAAACAGATACAAAACAAAATCTTAGAACAGTATTCAAGCCAAGTTTTTTGGGGGTTTATAACATATGAAACAGGGACTTTCCCTTTCCCTTTTCCTTCCCACACAGTGTTGTATAGGTGATTATAAACAACCTGAGCCATAGGAAACCTTCAGCGAATTGCCTGAGGATACACCAAAAGTTGGTAGCTAATTGATTGTAGAATTCACCAGTTTCTTCATCCTAGCCTTTCTTTTGCAGGAATTGCTTGCTTGGAAAATACCTTTGTGCTAAGTCAGTGATCCTGGATCAAAGGCATTCCAGAAGCCTGCTCTCCTCTAGAGGTCTGCAAAGTTCTCCACTTTAGCTTTGTCTTACTTTCAGCTTTAGCTAGACTAAGCCCATGCTCTAAACTCAAATCATATTAGGCCATATACGGTTCCCCATTCTTTTACCTACTCCTGTGTTGGTACCTTTTTTTTTTTTCAATCTAGAAACTCCTCTATTCTCCTGTTCATGCATTTGAATCCTAATAAATTGTCAAGGCCCGACTCAGATGTCATGTCATCTGTGAAACCTTTTTTTTTTCCCTCACTCTCTCAATTTAGATGTAATAATCTCTCCCCACCTTATACCCTTTGTTGAGTATTTCTGTTACAGTACATGCGATAAACTATATTATAGCCAATTGTTATAACTCATAGCTTCTGTTAATTTTTAAATATTTTTAAGGTGAAAAATTATTCATATTCTAATGGGCCACAGCACCTAGCAGAGAGGAGCAAATAGAAACCAAGTGGATGTTCAGTAAATTGAATTACAATGGATTAGAAGGAAGCTCTGGTAGGCTGTTAACAGAAGAAGGATTTAGCAAGAATCTTGATCTTCTTTTGTTAATACAGAATTATGTGAGTCTTTCATGCTGTACCTTTATTGCAAGACAAAGTACTGCATAGTTTGTTCTACTGTAGGTTAATGGGAATTTGTTTGTGATGGTTTCACAATTACCCTTTTATTTGTTCCACCTTTTAAAGCATAACACTCATTTAGACAGCACTTCAATTTGTTGCATTGCTAAATCATTACTGTTTACAGACGGTATAGTATATTTGACAGTCATTTTGAAAGGGAAAAATGAGAATCCCATCTACCTCACAACAGGATTTAGGACTCAGAACAAAATCTAATTTTATCTGAGTCCTGCACATCAGCAATAGGAAACTTTCAAAGAGATGATTGCTAAAAGTAAGCAGCATTCTTAAGAATTTTAGGTTGTAAAAATAATGGAGTTTCTTGTAAAAGATTGTTTATAAACATTCTTGATATGGTTTGGGACGAAACTCTTGCTGGAAAAGAAGTGAGATGTTATGGAGCCATATCTAGTTAATAATTTGCATTAGAACTAATTGAGTGTATTCTCTGCAGATTTTGGATTGCCTGTCTGAGGTTAGGGAACCAGATGATACCATAAAAGCATATTCTAAAAAACTCTTTTGCTGGATTCAACCTTGAATCTGAACAGTGCTTGGTGCCAGGCAATTAATTGTTCAGTATGAATGGGAATGAATGGGAACCTGTTTTCCTCATCTATAAGAGGAGGATTTAAAATTTTTTAAATTGAATTTATTGGGGTGACGTTGGTTAATAAAATTATATGGTTTTCAAGGGTACAGTTTAATAGTACATTATCTTTATATCGCATTGTGTGTTCACCACCCAAAGACTAGTCTCCTTCTGTCATTATATATATGATACCCTTTACCCTGTTCTACGTCCTTCCATCTCCTTTCCTTCCAGTAACCACTAAACTGTCGTCTGTATCTTTGAGTTTTTTCATGTCCACTTTAGAGAATTATTAAGACCAGAGAAAATGCATACAAAGTGCTTTATGCAGTGCCTGGCAAATACTAGTTGCTTGGCAAATGACATCTATTGTTAATCATTTACTATGCTTTCCCCTCTGTTCTCATATTGGTGGTGGCAGGGCGTTGATTGCCATGGAAGAGACTGTATCTTTTCAATTGACATTTCCTTTATTTTCCTTTCTATTTTAATTTGTGCTCCATCTTTGCTTCTTATTTTTAGGAAAACGTGAGTATAGAGATATTTGCTCTTTTATGTGGTTTATTTGCCATGGCTCTTCAGTGCTTGGACAAAGTGGCATGTGTGTGCATCTTGGTTCAGAACTTGTATTCTATTGTATATGAACAGAAACCCCAGAGAAGGGGATACATGTGCATAGGAGTGAAATAATACTTAAGGGATGGAATTATTGCTGTTATACATCAGAATCTAGAACAAAAATGCTTTCTATAGGATGAGAATGCTTGTAGATACCAATTTCCTTAATTTTCTAAGCTATCATTATCCGTATAGTAGTCATTAATAAACTTGGTATAATTGAATTTTTGATATAATAATACATACTCAAATCATGGAGGCATAAACTCCTAGAGAATTAGGACATGAAAAATCATTTATTCCAGCTCAACTACATGCTTGATTGTCCTCTCTAGCTTCCTTGCCACAGAGCGACTCAGCCTTTGTTTGAATGCTATTAATGATAGGGAAGGGCTTGTCTACCGACCATTGCTGTCATTTTGTCTACATTTAGAACAAAGTACTTCTTCACATGGAGTCTATAGCTCTCTCTTTCTCCCCCCTCCCCCTTCCTCTCTCCTCTCCCTCCCTCCTTCCCTCCTCCCTCCCCCAAAGCCAACCAGGCAATGAAACAAACAAACAAACAAAGGAGTACCTGATCAACTAGTTGGGAAGCACTACATACATAGCTCATACCCAGGGAGTCACAATGCGTGTATGTGTATTTACTGGAGAATGTTGCAGTGTGTTCTAACCCCCAGTATTTCACAAACTTATTTGACTGTGAACCTTTACTTTTATGCAGAACATCTATCCGCAACTCAGAACAGTACCTGGCATATAGTAGGTGCTCAATAAATGCTTGTTTTAAAAAGTTAATGAATATAAAATCTTTAAAAGCTATAAAGGACATCCTGTATCAGGATGACAAGTGTTCTTCCTATCTGCAAGTGACACAACCAAAATTGAATGCGTATACCTTCCTCCTCTGTGAACCATTCTAAATACATTATTTATTTTCACACCTTTTAGGACTTTTAAAATTCTTCGTATTTGAAATCTGAGCCCTAACTCTCGTTACACAACTACCTTTTATATTCTAAAAGAACTGTTAATGAAAATTTTACAATTGATAGTCAAGGCAGTGAAAGCTTGTCTCTTTTGCTTCCTGATCAAATGTATGGTTGAATGAATTGGCAAGCACTTTTCTTGTCTTTTGTTTCCAGTTTGTGCCTCATTGTGTTTGATGGTACAAGCACATGGTCTTCAGCAGGGCTCTTAAGTAAAAAGCCACTGCATTTGGGAGTTTTTAAGAGTGTCACATCACCTGTTGAGTTAGTGCCACTTTTTTTTTGGCTTCCCAACCAGCCCTTTTAGAGTGTAGCAACTAGTCCAAAGTAAGGAGAATGCATGCTTTTCATTTGCAAGTAATTGAGCTTTCCACCTGGGGACAGCTGGACAAGCCTCCTATCAGATGTGAATCTGACCAACAAGGAACATGCTGTAATGTGGCCCCAGCTTTTTTATTTCTCATGCTCCAGAGTAAAAGAGTTCAGGTGTATTTCTGTTCAGGATGGCGGAGTAGGAAAATGTTGTGCTCACCTCCTCCCACGACCACCTCAAAATTATGATTAAACTGCAGAACGGCCATCATTGAGAATCACCTTAAGTCTAACTGAGCAAAAGTCCTGTAAGTAAGGACATACGGAAGAAGCCACTTGGAGACTGAAACATATACTATATTGCATGAGATAAATTAAGTTTGAATAATTATATTTCTGCTTTACTTTTGTTGTTGTCTTTAGGTGTAGAACTGTTATACAACTCTAATTCATAATGAAGATAGACTCTAATTTATTGTAATTACAAATGGGAAAGCAAGTGGAAGTGTTGTCCTAATGAGCATACTAAGGAATTTCTAAATAAATGCATGCTGAAGTTTAAAAAGAAAATAAAAAAATAATATAAAATCCTGTAAAAATAGTTTAGAAGGTCAGCAAGAGGAACATTATAAATCATATTTGTTCTAGTTTTGGTATTTCAGTAGGAATTCTGTGCAGAACTTCAAGAGAGTCAGGTACAAAGCTGAGTAGAACTCAGCGTCAACTTTCTCCAAAGTCAGTACTCATATCTTTTTGTTCTCAGCAACAATCTAACCTTGTCTTTTTTGTGGCTTCTCAGTTGATATCTTCCATTTCCTCTCCTGTTATCTTCTCTCCCTTCAGTCTGTTTCCAACTCAGAATGTGATAATTGTTAAAGTGGTAACATCTTCTCTTTTAATCATTATTTCCTCCATTTTCATTGGTATGGAAATGTTACTTTGTTGGCACAATAGTGGGGGAGACATTTTACAGCAGAAGCATCAGTATGTTTTTCTTATATCTATGGATTTTACCTGTCAGATCTCATAGAATGTAAGGGGCCTTAGAAAGCACTTGTTGTATGGCCTTCATTTCTAAGATGGGGGTAATGAGGTGAGGGATGGGGAATGACTTGCTCAGGATCACAGAGCAACTCACTGGCTGGGCCAGCACCAGGCCCAGGTCCTCCTATTACCAACCATTGGCCTTTTATTTTATGATCTGATACCTTTCTTATTACATGGGCAGATTAAAAAATGTAGAGTAAGGGGACATCATTTCTGTAGCTAGGCAGGAGCCTGAATATGTTGGAGAAATCAAATTGTAGATATTAGTACTTCTAGATCTGCTATCTGACAAAATTTATCAGTTTATTTTGATAGGTATTTCTACTAGTCAATGCAGGGAAGAATTTGAGTTTTGTTATGTAGGACTATTTTAATGTCTAATGTTCTCATTTAAAAGGCAGAATACATTTGGGGCATTAACACTTTTGCAGGCTTTGAAGGGCAGGGAGAGTTCTAGTTCTCTGAATTATCCCCATTCTCATCCTTCCTTCATTTCCATGCCTACAAATGTCAAGAGTGTAATACATGTTTGTGGCTGTCATAAACACATTCTTTATCTGAGGAAACATGTTAGCATTGAAAGAAATAAGTGCATTGGGCAGCCTGGATATGAAGACAGAGATGTTAGTGTGCGCCCCTTGGCCTGGGCCATACTAAGAGCCTCCTTTGTAAAAGATTCTAAGACGTAAAAAATGATTTTTATGTCCTGACAAATGGCAGAGTTTTAATGGCATGGATCTTATGAAAATAAATTTTTGTTAATTTCTTTATGTTTCAAATTGGGAGGTGAGGGCTGAGTTATTCTGTAACAGATGTCCTATTCCAGTGTCTAGTGTGGACCCATCAAGAACCTGTTTTTGTCATGCCCTTGAGCAGGGTTGGCCTGGATAAACCACATCCATATGGTATGATTTGAGGAGTACTAAGGGTAATGTGTCATCAGCCTGACCTCACCAGAGACTAGCTCTTTGAAGGCCTTTTGTATAAAGAGTAAGTGGAAATATGGCTTCTCTAAGAGATGTGGAACCACAGGCCTTAAAACCAGCAACTCAAAATAGCTTAGTTTGATGACCTGTTTTCTTTTAAAAAGTTATCCTTGCTCATGGACCAGAGGCAGGTAGTGGACTTTGATTTCTGACCCCTGTAGAGTTCACTAGAATTGAACTTTACAAATCTGCACTTACGATCTGGGACAACTGAAACATATTGAACAATGCATGGACATTGCTCCACTTGTAATGATCAAAGGTGAGTTAATGTGCTACCATTTATTGCATACCTATTGTTATTCCAGGTATTTATTATTATGCCCAGTTTACAAGTAAGGAAACAGGCTCAGAGAGCTAAGTAACTTGCATTTGTTTGTACAGTCAGTAAATGCAAGAAACTGAGATTGGAATCCAGGTCTGTCTGACTGAAAAACCACATGTGTAACCACTACTCACTCTCCAACTCTTTTCCTTCTTCATAAGATGGGATAATAATACCTTCCTCAGGGTTATTTTAAAGATTCAATAAGATAAGAGATCTGAGAAGTGTTTTGTAATCACTAATAAAGCTTTGCAGAATGAAAAGCATTATTAGAAGTAGAAGACAATCTGCTAGTGTCTCCACATGGCTAGCTATCGACCCCTTAAATAAATCTGGGTATCCAGGAGTTTAGACCTTTGCCCCTGGCTTTCTAGCAAGTCAGAGTAGTTTATGTTCTGGGCATAGATTCTGAGAACTAGGACACTGGTCCTACTTCCCTGGTGATATTTTCATCAGTGAGATTTCCTTGTCGTATAGCTGAGGAGTAAAGAAGAGATCAGCAATGTGTCTGTGGACACAGATCTGTGGGACCCCTAGGATTCTTTTTAGCACAGCACAAAATCAGGTGTATGGTTCTAGCTGTACTTTGTCATGTACGTCATTTCTCTCCCTTTCTCATTTGTCATAGACTCCAAGCTGCACCTCCGTGTAAAGGATATCAGTCATTTCTTAATGCAAGACATCGCTTTTTTGTCTGGTAAGTAGACTTTTACATGTATTTAGGCCAGGTAAATGCATAATTGATTAGTAAAGTTAATTTGGTCCTTATTATACAAGTATATATACAGATATTGAGAAACAATATGTTAATAAACATTTATACATTGTATACATAGTTGCTAAAAATGGACATTTAAATAATAATTGAGATTTTAAATAAGTTTAGATATGTGATTAAAACCAATCTTACTACCCCTATGTATTTGACTTTCAGACATGTCTTTAGAAATCCTAGGTGAGTGCTGGCTGGATGGGCGGATGACAGCTGAGGTGGCTTCTCTGAGAGTTTCTCCTCCACCATATTCTGATTATTTAAATATTCATTACAAATATTCATTACAAATACTGTCAAGTCATTCAGCGTGTATTAAGTTATTTTTAAGGGTTTCATTTACACAGGACAAAGTTTATTTTTCTAAAATATGTATATGTATTTGTACATACATGCATTTGTATCAAATTTTTTTAAAAGTGTGATAAAATACACATAACAATTTACACTCTTTACCATTTTAAGTGTACATTTCAGTGGCACTAAATACATTGACATTATTGAGCAGCCATCACCACCATCAATCTCCAGAATTCTTCATCTTGCTAAATTGAAACTTACTTCATTAAAAAATAATCTTTCATTTCCTCCTCCCCCAGCCCCTGGAAACCTCCATTCTATTTTCTGTCTCTATGAATTTTACTACTCTAGGTACCTCATATATGTGAAATCGTACAGTATTTTTCCTTTTGTGACTGGCTTATTTCACTTACCATATGTCTTCAGGGTCCACCCATGTTGTGACATGTGTCAGGACTTCCTTTCTAAGGGTGAATAATCAAGTATGTATATACCACATTTTGTTTGTCCATTCATCCATTGATGGATGCTTGGGTTGCTTTGCTTCTGCTTTTTAGCTACTGTGAATAATGCTGCTCAGCACCATTACATATTTTTAGAGATAAAACTATGTATGGTAAATGACCCCTTTCCTTTTGACTTGGTCTGATATCTAGCGACTGTTGCCTAAAGGCAAGTTAATTACTTTCACATATTAGAGTAATTTGAACTGTACCATTAAACATTATATTCATTACATTAAACAGATAAAAATTTACAAGTATATGCATCATTTGTATGAAAATGAATGCTTCTCAGGTGTCAAGAATACAAGAAACGATCTTATTTCTTTTAAGTAGTTTAATTATTTCTAAAATGATACTTACATGCTCAGTTTACTATACAAGCATTTACTTATACATGACCCTAATTGGGCACTTCAATCTAGCCTCTGCTTTAATGATTATAATTAGTGATAATTGTGAATTAGCGGTCACTTAATGTGGTTTTATGTTTGATTTTATAAATAGTTTAAATAGCGTGACATCCTGTAACTCTTGAGTTTTGGGGATTTTACCTGTGTTCTGAATAGAACTGCCCTTTAGGCCTTTTCCCCCCACCCAGAACCCTCTCTGCAGTTCCATTCTTATCTGCTTTTTGTAGTTGTTTCAAAATGTTTCTGCATATGTTTTTTTTTTTTTTTGGAAAGAAAGGAATCACATTGGGAAAAATAATTAAAATCTCCCAATTTAGATTTTATCTCTTTTGTTCTTACAACTTTCCTAGCTAATTCAGCACTTGTAGGTGCTCAGTGGTAATAACACGTTACTGATTTAGTCATTGATAACTTACCCTTATAAGAACCATACCTTCTTTTCTTTGGTAGGTATAGTTTGCCTGAATGCTAGATGGTTCTGTCCTTAACTAGAGTACTTACAAGCTTACTTCGCAAGTCTATATTATATTCTGTATACAGCAGTCCCCAACCTTTTTGGCACCAGGGACCGGGGCTCCCATGAGAATCTAAATCCTGATGATCTGAGGGGGAGCTGAGGTGGTGATGCTAGTGCTGGGGAGTGGTTGCAAACACAGATGAAGCTTCACTTGCTTGCCTGCCACCCACCTCGTGCTTTATGGACTAGTACTGGTCCATGGCCCGGGGGTTGGGGACCCCTGGTATATAAGATACATATTATATTATAATGTTATCTATTATTTTTATTGCTAGTTCTATACTGTCCTACCTGTAGAAGCTATTTGTTTAATGATGCACCAGATCTCTTGGTTCAGAGTTGTGCAGTTTTTCCTTTTAACTCCTTTAAGACTCTTATTTGTATGTCATCATTCTCAATAATTATCTTCCTTAAAGATCCTGCTCTTTAAGTCTAAAATATTATATAGTGAAGACTTATCATCATTTGATTTAATACTTTTGACTAGTTTGAGTCAAAAGATAATTTTGGAATGGGGACTCTCCTAGCTTCTGTTGGTAAAGATTAAAGCAAATAATAAATCTGATTTTTTTTTCCAATTGCACTGGAGAACACTGTGTATACTGTTCTTATTGGATGGAGTGTTCTATTAAGTGTCAATTAAGTTTTATTGTTTGAAATTTTTGTTCAGGGTTCTGAGATTGTTGTGCAGATTTCCCGTCTACTTGTTCTATCAATCATTAAGAGAAGGGTGATAAAATTTCTGACTAAAATTGTGGATTTGTCTATTTCTTCTTACAGCTCTATCAGTTTGTGTTTTATGTATTTTGAAGCTATTTTCAGGTACATAATCATTTAGGATTGTTATGTCTTCTTGGTGAATTTACTACTATTTGGTTATCTAATGATCTTAATATCTAGTAATACTCTTGACTCTGAAATCTACTTTGTTGAAAATTAGACAGCTTCCTTTTGACTAATATTAGCATGGCATATCTGTTTTATCCTTTTGTTTTTGATGTGTTTATACCTTTACATTTAAAGTTTGTTTCTTATAGGCAGTACTGTAAATAGTTAGGTCTTGAATTTTTTTAATCCAGTTTAAAAATCTCTAACTTTTAATTGTGATGTCAAGATCAGTTACATTTAATGTGATTATTCATGTCACTGGGTTTAAATATACCATCTTACTCTGGTTTTCTACTTGCCTTATTAGTTTTTTGTCTTCCCCCTCCATTTCTGCTTTCTTTTGGATTGAGTATTTTTATCATTCCATTTTATCTCCTTTGCCATTGTCATATTTTTATTCCATATTGAATTTTTAATAGTCCTTATGTCTTTATTCACTAAAATTCAGCCACATAAGGATTACTACTAAACCTCTCAAAAAATTTCTATTAGCAAGCTAAATTCTAAGGCTACCCTATAACTCTCCTCCTAAAATAATCCTTCGACTTCCATTTATCACTAAACATTCACTGAACATAAACATGAACAACCAACTCTGTACCCAGGCATTAGACCAGCTGTAGAATGGAACCTTAAACGTGTGTAAGGCTCATCCTTGCACTCAGGTGGCTTTCATCCTCAGTGTTCTTCATGCTTCAGACTGCAGAGAGGGCCAAGGAGTGGGATGCACATTGAATTTTAACTCCCAGAGAATTTGTGGTTCTCTTTCTTTGCATTAGTAGGATTCCTATATTATTGTTGCTATGACTGCTTATGTTGTTTCTTCCACAGATCTATTAGAACATGACTTATTTCCTATAGTTTGTATCCTGTGTTCTTTCATGATCACTATCAATCTAAGTGGTCATTTATATCAAGTTTTCCACTTGCTGTGAAGTTTTCAATGACCCATTTTGAATTTAGGCTCCATAGCATTGGTATAGAAAGAGCTATTTACCAATAGCTTTGGTTGTCCAATTAGAGGTATCAGCTATATTTTCAACTACATTTATTATGCATATTCCATGAAATTTTCTTCTAACTATATTCACTCATGTTACTCTTGCCCTCTTGCATGCTATCTCTTCCCTTCCCTTCTCCTCCACCTCCCCTCCCCTCCTCTTCTCTTCTCTTCCCTTCCTTTCCCTTCCCTTCCCTTCCCTTTCCTTTCCTTCCCACCACTCTGTCATTTTTTAAACTTAGGAGTATGGTACCATTTGGTTTATGTGATGTCATTCTATAAAAATTACATTGGCCAAAAACTGTCTTCTAACTGCTCCTCAAATCAAAAATCCTCTCTCTTGCATTGTTGGTACACAAATTATTACTTCACTTGATTTTTATTATTTTAGGTGGCCGGGGAAAGGACAATGCTTGGATCATTACATTTCCAGAAAATTGTAATTTCAGATGTATACCAGAAGATGTGATAGTAAAAGTGCTGACTTATTTGACATCTGTTGCAAGGTATAGCATTTTATAACTTTTTTTTATTCTATATCAGATGCCAATTTGAATGTAATAACAGGAAAATGACTTTTTAATGTGACAGTTATTATTATAAATGATCATAAGACTCACCTTCAGATAAGAAATAGAAAGGGAATATGTCAGCTACCTAAATTGTTATAAAAATTATACTGAGGATCTATGAATACAAAATTGAGGATCTAAAAGTATTTGTCCCCATGAAGAAGAACAAAGATTGAAAATGATGATCATACATAAGGCCTTTAGTTTGCATAAGAGGAAATCTTACTAGCCAAGAGGACAGCTATTCTTTATTTCTTCCAAGGATAAAATATGAAGACTGAATGTTAAATAGACTCAAACGTGATATTAGAATATATCAGGAGATACTTCTTAATATTGGAGGTCATTTGAAACTTGAATACTTTAAGACGGAAGGTTGCGAAAGTTTTCTTAAAGATTTTATTTAGGTCGAAGACAAATTATTTAAAGGAAACGTTTTCCATTTATTAATCCTGAAGACTGCCGGGACACAAATATAATAGGATGGCAAAATTGTAAAGCCTTGTGAACAAAAATCAAATCCCAGAAAACTAAATTTTGCAGTACATCCATTGAAGCTTGAAAGTGGTCTTTTGAGGGCAAATAAAATTTATATTATCCACTATACAACCTTCCCTAAAGGGGTAGTCAAGCTATAAAAAAACATATTTAATAGTGTTTTTATGAATGAGTGAATGAAATGAATAAATGAACATGGTCATTGGCTTATGATGGATTGTTATGGAAAGTTAAAATTGATATGATATCATGAAAGACAGTTATCTATAAAGTTTACCCATACCCAAGATTGCAGTATTTCAAATCCATTTTAGTGACCTATCTATATTACAGTATTACTTACCTATTTAAGAGACTAATATTAATGAGAAAAAAATAAATTTTAAATAGTAAGTAGTGGAGTATGGAATAAGATTGGTTTTCCAAAGTAGCACTTTGTAATAGATTTCCAGTTCCCAGTCTGTCTTCAGGTAAGATATAAAATATAAATGAAATAATCATAAGTAAGGATGTATCTAACAAATTTGGATTATTACTAAGAAATACATATTATCTTCTTTTATTGTAGGGAAAATGGATCTGACTCCCGGTTTACCATTATTCTTGATCGAAGATTGGATACATGGTCTTCTCTCAAAATCTCTCTCCAGAAAATTTCAGTAAGTACCAATGCATTCTTTAGTAACTTCTTCTTTTTTTGTTTGTTTTACCTTATACTTTATGTATGTGGGGGATATAAATTATTTTGATACTGATGGAGACAATAAAATAGATAGGATGGTGAGGTGGGAAAGTAGGAAGAAGATTTGTATAAGAGATTGGGCTAACAAGTTCAACCCAAAATAAAACCTAATGGGAAAGAATGAATAGTTAGTTAATGGTTCAAGTTATGAGTAGGAAGAGACTCATGGTTCCCTGTGCCTTTCAGAGCAAGGCAAGTTTTTATGGAAACTTTAAAAATGGAAATAGCTGTGTTATATATGCATTGTATATGGAAAAGTATAAAGAAAGTTTAAAACAGTAGTCCATAATCCAACCATCTAGAAATAAGCTTTTTAAAAAAACATTTTAGTAGTATCTTTCTAGACTTTTTCCTTCCCAGGATAGAGTAAGGAAGTGAGTCACCTGCAAAATGACATATCTTTCCTAGTGGGATCTAGTCTCCAGCTTTCCAAGATCCAGATAGAGAAAAGTTTCCCTAAAGGAAGCATTATGGGAGATGCAGCCCTACCCACAGCCAAGATGATCTTTTACATTATTAGGTTCACCTGGATATAGTGGCATCGTCTGGCACTTCATAGAAGAGGAGAGAGATCAGAAACCCATAGACTCCCGAGCAGGCAAGAGTGAGGCTGTCTGTGGAAGTACCATGGGATCAACTTTTCATCTATCATACCAGAGTAGCTAGGAATCAATATACTTTTTCTTTGCAAGTCCAACATCATCAACCATCTGAAATTCTTACTTTGTCTCCTGACTGACACAGGAGTCCACACTCAGCAGAGAAAGTTAATTTAGTTGTAAAGGAAAGACAAAAATCTAGGTTGTTGGGCTTCTGAGCCAGTGTTCTTTTTGCTATATTAAATTGCTAACAAGTATTAAAAAATACAGTTGATACTTGAACAACGTGGCTTTGAACTGCATGAGTTCACTTATGCACAAATTTTTTTCAATAAATACTGTAAATGTATTTTCTCTTCCTTATGATATTCTCACTAACATTTTCTTTTCTCTAGCTTAGTTTATTGTAAGAATATAGTAATAATACATATAACATATAAAAGATGTGTTTATTAACTGTTTATGTTATTGGTAAGACATCCAGTCAACAGGCTAGTAAAGTCAAGTTTTTGGGAGTCAAAAGTTATATATGGATTTTTGACTGCATGGGTAATTGGCTTTTACAACCCCCATATTGCCCAAGGGTCAACTTTACTTTGTATCTGAAAAGTATATCAAAAGTCATTTAATCTTGAGTAAAACATGGTAAATCTGTAAACTTCTTGACAACTTTCAGTCACTGTACTTTTTGAGCACTAGCTACAGTATATAATTTGTTAAATTTGATAAGTAACCTGTTGCATTTGGTTACATCAGCCAGAATTCCTCATCTTCATTACACGTGATTGTGATTGGTGTACTGGTCCCCAGTTTACATAGATTTTCGACTGTGTAGGGGTCAATACCCCTAACCGTGCATTGTTTAGGGGCCAAATGTATCCTGGAACTCACATGGTGAAATGAATGAGATCATTATTCTTTTCATACTCAGTATGAGTTACTCCTCATCTTAAGCAAGCTAGCAAAGTGTTTTTTTTGTTTATTTTTTTTAACACAGGTGTTTAATCATAAGCAATGGAGAGAAGAGTTAACACAAGATTTTCACAGTTACTAAAATTAAATAAAGCCTTGACTTTGTATAATATGTTTGCCTTTTCAAAAGAAGTCACGTTTATTAAATAATATTGATTCTCTTTATCTCTGATTAAGTACTCCAGGCAGGAATCAATATCATTGTCTTATAGACCAGGGAATTACATTGAGATACACACTTTGGAAAGGGTATGTGATGAATCCAAGGTCAGATATCTAGGTAACAAAAAGAGCCAGAGCAGGAATTGAATTTTCATTAATCTCAGCTGGTGCCCCTTCTCCCTGCTGCTTTCTATTATTTTCCAGATGAGTCGTGAGTAGATAAATAAATTCAATGTTTTTCAGAAAAAAGGTAAAATTCCTTCGGAGAGAGTAAATCTGCCTTCCAATGAGTGAGCCTTATCAGTGGCACTAAGTGAAGTAAAAGCTATTTACCTTTTGCTCTGGCCTTTTAGGATCAGGCCTTAGGCTTATTGAGCAGTCCTCAGTTTATGACACTGGTTACAATAAAACTTTTTTTCTTATATCACCAGGCCTAGTTTTTAATATATATTTTTTGGTCCAAAACTACCCACTTAATTAAAGTAATTTTCATTGAGTGATCATTTGGCATATGGCACCAGTTTTTTTGGTAGTTTTATTTTTTATTAATCACATAGTTTGCTTGGAACAGGTCTTGTTTTTCCTGAAGAAGAAATGTAAGATTCAGTCTTGATCCTATTGATTTGATGTCAACAGAAGAATACTGACTTGTTTCTTGGGAGGTGATGCTCCCCTATCTGTTTTCCTAGGAATGCTCTCTTACTGGGGAAGTGTGTGCCATGTTCAGCAAAGAGCTGGGCACTTGGAGTCCCTTTATTCTCCTAACTGCCAAATTGATGGTGCTGGGTAGGAGTTGGGGGTACAGGTGATGATGACATGTAACAGGGTGTATATTATTTTAAATGTTTCTTTTTAACATTTTAAATGTTTCTGCTTGTGATAGTTTCTATACTCATTACTCAAGAGCACATTAATTGATCGCAGCCATTAATAGCTATTCAGCATGTTTGCAATAAAGGTAAGTATTAAATATAAGCTAACTTTAAGAGCAAAAGTGCGCGTTCAAAAAGGATTTCTGGTGAAAATTGCCATTGCATAGATAGGTGCTGGTATATTATTTTAAAAGAATGTCTACAAAATGTACAATTCAATTTGAAGACCTTGATTTGTAGATTCCAGTATAAACTATGCAGTTGGGTTATACGTCATAATTCATATAAAAGACACGATTTTTTCTTTAGGTTACACATTTTGGGGAAATGTTTTAGGAGAAAATCCTATCCCTTCCCCCCATCAGAAAATATACATATTATGTTCTTTCTTAGATTATCATCAGGAAAAATTTTTCACACACTTTTAATCTTTCACAGGCTTAAACCCAGAATAGAATTTAATTTTTTAAAAAAGAATTGAATTTTAAGTTACAGACCAGGGTGGGACAAAAATAAAGGTTCAGATAATACTACCTTCACAAAGATTCTTAGCATTCCACCTTAAAAATCAAACTGCGCAGAAGAGAAAGCCAGTCCCATCAAGCCCCTACTAGGAGGTCGAGTTTTTTTTTTCCTCCTCTCTTAGGACTTGCCTGATCGTCTTGAGCGGTCCTGCACTAGCTAATCCATGAGGTTCAATCAGGCTAAGTAATTGGAGGAATGTGTCAACTCTGAATTACAATGAGCAGCAGGGAAGGATCTGTCAGCTGACTAATCAGGGATAGTGGTTTTCTTGCAGTGCTGCCATGGTGGTAATGGAAGCAGCTACAGCTACAGCTACAGCTACGGTAGCATTGTTTGATAGAGATTTTTGGCTGCCGCTTTTCAATACTACCCAAGAAGCGGCTCATATTTTATCAATGTTGCATTGACAATTGGAAAAGAAGAGTGTTATTGTATATAGGCAAGATGGCAGAAGCAACTCCCCCGAGAGGCAAGATGAGGTTCAGAAGGAATGCGGTAAGGGTTCTGCCTGCAGTCCTGGAAAGCCTATTCCCAAGTTCAAGTGCAGGGATGCTGCAGCATGCTGCTGTAGCACAAACTGCTGAATGGGGCTCTTAAGGACAGATGGAGAGAATGGAGACTTGTATTTGCATGGATTGTACTGATGTGACTACTGTGATATTGACATAGGGAAATGTAAAGGAGTCAAGGAGGTAGAATGTAATTTCAAAATCTAAATGTGATCAAGTTTTTATGAGGAAGCGCTGTTAGTCTTATTATTTGTTTAAGACTATGGCAATTTTGAATCATTTGGCAGAGCAGCTTTAAATCACTCATTAAAGTAGTATCTAACAAAAGGGTTTATTTTTTTCTTTCACTATGGTTAAGTAGAGAGATATCATGGGTAGGTCTGGAGATGACTTCATCAGCATTTAAAAATGCAGCCCTTCCTGGGTGTACAAGTGAAAATATTTTAAAGTCTAATGATTTGAAATCTTTTTGATTTTTAATTCTTCTCCTATTTTAAACTTAAAGATACAGAATACTAGCCTGTCGATAACTTCTTTTTTTTTAAGGAAAAAAATGATTCACTTTTTACTATAGGCTAGAATTTAGAAATCTCTCCTTTTAGATATGTTTCAAATTTTTTTCCACTTAAATTTTTTCCTTAATTAGCCCACTTATATACTAAATTCCCAGCAAATTTCTAAAGTGATTTTAGGTGTATTTGTAGGAAATGTAATACTATGCTAATTTAACAACTAACTAGTCATCAAAACTTAATGTTGTTGATATTATGATTTAAAATAAAATGCTTGCTCATTTAAATATTGAGACAGCACACACAAAATAAAGTAAAAATCATCCATAGGAAAAGATGTCATTTGGAATCAAAAGTGAAATAAACAAGTAAGAATTTTATTGTTGTTGAATGACAGTGGCCATCAATGGGTGAGTAAATGAGTTATCTTCTAATAAAGCTCTTAGCACAGAATACTATTTTGAAAATTACAAATTAGGATGTGAATCTTTTTATTTTGACAATTGTATCTCCAGCTTTACGTGTGAGTTTGTATTATGGGAATAATAACTTCAGATTTGTATTTAATACACAATTTATGGTGCACAACAAATGCTTTTCTATGTGCTTTGTGGTATTTGCTGCGACTGATATTAGTACTTTTGTTATCAAAAGTAACTGACTCAAGCTTTCCGGAAGTTTCTAATTCCTTTATATATACAGATGTCTTCTCAGTGCTGAACTGAGATACGAGCATATACATATACATTAATACACACAGATACAGCACATGAGTACTCACTGAAAAGACATATCTACTATTGTGTCACACACAATATAGGTTACAAAGGTAAATATGGAATGGCTACTAAGGTGAAGGAGCTCTCAATCTGGTAGAGAAGATAGGATATGTTCATAAATAATATGTATGAACTTCTAGCTGGTGGAGAAGGCCTCATTTGTTTGAACCCTATGCAAAAGCATATGTTTCTGTTATTTTTTGTTACTTTCCTCCATTGTTCTCTTAAGTGAATTACTTTAAGTGGTCCCTAGGAATGAAATTGATTGGATTAAGTCCAAAGCCCAGTACTATACTGGAAGACAAATTTGTTCTGCTTATATGGTTAAGGCTTGACCAGAGTGAAAAATTGGAAACTCAGCTGGTGACACAATGGTTTCACATTGAAGGATCTCTGGAGTTGGCCTGATTTTGGAGCCTATGATAGGTAGTACCCAAAAGGATGGTACAGTGGATTTAAAGTCCAAAGAGGATTAAACTGGATATAAATTGCAATGACTGTGGCCAACTGAGGAGGAGTTGAGAATAGATACATGACAAGAAGGGCATATATCTACCCCTGAGGTCACTTGACAGATTGCTTGGTGATCTGTGGAGTAACTCAAACATTCTGTACTCTTTAAGGGTGGGCTAAGTAGGGTATGGTAGAATGTGGAAATAGCTCGTGGCATTGGAAACTCTTCTTCATAGCGTGAGGTCATACGATTTTTTCCATCATTTCTAAAGAGATGGTTCGGACCTTACCAAGGTCAATCACATGCCAAAAGGTCAACATCATATTCTGTTATGATATTAGACTATAAGAGTTTCTGTTCAGTGGGCTCCTTGATGTCAAATTGTTTTTAATAATTTGTTTGACTGTGTTTCACCCATTTTGTTTATGTCAATGTCGAGTCATTCCTAAATACTAGGCAGCAAGTCTGTGTGTGCGTTCAGTCTATGCATTGTTAAGTATGTGTCCTGGAAAGGGTTACTTGTCCTGGAAAGAACTTACCCGCTTAGGATTCAGATAGGCCTGGGTGCCACTGCTCTCTAGCTGTAACCTTGGGCATTTTATTGCCCAGTCTGCTTCAGTCCTACTTCATTGCAATGTTATAAAGGCTAAACAGGATAGTATATGTAACAAGCTTGGCACATATGTAATAGGATTTCTGTCAAGAGTTCTAACTTATTGTTACAGCATTTTTTGATTAAATATTTAAAAAAAGAAAAGCTATAAGAATATCCATTTTTTTTTTTTTACCAAACTCTTATGTTGGATAAACCACTTTAAACATTTTTAAAGAAATAACTTGTGCAACTGAAAAGTGTGTATAAGGTGTATGAATTGCCTCTTTTAGATATTGTACAAAAGACATTATAAAATTATTTTGTAGACTATAGAATTGAAATGATGTATTAAGCTTATGCCTTTTGTTGTTATTGCTGTCCTCACTGCTATAACTGGGCAAGCTGGGGAAAGATGTGAGAAGGGAGTAAATCTCTCTTTAGGAGGGAAAAGTGAGAGAAAGCTGATTTTGTGCCCATTAACTTGAAGAACCAGTAAGAGCTGTTGCAGAGGACTGGGGTGGGGATATGCAGTGATTGGAACAATGACTCTGAGTGCTATAAAGATGGGTAGTATATTCATTTTTACCGAGGCACCTTTGAGCAGTCACATGTTGGAATTCCCCCTCCCCCCCCAAAAAAGCCTGCAAGAAAGCTAAAACCAACGCTGTTTCCTCTCTCATGCGGTCATTTTTTTAAGTAAAAAAAAAAAGATGATAAAACAAGGTTGACCCTTGCCCACATCCATTTGCTTTTTTGACAAGTTCTCAAAAACGATTTATAGTTTTAAAATCTAGGGTTTGATATTAGAGAAAATAAAAATTGTGCCTCTTCATGTTTTTATAACCACAAAGATTAGAGATCCTTAAAGCAGCATACCAAAGAATTTAGGAATGTTGTGTGTCCAAACTGAAACAGGAAAGCTCAGTGATTTTGAGGTATATTTTCTGTGAGATTAGAGCATTGGATAGTTTATGTTATGTAATATGCTATTCAATTGTTCATTTTATTACTAGCTTTAAAATGGGTAATCTTGAAACTTTTAGTTATACAAATATCTGTATATAGAGAAAAAGCATTTTCTCCCTATATCTATGTGCAAACATATCTTAAACCCCTATAAGCCTTTAAGGTTAGAATTTCTCAAGAGTTCTCTGCCCCCTCTAGCTTCTCAGAGCCAGTGATCACAGAGAGAAAAGTGTACATATTATTGATATTAGCCCATGTTCAGATATATAAAGCTCTTTAGTTCAGAGGTTACAGGCTGGTAGTCCATAGATGTGTTTTGCTTAGACCATACAGTGTTTTGTGTTCATTAAAGTGTTTCCACCTCATTCTGGCTGTTTCAATCAAATTTGCCTAACTTCATGTGTTTACATTATTTTTTTTTTAATGCCTACAACACCTGGTCTTCCTAGATGGTGGTCTCCCATCCAAGTACTAACCAGGCCTGACCCTGTTTAACTTCCCAGATCAAACGGGAATGGGGCACATTCAGGGTGGCATGGCCATAGATATGTGTTTACATTATTACCCTAATACATGGTAGGCATTCAAGTTTGTCACCATTGCTTTAGGTTTCATGTTTACACCCTCCACCGTGAACATGATCTTTGTACCATGTTTGTGATGTTTCCCCAAATTCCTCCTGTTGATCCTTTTGCTATCCATTAGGAGTTTCTCCATAGTAAGGAAAGCTGAAATGAAAAAAAAAACATTATTTTAATCTTTCAGTTAATACCTTGTATAAGAGTTTCGCTCTGCAGTCTGGTGAATCTGGGTTACAAATCTGCCACTCAGAAGCTAGAAGTTCTTAAAAAATACCTTAACCTTACAAAACTTCAGCTTATTAGTTTTCTTTTGGTGTTATAACAAATTACCACACAGTAGCTCAAAACAACACAAATGTGTTCTGTTAATGTTTTGGAGGTCAGAAGTCCAAAATGAATCTCACTGGGCTAAAACCAAGGTGTTAGCAGGGCTTTGTTTTTTCTGGAGGCTCTAGGGGAGAATTTGTTTCCTTTACTTTCTGGCTTCTAGAGGCCACCCACATTCTTTGGCTTATGGCCCTGCATCATTCTGACCTCTGCTTCTGTTGTCTTACATCTCTGAATCTCCTGCCTCCCCCTTTGTCTATGAGGATCCTTGTGATTACATTTTTCCTGCCCTGTTAATCCTGGGTCATTTTCCCATCTCAAGATCTTTAACTTAATCGCATTTCAAAGTTCTTTTTGACTTGTAATTTTACATAGTCACAGTTTCCAGAGATTAGGATATGGATATGGACATCTTTGGGGGATCATTTTACCTACCACACTCAGTTTCTTCAGTTGTGGAATGAGGAAAAAAAATACAACCTAATGCATGTAGAGTACTTAGCACAATGTCATAATAATGCTCATGATTTTTGTAATAGGTATTTAATAAAAAGTAGCATTCCAATTCATTGGCCAGCTAGCCAATTTCCTTGCCCTACCTTACGGCTTTGAAAGGTCTTAAATATATATAGATATATGGTGTTTTGTTTTGTTTTGTTTTGTTGTTGTTGTTAGGGAGAAACTCTGAAAAGCAGTCATTCACGTGAGAGTTGCTCTAATTACACAGTATGGCAAGCACTTATTTAAGTTTGAGATAAGTGAATGGGACTAGGACTGAAAAATCAAGTATGTGATTCATGGGATTTAATGAGCATGAGGCATAAAAACAATATACCTGTATGCTTTAATTTTTTTTAAAAAATAAAATCTCTGACATGTATTATTTGCATGCCACTCAATTGTTTAGCAGTTGTATAGCTATTGCCTACAAGTTATTTATTCCTTCAAATGGCTATTAAATTTGAAAGTAGCTACTGGGTCAAAAGAATCCATGTGTTCTATGAAGGTTTGTGTGATATCTCTATAAAGATCCTAAAATTATCCTATAATGAAAAACATTATAAATGTTATTATACAGGCAATAAATGAAGTTTACATCATTGATAGTGCATTTTCTCCAAAAATACAACAATTTTGTGGGCTTTTTATGATAAGCAAGTCATTAAACATTTTGAAGGAATTAAGGAAGGAGAATGTGTAATAAAATTATCAGAAAGTTTTACCTAAGAATGATTGGATTAGAATATAGAATCATCTTTAGAAGCGTTTTATTTAGCTGTCGATTTTTGAGATTCCTACTTTATCATATAAAATAACTACAATAACTGATTTAGAAAACAGCTAACATAAAATTTCTGACTTAGGATTAGCTGAATACTTCCAAACCCTGCTAAAACTCTTCCCTATGGAGTCTGTAGACAGTGAGTCTATTTCTTTCTCCTTTGTGCTTTATTCCCTGCTGTGTGATTCACTGTCTTCAGACCTGGCTGCTGGAACAGCCTTGTTCTCCTAGACATGGCAGGGTAGAGACCAGGTAGGAACTCACCTCAGGCACAGAGGGTTCCCACATGACCTTCTCTGTTCCCATAGTACCTCACCACCAGCACCACCATCCCCATTTTGGGAGGTGGGTGAGTATTCTAGGCTTTAAGTTGATCATCTCTAGGGTCTTGCATCCAGAAATTTCCTCCTCAGTATTGGAGAATATGCCATTAAAGAAAGTCAGAGAGAAAAAGACTAAGATCACATCAACCTGGAATCCATGAAAGAATAAAAATAATTTTGCTTCAAGTGTTGGCAAAAATAGGGTGCTTTCAATTGCATTGGAAAGTAAAAAAAAAAAAAAAGCTGGATCAAAGTAGACAAGTATAATAACAGTACTAGTAATTTACCCATGTGCAGGAGAAAAGGCTTAACTCCTAAAGTGAATGGCATAAAAATAGAATCAGTGCTCCCAATCTAAAAATAGGTCCAGAATTCTCACAAGTCCCTGTCAGAGTCTCCACTTTAGCAAGCTTTTATCCATACCATATTCTGTTAGTTTTCTACCTAAGCCTGCTTGTCCAAAAATCCAAGGTAAATTACCTTATTAATTTTTTTAGAGTTTACAAAGTGCTTTTATATTCATTAATTCTTAACTGGGAAGTGTGTACTATGCATCACATAAAATATGCATTATGTACATAATAGAGTATAAGATATACATTGTCATTGGGATTTTCTGTCTTTGCTTCTGTTTCTCTCTAAAAGGTGGCTTTGAACTTTGAAATAAGCTTTCTCCAGTAGCAGGGGTCATGACTACCAGTAGCTCTGAAACTGCACCCTCAAAGTTTCTTTCCCTCAGCTCTAGTTTGAGAAATTCTAGCACAGGACTTTGGTCCTGCTTACATCAGATTTTCATCGCACTGCTAATCACTGTGTGTTGGAAGGGCAAGGTCATGAAGAGAGGTAACAGTTTTCATTAGGAATGTTAAAATAATAGGCTTTTTTAGTTTATTTGAGGTCCTGTATCAGACTACCACAGACTGAGTGGCTTATCGGCAGAAATCTATTTTGCACAGTTCTAGAGGCTAGAAGTTCATAATCAGGATGCCAGCAGATTTGGTGTCTGGTAACAGCCCACTTTCTGGTTCATGGAAGGTTGTATTTTTTTCTGTACCCTCACATGACAGAAGGATTGAAGTATCCCTTTGGGGTCCCTTTTCCACAAGTATTAATCCTATTCTTGAGGGTTACATCCTCCTGTCTTAAGTACCTTCCAAGGCCTCACCTCCAAATATCATCACAGTGGGTTTTTTTCAAGATATGAATTTTGGGAGGACATAAGCATTCAGTATATAGCAGAGGGGAAGAAGTAATGAAGAGAGAGGGTAGCACAGACATGGCCATCTGGGGGACTTGTGTTGGACAGTCATCCTAATTAGTGCCTGTTCATAATCATTTATTTAAATTTGTATGCTTTTACTTGTTTATATTATACTCAGTTCCTTTTCTCTCACTCTAGTTCTCATTGTCACTTGTTTATTTTATTACCCTTTCAAATTGAAATTTTTAAATGCCTAGTTTTAAATGTAATTTCCCCAAGCGCTTAGGTCTTATATCTAAATGAAGGTTGCTCTTTTTAAAAATAGACTTTATTCTTTTTAAAGCAGATTTAGGTTCACAGCAAATTGAGCCAAAAGAACAGTTCCCATTACCCTTGCCCCACAATATCTTATTAATTTTTGTTTTATAGTACAGTCTTGTTCTATTACTAATATTACAGTATTTCTGAAATATTACTGTATTTTAAATGTTTTTTTATATATTTTGCTTTATTATGCTTTAATCTGCTGTTTTGAGGCTGACTCCTGACTCTATTCGTGGTCTAGATTTCTTTCCCTCCTTCCTGTACATACATTTGCTGAGGGACGTCATCTGGAGGTCCTGCTGACCCTTCCAACCCAAAATGTCTAGGAATGGGAATCAGTATCATATGCCCCTCCTTAAAACCTGTTTCTCTTGTGTTCCCCACATTAGTGAGGGTTGTACTTACCATTCACCCGGTTACTCGAGTCAAAAATATGGATATTCATTGTCTTAGTTTTTCCTTTCTCATCAAGACACAGTCATTGCCACATCTTGCAGATTGTACCTCCCAAATTGTACCCTCATCCCTGACTTGGATTATTGTACCAGCCTCCTAGCTCAGCTGTCTGCTTTCACTCTAGTTGAAATCCAGTCCCCGACCAGAGTGATCCTTCTAAAGTGCACATCTGATTGTGCTCTGCCCAAGGTCTTTCCTGAACTGGCCCTTGCCCATCTTTCTAGCACCATCTCCCAGGGCTGTACTCCCAGCATCATTTTCCTCTAGCTTTCCTGACTGGAACCTTTTGAAGAACTGGGGTAGTATAGTGATTAAGAGCACTGACTCATGTGCAAATTAAGACTCTCTGATCCTCATTTTCTTTATTTGTGAAAAAGATAGCCTGATTACTTCACAGGATTATTATGAAGAGGAATTATGATAATGTTGGCAAAACACTTGACACAGAGTAAGCATTTGATATGTGGTGTGAGATATATATATATGTATATGTATATATATATATATATATATATATATATATATATATATATAATATTTTACTAATTTTGGGCTATGGCAGTCCATCCCTCACTGAATTTTCATGGTTCCCTCCTTGTCTTTTACACCCTTTCATGTAGCAATTATTTCTTGACAAGCTACTATGCCAGTATGTGCCAGTGTTCTAGATGCTAGGGAAACATTGCTGCACCAGAACAACATTCCAATCCAATTAATTCCTCCTCATGCTTCGAGACCTTTCTTGACATTCCTAGGTCTAGGATGCTCTGTGCTACCACTTCCTGTTGTACATTCTAATTCTCTTGTGTTTCACTTATTAATTTATTATGCTGTAGAGCTAATGATTATTAATGGTCTACACTATTAGACTGTCATTTTCTTGTAAGCTGGGTAGAGACTATTCTATTAATTTGTGTACTCTGAATGCTAACAGTGCTTAATAATCATTCACTTAAATACATGGAGTAGACACAAGATATTCAGTGAATATTGCTCGGATGAAATTTGAGTTCATAACATAGTTTTCTTACATTGTTTACTACAGTTATACAGTATTTTAGCTCTGTTTGGCTTTTAGGGCTATCCTGGGAACCTACCTCCTAATTCTGTTTTACAGGGAATAAATGCAATTTGAGTGCAAATGACTACTTCAAAATGAAGCTTGAGTATAATTCTTTGTAACTTGGGAATTACTTTAGTATGAGAAAATTCCATGCCAGAGCTTTGCAAAGATCTTGATCTGATGACCTTACATTATTTTTATTTTTATTTTCATGTTTTTAGATTTTATCAATATCCATTTTTAAAGTTTGTCTTTTTAGTGGCTTTTATGGCTTTACAATTTGTTTTCTTTCATTGCATGTTTTCTGATGAGTGCATGGTTTAACATTTTTTTTCTTCCTTTCCTGTGTTCTTTCTTCCTACAGGCTTCCTTCCCTGGGAACTTACACTTGGTATTGGTTCTACGTCCAACCAGTTTTCTTCAACGAACTTTCACAGACATTGGATTTCGTTTTAGCCATGAGGATTTCATGCTCAAACTACCGGTAAGAGTATTTCAAAAAAATGTTTTGTCCTTTTAATTCTGAAGGCTTTGTTACATGCTGTTGATATTTTATATCTCACAAAGCATTTAAAAGAAAAAAAATGAATCTGTCTTCCCAAAATGTAAATTTGAAATGCCTAAGTTTTCTGCTTCTATTGTTAAAGGAATAGATTGCTCAATTTGTAACAAAGCAATTCTTTTTGGAAAAGATGTATTTGTCACATGTTATACATGTGTGTGTATATATATATGTGTACACATGTGTGTACACGTTTTCTTTTTAGGAAATAATGAGTATGTGTTTTATGTATTTGAACTCCCATGAACTGACATCCTGAGCTAGTTCAGAGTACTGTGTTTTTTTAAAAGATATTTTTATACGGTTTTAGGGCTAGGAATAGAGTGTTCATAAATTTTGATACTTTTGCAAAGATCAGTCTATCCTGATAAATTATAACTACACAAACCCCTTTTACATTGTGGTAGGCATAACATTCTTTCAGAAGGTTGACTATTAACAGTATAAATTTTTAGATCAAGGAGAATTAGGTGTTTGGATTTCTATGGAGATTAATTTTTTTTGCAGAGAAACGTTTTATAAATGAAAACCTTTATTACCTGAAGAAGGTACTGTGTGTGTGTTGGGGGGGATGTACAGGAGAGAATTGTTAGAACCATTTATAAAAGATAACTTTCTGCTAAATGAATGCTAAAGTCATTTTATAGTTGAAAGGAAGGGGGATGTCACGAAGGGCAGTTAACAGTATCTTTCTTGCTTATTTATATAGGTTGTTATGCTGAGCTCAGTTAGTGATTTGCTGGCATACATTGATGACAAGCAATTAACCCCTGAGTTAGGCGGCACCTTGCAGTACTGCCACAGTGAATGGATCATCTTCAGAAATGTATGTTTCTTTTGCCCTTACTGTAGAAACTATAGTTCATATTAGCCTTTAAATCTAGTTCTAGAATTCTTTTCCTCTTTGGGGAAACTGATTCCTGGGGCTCCTAGGTTTTAAAATCCATATATAATTCAACATCTTGATTTTCTTCCATAGGAAATATCTAGAAATGGTGAAGAGTCACTGAGGATGGCAATTGAAGGAGAGACCTAGGGAATAAGGAGATCTTCCTATGTCCATCCCCTCCTGTGGACATGTAGTAACTTGAAGAAATAAAGAGTTGGGATTCAAATGCTAGCACTGCTGATCTTTAGCTATAGCACCTTGCACATGTTACATAACCTCTCTGAGTCTCAGTTTTCCCAACTGTAAAATTGGAATAATAATACTTTACCTTATAGGGATATTGAGAAGATTAAATGAGACAACAAATATAAGATGTTTGGTCCCTGGCGTATGGCAGACTCCCAAAAGATGCAAGTTGTATTGTTAATCTCATCATCGTAGTCATCGTAGTGCTGCTCCTGAGGCAGTTAGATTTGTAGCAAAGATTCCTTCTGTTGTAGAAATTTACAATTAGGCAAGGGCCCTGTAACTCACAGGGGTGAGTTTGTAGTGTAAAAATCTCTACCCCAAATCCCAGAGATATGGGAACCCTTCTGAAGGAAGTAATTAAATGATGTTGAATTAAGTCAGGGTTCTGTTTTCCTCATGCTTATTCTTCATTCAGCAGGCCTGTTCATTCATATGAAGGTGTGTTGCCAAAATTAGCAGTGTCTAGCCCTAAATAACTGAAAAAGCTATAAGTAAAAGAGCATATACCTTGAGCTATATGGTAAACAGAGGGTTTATATGTTGTCCTTCTTTCTCTGAGTAATTGATTTTGGAAACAAACAACAAAACCTTACTTGACATTTTAGAGCACGGAACCTGAAATGAATTGTCACTAGATGTTCCTTCATCACCCCAGTCCATCACCTTGCTTGGAATGCTAGTACTTGTTCATAAATGATAAATATAAAGTGGCTTTGATGTTCTCATCTCTCTTCAGAAATAAAGTTATTATAAAGCAATTTTACAATTGCAGAGTTTACTAGAATAAGGAAAACCCTGTGTTTTTCATGATCATAAAAGAAACTACTCAGTACATGACATCTTTAAGAATAGTTTTCATCAATGTCCAAGAAATAAGTACAGAAATTTAGATAAAAGACATTCAAGAAGACTCTTCACCTGATTATATTATAGTTTCTCAGAGGTTTAAATGCAAAGTTAGCATTGATTGCCAAGCTCAGTGCCAAGTTTCTTTAGCAGAGGAGAGTTCATAGTATGTGTATTTGTTGCCATACCTAAATACAAGTAAATATGATTACTGATCCAGGTTTTTATACACTGGTAGAGTTTCCATAGCATTAAAAGAATCACTGACTCTTTGCAGGCTATAGAAAATTTTGCCCTCACAGTGAAAGAAATGGCTCAGATGTTACAATCCTTTGGAACTGAGCTGGCTGAGACAGAATTACCAGATGATATTCCTTCAATAGAAGAAATTCTTGCAGTTCGTGCTGAAAGGTATCACCTGTTAAAGGTATGTCTGATAGAGTAGACAAAAAAAGTTTTCCATGGTCTTTTTTTTTCTAGAGAGGTGTTCAGTGTGTCCATTTCACACTGATTGGTGGGTAGTAAGATGAAAACTATTATTTATAAATTATAAAGCACACTATTAAAAGTAAGAATACTTTATAAGAGGAGAATGTGCTGGATATGTTGAAGCTAAGTATCCTGTTTGTAAATGGTGCATTTGCTTGAGAAGTTGTCTATTTTAAAATAGAACAGTTGATATAAATGCTCCAGAATAAGAAGTCCACAATCACTTTTGTTACCATGTATTCTTTACTTTGTGGAAAGGCCCTCTCATTTGGAAAGTTGGAGTGAGAATCAAGAGGCACACAGGCATTCTATTTTAACATCCACCACAGGTACAATGTGAAATGGAGAAGGAGAACTTGAGGATGAGTCAGGAGGCCTGGTTTCTTCTTCAGGCTCTGCCGTATACTAGCGTTGTGACCAAGTCAGACATTACTGAATTGATTACAAACTTTCTTTTCCACAAAATACTAGTTCTTGATGTTTTCTACAATAGACCATAGGTAGCAAATTGATTTTGCTCTCCTACTCGGTTGCCTGGAGTGTTGTATTGTGAAGGATTCTGAGTCACTATTCAGATAATCACCAAGTAGTTTTAGATTCACTTTTCCCAAAAAAATTAAGAATGATCTGAGCAAGCACCTCCCTGTATGACTCAAGTCCTTCCTATGATAATAGGCTTGCTGCAGGCACTGACAGACACAAGCTCTATGTGGAGGTGATATTTTTAAATTAAGAAGAGGAGAGAAAGAATTTCAATCATAGCCTAAAAGCAAAACTCTATTCAAGGAAAGAAAACTGTCTCTCATAAGCTGTGTGATTGGATAATTTGCTTACCTAACTCTATGAGTTTTAGTCTTTTTGTATGTACAATGAGGTTGATGGTGATGATGGTGATGATGATGATACATGCATACGTACCTTGTAGGGTTGTTGTGAGGATAAGATGAGCAAAATATGTGATAATTGTACAATAGTGTTTGGCATATAGTTGGCACTAGCTCTTAATGTTTGTGTTCTTATTCATATTGGTGGTAGTGTCATGGAACCTGTTCCCAGAAAAATGTTTGGATATCCTGAACGAAGTCACACATCACTCTTACATGCCTGAAGAATCCATTATACAAGGTTAAGGCCTTCTGAATAGAAGCATATGCTTCATGATGAATTAATACAAATGTGAAGTACCATAATACTTATGGCAGGAAGAAATAGGTAACAGTTAAGGATTAGTAGGAAAGGCATCTAACTTTATCTGAGTATGCATTTAATAGTATTTGTATGCTTTCTAGTGTGATATTCTTTATTATGCTACTTCTGCCCTATTGGAATGCATTAAAAATATTAGCGGAATAGAATAGAATAAATTAGAACTTTCTACCAGTAAGAGGAGGAGACTACAAATGGAGCATGGGGTACTTCTGCCTGTAAAGATCTTATGGAAATAGTGACTGCAACATCCATCTCAACAGGCAGAGGCTTCTTGGAGATTCTCACAACTTATGGATTCTGTGGTACGTACTGAGGTATTCCTTGATTTTTCAGTAATGAAAACAAAGGATATTCTTGAACTATTGTTTCTGTTCTGCATACTGTAGGTATATGTGCTTCCTTCTCTTTAGGTCATTCAGGTTAGGTTATTAGTAGGTTGATGCATCGTATTGTGCCTTTGTACAGAATGATATAACAGCTGTAACCAAAGAAGGAAAAGTTCTGCTAACAAATCTGGAAGTGCCTGACACTGAAGAAGCTGTCAGTTCAAGACTTGAACATCATCAAATAAGTGGTGACTGGCAAACTATTAATAAGTGAGTACTTACTTTTTGGTTTAGAGTTTCTTATTTTAGACTGTGGAAAGGGAATTACACGTTTTTGCTGCAATCTGTTACGTGTGAAATAATTCTTAGACCTCCAGAAATCTGAGAACTCCTTTCTGAGCTGTCTCACATAAATTAGTTGGCATGTAAAAGAGGTTCTATGAATACCGATGGTCTCTACCTGGACCAAGTGTCATGGACCGTGACTTTGCCTTTAATTCTTAATGTCCAGACCAGGTTTATGTACATGCTTACAAAACAGTGGTTGTTTTTAAGGAATTCTATGACTTCTTTGTTCAGATTATTGACTCAAGTACATGACATGGAAAGTGCTTTTGATGGATTTTGGGAAAAACACCAAATGAAAATGGAGCAATATCTGCAACTATGGAAGTTTGAGCAGGATTTTCAAGAGGTCAGTTGAAACATTCCTTTATACATTTATTTTCATTATGCCAGAGGTTCTTACTCCTTGATCATCAGGAATAGTCTCACAAGATGTCCAATTATACCCATAGAGAGATGAAGAGGAGGCATCTGTGAATCTTGACCTTGAATGAAGAATACTAAATGCCAAGACTTCTACTTCTGTGGCTTCCTATGAAAGTGCACTTATGTGCTAACATATATGACAAGGACAAAGTTGCTATCTACCCATGGTGTTTGTTATTCAAATTAACTTTAGATATAAAATGCTTTCAGACTATGAGACAACTTTCCAAGGAAATAATATCAACTTCATTCTTGATTTTTTAAAATACCATATATCTATGCTGACCATATTTAACATGATCTAACACAACTTTTTTTTTCTGATCCAGCAATTTATATCTATGAAAAGCCTGATGGATCAAATTAAATCATGTTTGGTTATATGTTATTTAAAAGGTTATAATTATGATCTAGTTGTATCCTTCTGGAAAATCCATCATATGTGGTCAAGAGACATAAATCTAGTTTCTTCTTTTCTTTGTAGTAATGTCCAAGCTTCTCACAGTCTCTTTCATATACATACATTACTAGGTAATCCAAGGAAAACCCACTTGTTTTTTCTATCTTCTGTGTGGTCAGCTTATTTTCTACCCATGAGTAGTTTACTTCCTTGCTGTTTTATTTGTTCTAGCAAATTTGGGAGGAGCACTGCATTCTGGACACAGGGCTCAGTTACTACTAGCCCTTTCCCTACTGTGATTCAAACAGATTTTTGAAATGCCATGTGCTCCTTGAAACCCTCTTTAAAGTAAGACTAGGTCTTGTGGCTTTGGGTCCTTCCAGATATTTGCATCTCTCCCTCTTCTCCAGCTGAACACATGTAAAAACACATGTTTCCTGAACATACCTATTATTCCTCTGTTTATATGTTAATGTGCATCCATACTAAATTCTTGTCCTGTAGTTATGTTCTGTTGGCTCAATTCATCGTTGCCTCTAATCATTATTGTTATTGTTTGTTTGAACTGTAATCTCACTAATGCAATCTGTATCTCATAGTGACATGCAGACAGAGTCTGTATATAGTTAGGAAGTTAACTTAAAGAAAATTTGTTTGGAAATTTCAAACTTACAGAAATTTTTGTGATATTCTTGAATATACAGAATAGAAATATTCTGTTGCATAATCACAGTGCAGTTATCAAATTCAGTGCAGTTGACAATAATGTAATACTTTTGTATTATCTACCATTAGTACTCCAATTTTATCAGTTGACTCAATACTATCCTTTGTCATTTCCTTCCACCTTGTCCAGTATAGGATCTAGTCTAGTGGGCCACGTGTTGCATTTAGTTATCATATCTCTTTAGTTGCCTTTAATCTAAAACATTTCAGTAGCCTTTTTTTTTTTGGTCTTTTATAGCACAGACATTTTGGAAGAATACAGACTTTTTTAAAATAAAATGTTCATTTTGAGTTCATCTGACATTTTCTCATGATTAGATTAATCTATGACCACCTAGGATACTACATAAGTGATGTGTCCTTCTGAGGGTATCACATGTGGTGGTAAATGAAGTCCACCTGCCCCTCATAGTAAATATGGATTTTGATCACCCAGTCAGGGTGCTATTGAATTTCTCCACTGTGTAGTTACCCTCTCCGCCCGTATCTAGTAGTAAACATGTAGGGAGAAAATTTAAAGCTATGCAAATACCTTTTTCCTCATCAAAAGATTACCATAGGTTTAGTATCATTTGATGATTCTTGTTTCAATCAGTCTTTACTATAATGGTTGTGAAATGCAGATTTTCTATCTCTAGTGTTCTCCACTTTCCAGTCCACATAAGCATGCTACCAGATGCAAGGGCCTTCCCTTCTCCCCATTTATTTATGTATCTATTTGTTGGGTTCATGGCTTCCTAGTTTTTCAATGATTTATAATGTATTACTGTTAAATATTTTGGTGTACCAAGATCTGGTGTGCTCATTATTACCAAAGGGTCTTTGTTTCTAGAACCATTCACCATAGAACTAGGGAATACATATGCAAATATATACACATATACATACTTCCATACATGTCCACACTTACATATCCTCACATGTACATTTTGATGTTTTATAAATCAACAGTACACACTTATATTTAGGAGGTTAAAATGTAATAGATTATATCAATTTCTGTGAATAAAATAACAAAATATTTTCCATGTGTATATATAATATTTCCATATCAATGGTCTTATTTAATAGAATTTCCTACAGAACTTGATTATTAAGGGAAAATGCTTAATAATTTCCATGCTTTTAAGACTAATTTTTATTTCTATTTTTAGCTTGTGAGTGAAGTTGAATTTCTATTAAACCAACAAACAGAGTTGGCAGATGTCACAGGGAACATGTCACAAGTAAAACAAAAAATAAAGAAATTAGAAAACTTAGATGAAAATGCTCAGGTAAGATATTTCAGATGTTCATTATATTTATGAAGTATAATAGTTACATTTTGATGGTTTTCAGTAGTATAAGTAGTATATTAATCTCTCAGCAACAATCTGTATAATTGGTTCAATGATACTGGTCTATATTATTTTTGTTCTGTTCAATGTGGGTCTGGGTGACACTGCCTAAGTCATGTAGTTGTAACAGGAGGCCTCTGAGATAATGTTGTGAACTGTTTTAGGCCCACCAATAGGAACAAGATCCTAAATCATTTTGAAGAAGGTAGAAAAAATGTCTGTCAAAAATGCTATTTGGTTTCTCCATTGTATGTTTTTAGCTCTTTTGTTGAAAATTATTTTCCTTTATATGCTAGGGTTTATTTCTGGGCTGTCAATTCTGTTCCATTGGTTTCTGTGTTTGTTTTTCTGTCAATACCATGCCGTTTTTATTATTGTCACTTTGTAGCATAATTTGAAGTCAGGCAAGTGGTTCCTCCAACCTCATTTTTTTTTCCTTAGGATTGTTTTGGCTATTCAGGGTCTTTTGTGAGTCCATACAAATCTAATGTATTTTTTTTTGTTTTATCTCTTTAAATATTCCATTGGAATTTTGATAGAGGTTGCATTAAATCTCTATTGTTTTGGATAATATGGCCATTTTTACTATGTTGATCCTTCTAATCCTTGAACACAGAATATCTTTCCATTTCTTTGTGTCTTCTTCAATTTCTTCTAATAATGTCTTATAGTTTTTAGTGTATAGGTCCTTCACATGCTTCGTTAAGTTTATTCCTAGGTATTTTGTTCTTTTTGTTGCAAGTGCAAAAGGAATGTTTTTTCTTCACTTCTTTTTCTGAAAATTCATTGTTAGTGTATGAGAATGCTATGGATTTTTGCACATTAATTTTGTATCCTGAAACTTTATTGTATTTGCTTATTGTTTCTAGTAGTGTTCTCGTGGAGTCTTTAGAATTTTCTATATAGAGAATCATGCCATCTGCAAAAGGTGACAATTTGACTTCTTCATTCCCAAGTTGGATACCTTTTCTTTCTTTCTCTTGCCTGATTGCTCTAGCTAGGACTTTATGGTAATGGAAGGATATTTAACTTGGAGTGGTGAACACACAATACAATATACATGTGACGTAATATTTAATTATACACTTGAAACCTATATAATTTTATTAAATAATGTTGCCCCAATAAATTTAATTAAAAAAAGAGAAACAAAATATACCACAATTTTTGTTAAAAAATACTATTTGGTGCTTGAGAAATGATGAAAACATAATCCCCTAAAATATTCGTCATTTGATATATGCATTTGAACCAAATTAATACAGACAAATCTACTTAGTCTTAATAGTTGTGTGACCTTTGATAAATTGATTACATTTCCTAAGCCTCAAAGTCCATCTGTATATTAGGGTTGAAAAGACCTACTTTGTGGAATGATTATAAAGATTCATTTAGGTATCATAGGTAAAACAGTTAGCACAATACCTGGGATATATGGATATATAATGAGTAATCAAAAGGGCTAGCTGCCATTATTCTGCTGATCTTAAAGCTTGGACTCATGGCTTTAATACTTACAAACTCTAGCATTGCTCTTCTATCTTGTATATGAGAACAAGACCATCATATTTAAGGTGTATTCTCAGCAAATTTATGGATGAACCACAAGCACCTAAAAACAAAAATTGAGAAGAAGCAGTTGTGGCTACCAGTTCTGGAGTTAATCTTGTAGATTTTTGTGATTGTGGGGCAATTTATAAATCTCTACGGTAGAAAGAGAAGGCAAAATGGCTTGGAAACTAGCAGGCTTGGTTTTTGTTTTTTTTGTTTTTTGCTTTTATTTGTAAAAGATGCATAAGACTTATCACCTTAATCATTTTAAGTGTACAGTTCAGTAGTGTTATGTATATTCACATTGTCTTGCCACCAATATCTAGGGCTTTTTCATCTTTCAAAATTGAAAACTCTGTTCCCATTAAACGACTCCCTATTTTAACCTCAGTTTTCCCACTAGCTAACTAGGTTAGTCACTTCTTCATTCTGAGCTTCAGTATTTTTATTTATTTTATCTTGACAAACATTTCCTGAGCTCCTACTATATTTCAGTCACTGTATTGAAAGGGTTAGTAGTTGATAGAGTGGAGGCAAGGCTGCTAAGATCCCGTTTCACATGGAAAACTTGTGACATTCACATCAGGCCTGTAAAATGGTCAGGTAGATGACAACTCTAACGAGATTTCCAAGGCTGAGATATGTGAAATCCATTCGCTTTCTTTGGCTGTTATGTACTTCATTTGATATATGCAGTTCTAAATCTGTACATATCAAGAGAAGCAAATTTCATCCCCATTCTGGGAAGCTGGTTATTTTCTGTTTCTTTTACAGAAATGGGTGAGTTTCTGATGACATCAACAGTTCTAGCTAATTGCTGTAACTATAAGCCTTTTTTTTTTTGCAGCCTGTAGAGAAGTTTGACAACAAATCATATTTTTGACAGTATATCTCCCTTGCTCAACCAATTTGCTTCTTAGTTAATTTCTTTTTATTCCTGTATTTGGACAGAGATCATGCAGTTATTGTTTTACTTCTTTCTTAAAATCAGGATCTGTTAGCAAAGGCTCGATTTGTGATTTTACATGGACACAGACTTGCAGCAAATCATCATTATGCACTTGATTTGATCTGTCAGAGGTGCAACGAGCTACGTTACCTCTCTGATATTTTGGTTAATGAGATCAAAACCAAACGGATACAGCTCAGCAGGACCTTCAAAATGCATAAACTCCTACAGCAGGTAGTGGCATGGGAAATGATGCATTTCTGAAAAAGATGATAAATGTTTTTCTTTGGTCCTTGTCAGAGGTTATAGGGTCAGGGTCTGATATAGCTTTGGACTTAAATTTGTAAGAAATCTGAGTTCGATTATGCTTATTTAATCCGTATTACTACTGCAGAATTCATGGCAGGTCTAGTATTGTAAGAATTTTGGCCTCTGTTCTGAAGATTGAGATAGTGGTTGTGATGGCTTCCTTTCTATTTTGGGTAGATCTGAAGCCTCTACTCAGGTGATTTTGCAGTCAGAACATTTTTTAAAGCCCTGGGGGCATTTAGCTAAAGCCTAAAATTCCTTCCACATTTCATAGTTACAGCAATAAAAAATTAAACAGTGACTGGAAAATATTTCTCCACAGCTGACCCCTTTCATGATTAAGCAATGGAGAGAAGATCTGGTCTTGGCAGTGGAATGTAAGATAGTGGGTATCACTTATAGGTGTTGTACCTGAATGTGAACGTTTTAATGTGTACATCTGTGGCAAGGAAACTTTTATCCTTGTCCTCAGCAATCATCACATATTTATATACACTTTATATTTTACTAGGAGTTTCATATTTCAGTTATTGATTTGGGAAAAATAGCATGCAACTCAAATGTTAGTGTTGAGAAAATGGTCAGACTCCTGATGCAGAATGAATTCCTTACTATGAAATAAATGTTGCGCTTCCCAGCCTTGGCTCTGCATCAGAAATACCTGTGGAGATTACAGCCCTGAGCTACTGAGTCAGAATTTCCAGGTGAACAACCTAGATATCTTTCTTTTTTAATAGCAACGAAAACAACTCTGTTTAACAGAAACCAGGGCTGATAAATACTGTCTTAAGAAACAGACGTGATTCTTCTTCACTCACTCACGGGTGTTTCGTGTGTGTACTTTGTTCATCAGGCTCTTCAGTGCTGTGATGAAGGAGAATGTCTTCTAGCTAATCAGGAAATAGATAAATTTCAGTCTAAAGAAGATGCTCAGAAAGCCCTCCGAGATATCGAACATTTTCTTGAAATGGCTCTGCCTTTTATAAATTATGATCCTGAAACCCTGCAGTATGAATTTGATATAATTTTATCTCCTGAACTCAAGGTAAGAGGTTTTTTTTAAGTAAACAAAATTTTAAAAACTATAATTACACTAGTGTTGATAAGAGTTTTACTACTTCACAGGTAACTATCAAATTGTAATTGCACAGTTCTTTTAAGGATTAGATGTGATATCGGTGCCACTATTGAGTGTCAAAAAATCTAAAGGCTTATGCTTGCTGTATAATGAAGAGTAATTTTCTTCTGAGCTCCGACTCTGTTATTTTTAAGCTCTTTTCTCATACTTGGAGCTCTCACATACATTTTTTTTCGTGACCTTGGAGAAAGGTCCAAAGCTGTCCTAGGAGAATATTGGGCTCATGTCAAGAGCACATGCCAAATGTATTTTCTTTACACTGCAGTGACCACCAACAGATGTTCTGTGGGTACAGATCTGGCTTTTCTATACAGTTTGAGAAAGGATGTTTAAAGAAAGGATCTGAGTCTTCTTGGGGAAGGGGGAGCAGGTGGAAGCTGCTTTTTGCAGAGTGCAGAGCTATGGGTTAGTTCAGTATCACCCCATCAGAAATGTCATGAAGCACTCTCTTCGCATTGTAGATAAACACATTTATGATGCTATTTGCTGCTAAAATGTCTAATAGTCTAATTGAAGTTTGGAGGAGTATCTAAATCCATGCTTAGCTAAAGATTGTAAGGGATGCCCCAGAAAGTCAGAAACATGGCCATGGCAATAACCAAGCCATTCTCTAGAAAAAACTAAGCTTAGCTAACCACTTCAAATCATCTCACAGGAGCAGAAGCAGATATTATCCATCAGTGGCTCTATTTAAACATGGAGAACTTAAGAATGTCCTTTAGGCTAAAATATAACAAATTATGATGACAGTGCTTAACTTGGTGGCTTTTTCACGCTAAACTTGCCTTCTTTTCCAGCCATTATCCCTTGCAGCCTGTGAAGGGTAAATCGCTATATGCAGAGACCTATTTCATGACTGCTTGATAAATTTCTTCTTTAAGTTGTTTTGTTTGAGATTTCATGGTTTTATAACCATATGAAGATAGTACATTTATCTATTTTCCATTTATTTTCTAAATTTCTTCTAGTTATATTTTAAACTCTAAATTGTTTTTGACTGATTTTGAGAAATATAATAGGATTTGTAATGATCCCATTTCAGAAAATATTTCATAGAGTTCTTATGCAACCTGTAGATTCAAATGCAGACTGTACAATTCAAGCTTGAAAACATTCGAAGTATATTTGAGAACCAACAAGCTGGTTTCAGGACACTGGAAGATAAGCAAGTGAGGCCAATCCAGTTTGTGGTACCTGCTTCCAACAATATGATCAGATCTCAAACATCATTTTTTTCTCCTAACCCTGGTAAAGTATTTTACAGTCACCTTTTTTCCCCTGCTCTTGTTTACTTTATTACTCTTGATGTAAATACTGAATTTGCTTTTCAATCCTGATAAATTGGAATTTTATTTAAGCAACTTTGGTCACGTTTGTGTTGCACAAGGCAGGAATCATGGTTGACACTATATCGTACAATAGCACCACAGTGTGATATTGGACAGTATAGGATGATACAGGTCTGTACCGAATAGCCTTGTCATGACTGTGAATATTTATACCAACAGCATGAAATTCACACTTTTCTGCAACTGGTGGAAGAAAATGTGAAACTAGAACACACATGATAAAAATATGCCTACGTGCACTCGTGCATATTTTCTCCAAACTGTAACTTGATTCTTATAAGATTCCAGTGAGTGAATAGCTTAGATAATAGGACAGATTGTCTTTTCTAAATAGGTGCAAGCAAATAGCACAATTTTGCTGGTAATTAACTGTCAGAGTCCATTTGCTCATTTTAATCTTTGTAAACTTGTTTTAAACATGTAATGTGCATTTCTATGTTCTATGGGATAATTATTCTCACAGTGATGTTGAACTACTCTGGAAATAAGATGATTCCATTGCTCCAAAGTTTCCATTGAGCTGCCTCTGGGGCCTCTTAGGGTAGAGTGATTTGACCTTTGGAGCCTTAAGTTAGTTGAATGGGTGAACATGGGACTAAATTCGGTGTCTCTGATCTGAGAGAATCAGAGAATCCATTAATGTATGGGAACTACTTTGAAATTCAGAGAAAAGTTGAACCAGGCATAATGAATATAAAAATACAGCTCAGTCTCAGCATGCATCACATTAAAAAGAGGTGAGGAAAGCAGGTAACTAGGCTAAGATGATCCCACTTATATAGTTAATAGTTATTAAATATAAAAATATACTCATAAATAAAACTATGAACAATTCCATAAATAAATAGTGTTGACTAAGATGATACCAGGAAAAAGAGTAAAAACAAAAAAGAACCAGTGAGGGACTAAAAACCAACAGCTAGGAGATTAAAAGTAGAACAGGTTGATGCTCCTAAGACCTCAGGTTCCAGGTTTCTAGCTTTACTTATTTGCTGCCAGTGGGCAGTTCACCTAACCTCTTTTAGCCTCAATTTCTTTGTAAAATAGGGACATTAACACCCACTGACTTCAACGGGTTCTTGTGAAGATGAAATGAAAAAAATTGTAGTTCTCAATTAACTAGACTATTCTTTCCTTCTAAGGCTTCTTGCTCTATAGTCTTTTAAAATCTCAGCTCCTTCAAAGGAGTTGAAGAATATAGTTCTGAAGAAACCATCCAAGAACCACTCACTGTCTTAATCACTAAAAGTACATTTTATTTTGTTTCATTTTTTTTTTCTTTCTGATTTTCTTATTTAATGGTGTTACAATTTCTTTCTGCAGTGGGAGTTGGATACTCTTTCTTTCAAGCATGTAAACTTTTTTTCACAAGGTATCCATCTTAACTACTTTTTATCAGTATATTTTTCTGTGTTTGTGTCCATGTGAAAAACCAGTTTGGCAGCTAAAACCAGCAGCATTAATTCTTGCATTCTTTCTACAGTTAACTTTCTGTCTTTTTCAAAATAACCATCCATTACTCTCTTGGTAGTAAACTGAGCCTTGGAAAATGACTGTATAAAAATTAGATTATGCTCTTTATCAAATGACCTCTCATAGAAAGAAAATAAGAAAAACAATGGACAATGTTAAAATAAATCAAGCTTTCTTTCATTTTAGAGATGCTTGTGTCATCCACAATAAAACTGTTTGTTGGGAGTAGCGTAGATTTGCTGCAATTTAGGACTGCCTAATGTATTTATGAGGAAGAAGGAAGCTTACTGAATAAATGATATGGGTGGATAAATGATGTTATTCATTATTCATCATGGTTTATAAATTAAATCAAAGCATTACTTATGCCACAAACATTATTGATTTTTATCTAATTGCTCTGTGAGTAATTGAGATTATTACAAGCAGTTCCAAATAATTCTTCAATACTTTTAATTGCTAAGCAGATATATAAGATTGGGTCACATCTAAGCATGTTAATTTTTCATAAAATAAATCAAGTTTTTTGTGTTCTTTGTTTTTGTTTGTGTTAATTTACATAAAATAGAATCCTGTACCTAGCACAGTTTCTGCTGGCACCTAGCAGGATGTAATAAATATTTGTTAAATTAACATTTACTATAGAGGTAAGTCATGGAAGAACATTGTCAGTGAGGGGTAAAGTGTGGTTTGAGCTCCTAAATCTGTAAATCTAGACTATATCTCTCTCATAATCTTCAAATTGTGTTTACGCTCTGTAGCCTCCTTCAAATTTTCTATTGGCAACTCGGACTCAGCATACGCCAAACTGATTGCATCTCTCCTACAAGCCTTCTGCTCTTTCTGTGTTCCTCATCTCAGTGAATAGCCCTGTGATTCCTGGGCCCTTAGCTCCCACCTCTCACTCATGCCCCACCTCTAATCAGTAAAAAAAAATCCACTTCTTTCTATCCCCACTGCTATCCCTCACTGCCACTTTCCTAATCCAAGCTAATATCATCTGTTGCCTTGACAACTGCAGCCTCTTTGTCTCTCCACTTTTCTTTCTCAAATGCCCCTAGTTGTCTTGCCTTTTGGACTTTACACATATTGTTCTCTTTCTGGAGCACTATTCCCTCCCCTCTCTCTTTTCCCTCTGCTAGCTCCTACTCCTCCATCAGATTTCCCATCCCTAGGCCACTTCTTGCCTCTCTGCCCCTGCACTCAGTTTGGTTGGATGTTCAAGCTATGTGATAACAAGTGCCCCTTCATTTCTTCTCAGTTTTAGTGTAATTTCCTGCTTTGTGTTTCTCTTATTAGACTGTAAGCCTTGTAAGGGTAGGGACTTTGTGCAATTCGTGTTTGTATCCCTAGCAGTAAACACGGAGTTTAGCATATAGTATAGGTACTCGATAATTTTATATACATGTTTATATTGTTAAAAGAATGAATTCATCTGCCTTGCTTTTCAGAAAAAAGATGCATTCCTCACGAGTTGCGTATGTTCCTTTTTCATCTCTTAATATATTTGTAAAGAATTCATTAATATAACTAATTAGTGAAGCTTCCTAAGTTACCTTTATAAATAAGTTCAGAGCTCTGTGTATCAGGTGTCTTTAAAGCGGTGGACATCACTATCCATTGAGAAATTTTACATGGCAATTGCCAATAGTCTAATTGGTATTTATATGTATGATTATGTAAATATAAAATTTACATATAAATGTTTTTAAATAAATGAAAGTGAAGTATAAAATTTAGAGAACAAAAAAGCTTAGCCTTCCTTGAGTGTGCCTTGCATTGGCTCCTGCCAAGGAGGAAAAGACAAAAATTATGTTCCCTCCATGGAGCAGAGAGATCCACACAGTCTGTGTGGGTGGCAGCCTTTTCAGCAGCCCTGAGAATTAGGAACTTAAATGACCTAGTCTTTGACTAGACCATGCCCTGGGCTTTGTAGGAACATCTGGACTCTTTGCTTAACAATATAGGGGCTCAGCCTCTGTCAACAGAAGAAAAAGATTAAACAGAAAGAAAAAGAGAGATTAAACAGGAAGAACAGAAAGATTAAAGCTTGGAATTTTGATGAAGTTGTTTTTTGTTTTGTTTCATTTTGTTTTAGCATTTTAACATGCTTTAGAAATGTTTTATATAGTGGTTAGAAACACGTATCTGACAGTAGATGATTTGGATTTGAATACCGCCTATGCTTCTTGGACAAGATATTAACCTTACTTACTTATCTATAAAATGGGGTTGGAAGTAATACTTATCTCTTAGGGTTGATTTGAGGATTAAAAAAGAAAATTCATGTGTAGAGCTTAGAATCGTGCCCAGCATGTAGTAAGTGCCAAATCAATGCTATAATTGTTAAATTAATATTTTGAAACTCTTTTTAACCTCGTTAGTCAGTGAGCTACTGTCTGACTAAATGCTTATGCAAATAAATTATGAGCACTAACACCTAGTTTCATACTTGTTTGGCAATGAAGCAAATGTTTGATGAGTGAGAGAACGGGTGAATACGTAGCAAAATCATACTCAAGAAGTAAAAATCGTATAGCTAAGCCTAACCATTCAACTGTTTCTGCATAATGTGATTTAAAAATACTAATATAAACACATTGGAATATTACTACTTAATAAATATGAATGTATTTTTATTTAAAGTGTTGATTTTAATTTGATTTGAAATTCTTCTTTCATATTTCTCTTCCAGTGAAGACGACCTGGAGACAAAATCAGAACAGCATAAAAGTAAATATCATTAATTATTTCAAAGTTGACTTTATTGCTGTAGTTGCAGAATCAGTATGGGGGCTTAAACCATATTTTAAATTCACTCAACCAGTATTATGTGTTTGAAAGCCTATTTAATCTAAAAGAAAAAGCTGCTGCTGCATTGTGTCTAATTGCAGCACTGGCATATACCCAGATTTATGAGCAGTTTCTCAAGTCTTGGCTCAAGTTCTGACTAATTTCTGTAGAATATCTCATATAAGTTCCAGCTTCTCTTCTCTCCTCCCCACCTCAATAAAACTAAATAAGTGTCACATCTTTTTTTTTTAAAAAAGGAGATTTCTTTCATAAGTGATTCCAGTCCTACAAGTATGAAGCATGGACAAAGGACAGGTTCTAATGGACCATACTCTAGGCTCAAAAAAGGCATCTGTTTGTTTCTTGACGGATACACATTTCCTTCTTGGTTATCCATGATATTCTAGTACCTGCAGACAGTAGCCTCAGCATAACTGCAGCACCCTACATTTCCTTTGTGTATTTTTGACGTCAAATGAAGACAAGAACATATCTCCAAGAGGCAGTTTGTCACAGTGACACCAATTGTAGAGCCAGACTTGCCTGGCTTTTAATCTTAGCTCCATCACTTGCTGGCTGTATAATATTGGATCAGTACTGTGGATCAGTACTGTTGGATCAGTTTCCTTATCTATAAAATGGGGACAACATAGAACACCCTAATCATGGAGTTAGTGTAAAGGTAAATTAATCTAACATTTGTAAAGTGCTTTGACTAATGTGTGGTATGTCATAGTTCTAAATGTTTTATACACTTGTTAGCAGGCTAGTGAACGGCCTGTGCTGACATCATGTCCAGTTATGTTGTATAGCCACACTGCCGGTTTCAAGAGGGAAACAGCTGAATTCTATAGTCTTATATATTTTGGTTCTAGTTTCAACTCATGAGTACCTTAACATTCCTCTATGTGTATTTATTCATTTAAATATCACCAGGAAAAAAATAGATGGCTGTGGCTCTGTACATTTTCTTGGTGAGATTTATAGCAGATGAACCTAGTTTTCAAATGCTCAAATTCTTCCAGTTCAAGTCAAATTGCCCAATCCTTAGGTATTTAAAAGTATAAATACATGTTTCAAAACTTTCCAAACTTGTGTTTTATAAACATGTTAGAAATAAGTGGTGCATACCTATCTGATAAGTAGAATATGCAGCATTTTCATTCTTAATTATAGTTTGAAATGATAACAGTTGGTACACTGAGCAGATATAAATCAATGCATACTCTTAAAGAGGGAGCACAAAAAAGGTGGCAGACCATAAGCTTCAATCTGTCTCATCACTTACTAGATATGTGACATTGGCCCTGTTGCTAACTAAAACTCTTAGCCTCAGTTTTCCCATCTGTAAAATGGGGATAAGTATGCCATAGCTTGCTAAATTGATGTGAGAATTTGGTATAATGATGTGTGTTAAGCATCTAGGACCATGCCTGCACAATATATAGAAAGTAGTCAATAAATTTGTGTTTCTTTTCTCATGTATAAGTGGGTCATATTCTGTGGAAATGCATTTTAGCTGATAGATGCTGAACTTCATTTTGGATTCTAGTTGTTACTAAGTAATGCTATATTTACTTAGAGTTCAAGCTTTTTACTCAGCTCAGCTGTCCCATGCATCCAGGATCCCTAGAATCTGTTTCAGATGCTTCTGAAGAGCAAATAACCTCATTTTGTGATAAATTTCATTCAGTTGACTCAGTAAGGCGGATCAAGTTCTGTAGAGTCTGAAAAATAAGGCAGCAGTTTAGGATTAGGGAGGTTACTTGTAGCAATAACTAACATGTGGCAGAGAGCAGAGACAGGTGAACAAGTTACAGCCATTTCAAAAAACAGTTCTGCACATCTTATTAGCCCTGGAGTATGTGATTCAATTTTATCATATCACTAATGTTCATGATTGATGCCACCAAGTCATTAGGAAAAGAGTCAGTGATATTCTGTATATACTTGGTTAAAGAATTCAGGGGTACACATAATATTTCCTAGAAATGTTTCTATCAGAAATTCCTAAGATTAAAAAAAAAGAAATTAGATTAAAAAGCCATTTTGGTTCTTCATCTAATGAACTGTAGCTGTACAGTCAACTTTTTTTGACTTAACCTCATTTTCACAAAGTGCCAAATAAATGAAACAGTGCTTAATACATAAAAGAAATTCTAACTAGTATATTAAATTTGTCCTTTTAGGCAACTCAAATCATTTTTATTACTAGTACATACCAAAGTTATTTCTGACAGAATAATCATAGTGTTATTTTAAAATTTATCTGCACAGTTAGGACCTAGAGAAAACTTAATCTGAGCTACATTTCCTTGAAAAAGAACTATACCTACATAGATGCTAATTTAACTTATATTTCCAAATTTCAGATGGACGCGGTGCATGAATGTCAGGAGACGAGAAGTTCTGCTCAATCCTCCAGTTTGAACAATGACAATAGCCTGGATATTTTAAAGAAGTACCTTTTATTTATTAACAGACTCTTATATGCACACCTACCAGTAGGAGTCACTGGTTCAGTGTTCAGGGCAAACATGCTTAGAATTTTGAGTTCATAAAATGGGGTTCCTACTGGGTGTGATGAAAAGAGCACTGGATGAGGTGTCAGAAGTCTTGAATTTGGATCTGCCCAACCTATGCTCTTTTTATGTGACTTGAAAATTAACTAGATCTTTTCGGAATTTCAGCCTTCTCTTTTGTAAAAGAGGCCAGAGTGAACGAAACAGTGTTCCAAAAACTACATAGGATCATATAAATATACAATGTTATTTTATAGATGTTAGCAATAATCACTGTTCTGTTCAATTTTATAATATTCTGTTAATAGTCTAGACATAAGAATATTCTGTTTTTAAATTCTATATCTCAGAGTTGTAAGTAGCCAGTATTTTAGAGCAAGTTGTGTGTAGACATATGTATATATCCATATTTATATATAGATATATTTTTCTCAAAGATTGCTAAATGTTGATGCTTAAAAAGGTAAAAATAAAAAAGAGTACAAGGTGTAGAAATGAAATTAAAAGGGTTACTTATACTGGATAGTGAGGAAATGAATTTTAAATACAATGTCAATTGGAAATTACATTGGGAGGAAATGTATCTTATTTTGAAGAGACAGTAAACAAAATTACCACAGAAACTTAAGTATAATATATATTTAAGAAAACTAGTATAATCTACTTTATATCTTGGAAAGTGTCAGAACATTACTGGGAAAAGGGAAAAATTGTGCCTAAAATGCTAATATTTCTTTTTGAGGGAGAGGGAGAAAAAGAGGGAACTATTGCTCAGAAACTGTGCTGACCTCCAAAAAAAATACTTCCTGGATTTTAAGGAATAGAATTTTCAAGTTTTTAGTAAATTGATTCTTAAGCTTCATGAATTAGAAAATTTTTTTCATTTAAAAATAACTTCTGAGCCCCATTCTTCTTTCTTTTAAATATATTTTAGAGTCTTATAGGGGTGGTACTTATTCTAGAAATCATGGAATTAATTTTATATTTTGATGATAAAACCAAAACCATTGGTAGTTACTGTGCATTAACAATTTTTATGTTAGATAATTTATAATGATAATAATTGAAACATTGCAATATAATTCTAAAGCAATAAAACAACTGATAAATACTGTCTTCTCCTTTTAGCCATGTCCTAAATGAGCTGATACAGACGGAGAAGGTGTATGTTCGGGAGCTGTTCACTGTTTTGTTGGTAAGGGATTCAAATTGTATCTTCTCATCTTTCCCTGAATGCTTTTTTGCTACATTAGTTAGGGAGTGTTTAGGGCAGTATTCTCTTTCTGCCTCCTTCCTTGATTGTCACATGGCAGCCATGATAGTTCTCCTGTGGTTTGAGGCTGCATGTTTGTTAGATGTGTGTATCCAAGTTCTCCCTCCAGAGTGAGAATTGTAGATTCAGAATTTATTATAGAAGAGATAAGCTGTTCTCTTAGGGATACAGCAGGTTGTTCTAGTTATTCCCAGGGTACTATTTAGAGATTGTGATATAAAGAACTAAAAAATGGGAGAAAATATTCATTTTATACAAATGTCATAATATGTATCTAGTCTGAAGAAACCTAAGCACTTATTGCTAGCTTAAGTAGAAGTTAATGACTTGGAATAGAATTTTTCATACTTGGTTTCTATTTTGTTTCTTACACTATATCAGGCCAAAGAGCTGTCACTTTATTCTGTGAAAAACCTTCACTTCCTTGTCCTACTTTCAAAAAAAAAATTAACAACAATAATGATAATGGATACCTTGGAGAGCTAGAAGTTTTGAATGTTAAAATTACAGCTTCACCCACTAATCCCCTACATATTTTGCTGTGCCTACACTTTGGATGGCCCAATCAAATGTTGATGTGAATATTTTTTTAATGAAAAAATGTATTTATTTTGGGTAGGGCTATAAAGCGGAGATGGACAATCCTGATATGTTTGATCTGATGCCACCTCTCCTGAGAAATAAAAAGGATATTCTCTTTGGAAATATGGCAGAGATCTATGAATTCCATAGCAAGTATGTAGTTGCCAACTTGAATTTTTCATTATATTATTTAAAGGGTTATTGACTAATTTATCATATTTCACATAAAAATATATAATCTTTTTCTCTGAAATTTTTATAGCCTTTTCATGAACAGTCTGGAAAATTGCATGGAGTATCCAGAAAGAGTGGGACCTTGTTTCCTGGAAAGGGTTAGTTCAATTATTATTTAAAAACATATAAGTATGGACCACCAAAATAGCCACTCATTTTATAAGAACAGATTTAGAGATAAGGTAGGTATTGTTTTTTATGTCTTTATGGTTTTGAAGGAGACACATCACTTCAAGTATTTAATGCTAAACCAGGATTTGTTACAGAAACTGGTGCAATGGGGTATCAAGAGCATGCAAATGGCCATTGTGTTCTGTGCTATCAAATGCTTCAATGGCTCAGCTTGTGACCACTGACCCCTGGGTGATCCCAGGAGTCCAAGGACCATCCTGGCTATGAAGATGTGAGAGTTTGGATCATCGTAGCACGACCATTCTTGGGCTTGGTTAATTTTTAGCCTAAGAGATGCCTTGGCATTCCCCTCTAATGCACGTAAAGTCTTAGAATAAAATGTAATATGGCTTTCAGACCCAGGGCATCTATCACAGGAACTTTGCAAAATGGAGCGCTGTCTGTTCTTTTTATTCTATGAGATCATTCAGGGAGGCTCATTTCTCCATGTCCCAAGAGTGTACTTAGTACAATTGACTTCCCAGGCTTTGTAATCATACTCTCCTCTATTAGTTTTCTCTCAGAATGTTCTCTGCTTATCTAGTTCCTCTTGTTCCTGAAATATCAGTTTTGTCTTGATTTGAGAGTCAGTTTGATAGAGGTGCTTATCGAAAGCTTTCTAAGGTTAAGAAAGAAGTGTGTGTTATTACCTTTTTCAACATGTCCTAACTTTAAACACATTTAAACTATGTCCAAATTCTTCCCTAAGCGACAACAGTATTTCTTTCCTTTGAACTCCTGTAAGACTTAATGACTTTGCTAATCATTGAGGATTTTATGTGCATCTTTACATATATTTATTAATTATTTCTCTAACTCGATGGAAAACTTTTTGAGGCAGGGTCCATATTCTATATATCTTTGTATCTCTCATAAGGTTAGCCAAGCTATTGACAACCAGTAATAGTTTAAATGTTCATTCACTCAGCAGCCATCTGCTGAGAACTTACTTGCACCAAGCACTGTGCTAGGCAATGTGGATACCAAGCCCATTAGTATTCATGGAGAAAAACAGGGAATCCTTTGTGTATAGTGTGAGTTATGCTATGTTAGAGATATATAAAGGGTCCTATAGGAGCCAAGAAGAGGTGCATCTTACATAGGCCAGAGGTATAAATGACAGCTTTATAGAAAAGATGACTAATGAGATGAATGTTAAAGAGTAAATAGGAGGCAGCCCATTAGAGAAGGGTCAAATATATATGATTCTAAGGAGAGAGGATAGCATGGGCAGATATCTAGTGGGGTTATGATACAATGATGATGTCTCAGTGATGAACCAAAGACCTTGAATATTAGCTACAAGTTTGCTCACCAGGAAAGCGAGTGACTAGCAGCAAAGAAAGAGCATATTTCTTGGAACCCTATTAGCTCATAGTTATGAAAAAATGAGTCTACTTTTAGATTACATTCATGGAAGGCTTTTCTCCCTCTTAACTCTCAAACTTGGTAAGTAGACATAATGAAATTACTTGGGAAATTATGTGTCCCTCTACTCGGGCTGATGGTCTGTTCTTGGACTGCAAAGGGCTCCTGACCAGCTGCCAGTTTGGACCACATTTCCTATAAAGCTTGGCCACACTCACTCTTGTTCAGCCTTTTGTAATAAGAAAAGTATATGTGTTCATGAATTGGTAATATGTTTGAATTTGCTTTTTATCACAGAAAGATGATTTTCAGATGTATGCAAAATATTGTCAGAATAAGCCCAGATCTGAGGCAATTTGGAGGAAGTATTCTGAGTGCGCCTTTTTCCAGGTATAGTAATTATTCAGGTTTTGGATATATTCTTTGTAGAAGATACTGGGATATTTCTTATTTATAAATTCATTTCCTACTTTAAGTAAGTTATATGTATGTGTTGATTAAAAAACAATTTGACACTCCCCAAAACACAGCCAAGTGTGTGCATGCGCGTGCGCGCGCGCGCGCGCGCACACACACACAGAAACACATACATACTGCTCCCCAGAGGCAACCACTTTCAGCTCTTCTAATTACTTCTTTTGATACTTACCTCCATATATTTAATAGCATGCTTATATTTATATTGCTACTTCCCACCATAGAAGATGATTTAGCTCTATTTCGCTATTCTCTCCCCACCACCACATGCATACACATACTTCTTTTCTTCCAAATCACCCACTATAGTTGTATTGTAATTTTGGTTAGATTGATAGTGTTAAATTCTTAAGACCGAGTTAATTTCTGTGCTCAAATGAATTATGTGGTATGAGATTGTTGTTTTTCCTTGGCTTTTGTTTTTCCTGCAATTGTCTTTTTTTACTTATTTAATTTTCTAGGTATTTATCCTTATTTTACCCCCAAACTCTCCCAGTGTGAGAGTTACATAAATATTTTCTCAGTACATTTAAACACATAGTATATGTTTTCTCTGAATTTCTTCTTGAGTAAATCTCTCTTGGAGTCTTCTGACCTGCTCATCTAGACTCACTAGACCTATTATGCAGCTGTCATCTTGGGATGTTGGTGAATATAACTTTGGGGATTTTGTTCAAGTGTCTTTTGCATGGGCTCTCCTGTTTCCTAGGTGCCAGATCTTTCTCTTCCGTCTTTTACTTACTTGATTGGTAGAACATATCATCCAATAGTTTTACTGAGAAAGTGTACATGGAAGATAGAAGTTTTTAATAGCATGCATATCTGCCAATGTTTTTATTTTTCTCTAACACTTGATTACTAGGTTAGCTGGGTATAGAATTCTATATAGAAATAATTTTCCTCAGAATTTTGAAGGCACTTATCCTATTGTCTTCTAGCTTCCAGTGTTTCTGTTGTGAAAGTTGATGCCATTATGGTTTATGTTCCTTTGCATGTGACCTAATTTTTGTCCTCTCTCTAAAAGCTCGTGGGAACTTCTTATATTCTCAGGATTCTAAAATTTCACAATGCTGTGTCGTGATGTTGGCACTATTTTTATCCATTATGCTAGTTATACCATATATAACAGCCATTTTTCTGGTAAATTTTCTTTGAAATGTTGAGAAACCTGCATTCATTGGGTCTAATCAATGAACACTTAGCATTCTCACAGCTATATGTCTAATTTAAATTTATTGATGATTATATTTTAATAACAGGAATGTCAAAGAAAATTAAAACACAGACTCGGTCTGGATTCCTATTTGCTCAAACCGGTGCAACGAATCACGAAATATCAGTTATTGTTAAAGGCAAGTACATTAAGCATTTGTTTGTTTGTTTCTTTACTTCTTTGAATCAGGTGTGCCAAAGCCATTAAAGTTACTTCTAAGAAACACTAGAAATAGGTAGACTCAATGACTAGGAAGCCTGAACTTAGTAGTAGAATCAACACAGTGTGCTTCTTTGGTTCTCTGTGGCTGTGCAAGTGCTGGAGGCATAGGTATAAAGCTGAGATTATCTTGTGTCTTTTTAGCTACTGAATTATCCATACAAGTTACATTGACATATATATATATATAACATTTACAGCAGAACTTTTACTATTGTGAAGAACTAAACAAATATCACTTATAGAATGAAGACTATATTTCATATGGGCCTTCTCAATGGAAAGTGAATATGGTATACCCTTCATGTAATGTAGAAATGTCGCATTAAGTATGAATACAACATGACTTGCTTTAAAATGTATTTTCACAGTGTCCTATGATGCATGCATAATTAATAAAACACATTGTTGTAAGTAGAGGACCAAAAAAATGTGTAATTGCTTTAAAAACTAATCTCTAGTGTGTCCTAATAGCTATTATTTGTCAGCTCCAAAAACATTGAATGCCCTTTGCCTTATACTATTTAGTCAGTATTCCAACTCTTTTTTAGTTTTGACATTGTTATTAAATATAGTATTAATGTGACAACTAGCATATGAAAGAAACTACTCAAAAAAGTGACATCTTTGGCTTCTTCCTTGAAAGCTTGTTGGCCAAAATTTTATTCAATTTTTTCCAGCTATTAATATATGCCTAATATTAAGTTTAATTCTTGACTTCTAATTAATAGGAGCTATTAAAATATAGCAAAGGTTGCGAAGGATCTGAAAAATTAAAGGAGGCACTTGACTCAGTGCTGGATTTACTGAAGTCAGTTAATGACTCTATGCATCAGGCTGCAATAAATGGCTATATTGTAAGTACATTTTAATGATTGTTGCAGTTTCAGGGGGAAAGCGTGTTCATATTCCTTTCTTCTTTTCCTGGAATCAATTGAGAAATAAGAAGAAGAGGCAGACAAATGGAGATCCAAATGTTAACATTATTACTGATCATTTCAGAGAACTGGCTTCAGATCACTAGCCAAATGGAGTTGTGACATTCCCCTTGTCCTCAACAGCCTACCCCTAAGCCCAGACCTCAGGAGATCTTGCTTGAAGGATCTTCTAAGGAGACATACTGCCCCAGAATTGCCCCTTACCCTAGTCTAGGGTAGATAGAAAAAAAAATCAAATCTTTCGAGTTAGCTCCACCCAGTGGGGAAACTTGAAATGATGGATGTCATTCACCAATCAGGATTAAGGAAGAGATGGGGAATTACCCTATCTAAACCACCTACCTCTACATGGAAACATGAAGCCAGGAAAAAGGAGGTTTCTTAGATATCCCACTCCCTCAGTAATTTCATAACTGTGTGACACATGGCATGTTTCAATGTAAAAAGCTATTATGAAATTTTAAAGACTATACAAAAATTATGCTTCAGGATTTTAGTAGTTCAAGCAAAACACTTTAATGTTGATACCAGGAATTCAAATGTTGCTCTGTCTTGTGCTAATGAGTTTTGATTTTCCATTCTAGGGAAACTTAAATGAGCTGGGCAAGATGATAACACAGGGTGCATTCAGTGTTTGGAATGGACACAAAAAAGGTGCTACAAAAATGAAGGATTTTGCTAGATTCAAACCAATGCAGCGGCACCTTTTCTTGTATGAAAAAGCCATTGTTTTTTGTAAAAGGCGTGTTGAAAGTGGAGAAGGCGCCAGTAGATACCCATCATACAGTTTTAAGCATTGTTTAAAAGTAAGCCAATTTGAATTATATAATGTAATATTCCTTCACATGTATATTCAATTTTGTGTACTTTTTTGGTTCAAATGAGTAAGTTTTATACTTTAGTGGCATATCCATTTGTTTAAACAAAATGTTTTTTTAACTTAGGTAAAATGTACATGTAACATGAGTTGCAGCTATACAACATAATGATTTGATATTTGTATATATTGCAAAATGATCACCACAGTAAGTCTAGTTTAGTTAACATCCATCACTACACGGTTAAATTTTTTTACTTGTGATGAGAAACTGTTAAGACCGACTGTCTTAGTAACTTTCAATTATACAACACAGTATTATTAATACTAGGCATTATGCCATCGTTACAACCCCAGGACTTACTGGTTTTGTGCCCTTTGACCCCCTTCACCCATTTTGCCAGGTCCCACCTATGAAATCTTAAGTAGAAGTCTTCTATAGAAGTCAGGTACAGCAGAACTTCTCTGTCTGAAACAAGTGAAGAAGAGCAGAGCTTTACCTCCCCCTTAGTGCCCTGCAGAGCATAGTTTGAAATAAGTGACCTAGGCTCCCCCATGAGCATTCTTACCAGTGGTACTGGGGGGAATTGTTGGTCTTGGTTACCTTTTATCGTGCAGGAGAGACAAAGAGGAAATAATTTCTTCCTTTTTTTTCGGTGTAATGTAAGAATAGATATATGATTAATAGCACACCCCCATCTTCCTTTTTGTATAACTCATCCAGTTCCTAACTTCTCCCTTCCTGGGTGTTCAAAGACACCTACAGCTGAATCCCGTTCACACCTGTCCTGTCCTATCCTTTGAGATTACTTTATTCTCTCCTATAACCCAAATCACCATTCTGTTCTATTATTAGTTTGGTATCAAAATGAGAACAGTATTATTTGAGGAAGTCACTGGCAACCCAGTGATACTACCAGCTGGTTTTGACATTAACAAGTGGAACTTCCAATTCGCATTCGCATGAGTCTATAATTGGTGATTTTGATTCTTCTTGCAACTAATGAATTTTACCTTTCAAGTTTTAAGTTGTAGAGGCAATACAGCATTTGTTGTAGAAAAAAATTGGAAAACTGAGAAAATTGTTACTCTTAATTCCCCAACCACTATCACTTTAGTCATTTTTCATGAGCATGTTCTTTCATAGTTGTCATCACCAGTATATTTGAGAATTGATGAAATTTTCAGCAGCAGCAGTAAAGAGGACAGGCAGTATGTCCTCAGATAGACCTGAGGTATTTCTGCGAAGAGGCTACTAGCGGGCTCTGCTTTTGTTTCTTCCCAGAGGGTCAACAGTTTCTCAGTGTTCCTAACAAGGTTTCAGACCAGGGTTAGGTCTCTGATTTCTTCCTACTCTCCACTTTTCCTGCTTCAATTCTGAACCCACAGCAGTGTCACAACTTCTTTACAACTCTTATTGTTTTCATAACAAATGCCTAGTTGCTCCTTTGATATTACCAACATATCTCCAAACCCCCCAAATCTTCAGGGGTTTTTTATGTCTCTAATAAACATTGGTTGAGAACCAAAAATTTGTAACCAATCTCAGACAGGGTTCAGATCTGTTTGACCCAAATCTATTGATTTGTTTCACTTTTTATTTGTAGAGTGACCGAGTTAATACCTAAAGTATTATTTCTGGCCTATATTGATTTTTCATTTTACTTTTAATTTGCCAAAATGATGGACACACCAACAGAATATTTCTCAATAACATTAGAATAAGGAAGTACTGGTATGCAGTAACAAAGTCATGAGAATTCAAACTTTAGTGGTCACTGTGGAAATGGAAGATGGGATAGATACAAGAAGCATTTCAATGGAAAGTAGACAAATGGGCTTGTTTACTTACTAGATACAGGAAATAAATAATACCTGACATATGAAGGGAAAAAATCAGTCTGATTTTTCTTTAGTTCCCCAATTATTTTTAATAAAAGAAATTAGTCATATCTGCAAGGATTTAAATCAGGATTATAGAAAATTGCTGATGCCACTGACAGAGAAAGATGAAAGATGGGCTATTTCTGAAGCCTTACTATGCTTACTTCTTCCTTACCTATCATAGGATTATACAATTTAACTGCTGGCTTTACTAGTTGGTGTTTAAGTAATAATTTGGTTTACTGGTTTCAAAGTCTTCCCCTTGGTAGAGATGATCAATGCAGATGCTCTCTACAGCTGAACAACTTCTCTCCCACTATCAAATGGACTGTTGCCTTGACTTCATATCAAGCTGCAATTCCATGGCCTGATGATGTACTTTCTAATGATTGTGGGCTAGGTTTTAATTCAGCCACTTCTATGCAAAGGAAACTCTCTAAGATTAGTCCCTAAAGGTCCCTATGGATAGTCAGATGGACAGATTTGAGTTCTTCAGAGTCTTTAGTTCATGTCATCTATTATTGTCATCTATTTTTATTTAGCAAACGTACACATAGTGCTTACTATGTGCTATAAACTGTTATGACTGTTTACCAATAGTGTTAACTCGTTTAATCCACATAGCATTTTATATGAAGTAACCCATTCCAATTTTGAGGATGGAAAAGCTTGCTTCTAGAGAAGTGAGTAATTTTCCCAAGAGCAAATAGCTAGTAGGTGATGCAGTGTAGCTTCATACCCAGGCAGATGGCTCCAGAGTCTATGCTCTCAATCACTGCACCATGCTTGGAGGCCTTGTTCTTGTTTGTTCTTTCTTTCATTTCTTCACTCATTCCTTTTTATGCCTATTCTCTGCACTTATCTTCTCTCTACCTCCGTAGCAACCATTCTTTAGTTTGTGTGTTCTTGTTAAATGTATAGTAATATTTTTGCGCATGTGGTTTTAATTTATATAAATTATATTCTGTTATGATTCTCATTTTCTTTCTTTTTTTGATCTCAAACTATTTTCAAGATTCAGCAATGTTACAATTTATACCCGCTCTCTTGCTTCTAATGCTTCATAGCATTTAAGCCTAGCTACATTTTTTGTTAATGTGATTCAAGATCAATTTGTTAATAATACTTACCTGAGAAATAACTAAACTCTATCCCTGACACATAATTAAGTCTTAAGATTGGTAGTTATTGGTTATAATCCCAGAGTTCTTGACCCACTGGATGATGTTTAACAATGTAGTTAACATCTTCATACTTCCCTCACGACAGAAAATTAGGTTAAAATTTGGGGCCATGAACACTTGACACAGCAAGATAAAATATTTTATAATAAAAGAAATATATATTCATAGCTATCAGGAATCATCAATGAAAATATGAAGGGTAAGGGTCTAACTGTAGAATCTGCTTCATTTTATTATGTATATTATTTATTGTATATTATATAATTATATAGTTACACCTTTAACTCTTCCTTTAGGCTCTAAAATTGAGTAAATGTTCATTATATAGTGAACATTTAATAAGTAGTGTAACAACCTTTCAAACCTTTATATTTTGTTATTTGAGAAAATGTATACAGTTTACAGATGATTACAAATGGAATGTATACCAGTGGATCGCATGTAATGAATTGTTTGGAACTGAAAAGTTATTGTCTGATAGATATACTGGTTAGATTTCCAGGATAGCTTGAAAGAGCTCATTTAATCTATAATGATATGCTAGGTATATGCAATGGAAAATCACAAAAACTATTGCAGTTCAAATAAGGGAAAGTTTAGAAAGCAAGAAAGCAGACTCATACTTTAAAAAACTCATTGTATGACCCAGGCACTTAATGCCTGTTATTTAATTCTATATCAACTTTATGAAATGGGTAGTGTTCCCATTTTAAAGTTGAGGAAACCAAAGTTCAGAAAGATTAAGCAATCTGCACTAAAACACACAGCCAGTAAGTGGTAGGAATGGGATTACAACCCCAACCTCTCAGATTCCAAAGCCCTTATGCGTTCCATCTTACCATGCAATTAAGACAAAATCATGTATCAATTTATATAGAGATGAAATATTAGATTATTATTTATCTTAAATCCTGATGTTTGAGCAGAAGGTTAAAGTGGTTGAGTAGTAATATAAAGATATTCTGGGGCATTTTGAAAGTATCTGACTATATTCAGGGTAGATGTCACAGGCTCTTTCATTTATATGTCACATTTCATTTCTAAACATAATCCCTTTTCCTTAATATGGGGCTCTCACTACTACTTCTTTTAATGCTTATCAGCTGTAATTAAGGTCTTTCAGGAGGCTCATAAATGGAACAGTGTGAGATATTTCTTTGGATAATTATTAGGCAAGAATTGAAAGAAAAGAGAAGGCAGAAGGGGACTAATTGAGAATATGTGTACAAGAAAGTAAAATTTCTCAGAATGGAATTAACCATGCTATTAGCACAGTATAAAAAAATGGAAGAGGTTGTACTTTGCCCAATCGCAAGAGAAGAAAATTACGGTAAAGAAGGGATATTATATATAAAAGTTCCATTGGCTACAAGGAAACGTGTCACCCAGGACAGATTATTTGTTTTCTAGAAAGGCCTAAGGATTGATGGAAATAGAGGGTGCCCTTGTGTACCTGGCTGGTTTTCCCTGCCCCATAAATTGAATGTTTATAACATGAAGGCCTTCTATAGAGATAACAATCAATTTGTAAAATCAACTTATCTGAGAAATGATTAATAAAAATAATGGAATTAATTTCAGATGATCTTTTTCACTGATGTTTGGTTGCTTCTGTGTTTGATACAATAATTTGTTTTAAGTGTGTACAGTTGTCTACAGCCATGCCACCCTGACCAAGCCCAATCCTGTCTGATCTCGGAAGCTAAGCAGGGTTGGTCCTGGTTAGTACTTGGATGGGAGACCACCTAGGAAGACCAGGTGCTGTAGGCATTAAAAAATAAAAAAAACATTAAGGGATTGTAAACTGACAAGGTCCTTGCAATCTGTGAGGTCAACCAAAGGTTGCCTTGCCTAAAAAAAAAAGAGTGTGCAGTTAATTGATAACAGAATTCAATCTTAGATGGAACATTTGGATGTTCATATTTATAACCTTTGTTTTGATCACTAGAATAGAGCATACAATCTGTACCACAAAGTGCATAGTTCAGTGAAAACATTTAATTGCTCAGATCTATGATAGAAATATCATTTCATATTCTTTGAATATGTGTATTTTGCCCAAGTGAGAAATTCTCTTTCATTTAGAATATGATGAGGGTATTCTAAATGTAATATAATTTCATATTCAAAATAAAATACTCATGAAAAATTTGACATGTTTTGTAGATGGATGAAGTTGGACTCACTGAATATGTAAAAGGAGATAACCGCAAGTTTGAAATCTGGTATGCTGGGAAGGAAGTTTATATTATCCAGGTTGGTCATTTAAAAGTTATTCTAGAAAGCATAATATGCATTAAGATACAAAAGTCTGAATTTGCAAACAAATAACTTTGGTCACATTACAAAAGTTCTCATTCTTTTCATGTAGTTCCCTCAAATATTTAGTTATTATTTATTGTGATGTAACTAAACATTTTTTTCAGTAGCCACATGTTTAACTTGAGATATGCCTATGGTGCTTTCTAGGGCTTTTAAGTTTTCACAACTACGTTAAGAGATTTATTAACCTTGGCCAGTGCTTCTCTGTCCCCAGCAAGTTTCTATAGTTCAAGATTTATATCAGTTTTGAGTTCCTCTTGTGCTTTGCTTTCAGAGAATACCTGATTATGAGACATGACAATTTGACAATTCAAATTTGATCATTGTTTCTAAAAACTGGTTAAAGCCCTGGCCAGATGTGCTATAAAGTTCAACCTATTTAAAGGGAGGGGAGAGGAATGAGAACATTTCAAGAGGATGTTGTCATTTTAATAAGTATTTGTGTCACGACTTGTGACAGGTGAATATGCTGTTATCTGTTGAAGGTGCTCAGTGTTTTTTCATGGTTTTAATTCTGCACTAGGTGATTGCAGTTCACACGAAAATGTTTTCTTGCTTTGATTAAAATATAAGACTTCTTGCTATTTTTTAACAAACTTATAAGTAATGAGAGGATATTTAAGGAAGCTTGCATGCTTTCATTAGTTATCAAGATTACTCTAATAGATCATAGAACATAAAACATTAATATTTTTAAAAGAACTCTCCTACAAAGAAAACACAGGTGAGATTATATTTCGCATTTTCTGTGAGTGTAATTCAAAATGGTTTTGACTATTATTTCATTTAATTTGATCACTACTTACTTGCTTTTTAGAAGTTTTAAGAATCAAAATTTTAGAGTTTGAATATGGTGATTTAGGATTCGTGTTCAGTTTCATGTTTGAGATACTTAATTACATTGATTTTATTATAAATTGTGCTTTTAAAAAGGAAACATGCCTCTTTCTCCCTCCTTTTTAAAATCTTTAGGCTCCAACTATAGATGTGAAGATGACATGGTTAAAAGAAATAAGAAGTATTTTGCTGAAGCAACAAGAACTTATGACAAGTAAATTTTAAGCATGTATTCTTCAGAACAAGAAGTACAGTACTAGCTAACTGACTCAAGATTTTCTGATAATTTTTACAGGGAATGGGGCTGATATTTACTTTATACAATTTATAATGCCAGTGTTTGTTAAACTAATTAGTAGGAGATCAAGATTCATGGGGTTGTTTAAACTATTTTGAAGAATGAACTTTACACTAGGAAATGAACTCTAGTGCTTGAGAAGCAGTTGTGAAGTAATATAGCAAACTGACTGTTAATTCTGAATCCTTCCCATGAGGCAACTGCTTAGGACCTCAAGTAGTCAGTGCTTGGTAATGTTGGGTAGGAGTGGTTTTAGTAATAAATTTGAATTTCTTGAATAAAATATTAAATTGTTCAGTCATTTTCCTTATTCCAAATTCAGATCAGCTTTCCCTATGGTTATTTCAAGTCTGTGAAGGTTAGCTCTGGTGAGAGTGGGGTGTGTCTCCAATGTGAAAATCATTGGTCTTCAAGGAAGAAAGAAGTGTGGCTTCTGAATGATGCTTATACAAGCTTTCTTTTATTCTATAGTTAAAGAACAAGAGAGATATAATCAGTTAGCTCAACAGGATCAGAATTCTTCTCAACGGAATGATGAGTAAGTGATTATTCTTTAAAACCTGTCACTCCTGTGATCTTCTGTTTTCCCAATGTAACACAAAACAGTGTAATTAAAGCATCTCAGGGAAAAACTATCTGCCCTTTTAACAATAACTCATCAAATTCTATAAATACATAATTTTCTCAGTTCTATCTTTCTATTTGGAGACTGATAGTCTTTAATAGTTATTCAGTTGTTTAATTGATGTTAAAATGGAATACGATAGTTTATGCTAAATGTAATTATAAATGCTTTATTCTCAGTATATCCTAGGGGGAATTGGCATGTAGGCTAACCAAAAAACTGGCTTTCTTTTTAATATATCTTTGGTCATCTTTGTTCTGATTGGAGAAAGAATTTTAAGAATGATAAAGGACTGGCAACTTCTACTGGGCCACAGCTTTGTGGTCCCTTGATGGAGACCACTTGCTGGTGACTTGGACTTTCTTTCTCTGTAATTGGAGAGAGGATATGGATCCTGGGAGGGAACTGTGCTTGGACACAATCATAAAGTCTGAGGAAGGTAGCAGTCCTAAAAGAGAGCACTGATGATAGTGCTGGTTTAGAGATGAGGCCCTTGTAACCGGCCTCTAGGAATCCTAAAAAGTGTTGTTGCCATAAAACATTTGCAGATATGAAAAAAGAATCCTCACACTGATTCCAAAGCCTTGGCACCAAAGTTCATCATGCAGCATCTTCATGGGGTCAGGATCATTGAATGACTTCTTAAAAATAATCCTTTTCTTTTTGTCGTACATCATCTCTCAGAGGTAGCTAAAATCAGGTGTGAAATTTGTTGGTTCATCTGGGGCTTTAGTAGAACCATTTAAAGTCACAGTGGAAGTCTTTTTATCTTCCAAGGTTCACAATGCTCAATTCTCTGTCATATATTATGGAAATAAAGTCATTAGATTTCATGCAGTAATTGACTTTATAGTAGCAGATACAACTCAACAGTATTAATCACATTAAAGTTTCATCATTTATATATACCTTTACTTAATTCATTAAAGTTAAAAGTTCATAGAGCAGCAGGGATATTATTTGTTGCTATTATATTATATATTAAATTTATTGGTTAGTAAAATTATAGGCTGCACGTGTACAATTCAATAACATATCATATGTATAATGTATTGTGTGTTCACCACCAAAGTCAAATCTCCTTCTGTCACCATGTATTTGACCCCTTTACTCTTATCTACCCCACCCTTTTCCTCTGGTAACCACTAAACTGTTGTCAGAGTCTATGAGTTTTTGTTTGTCTTGTTTCTTTGTTGCTTTCAGTTTTATATGTTGTATATATTTTTCCCAACATTAAGTTATAGTTGACAGAGTTGTATATATTTAAAGAGCACAACTTAGTGATTTAAGATACACATACATTGTGCAGTATTCACCACAATCAAGCTAATTAACATACCCATCACCTGACATTGTTATCTTTGTGTGTGTATGGTGAGAACTCTTAAGATCTACCTCTTAGCAAATCTCAAATATACAAGATAAGATACTATGAGGATTTTAAATAGTATACCTGCCTTGGATAAAGAGAGAATAGTTTTTTCCCTTCCATATAAAAGAGAGATTCTGCTAGCTCGAATCCTAGTATTTAAGCTTTTGTATTTTATGAACTGTTGTCACACAGACTTAAATAATGGGGAAGTCACCTCTGTTTGAATGGATTCTCAGAGTATGTTCTTATCAGTGGAAGAAATACCATTTTAAATTTTTTATTACTCTTAGACTATACAAAATCTCACTTATTTTTATGTATTTACATATTTACTATTTCAGAATACAACAGGGAGCTTTTATAGTCACCGAGGAAACTGAGTCAGGGCACACGAGCAATGTGGTGGAGGTCGGTGAGGCAATCGCGTCAGCTCAGGCAGGAGCAACTGCAGATGCAGGTATGTGTCATGGTCATCCAAAGTTAAGATTCATGGCTATGTAAATTTTTTTCTCCCATTGTTAATTTGAAAAAGTTACCCGTCTATTATCCTTGTATAAAGAAAACAAAATTAACCCATTTTTATAAGGCTCATGTGTCTTGCACATGTAAGACACTGGTGGGCACTGCAGAGCAGTGGTTGTCAAAGTGAATTCCCTGGACCAGTAGCCTCAACATCACCTTGTAAGAAAGGCAAAATCTCTGGCTCTGCCCTGGACCTTCTGAATCAGAAACTCTGTGAATGAGACCCAGGCAATTGTGATTTCATAAGTTCATGTGAGTCTTTCTGACACATTTTCAGGTTTGGGAACCCCTGTTACACAGGATACAGAGATAAATAAAACACAGATGCTTGGCTTTGAGGAATGCACACTTCATTCACTATAGGTTTAATTAATAGAGAAGAATTATTTATAGCTAGAATAGTTTTTTAGTGAAAATTTGTCATTCAAACTGATTTAAAACAATTTGTTTTATTCAACAAATATAAATTCCTGGCCTGTGTGCTAGGAATTGTGTAAAGTTCTGGGCATACAGTCTAATTAAGATACACTCAGCTGCCATCCTCACAAAGCTACAAGGATAGAAAGATAATTCAGGAAGCAATTTTACTGTGGTCCCCAGAACAGTCAGGAGGGAGCATAGTACCAATACCTTTATCTGACAGATGAGGAAACCAAGTCAAAGAAAGTTGACATGACTTTTCCAAGGTCACATAAATAGTTTAGTGTTTAGTGTGGCCAAACTGAGATTCTATTCATTCTCTGCCCTAAAGTAGATTGCTTAATTTGTATCAGTTCAATATATTTTATTAATTAAGCACCTCTTACTTGAAAGGCTCTGATGAGAAATACAGTATATAACACATGGCCTCTGCCTAGAAAGGGACATAAGACAAGTCAAAAATAAGAATATTACTAGATAGAATGTTATAAGTGCTAGCTGAATGGACCAATATAATGCCATAGAAAAAGTTTTTGGAAGAGATCATTTTCTGTAAGAAGGGGTAAATATTCCCTGGAAATGTTATTTAACTTATTATTATTTTTAGTAACACTCCCACCAACCCCAACTTGAACTATCTTAAAAAATTAAAGAAGTATATGACATTCCAGCCCTTTTCTAAAATATCAACAATTCTAAAATAGTATCATCTAATTGGAGGTTTTATTATAGGAAGTTACTGTTGTTGGACCACTGAAGGTTATAGCCTTGATTACTCCAGTTCATTTTATTTCTCTCCTTGTGGTGGACTAGCACTATTAAGTAACTGCTACCCTCCATGTTTTTCTTGTAGTTTGGACTGAAGGGACTGTGGAATGGTCAAGCAACTATTTCTACTCTTCCTGTGTAAACAATGAAGAAGAAGAAAGACCCCCAATGGTTAGTAATAGATATTAAAATAGTTGAATAGATGAATAGAAACTCTTGAGGCAATTTTACTGATAAAATAGGTGAAGTATGGAGGTACAATCTTTTGTCAGTATCCTTGAAGTCATTAGGTGTATTCCATGGCCAAAAGATTTGAAACTCATCTTATTATGAACTTTCAGTAAGCATTTCTTTCTGTAAGTAAAACTTACTTGAGCTATACATGGAGTTTTTCCTGAAGTTGATGAAATCAATAGCTAGTCATTCCAAGTCTCTATACATTGACCAGTTTTATCTTTAATTCAGCTCCACCACTGTGTTTTCAACTGAGGCATGTTGAGATAAAATCAAAGAATAAAGGAGGATCAAATACACTTGAACAAATTTAGGTTCCAGATTACAAACTATAGGCAATGAACATTATACATTAAAAACTCTTTAATAACATTTGGGAAATGTATTTTAGTGGCCTATCAAAAAATTTGCTAATGATACCAAATCTCAGCATATTAGAGCAAGGGATCACCCCATAAAACTAAAAGAGGTTGCTTTATAAGTGTTTTATAGAAGAAATAGTTTGCAATATTGTTAGGATCCTAGGGTATTATTAAAGGGGAGTTAGGAATGTTGAAGGTGTATGTATCTCCAATGTTCTGAAGTCATCAGATCAGCTTAGGTGGTGGGAATGATGTTTTGTAGTGGACTGCTCCTTTTTGCCTTTCAGAGGAACAAAATCAATTTGGCAGTTCTAATATTGGGGTGAGGAAATCATGGCCTGGATAACCACAAAGCTGCAGAGTATCGAATTGAATGCTTTATTTAAGAAAGTAATAGAATGTTCTTTTTATTAATAATACATAAACATGATTATATGGAAGTTTATTGTTTACAATATGATTTTACATTTAACATTCATAGTGTTAGTGAGAGGAAAGGTAGGCTTTATTACCTCCAATTGACAGAGGAAGAAACTGAGGCTCAGAACGTGTACAAGGTTTATCCAGAGGTAGTTGTCTGGACTGGCAGTGCTCAAACATTTAAAGCAGGAACCCTCAACGTTCTTAGAAATTCATGAGAATTAGAAAGAGCTCTCGTTTGCATCTATTGGTATTTACCACATTCTAAATTAAAACCAAGGAATATAAAAACTATTCATACTTTTAAAATATATATTTATATATTCATATAAATAACATTTTTATTAAAAGTTACATTTTTAAAATAAAACATTTAGTGGGAAGAGTGGCATTCTAAATATTTTTGTAAGTCTCTTTATCCTACTTTTGCATTCATCTTTCATGCTATAACACATCAGGTAGCCTCTAGAAAATACCACCGCATACTTGCGAGAGGATGAAAGTGAAAAGGTCTATGTCTTCATGCGGGTTTGACCTTGCAGACCTTTGGAATGGTGTCAGAAACCTCCAGATGTCTGCCTCCCAAACTATGAGAACTGCTGATTTAGATTAATAATAAAAAGAAGTTCCATGTCCTTAATTTATATAGTCTGAGGGTAATAGTTGTTCAGGTGTGTGTGAAAAGTCAAGGGAGGTCAGTTTGGATTCAGTCATTTGCTGTAGATGCTCTATTGAGAGGATTATCAAGAACTGACAGAAACTTCAGTAAGCATTTTCCCAACTATGGGGTCAGAAAATAAAGCAAATATGCAAAACCAATTAATGCTTTAATCATAGGGGATGAGACTGTAGAAAAATCTATTCGTTTTCTTTTCTCCCAATAATTCACTGAGGTGTACTACTAAGGAAAATATACAAAAGAACAAATCAGAACATACCAAAAAAAAAAAAAAGAAAGAAAGAAAATAAAGAATCCTATCCCCCAAAAAGCAAAACAAGTTGCAATGAATTGCTCATTTAGCCTCACTTTACCAATCAAAAAGTCAGAAATAATGGGTGCTGCTTCCCTTGTAGGGGCCCACGTCGGAGATGGCTCTTCTATTTTGATGAAGCTACTGTGTTAAATGACGAGTAGCTCTCTCCTGCCTGCTCCTCAGCCCATTCAATAAAAGTACTGCTCAAAGATGCTCAGCCCAAGTGATGCGGATATCGTTTTTAGCTTAATTCCTTTGGATGTGCAAAGAATCGACATCACATATTATTTCTTTTCTTTCATTATTATTTTTTTTAATTATGGTACTCTTTGAAATTATGTATTCAATGTATAAGATATTGTACTGGAAAAATTCTCATCTCTGAATACTTTTGGAAATGAAATTTATTATTTTTTCCCATCTACTTTGTAACCAAATGCAATCAGCGTGCCTTGGATTACTTAGCTTCTTAATGAATCAAATTAAAATTTTAGCTGTAAAAAGATTAAGGCCAAGTAAAGCACAATATTATGATTTATCTGCTTTTATTGGACCCAAAGTTTTTGTGCCCATTATTTTTACCGGTGCCAAAAAGTAGAAAGCCTAGAAATCCTTTTGGGGGTATTAGTAAATCTTTGTTCAGAGCCATTGCTTTTTGTATGCACCAAGATAAATTTTTCATGAGAGTAGTTTACAAATAATGGTATATAAAATTATTTTCATGTTTTTTTCTGGATTTATGCTTATAATTCATGTAACTTAGTTGTGCTGTGTTATTTTCTGTGTACTTCGTGCTGTAATTCTCTTTTTGCAAATAAAAATGAGTTCTTCAGGTTAAATAAATATGCGTTCTGCTTTTATTTCCATCACAAACTGCTTCATGTTTATTTTGTTCCTTCAAAGCTGCCACAGCTACCACATTTATCATTGAAGTAACGTGTGATTTCTTTATATCTCACAGCATGCAGTTGTGCAAGTAGTTTTGCAATCAAGTCTATAATGTAATTTTTCAAAACAACCTTATAGTGTCCAAGCAAATATAAAGTTCTATCAGATTGCAGGAAGAGAGGGTCAGAAGACCTCCTGATTAGAAGTGGAGATGTCATTCAGCTTCTCCATGAAGATGCTGAGGGTCAATGGTAGGTGTGTTCTCCATGCCTGTGATGACCACCTGGGGCACATAGATATCTAATCAGATGTTCTGCTTTACTTGCATTACTTTGTTATACAATCTCCAGAAGGAGAAATATCACATTTCTTATCAGTGTTTCATTTCTGTTGCTTCAGCCATGCCTGTATAGCTCACTGAAAGGAATGTTAACCTTTGCTGAGTGAAAAACACTCTTTTGTGGCTTACCTTTGATGTCCCAGGTGATACATCTGGCTTTGTAATAGCTACAGATCATATTACATGTGGTAATTTAAGTCATTCATTAAATCATCACATCTTTAATGAATGCCTACTATGTGCCAGAGACCATGCTTTGATCCTTGACAACATAACCACACCCCTTTTTATCATTTCACATGTTGAATGCTTAGTCTTATTCTATCCGTATATGTTTGACTTCACATACCACCAATTGCAAAGATGGTTTTGCCAAATGTACTGTTTAATCTTAGAGAACCCAGAGCAGGAAGGGAACATTGTTTGGAAGAAGAATGAATGAAGCTTTCATAGATCTTGGAAATTTTATATAAAATAATTCCGTCTTCATTATGTTAATAACTTTAACTTAAACACTACATTGACTGTGAATTCTGACCATAAAGGTGGAAGAGAATACACATGATGGTGAAAATCAATGACGTAGCATTAAAATAATCAATTTCTATAGTAACCTAAGTCTTTTGTAGGATTTTCAGAGGACTCAAGAACAGTCTCATGACGGTCTTTGAATATATGCAATACCTTTGTTAAAATTTGAGCTGCAATTCAGTCTTTTTATTAGCTTATATTACCATTGTTGGCTACTAATTCATTTTATTTAGGTTGACAAAAAATCTAAACAGAAGAAAAGAAGGCCTCATTCCAGTGAATAGCTTGCAGATTTTAATCGGTGACTGTAGGTTTTGGAATGCCAAAATTACAGTTATAATATGAACAGACTATGTACTACTTGTTTAAAGGCTAAAATTTTTAAAGCTTGCAGTTGGCATAGGATAAGAACCTCTTTGCACTTAGAAATGAAGCTGCAAGCCTGTTAGTTAGGATTTCATTTTTTCCTTTAATAGTTTTAAATTAATGACTAAAGGTTTTTTTTAACATGTTAAACTTTCTCATACAAGATTAATAGGTTTGAAAGAGAGTTTCAGATACTGTCATGTCTTATAAGAAGAGATCCTTCAGAACTGAATACTGATGATAGGCTTTTAAGGTACCTTACTATCCAAGAATGCTCTTCCAGTATGTTTTTACTCAGTTCACAGAATATGTTATTTTCTTATGATAGTTCCTACTACACATACACACACTTCCTTCTTTGTGTCTGTGCCCAAGACTTAATGTGGGAAGGTAGTATGAAGCCATGAGAATTACCCTTATGTTCCTTTCTATTAACACAACACTTTGTATATAAAATTTCTGTATACAAACCAGTACTGTAGATTTTCACCCTAAGCGATACTGAGCTATCTATAAAAAGGCAGCACAAAAAAAGAAACCAGACTTGTTTGTGAATAAGATTATTATATATACATATTTCCTTTGAATTTCTAGTTTTAGATTTGTATTTAAATTCTAGGGAATGGTATACTATGTTTAGCGGAATCTCATAGACTGGGAGTAACTTACTTGGTTTTAATTTCATTTATGACATAAAACAAAAATCTAAAGGTGATAAGGCTCAATATAAATATCAGGTCACTTGGCAATGCCACAAATAGAGTCACTTCTTGTTTGTTTGTTTTTTTGGTACCCTAAGTCTGAGTCATCTTTCAAAGATTTTCTGTACTAATTGTTGAATTATTTAGCTAATTATTGGAATGACTGAATTATTTAGATAATTAGTTATCAGAAGACTAAGATATACCAACAACCTAAACTAATGGACATTTATTTAAAACTTAAAACCAACAACTGCAGAATATGCCATTACTTTTAAGTATACATGGAAAATTCACTAAGGTTGATCATATGCTATGTCATGAAATCAATAATCCCTAAATATTTGGATGGTAAATGATGTATGTCTAAACAGCGCATGAGACAAAGAAGAAAGCACAAGAGACATTAGAATTATTTCAAGTTGGATGAAAATGAAAATGGAACACTTCAAAATTTGGGGGATGCAGCTAAAGAGGAAGGGAAATGTAAGGAAATGTATAGCTTTAAATATTTGTATTACACACTTAAAAGTCAGTATAATCACCATATTAACATAATGAAGAGGAAAATTATGTAATCATTTCAATAGATGCAGAAAACTACTTGACAAAATCTAAACTCATTTATGATAGAAACTCTCTAAAAATTTATATTCACTCAAAAATACATATGCAAATTTTTATTCTTAATAGCCAAAATCTGAAAACAATCCAAATGTTCTTTAGTGAATAGAATGATTAAAAAACTATACTCAGCAATAAAATGGAATTAATTATTGGTATTATACAACAACCTGGATGAAGCTGCAGATAATTTTGCTGAGCAAAAAAAAATGCAATCTTAAAAGATTATATTTTATTAATCTATAATATAATATTCTTAAAATAACAAAATTAGGGAAATAGAGAACAGATTATTTCCTAGGGTTTAAGAAAGAGTGGAATAGAGGGAGGTGTGTGTGTGCTATACAAGGGTAACATGAGGGATCTCTTAGGTGATAAAAATATTCTGTATCTTAACTATCAATGCCAATACTGGTCATAATATTATACTACAGTTTTGTTATATTTGTCATTGGAGGAAACTAGGTAAAGACTAGATGGTATCACTCTGGTACCATTTCTTAAAAATATGTGAATCTATATCTCAAAAGTTTTAACTTAAAAAATGTTTGTTGAATATCCAAGATATGGAAACAACTTACAATTCCTTCCATGGATGATTGAATAAAGAAGATGTGGTCCATACATATGATGAGCTACTACACAACCAGAAAAAAGATAAAATACAGCAATTTGTCATATCATAGATGGATCATGAGAGTATTATGCTAAGTGAAATAAGAAAGGTGGATAAAACAGTACAGTATAATTCTTTTGTGGAATATAAAACAAAAAAAAACAACAAATGAACAAACAAACAAGCTTTTAGTTAGAGACAACAGAATGGTGGTTACAATAGGGGAAGAGGATTGTGGGAAGGACAAAGAAGGTAAAATACATGGAAATAGGTGGAGACTAAACTTCGAGTAGTAAGCACACAATTGAGTATACAGATGTCATATTATAAAGATGTACCTGAAACACAATGTTACTCCACTAAATTTAATTTTTAAAGTTAAAAATAATAAAAAAAGAAACTCTCACCAAACTGGAAATAAAGGGAATTTGTTCAACATGATAATGTATACTTATGAAAAAACACAGCTAACGTACTTAATGGTGAAATATTGACAGTTTTTCCCTTAAGATTGGAAACAAGCCAAGGATATTCACTCTCGCAATTTCTATTCAACATTTATACTGGAAATCTTAGCCAATGCCATAACTCAAAGAGATGAAGAACAAAGAGATTAGAAAAGAAGAGACATCACTGTTGTGCTTAGCAGATCACTTGTATGTATTAAACTATTAAGAATCTATACATAAAAATACTCCACTAGAAGTAATAAGTAAATTTTACAAGACCATAGTATACAAAGTCATTATATAAAATAAATTGTAATTCTATATCCTAGCGGCAAAGAATTTAACAAATGAGAATTCAGAAAACATTCACATTGGTAATATAGAACATAAAATAAATAGAAATAAATCTAGCAACAGATATCGAAGGCTTCTATAATGACAACCATGAGTCATTGCTGAGATATGTTTAAGATGACCTAATAAAGGGGAAAATACACCACATTTAAGGATTGGAAATCTCAAAGTTGTTAAGAAAGTCCATTTTCCCCAAATTGACCTATAGAGTTAATGTAATCAAAATCTCAGCAGACCCTTTTGGGAAACAAAAAAGTGAAGACATTTTAAAATGTATATGAGAAGGCAAAGAATCTAGAACAGAAGAATATCAAAAGGACAACTTAAATACCTGATTTCAAGACCCTATAAGGCTATAGCAGTGAATATAGTCTGGTATAGAAAAATAGGGATTTCAGAAATTAGACCCACATATACATAATTAACATTCAATCAAGGTGCCAAGCCTACTGGGGAAAGGAAAGTTGTTTTAACAAGTCCTGGAGCAACTGGGTATCCATATGGAAGAAGAAATGAATCTCCATCCTTCCACCTCACTTTATACACAAAAAAAGTAATTTGACTTGGATCATATACCTAAACTTAAAAGTTAGAGTCATAAAGCTTCTAAAAGCAAACATAGGACAATATCTTTATGACTTTGTGCAGTTAACAATTTCTTTCTTATACAGGGCAGAAAAGGCACTAACCAGAAAAGAAGAGTATCAGACAAATGCAAAGAAACATTGCACAGCTGTCTTGAGCACTTTGTAATGTCAAAAGTTTATACCCGTTAGAACAAGATAAAATCTTAGATATTAACATTTTGAATACTTTTGAAAGCCAATTATGTAGTTGTAACGAATCACATTTTCTCCAAAATGAACTGATTCCATCTGTACACTATTATTAGTGTTAGAAATCATAGCACAGACAACATTTTTGGCCTTAAAAGTCACTTGACTATTAACATCATTCTTCATTATTTTGTAGATGCTGCTCTGAGTAACACAAGGAAACTTTAAGTTCCCCTTGAATTAAAGGAGAATGAATAGACTTTTTTAAAAATAAGATTTTCTTTGGAAGTGTGAACTAGATTATATTTCCTAAAAATGTTACAAATAAACAGCACACGAGTCAGGATGATCCTATGCTGCCCATGATACTCATAATATTTCCTCAGGACTGAAGTGGACTTCGACATTCACAGTTTGTCTCATTCTTGCAAGAAGCCATCTTCACACCTTCTATTCCCCCCAGGTGAAATTGCAGTGTTATTTTGTTTCCAAGTAGGGTTTTTCATGGTGTGCATCAGATTCCATCCGAAAAAAATGGAAATCAGTTATTTTGAACATTTATAGGTAAAAAGCTTTACCTGTAATTCTGTTGGTAATTTTTCAGTAACAAAACAAAAACCCAAAGAGAGATGAAAGCTAATCTGAGATTTTAAATTCACAGCCCTTTGTTAGCTGATAGTTTTTTTCACTATTTAATTCTGTAATTTTTGTGACTATAATGTACCAAAGGGATATGTTCTGAAGGACCTCTTTTGCACTTTGGCATTTAGTGTTCTTTTAGTGTTAAAACAATCCAAAGCTAAATCCCGTAGTTAGAATGTGTTAAAGTTTACATTTTATGCATTGAAATTGAGCTATACTTGTCACAGCTTTAAATATTCACATTTGCACAAGAGGTGTTCCTGTAACAAAGCTGTACTTTCCAGTGTCTTTACTTGCTTTTGAATTTTCTGGAAGAAAATCTGTTCTTGTAAATGTTTACTTAAGTTACAGTATGTTTCTTCCTAGGGTTTTTCTTTGATAATACATACATAGATGTCTTTCTTTTAAGTACATAAACAGTGTGACCACTTGTTTTAAAGCACAGGGGACAGTTTTATGCAGTATTGAGTTTATGCTGGGACTATTTTATATTATGGAACACTGAAGACATTGCTTTGAAATTGTTGCCTTTTGAATCATGGATTATGAGTTTTATTATCAAGGTGACATATTAGGTGCATATTTTTGTGATGAATGGTTTTACAATTAGCTATAATAATACATAAATATTTTAACTTTTAAATAGATTTGCATATCAATTAAAATCATAGTTTATGCCAGTGGTATCATTCGATATAATGATTTGTATGACAAACCAGTTGTATTTTATTCTAAGGTACCTGCAAATTATAAATCTAATGTACAATTGCTAGAATTTATGATGGTTTATTTATAACTCACTCATGAAACTGTCCATATATTTGATAGTTCACTTAATGCTTCTGCAAAAATAACAACAAAATGAAATTAAAATTTGTTCTTTTTTGTGTGCTGATCCTGTGGTTAAAAGAATTAGGAAATAACATTTTTGAATAATGATGCCTTTATGCACAAAGTTTTAATTTCATGGTATTAAACTAGAGATTCTAATAATTTAAGACAATACTGATTTTGATAGATTCAAGCATATATAGTCTTTTAATGTTTTAATTACTGTACAATGAATGCTATATTTGTATATGTAACTACACTGTATTCATTTTATTGGGCTATAAATGTGTATTACTATAAAACATAGCAGCAATTTCCCTTTAGGTCTTTAAATTTTAATAACATTGTAAATGTACTTACAATGTAAAATGTACTTGTGTTAATTCCATATTAAAAATATCCAACCTTAAATTCACTAATATATTTTTTTCAGCTTAGTATAGTAATTTCAATTATAGATGGAAAATTACTTTCCTCGTTTATTGGTAATACGCTATGTTTTGAGTTAAATATTTATACTCAGCCTTAATTCATGATTTCTCTGAGACAAAGACACAAGAGACAGAGACAGATCTAACTAGAACTAGAGTAAAATGTTCTGCTCTAAAAGTTTCTTCATGCAAATCTGTGGGATAGCAATAAATGAGGTTTCTGGGGTTAGATAGCCATGTTTAAGAGTGGATATTTCCACACACTGAAAAAAAAATCTGCTTTCATATAATGGAGCCCAAGGAAACTTGGAAAGCATCTAGATATCTGCAGTTGTTTTATGAACTGTTGCTTGCAAAAGGCTCTTAGTTGGGTTTACCAGATTTAATGATTTCTTCCACAGCTCATTAGGGTCTAGAATTGTATCTTAATATAGATGGGAGACAAAAACCTAACAAATTGGTTTGATTGAATCTTCCATTTAAAAGAAAACAGATTGTTTCAGCTGTCTTAATGAGCATCCCATCACAGACTCAACTATTTCTGGTCTTCAAATTTACATTGAGTTCTTTTGAGAATGCACCATCAGTGAACTAGTTAATAAATTAATCCATCTCTAAAGAACTCCTTGAAAATTAAAATGTGTATTCAGATTTTTGTTCCTATGTCGGCTGTTGAGTAAACATTACTGTCAACATTTCCAAAATTGTGTATGCATCTCACAATGTGGTATATCTAGTTGTCATCAAAGTCACCCTGACATCTGTCAAGAAGAGAGAAAATTTCAGAGTATATTTTTAAAAGTGTAAGGGAGTATAAGAAGTGCTCCCCTTGAAGAGAAATTAGGTCAGTGATTTTGTTTTGGGTTTAGTCAGAAATCAATCCAGTTTCACAGTTTCTCTGAGAAAAATCCTTATTATTAGTAGGCAATAGACTACAGGAATCTGCTTCCCATAGAGGCAGTAGACTAGAGTGCTTAATGAATCAAGTCTCAAGCAGTTAATTGCCAAAACGAGACATTTTTATTACATTTCAGTATATTCTCTACATTGATTTGGAATGGTCAGTTTGAAGTTGATCTTACAGGGCCTGCCCAAGAATAGTGAAATGCTTAGGAACAAAGCAGTGTGAAAGACAAAACCTAAACTTTTTGTATTCAAAAGGAAATTAATAAAATTGACAACAACAGCTTTTAAAAAACTTAATTCTTCTGAGTTCAAAATTTATTTTCTGTATTAAAGATTATGACATATTCAAGTCTTAAGTTTTTTTTCTTACAATTGGTGAGGGCCTACCTAATATTTGTTGATCACTTCATTTTCACATGTACTAATTAGAACTTTTAAATTCTGAAAAGAGAGTTTCAGCACATATCCACCAAATAGGACTAAGAATGTGTATTGACAACGGCCAGAGAAGTTGGACTTTGTGAGGATGTGTTCCTTAAGCTACATGAAATTTTCCTTAAACCCAAACCAAAAGAACATGTAAACCGTTTCAAAGATACATTTTGTCTATTTCTGGGATAGACTCACTGACTCAATTACTATGAAGATGACCAACCAAATACAACAAGACTGGAGAAGAAATTAAAATATCATAATGGAACAGGAGAGGAAGTCAAACCCTTGAAGCATAAGAATAACTGGATGTACCGAGGGTTTTCTTAGTTAATAGTTTTATCTCAGTTTGATAGTGAATGCCCTCTTTTCCATGGCGAGCTGTGAGAAATCAAATGAAGACGAATGTTATTAACTAAGTGGACTCTAACTTTTCAACCATAATAAAAATGCTTAAAAGGAAAAAAATCAAAGTGGAAATTTTGGAATTTAATATTAGAAGCTAATATGACCTCTTTACTGACACTGGGAAGAACATAAGGCTATACCTGTACATTTGCAACTAATTTTAAAAACCTTGAATTCAATGTAAAGCATGCATTTTACATATGAGTATTAATAGCTTAAAAACCTGCCTGTATTTCTAAAAACACTGAGTGTTATGAAGGACGTGAAGCTACTGGGAGTATGGATTTGCTTAAACTTTTTGTGAGCAATTTGCTAATACCAAGTGGAGTCAATACTGAATACTGTATGGCTTAGCAATTCCACTCCTAAGTATCTACCCCAGAGAAAAACATGCTCAAGGAGACAGATGGGCCAGAATGTTAATAGCAGAATTATTTGGAAGAATAAAACATTTGGAGATGATATGAATGATCATGAACAGAATAATAGGTAACTAGATTATGGAATATCATACAATCAAATACTATACAGACGTTAACATGAATGATCTAGACAACACATGTCAATATCAATGAATCTCAAAAAACATTGCAGGATAGATACAATATCCTCACATTTGTAATAAGTTTAAAAATATGCAAAACAACAAGTATACTTTTTAATGGCTAATTTAAAGTAAAAGTATATGGATATGCTGGATAGTGGTCAATCTCTGAAGATGGGGAGAAGAGAAGGAATGAATGAATTTATACTTGGGAGTTTATGATATTCTCTGTGCATTTTTATATTTCTAAAACATTTCACACTAAAAAATTCTGCTCACTTTAATTCAGTATTGGAAAAGTGGAATATAATGTCTTGCCCTATGATAATTGAAATGTAGTTAAACTCTGTGCCAAACTTACCTTCCATACATTGCTGTGGGAATTTTCTTTTTTATCTTACATGCTGGCTGAAAATAACTGTTAAGAACTCTTTTCCATAGTTTATAAATATCTTACAAATTACTGTGAACTAACAGATCAGTAGAAAATTACCATAGAATAAACCTTCATTGACTTGACAATGTATGAATGTGTTATGTAGGGGAAATATTTGCACTTCAGAAATGCCATGTTTTATTTTACAGCATAAAATAACTACCAGTTGCCAACTGAGAACAACTGTAAAGGTCTGATTTTCAATATTTCTAACTCATGAACATTTGCTTCCTTAACTTTACATTTTAATTTAGTGTATTTAGTGCTCACTCATAGCAATATATGAGTAGCAGAACTATAAAAATGATGACCTTTTTAGTCAAATAATGAAGTTATGCCCATTGGTATGTTGGTAAATGTTAAACAACTGGGTATCTTAAAAACACGTATTTGTAGCATGTGTCATTATCTATTTTGTAAATATCCCTACCATGGTGGATTTCAAGCTACCAACTGAAGTCTCTGAACTGGGAGTTGGAAAGAGATATGCAAATTTACATTTTCTAAACTAAGGAAGCAAAGATTCTGATCTTAAGCATGATCATCTAGGACTAGAAAAAGCATATGGAAGAGAATATGGACAGTAAAAAATATGGGACATGTATTAGTAGAAATTAAATCCCTGTGGCCAAGAATGACAGTTTGATTCAGATATAAAACTTCGATATCCAAGTGAAAGCCAAGAGCTGACTTCAAAAAACAAGGTACAACAACAAAATATCTACCAAAATGAGGATATGAAGCATAGACAGGAGAAGTTAATACAACTTTGGACAATAGAAACACAAAAGCAATAAATTTAATAGTAGAGGAAAAGGTCAGGGCCAGAACCATAGTCTTCTAGGTTAATCTTTTTTTACATTTCCTGCAAATTAATGACAATGCCTTTTTATGTCCTTGGAAAGAAATGAATATAGGATGTCTCTATTTATCTGTCTCCCTTCCTATGACATATTCCCTTATGTGTTCAAGATAACTATCTCATTCCTACCTTAGATGACTGAGTTTTGCACTAATGTGGTGAAGGACAGCTTTTATTCTCCTGTTTCATTCATACATGTGTTCATTACCAAGCAGGCATTGAGGTTCTCAGACACTCATTACATTCTTAATTTGACTTTTTACTTTTAGAGATGAGTTTTAATATCATGAAAATGCATGCTTGTTTTTGTGATATATTCCAAGAAGAAAATCGATTTTTACATATACATCTTTACTAAAGCATGTAATATGTAAATCATCAGACCCCTTTTTTCTTTATGAGGTCAGCACTTAAGCCACTTCACAGTGATTGATCTGCTGAAGCTATATACTACAGAATTTTCTAAAAGTTTAAGAGTGACATCATCCGGGAGAACTACTATGTTGGCACTTTTTATAGTTTAAGATCTCATATTTAATATTGCAGTGAAGCAACCTTTTGAAAGGAAGTCTTTGGAATCAAGAATATCCCTGTTCTTATTCTCATTCCCATTCTTCTATCAACCAGGAAGGTAACTCTCCTACCAGTGTGAAATGATCTGGCCAAGAGTTCAAAATACTACTGTCCTGTGAGGGTGTGGAGAAAAATTGTTCCTGTTCCAGAAGCCATTCTCTCTTTGTATGTATAAGTAAGGGTCTGCCTGCTGTTCTTCCCTTCCAATGCGTTTACCCACACTAGAGGTTGAGATGAATTCTGGAAATCTCAAGGCAAGCCATAACCTTGAGGAAAAGGTGAAAAAGATCTGCCTTGAAAGTACTGTTAGAGAAAAGAGTGATCTCTGCACCTGGGCTGGTTGAAAAGGGTAGGGGTGTCATAGTCTTTTGCCTGCTCTGACTCCTTCAACAGCCTCCATGGTTTGCAGAATGTGTTGATTTGTGTGGCTTTATTCACTAGCTTTCAAGATGGCATAAGCTTCAGATTCAAAAAGAGCACCGATTCCTGAGTGCTTTGCTCAGACAGGCCTGTCAGCTGCTGAAGTCTGTTTCCCTGTCACCCATGTCTGCACTGCATTGTTAGAGTCCCAGCTTCAGTGGGCCTTTGAAGCCTTCCTTCAACCTTTGAACAACAGCTTCTGGAGTAGCCTGCTGTCTCGGTGTGTCACATATGTCTTACCCAGCAGAGTTGTGATGAAGCGAGTTGAAATGTTGCTAGAATGACTGTGTGCCAGATGACACTGATGAACTTGCTCTAGAAGTCAAATGTCACATCTGGAAGGCATAGTGCTTACAGCTGGGCTATAAACCAAATAGCAGCAGCACAGGTTTATTGCACGTGTATTTACTGAATGCCTGCTATAAGACAGGGACTGCAGCTCCAGTTTGTTATTTGACTGCCATTCTGCTTTCTAGGCTGCCTTCTCGATTTGGCCACCTGTTTGTCAACTAGAGCATCACTGGTAAGAATTCCAGGCAGTTTTCAGTCCCAGGTTTGCTGACAGGATTGACATCAATGCAGAATTCCCCAGCTGCTCTAAACATAAAGACAATGCTCCAATTGAAAATACTATACTCTCATAGTATGGAGTGGGAGACCTGAGTTCTAGTTTTGGCTCTGCCACTGTGTTAACTTTGGGCCTAGTCTTATCTTGGCTTCAATTCTCTCATCTGTTAAATGGGCAGAGTGGTTTGCATGATGTGTAGAGCCCTTGCAGCTCTGACATTCTTAGATTGGACTATAAGCACTCAGAAGTTGTAAAATTTATAATTAAGCAATTTTGTGAACTGGTCTGTCATGGTTTGGGAGAATCAGGAAGAAAACTCTTTCTTTTTCCCTTGGCAGAGAAAATTGGATTGTATTTAGTTCATGTCACCATGAAGCACCTAATATTCAAAAGAACCAAAAACAGTTATACTTAAGTTAAAATGACTGCACTGCATTAACACACTTTTCTTCACTCAGCAAGAGTTCTATTTTAATCTGTCACTTTCAATATTGGAGCAGCATGTTTTAACCCAATTAGGTTAAGTTGCTACAGCGATTTTGAAAGCACTAATGACTCTTATATGGCAATTACAAAAGCCCTAGGTAGAATCTAGTGAGAACCTGGCTCTGAAGCTGCTGGCTATTAAGTGGGCTTAAAAGACCTATATGTTTAATAGTAGCAACATGCTGCAGGTGGTTCATGATCAATTCAGTCATTTTCCAGCTCATGGGAAAAAGGATAAAACTGTGTCTTGGAGATCTGTGGGCCCAGGAGCTCCTCTCTCTGCCACAGGGAACACCAATCACAGAAGGTGTAAGGCCACGCCCCCACTGCAGCCTTTGTTGGGGTGGTCTCCATGGCAACAGGGCCACGGTGGCTCATTTTTACCAATTGCGGAGCACAGGGACTACAGACCTTAAGTCATTCAAATTTGAAGTAACATGTTTCCATGTACAAATTAGTATCCTCCTTAAACCTAAGGCAAACAATTACAGTGCCTTTTCTCTCTCCCTCCTGCCAACAATAGCAGGACTGATTCCTTTCATTTGCTCAACCTCAATCCCATTCATTTTTATTTCAGTATGGCCTCCTTTCATGACACTCAATACACGACTCATTCCTACTCTGGAAAAAATGTGGATTCCAATTCAGCTAACATTTATTGAGTATCTTCTGTGTGGTAATGAAGTACTGACAAAGTAATGTAGTCATGACAAAACAATTCATATACATTATTTTAGTTAATTCTTAAATATATATATATATATATATATATATATATATATATGGATTCAAATTTAATAAAAACTATTGGTGTTTGGCACATAGTAATCCCCTTTTGACTAGTTTTTGAATAAAGGAACGAGATCACAGACTATCAAGGTCAATAAGGGCCTTTGGAGCATCCTGTCAAACTCCCCTGTTAGATAAATGGGGAAGTCAAAGCCCAAAGTGTAGTGTGACTTATGCAAGACCATATTAATAGCTATTTAAACTCAGTTCTGTCCCAGATGGATCCACATTACCTCACATGAAAATTGGATGATAACAGAGCATTAAATTTCTGATGTGTTATATTGCATTTGGACACATACTTCTGATTGTTCTGCTGAATGTAGTGTTGGGGATCCTTCTTTGTGAATGATTCAAGAAGAAACACTTTTTGGGAAATTGAAAAATAAATTTATTGATACTTTTGTTTGAAAGGCTAAAAGTAAAAATGTATTAACTAGAGTGACTTGAAAGAAATCAGCAGTAGTGAGGCTGGGCTGGGGGTGAGGGTAGGACAAGAGAAAGCAGCAGCTTGGTGGGGTCAAAGTGGTCCCAAAGATGATTTTGTCAGTAGTTCTACACATAATCACATACAGAGTGACCAGTTCACATCAACCAAATTCACCAAAAGCCAAGGTATGAACCAGAACACCAATTTATTAATTCATAGAGGGAAATATTCTAATGGATTTAAGTATATGTGTTGGCTGGTCAGCAACTCTCTAGAAAATTCAATATAAAAGGTCTAATTATAATAAAAAAGTTGCTTGGTGAGTTTGAAACCAGAAAAGGGAGAGTTAGTTGGCTCATTGGAATGACTCATGTCTGTGAGCCTGGTGCACCCTTGTCTACTCATGTTCTCTGGTCTGGGCAACTCCTTCCTTAGCCCTGGTCATTGGAGACACACAGATGAGTTCTTTCTTAAAGACTCTACTAGTTCTAGATTGAAAACTGTTCTTCTGTTAACCTTTTTTTTTTTTTTCAGATGGGGAACGATACACCCAGGTTGATGTCAGCTTTCCTAGTTATGTGATATGTCAATTTGCCTCATGGAACCATCTCTAGTCAGACCTCCATAATAACATGATTAAAGGCTCTTAGGGAACTATTCTGATAGTTCCTCTTGTTATATATTTTAATAACATGATGCTCTGAGAGGAACATTTCCTCCAAGTTCTTCAGGCCTTTACCTCATTCCCAAGCCCTAAAAAGCATATCCAAGACCAAACTGAAAGCTAGTCTGAGTCTGAGAGACATATATAATTATGTAAAACGGTATAATGCTCCCCTTTCCTCCTTTAAGCCTGGGTACAAAAAACGGGAGAGAGGGACAGAGAAAGAGAAAAACTGATTTGGAGATTAGAAGTTGAAAGAGATAAAGGATGCAGGGATAGGATACAGAAAAAGTAGTGATGAGCTTTAACTTGTCAGTTGCTCCCATGTTCTTCCTTTATACATGTGGTGCTGACCTTGTGATGTACTAGACCAAATACCATTGATCTAATAAAGTTTGATGTTTTGGTGGGAGAGGTAAGAAATATGTGGAACATTGAATGCTGCTGAGGAGAGAGAATCAGGGAGTTACTTCAGTGGAAAAGCAGAATGCTTGATGGACAATATCAAGAAGTTAACTTCACAATTTTATCAAAGGCTGGACCTGTAGGAATGGCCACAAATTCCTACCATAGTATATTTCTCTAGTGATTACATTTTCTAGTCTACTTATTCTAGTAAAATATGAATTCTAAATAGACTTCTCCCCATAAAGAGAAAAAAAAATCTGTCTTCGTAGAATGTATATATTCAAAGCTAAAGATATAAGAAAATGATCAGTAGTAAAGGGCCTTGTTCATTTTCAATCCCAAATATGTCAATCTTGCAAATAAATTTTTTTAAGTGAGCTTAGTTTTTTCCTTAATCCAGTTGACATACTTGGATACCTTGGTATATATTCCATATTTTCCTTTCACTGCACACTCTTCACCCCAGCTAATAATTCCAGTTAAGAAACTGACGCCTTCCACTTCAGTAACATGGGGTCCCCCACTATCTCCTTGGCATGAATCTTTACCTCCCTCATGGAAGCCAGCGCAGAACATATTATTATAGATGGTGAACTTTGTGGAGCGGAGGCATGTGGCTCGGTCAACAAGTGGAACTTGAAGATACTGAAGAATTGAAGCTGATCTCCCTCTGTTGAAGACTCTTCCCCAGCCACTCACATAGCCAGACCCAAATTTGAGGAAGATGTTCGTGTATTCCCTGTCAGCAATGCAAATAGGTGTTACGTAGCTGTTTAGCGTTAAGGGTTCATCGAGTTCCAGAAGAGCAATGTCATGGCTGTACTTATTAATAGTTGCGTTGTAGCTGTGGTGAGGAATAGCACGAATCACATTTCGCTTTTGCTCTGTGTGTTCCTCCTTCTCAGTGTTATGTTCACCTATTGAAAATAAATTTCTTTTTCAGTCACTGTCTTTTTCATAAAGAAACACATTTTCCAAGTGTCTGCCTAGCATCACTTACTTAACTGGCATTACTTAAACAGCATTTTACCCATTGAAAAGAAATTTATTTTCAGTCACAAATAGTCTTTCACATAATGAGATTTTCAAGGTGTTCACTCGGCATCACTGAATGAACTGGCAGCCAAGTGTCAAAGATCTCAATCTTAACTTGATATAATTTTGGGGAAATGGAATGAGGGCCAGTACATACTTCACAGACCAAAAAGTGATTCAGGATCCATCATAGAGATGGTTCTATTCACCCTTTCTGTTAGAAGTCTTACATTGTTCACAGGTGATGATGAATCTGCTTGTCATGAATTATCCTAGACTTTTCCAATTTCAAGTATTTGGACCCCTTTGAGGGGGCATAGATTCATTTGGTCTTTCATTCAAATGTTAGCTGAGGGCCCTCTACAGGTTGTACCAGGTGCCAGTGATACAAAGATCAGTGTATATGACAGAGCTTTTGGGAAGGATCAATCTGGTGCAGAAGTGAAGACAGTAATAAATAATTGTTCTCCACTGATATGTCAATACCAAAAGTACACCAAAAGAACTCTTGGGGGGTTTGGAGACTGGACCAAGTTGTGTTTTGAAAATAGGGCTCCTCTACTACTAGTCCAATTTATTTAGCAATGATCTTATCAGACCTTAGTAAAATATGACATATCAGTCATATAAGACCTAGTGATGCTACAGACTATTATACTTTTTTATTTACCTGCGACAATAGTAATAGGAACACCAGGTTCGATACAATGGGCTGCAGTTACGACCCATTTTTCATTAATGATGGAACCTCCACAGAATGCATCAATTTTACCATTCAAAAGGACCTGTAGGGAAAAAATCATGAATCTTATTACATAATATATTTGAGTCAGAACAAAATAAAATGTATGTTGTTTATAGAAGTGGGCAAAATGTTGGCTTCTAGGTGCTGGCAGAACTGGAATGTTTCTGGAAAGTGTCAATTTTGCAGATGAATTAGTGTTTATGGAGCACAATCAAAAAAGCCATTTCTGTGACTGTCTTGAAGAGAACATTCAGTGAGAGCCAGGTGGAGCTCTAGATGAGGCAAATATGAGGAAATGGCTTCTTCTGATGATTTGGGGCCCTCAGTTTCCTTTTCCAGGTGAGTCAGATTCTCTGATGGCACGAGTTGTACATTCAGAAATGCACTGACTCGACTTCTCAAGATCAATAGTTATTATCAAGTCTCCTGTCCCTGCCTGTGGAAATCCTTTTGCTACAGGTTACTTGAAGAGAAAAACTACAGATTTTTTTTTTCAAGAGGTCCTTTCAAGGCCTTTCTAAACTGTAATGTTATTAAATGAGACTTATGGCCTCCATAGTGCTGTGCTTATGGCCATCCAGGCAATGAGGAACAGTGGGACTCATGTATTCCTTCCATTGTCCGTAACCATATTTGACTGCCTTTAACTGGTTATGTCAGCTGCCTTTGTCCTAAAAGGTCTATTTTGCTAAGTCTTATTTTGGAGGCAAATTGAACAAAGGTGTTTGAGTGCTGCTTTGAGCCTGAGCATTATTAAATAAGAAGCCAAACCAGTCTTTGCTCTGCACATTCATTGCATAATCGGACTGGATAATGAATATATTTACCATCTCAATGTCTAGATCAATTTGGAGAATTTCAACTCCAGTGCAAGAAAATGCCTTGATAGACCTCTTTGGTATGAAAGCTGAGACAGCGAACACTAGAGGGCACACTCAGCATTTGGTAAACTGTTGTGGGTGCACTGACTAGCTTTTGTGAACAAATGCTCTTTTATTAAAGCACACGTAGACCCAGGAGTAAGCCTATTCATGAACTTCCTTTTAGTCAGAGTATAAGAAGGTCCTTGGGGCATGTTCTAGTGAAGATTCTTTTTGTCCTGAATTCAATTTACTGAACAGCTACTAAGTCCTAGTTGTACAGAACCAGCAGTCCCCTACCTGGAGACCCATGGGGCTGCCTTGTTGCAAGCTTCTGATCCCCTTTTCCATACTATAGCTTTTCATCTCATTCTAGCTGTTGCTTTTTATTTTGAAAAGTTGTAAAAATACAGGAAATCTCACATTATAGTATAATAAACATCAGCATATCCATCACCTGGACTTAACAATATTCTTAATTTTTTTGGAAGATTTATTGATTGCATACTATGAACTAATGATTATGCAAAGTATTGTATCATACATTTAATACAATACTTTGGGGAGTGATATGAATATTTCCATTTATAGATGAGCTGAGGTTCAGATAAGCACATTAACTCCCCTAAAGTTAGTTAGTAGTGAAGCTAGGATACAAACCATAGTCAGCCTGGCTTCAGAATCTATGCTCCTAAACACTCAGTAATTTAAGTGTAGTCAGTGGACCAATTGCAGTAGAATCATCTGAGATACTTGTAAAATGCAGATTTAGGGCCCCACCCAGACTTAATCAGATTATTTGGTGAGTGGGATGGGAGAAAAAGAAGATCCCCTGAAAATCCTTATATATATATTTAAGTTTGACAAATTTTGTTTCAGAATTTCCAAGACTTGATGACCTTTATGTTTTAAAAATGCTCACTCCGGGCAGATTTGTGGGGCTCAGTACAAAATGTAAATGTGGGACCCCCTGTTCAAAAGGCAAAAAAAAATGGCATTGAAGACACTCAAATAAGGAACTCTTCCCTTCTGTGGTCTCTGGCAACCTATCATGGTGTTTTTACTTTACTATTTAATGCACTGCTCCCTCAGGCCTGGAGGATATTCACTGGAAGGGCAGATACTCACAGATGCCCAGAGGCTACACTCTGCAATTTAGCATATAAACACAAATACATCCTTCAGCTGCCAGGTCTCCCCCTCCTACCAGCCACCAGACTGATGCCTATGTCCCAGAGGTGGGAAGGGTAAGTCAATCTTTCTTTCCCACTGGCCCACTGCAGCAATCAACCAGAAAGGAGGGATACTCAAGGGATTGTAACTTCTATGCCAGGGTGTGCTCAGTAACTGGAATGGAGATGGGCAAGAAGCTCACCCCTACCATTCACCTTCCAAATGTACCATGACACAATTTTGGTCCTGAGATTCCATGTAGCCATGTTTATTCCCAAGATGGCATAGGATGTGTGCACCCAACCTCATTCTTCCCTTTGATTGCACCGGAGGAGAGTGACAGTGGTAGCTATTAAGAATGAAAGGAGAAATATGCCAGTGTGTCAGAGTTGTGGGGTGGCAGTGGTCATTGGCCAAGTATGAGGATGGGGAGGCAGGGCAGGCCAAGGCACTAAGAGACAGGGGAGTGGGAGGTAAGGAGTCTATCCTCTGAAGTGGTGAGAGATGTGACTGCAGTGATTTGAGGTTTCAAGTACCCAGAGCCTACATGCCCCATCATCTCATCTGACTTGAAACACAAATGCAAAGCATTGAACTCCTAAAGCGGGACCCTTCTGAATGCAGGGTCCCATGCAAGTACACTGGTTACAAGCTCATGAAGCTGGCTTTGACCCCAAGTGTTTTTCGATACCAATACTGGGTGATACTGTTCTATATTGTTCCTAATGGGTACAACTGAATACCTCTGTTCAAGTAGTTGGAGTTAAGAATTCACATGCGATGATAAAAGGGTGCTTCTCCTTTGTATTAGAAGTGAATTAGATATCTCTCTGTTTAATGGGCTAGTTAGGCCAGAAGGAATGATATCCATAGCGTCTGGGCACAGAGACTGTGACGTAGCTAGTCTGATTCTTGCCAAAGAGTTGCTGCCTGGAGCTTCTACTGCTTTCTGATAGGTGACTGAGAAATATGGTTGTGTTCTTTTCAGCCTGAAAAGCAATTTTTGCCAACCCCTGATTGGTATTAGAAATTTTAGCAAACATCTTTGCCAAGAAAAAGCCCTAAATATGTATTTGCATTAAAAGATATTAGAAACGACTTGGTTTGGGAATGTTTACTTGGCTACCTCAGGATCACAGCTATCTAAATATTAGCTATTTGAGAGTGAGCCGCCTGCATGGCCAAGGACAAGTTCTTATAAGATGTCACTTTGGAGAATGATGGGAAAAATAGGAAAGCATATGTTCTGAGCAAGGCATCCAAGTTCTGACCTGTCAAAACATTTTCATGTTTGTCATGTCAGAAAAGGAGCCTGTTTTCTCCCTTTCAGATACACACAGATACACACCTAACACATCCACATGCATTTACAAAATACACAGTCACATATCTGTTCTGATGCTTTTCGTCGATAAGGCCAATCTAAAGTAATAGCTGTTGCCTTCTCTTCCTAACCTTTCATCCTAAACCTGACCTTTCTCTGTGATTTCAGTAAATCATTATTCTCCCTACCTAGCCACCAGCAGCTTTAAAATAATATTTTTCTATGTTTGCACACTAATCCTTTCTCATATAAAAAGCAAAGTCATTTCTACTTAATGTGTGGCTTGTTATGCCTACAGGTACGATCCGCCCAGCCCTCGACCCTACTTCATTTTTCTGGGCACAAAGGTGATACTCACTTTTGGTTTTTAATGACTGGTTAAATAAGACTAGTCATTGAAATAGATTTCATCAAACCATCATGGAGACTAATAGTCTAAATGTTCTGTCCAAAATAGTTTTGTGGGTCCAGGTGAGATTACATATGTTATCTTTTTATTTCTCCTAATCAGAACACTATCATCTGAGCTAGGAAAAATAGAGGGTTACCTTTTCCAGGTGAAGATATTTCTATAGTTTTAGGATTTTCATAGAACATCTTTCTCCCAATCTCTCACCCCCGCAAAAAATACATATTATTTTCATACATATTGTAATTGCATGCTGTCTGCCATGGGGGTGTGTCCTAATAGAATGTGAAGGATTGGATCTGTATAGGTGGCTGTATGGGTCAAGCGCTCATGTACCTTTAAGGATAGCTTCGGGCCAAAGCTGAGGAAAGCTGAGACTGTGGAAAATGCCCAGACATTTCAAAGATTATTTAGGCCACGAACAGAAAAAAAGAATAAAGAAACTGTTTCTCAAGAGATATTTTGTCAGTTAAAACAGTTAAATACTGGCAATTGCATATGATACAACCTACTGTAAAATATAAGAAAAGCTTACAATTTGGCTTCCATTGTATTCCTCCCATGATAAAACAGAAAATAGAAGACGAGGTACTTGCGTATGAGGTGGATGGATTCTAAACACTGCAGAAGTGGGAGGAGCTCTTGGAGAAGTTTGCGCCTGCTCAGAATTGTCCGCTCACAGAATCAAGGGCATGGAACCCAAACCCAATTAAAGCTTTAGAAAGCCCAAATAGCATGTCGCTTTTTCAGATCTCTCACTTTAAGCTGTTGATGAAGGTGGTATCATAGTATAGCTGTTGCGATTTTCCTTTTTTTCTCTAATGTTCAAAACTTTTCATTGCTTTCCTACTTAGCTGTATGAAATTCGAGTCTGGTTTTAGTTTCCCACTGCAGTAAGGCTATACTGAGTCCTTGAGATATTCTTTCTGTTCCTATATAGTGCACTTAATCTTTTAGCTTCCTCTCTCCCCTCCTGAGGTGTTCCTACAGAATCCTTGATTCCTTTCCCCAATTCCTGAAAGGGCTCTGAGCCCACCACTGGGCATCTAGAGAGGAAATGAAGGAAATCGGCCTTGCACTTCCCTCCGCTACCCGCCTCGGCTCGGGTAGTCTCTCAGACCTTCTATCACAGTGATGTGGCCGCGAGGTCAGACAAGTCCGCCTGCACCTTTAACTTTGGAGGTGGGGCGGGGCCCGGAGGGCCGGAACTGTAGGGGGCTCTGGGAAGCGCCTCTCACCATCGCGGCGCGGCTGTGCGGCCTTTGCCTGCAACCTGGGAAGCTGAGGTGAAAGCCCTAGAATAAGGTAAGAAATGAACGTGACAGCGGACAGGCCACGTGGAAGGCGCGCATCGCTCCTCCCTGTCTCAAAGCTGTCCACTAGCCTACTCTAATATCACCCCCAGTGAACCACTGCTCTCGACTCTCTCCTGGATGGGGTTATCTGGCCACTGCTGTCCCCAGTGACAAAACAGCTCTTCAAGTCAACAATTAGGCAAACATTTGTTCAACTAGCATTTCCTCCCAAAGCTACCCGCCCAGGTGACCGACCCTGTGGTTGGAAAGCACTTTCATAACCCGGGCAGAACCTGCCTGTAACTTTCACCTGTAAATCTACAAAGAAAAAGTCATCTTCCCCTTCTCTTTGTGGCCCTTTACCTCTTGCAAACAACTAACTTAAACATTTTCTGTAAACCTTTCCAGGTCAAACTGTTCATTACCCCAGATGAAAGTGAACTCCCTATGTTCTTTGTAGTATTTCTTCACCCAAGTGGTCACTTTTCCCCCCACCCCCTTTTATGAAGCATCAGTGTTTGTAATTACTCTTTTCTAGGTGACACTGCTAAACAGTATTTCATATTTAAGAGCCACAGGTAGAATAATTTGCCTTTGAAACCCCAGCTGTTGCTTGCTTTCTTTTGATGCCTTGGCTGCAGCAGGTGTGCTGCAGTCTTATCTGCAATGAAATCAAGCATTTCCACCCTGCAGATTAACCATGATGGGTGGAGCTGGCTCTCCTGCAAATGGGAGATTCTGGTTTGTTTCATTTGTTTTATCTTTGTCTAAAAGTGACTTTTGTACATTCAATTTATCTCATATATTTGAAAACCATTAACCTTTTGTGAGAAACTAGATGGAGGTAGGTATAGAGAGACAGTTTTCTGGTGAGGACAAAAATAATGCAGAAGTATGATTGGGTCTTTCTCAAGAATCCTATAAAGTAGCTCAGCTCTTCACCTTTGGGAAAAAAAAAACCCTACAATCTAGAATTTTGTACCTCTACAGTCAGTGATCTTACTTCATTTGGGTAAAATAGGGAGTGAACATGTGTGCACACATGTGGATAAGTGATCTTGAACATTCCAAATGATCTTTGCTAGGCTTGATATGAAAGACAAAGCAGGTACACTAACTACAAGTGTGCAGTGAGGAAGACATGATAGATTTGAAATGATGTGTATCATTTATGTCTTCCTCATAGTACAACTGCAATCATCATCTAATAGTTTCTGCTCCTTAAAAGAAAAAAAAACTCAGCTTGCTAATTAAAATTTCTATTAGGAAACACTGGCATTGTTAAAACATTGGCAAGCATCTGGCTTAAAGGAAGTGGGTGGGGGACAGAGATTATGTGACTCAATTGAGACTGTATAAAACAACATTTTAAAACTCTCATTTAAATGTATTTGCCATTTCATTTCTGGAATGAAAAGGAGACAATGCTAAACCCACAATGCATGCATCCTGGGATTTTCATTTTTAATCCTCAGGTTTTTTTTTAATGGAAACTCATCGTCTATGCTAATAAAACACCCTGAGTGACTGGATACTCCACTCTAGACACTGCTTTATGTCCCACAAGCCCAAGGAAGATAATAATTATAAAGCAGAATCTTTTGTTCTAACCACCTTATCCATGGAAGTTAGATACAGAATGAATGAAAATGCACAAGAACATGAATAGTAAAATTAGAGAGAATTAGATACATGGATGTTAAATAGAATAAAGCATAATTAGAGTGGCTGGACACAAGAGGGGTTGTTCAAAAAGAAGTCGATGGAGAAAGTAAAAAGTCATGAAAGAAAGTAAAGATGGGGTGAGTGAAGGAAGGGGTCATGGTGGGTGAAGGAAGCAGCACTGGTAGGATGCCTAAGTAGATGACAGAGGGGTGTAAAGGAACATATAGCATATTTTATAGGCTATAAGATCAAGTCCAACATATATTATTAAACACAAAGGTAAAAAGGAAACAAAGTTTTGGTTGTGATGGTCTGCAACTCTTCAGTATCATCCTCAATAATATCTGTGCCAAATCCCTATTTTCCAGGGATAGGTTCAGTATCTTACACCGATTGTATTGGCAAATGGCAGGCAATCTGAAGAATCCTGGATAGACACATAGCTAGTCTCAAAATTCCAGTGGTGTTAAACCTGGGGATATTTACCTGATCCTGGCTTAAATTGTTACCTGTTTGATAATTGAAAATTCTTTAAAGGTGTTGGTCTCTGATGGCAAAAGTTCAGACCTCAGTAGAGAAAATGTTTTACAGTGAAGCATCCTTGAGATTACTACACATTCACGTGATTGTGATCACGATCACTATGGAGTTTTATGTTAGATTCAACTCTTATAAATACTGCCCAATAGAACTTTCTGCAATGATGAAAGTGTTCTGTATCTGTATCCAATATGGTAGCCACTAGCCGCATGTGGCTCTTCTGTACTTGAAATGTGGTAGGTGTGACTGAAGATATTAATTTTAAATTTGATTAAATGGTAGTTAATTTAAATTTAAATAGCCACATGTGGCTAGTAGTTACCTTATTGGTCAGCACAACTTTATATGAGGACCAGTCTGGCTCCTTGCCTCTCAGGCTTATTCCTTCTTTCGAATGGAATCACTTATACTTTATCTATAGCCAGTTACAACCCAGGTTTTGTTACACATTTTTTTGTTTGTTGCTCAAAAAAATGCACAGGTGATTTTCATGTTGGTTGTCCGCAGATCATCCCTGGAGGTATTTGAGTCTAGGTACCATGAGTCTACTATTTGGTGTTTTGGCTCTTAGCTTCTGTGACAAGATTGTTTTCTTGGCCCACTGAGTTTCAAATTGTAAGGTGCGTCAGAATTACCTGAAGGGCTTATAGCACACAAATTGCTAGGCCCCAACCCCAGAGACTCTGATTCAGTAGGTCTGGGATGTAGGATGAAAATTTTCATTTCTAATAAGTGCCCAGGTGATTCTGATGCTACTACACTTTGAGAACCACACCTTGGACCAAGTTCCTATCTCGTATCCTGGTTCCAATAGCCAAATTCTTGCCTTAATCCTTCCTACTTGAGTCCTTTAAAAATCCCTTTGAAATAATCTAGTTTTTCTGGACCTAGAGATTTTCTGAATCTCACCAGTTCTCCTGGGGGCTGAAGCTGAAGTAGTACCCTGAACCTCAGTACCTGTGACCTTGCTTGCTAGCTCTCCTCTATTGCTTGTCTGGAATTCTGCTATGCTATTTCCTTGATGCCAAACTCTTCTTGACCTTGTATGGTAGCTGTCTTTGGACTTCTCTTTCACCAGCTCCCCACCTATGGGGGATTCCTCATATTGCATACTTTGAAACTTGCCTAAACACTTCTCTCACCCTGATAGGTCTGTCTAGTGTCCTAGCCTCAGCCTCTCACCTGGCCTGCCCCTTGCCCACTGAACTCCAGTTTTGACACACCATTGATAGAGAGTACCTGCCAAGGGAATTGACCTGGTTTGGCATTTTCTCCACCAACAACTCGAGTGAAGTCGTTAAATGGTTGAGTGCTCTCAGTGATGTTATTCAAATTTGTTTCATCTTCAGTAGAATTTTCATAGTCCATATTGGAAAATATAGACTCAGAACGGGTGAGCTTCATAGAAGCATGTGAAACAGAAACTCTTCCACATGGAAATGGCACTAGAAAATAGGAAAAAATAGTATTAGGGCATTTCTCATTGAAAAGTACAACATATATTCCAAAGATTGAAAATAAGGCCCATCCTTGTCACTTCTAAAAAGCAGGCCCATCAATATTTTAAAAAATCTAATCAATGAATATAGCCTCAGACTAAAATAATTGTATTATTTTCATGAAATGTATTCAAACCCTTCCTGAAAGGAACATTTGGCCCAGGAATCCATCATCTGCACGGAAATAGGATAAGTGGTGCAGAATTAAATTTTGTAAGACTTTTTATAATGCCTAATGAGTTGACTTTCTGTTTGTTTGTTTGTTTGTTTATTTATTTATTTATACTAAAAAGTCATATTCCCAAGTACCATCCCTGAATGGAAGTCTGATGATTGGTGCCATGTAACTTTAGCGTGAGGTAAATGGGACTCCTGCTGCTCATGGTTAACAGAATTTCTTTTGTAGACTAGAATGCCTTCTGGAATCCAAGGTGAAGTTTAGGTATCTATTGAGGGGAGATCATTGTGATTTAATTACCTGGCTATCAAGTATTAATAATAAATTATTAGCATGATTATCACAGCCATATCCATCTGGAAACTAGCCACCTTCTTACTTTGGGTTGGTTTATTTCCTATAGAAAGAAATTGTCTACTGATACATTGGAGACAAGCAGAATGGAAATTTGCAGTTAAGCAAAATCACCTCACATTTTATTTTCATATCTCACTTTTCTTTCAGCCACATTCCTTATAACAGACATTTCTATAGCAACCAGCTGAGGCAAAGTGTCATGAAGACAGCATGTGGTTGGGAAAACAGGAAATTAGTTCAAAATACTTATGTATAAATATAAATCATCAACAATGGCTAGAGAAAAGGGACCATAGCTATTGAAAAGCAGAAAAGCTTATTTTAGATTTGGCCTACTTATTCTGCTAAAGCTAAGGCTATATTCAAAAATAACACTTAATAGTTGGAGGTAGTTCTCAATTCTTTTTTTCTCTCATAGCATAGAAAGTTTTATGAGGGTTTAGCTACTATTCCATCTATCTATACTTGAAGTTAGATTTTTAAGGTTAAAAAATATATGTTTATATTTTCCTTCTAAGGTAGGCTGCCTTTGAAGCAGTGTATGTGAAGAACTCAGTAGAAGAACAGGCAGGCCCTTAAAGCATTAGAAACTCTGCATTTTACTTGCAGCATGAATACTCTTGGCTTTTGGTCCTTTCTTTAATTTCCTCTGCTGGGTGCATTGTGAGATAGGTATCGAACCCAGTTATAGAGAATGGTGCATGATTTAATGTACAAATTTAATAAGATATCAGGCTTTGGAAATGTAAAAGAAATTATACAGTGCTTCAAAAAGGTCCCTCATTTATCAAATACAATTGATATGATTTTTATGAAAGTTTCTACTGCTTTTATTTTTAGAGAAGAGCAATATGAACATGGAGTGGTGATGTTCTGAGCACACCAGTCATCTGCCAACATGGTGGCATGCTTGACATGACAGGGAAACATTGCTTTGTCCACTGCTGTGTAGATTGACTATGCTGATCAGCTTGAGACCCAAGGATAGGAAGTAACTTTCTCAGAGTAAACCAGCCACACCCTGGCAGAATCACACTTAAATTTCACCGTCCTTGTACTAGAAGCGTATTAGTCAATCATTTATGTATCTTCTATGGTATAGGATCACTACATTAATTTGTGTAGAGCAATTAAAAATATGTATAAAGAAATTCCACAAATCAGTTACTTCATGACATAAAAGTCAGAGAAAATTTGGACACAATAAAAAATTCAGACTGAAGATGTTTACAGAATTTCTATTTAAAATGATGGTGCAATTTGGAAAATTAATTTTTCCAATTCAAGCAACTAATCTTTTCTATGATTTCAAAAGGAAGTAGAAACAAGTAGGGATTATAATTGTGTAGTCTAGTGAAAATGCTAACGATTCAAATGTAGATATGGAGCATATATCTGCAGAGCTTTAAAAAAAAACTTATTTAGATTTTTGACCTGCTGGTTCACAGGACTTTTGGTCTTCTGCAAGTCGGTATCCTGCAGTACAGGAACAGATCACCTTGTTATCAGCGCCCTTTTTACAAAACTGCTTGCACCTGCCATTCTTAATGCTACATGTTGCATCTGAAAGAAAGCAAAATCAACAGTAACAGCATAATTTAATATGCATTTCTAAACAGTACATGAAACTATCTATTCATGTATAGGCGAAACATAAGCTAGGGGCATTCGTGGAGAAAAGCTTGGGAGCCTTGAGTTAAGAGTAGAAAGATAAAATAAAATTCTTAATAGGGCACAAAATGGTGACAGCAATACATTTGATTTGTTATAAAACTGAAGTTTTGGATATTCTATTTTCACTAAATCATGTACTCTAATTTAAAATGTTCATTAAATATAACATGTATTTAGGAAAGTAGCCAAACTATAGTATGAACTTTCATGAAGTAGACACACTGGTTTAAACACTAAATAGACCAAAACATAGGACATTATCAACACCCCAGAAACTCTCCTAATGCCTACTTTCAATAACTATACTCTTCCTCCTTTCCAAAGTTACCATTACCTCAACTTCTAAAAATGAATGAGCTTTGTCTGTTAATGAACTTTATAAAAATAGAAGCTCACAGTATGTACTCTTATGTAACATTCATTTAACATTTTTTCTGTGAGAATTATCCATGTTGTTTTGTATAGCAGTACTTCATTTACATGCTGCATAGTTTTCCATTGCATAAATATTACTACCTTTATTTATCCATTTTCCTATCGATGAATATTGGAGTTGAGTTTCCAGTTTGGGGTTCTTTTGTATAATGCTGTTATGAACATTCTTGTACATATCTTGTGCTAACATACACATGCATATTTAATAGATGTATATTTATGAGTAGCATTATTAGATCATATGTTCAGGTTTAGTAGATAGTGATACACACTTTTCTAAAATAATTGTACAAATTTAAATCTCCACTATCAGGACATGAGAGTTTCAGTTGTTGGATACACGTGATGCAGATTTCTCCTCCCAACCTGTGATTTGCCTTTTTACCCTACATAGTGTGTTTTGCTGAAGAGAAGTTTATAGTTTCAGTGTCATCCAATTTATCAAAGGAAACTTGAAGCTGGCTGAGGTGGATATGCATCAATACAGGAGAAGGAAATAGGGTACTTCAAAGCAGCTAATGTCAAAGACATTATGTGTTGACATTTTCTTTACTCACTTATACAATCTCTTATTAATATAAAATATCTTCCTTTGTCTCTTGTAATTCTTTTTATCTTGATTATGTTTTGTCTGATATTAAGATTGCTTTGCCTATTTTGTTGTTATTGTTAGCATTTACCTGAAAAATCTTTTTATACTCCTATATTTTAGCCTCCTGGTATAGTTTTATTTTAGGTCTTTTTTTTTGTCAACAACATACAATTTGATTTTTAACTTCAGGCTGAAAATTGTTATTAATATCAGTTCACATTAATTTGTGCTTCCTGCTTTATTTGGCTTATTCCTGACATCTTATTTTGTACTTTCTAATTACTATGCTTTCCCTTTGGTTTTTCTATGTGGTGTCGGCAATAGGAAGCAGTATAGTTCAGGGCTTACTGAGACGAGCTGAGTTAGGAGAAACAGACTCTGCCATTTGACCTATTTCTGTCTCTAGAGTAGCACAAGAACACAATGAACAGAAGACACCTTCCCCCTTACCTACATGCTCAACAGCAGTACAACTTTCAATAGAAATGCTCACTTGTCAGTGCAGTTAGAACATGACTGTATTAGACACCTCCGATGTACCACCTTACTTCCTCTCAGCTTCACCTTTTCCCAGCACAGTAATGATCAGCTCTGCATGGACTTCCACTGACCTCACCACATAGGTGTGGCCCTGAATGGCCTTGACTCATATCTGCACTACATGCCTCTCACCTTCTATTGTGGCACTTCCCTGTTGATGCTGAGCCATGGGATGCCACATGAGTTCTCCGGGTGTCCCAGTACATACCACCTGGAGATGTGTTCAACCTGTAGGCTGAACTTTTGACTACTGGGAGACAGATGCTGAGGGGCAACTTTTTTTCACCTCTTCCCCCCTCCCAGATGGACTATCCTGAGGCCAGTTCATATAGCTTCTTAGAAAACAGACCCAGGAGATCAAGCAATTATTTGCAGATTAAGAGATGATTTATCCTACTGGTTTTCCTTTCCTCAGTGCTTCATTCCACTGTCCCTTACTCTTGCTCCATGGGATTGGATATCCTAATAAATAAGCTGTGTCACAGACTTTTTTTTTCCTGGGAAAATCCAGGTTAACAGCGACTGTATGGTTTTGGAATATATTATGGATTTTTGAGTGACAGATATAAATTTTTGAATTGTATTTTACATAGGCTAGCATAGGCTACGGTAATAATTAGCTCAAATTCCTTACTGACACTTCAGAAAATAAGGGAAGGCCAATCAACTGTTGCCAGGTAGATAGAGAAATTAGCCTGAGCTTTAACCTTTGCTACCAATAATAATCCATTAAGTGCATGATCTGAAAAAAATGTCAGTTGTTTTTTTTTATTTATTTTTAAAGACCTTTCTCCATCTTGGTGACTACATTCCTGGCTTTTCATGTAACTAGCTATCATTTCGTTGCTACAAAGAAGTACTAAAATGTTCAGCCAAGTCAAATACCACCTGCATAAAATGTTCAGTCAATAAGAGATTGTGATACATTAACAGAGGGAGGTGGAAGGTGTAGCCTGGTGTAGTTCAGAGCATGCCCAACAAGTATGAGTAAACTTGGTGTGGTTTTCCCAATTCTGATTCTGTGCCCTTGGCTAAATAAATAGACCTCTCCATGATTTTCCTCATCTGTTCTTGCTCTTCGTGGCCCAGAATGTTGCTATTGCTCTCTACCTTGGTTTGTGCATTCACTGGGAAATATTTATGTTCAATCAGCAGTTTTTTACCCTAAGATAAAGAATTTAAGATTCTAGAAATCAAATAATAGCTAGCACAAGGAATTAGAGTAGAGAAATCCATAGTTCAGGATCTAAGGAATAGTAATGATGGGACTCATTCATTAACCATTTACTGAGCACTTAGATGTCAGGCACTGTGCTGAGCATGGGTTCTCCCTGGTCCTGAGGCTGGTCTCAGTGCATAACACATCTGTTGAAGTATATCTCAAAGCATCTGGTTCCCTCTCCATGTTGGCACGGACTCCTCCTTCTCATTCCCCTCATGCCTACTACAGAAGTTATCCTGTTCTGCTTTATTTTACTCTGCCTTCTACTCTGATACATTCATGGATGTAAAAATCAAACCTGGACAATAGATGTTTTGTTTAAGAAGTTTACCACAGAATATGCTGTTATTCAGCTAAACTCGAGGTATTTTCTTTTCTTCACTCCCAAGAAATACATTGCAAATAAAACAATAGTGTCTGTGATGTATTAGCAAATAAAAAAAAGTGTTCATGTGCTTGTGATTTTTTTACTTTCCATCCTGTCTTACTGTAGGGAAATGCCTCTTGTTCTCTTTAGAAGGGGCAGGAATGACCAAGTTCTTACAGATCTTGACCTGTCTGAAAAGGACTCAAATGTGATGTGTAGCTGGGGACATACAGTGGTCTTTATTATAGCTAAAGGGATACAATAGCCAATTAATTGTTACTCTTCTAAGTAGAAAGCATACCCTGAATATCCATACCTCTCTCCTGGAGAAGAGCCTCATAGACAAGGGAAAAGGAAAACAACAGGTCTTAACAATGGAAATCTCCCTTCCCTTTCGAAGCCAGGGTGAGGCAAGAGATTTAGGGCTCAAGTACTCCATCAACTGTGCTATCCAGCAGCTGCTGAGATTTGTCTTTAGTTCAATTTGAAGCAACAGCTTAAATGATAGTTTATATGTTTTCGTTGTTACTTTCTTTTTATATCTGAGATAAAGAGCTTTTGAGAGAATTCCAATTTTGTTTCTGAACTAACTGAGTTGTAATGATTTTTCTAAACCTTGATCAAATAGACTGGGGAGATCAGTACACCCCAGAAGCCAGGTGTGCAGGTGGACACAGTGCAACTGCCTGACCTTGATCAATCAAAATATGGGGAACCTGAGAGGACTGAGATGGGGCCAGTTTTAAACTTAGCACTTTTGCTATGTTTAAAAGTGCTCACACATGTTTAAAAGTAGCCTCACACATGTAGCAAAATCTGTTACAGAATTTTTGTGCTCACATTTACATTCCTCAGGGCTATTTTCCTCCTTAAAAGTGTATTTAGGTTGAAATTAAAGACATTTAGGAATATTTAATGCTAAGCACTATTTTCAATTATACTTTACTACAATGTACCCTTCAATCTTAACTGAGACTAATTGGGTTGTTAATTCCCTCAGCTCCAATGGTTATATTATTTAAGCCGAAAATGAATAACTACTCCAAAGGTTTCTGTAGGTTTCCAGAATAGCAGGATCAAACTTATCTAGGTAAATCTGAATTTGAAATTATAACCTTTTAGATGAAAGTAACACTTCAGAGATGTTGGACCAATGAACATATCCACAGGAAAGGTAACCCAGGCATTGGTTTGTACCGACACTGGGAAATCTGAGAGAACAGGAATCCAGGCCAGGTGTGCCAGTTCATCCACCTGCATTCACTATTTCTTTTAAAATAATTTGTCCCTGCCACCTTATCCTTTTCTTCTATTCTTTTTTATCTTTTAAATCTTGAAGGAAGATGATCAGTGGATTCTCTTTAATACTTAAAGGATTTCTGAACAACATTATGGATGACTTTTTTTCCCCTTTTTCAATAGGACAAGTGCAGCTGCTGTGTTTCATTTTGTTGAAACACAAAGGGATGCCTTTTTCATCTATGTGTCAAGTGGATTGCTATAAAGCCTTAATAGAGTCCTGCTAATTTTATACTCTTTGTCCTTAATTATGTAGCCTGTGCTGTTAAAATCTCTCTCTAGATTTGTATCTCTATTCTATTCCAGAGTTTCAGAGTAAAAAGAGAATCTGTTCTTAGCACTGTGTGCTTCTCACAAGCATCCAAAGGTAGTATATAAGTAGGTAAAAGACTGAGGTTTGCCACTCCAATTGGGAAAATCTCGGACAAAAATATTCTAGGCTATGAGAGGAAAAGATGCACACTGCACCTAAATTTGCTATGGAACTCTTTCAAGTGTAGTCAATGCAGTCAAATTATGAATGAGCTGAGATTCGTGTCAACAGATTTAACACATGAAGTGTTACTTTCATCTAAAAGGTAGTTCCAATTATGGAGAGAACTGACCTTGCCATACCCCAATTCTATAGTTACTTGACTTCAACTGCCTATATTGATAGTGATTTAGTCAGGAGTTTAGTTTTATGGGTTCAGTTTTCTTTGGGTTTTGTATATAGTAGTTAGGAGCATAGGTTTTGGTCAAACTGAAGTTCAAATCCTGGCTCAATTGTTTTCTTGCTTCTGTGATTTTGAGCTATAGTTTTCTCATGTTCATAGAATGGGAATAATAATAATGGTACTAACTGCATATGGTTGTATTGAAGATTAATAGGTGAGATTAATAAGTGAGATTAATAAGATTAATGGGTAATTAATCATGATCTATTATTTACCTATTATTTACCTAATTATTATTTACCAATTACCTATTATTTACCAAATATTATTATTGATCTTAATATAGTTTCTTGAACTCATCCTGGAAACTACAACTACAGAAAAATGATTATTTATAAGCTCTGAACCTATGTTTTATACAATGGAATACTATTCAGCCTTTAAAAAGAAGGAAATTCTGTCATATGCAACAACATGGATGAAATTGGAGTATATTATGCTAAATGAAATGAGCCAGTCACAGAAGGACAAATACTACATGCTTCTACTTACAGGAGGTGGCTAAAATAGTCAAACACATAGAAGCAGAGAATATCATTGGCTGGTGGAAGTGAAAATGGGGAGTTGCTATTCAACAGCTATAGTTTCAGTTATGCAAAATGAGTAAATTCTAGAGATCTGCTATACAACATAATGCCTCAAGTTAACAACACTGTATTGTATACGTCCAAATTTGTTAAAAGTATAGCTCTCACGTTAAGTGTTCTTTACCACAATGATACATAAATATTACATTTTCTAGTTTCATTTGGTTTCAAAGGGAAACTGAACTGTGAGTAATCCAAAAGCAGTTACCTACCTAATTCACAGTTCTTTCCTTCAAATCCAACTTGACACCAACATTCATAGGAATTAATGTCATCCTTGCACAGGCCACCATTTAAGCACGGATTGGACTCACACTGATCTCCATCTTTGAGATAGGTTAAGACATTGAATTAGCAGGTAAAATGCTTAGAATACTCAGTTCTTCCTACACAAACTCACGGGAGGTGGGAGACCTTTAAGGGTCAGAGCAGAACTGCTGCCTTAGAAGCCAGCTGCTTATAGGATGTCCCTGTCTTCCTGCATTTCTAAAAGCAACCTAAACTAAGGTTCTTAGGCTAACATCAATTTCCTAGGATATTGCGTGGAGGAACACAAATCACATCATGTCAATGATTATTATCTGTGTGTCATATAAGTACTGCTCTGTTACAGGTCTTGCAGTGCATACTGAGCCAGATAATACGTGGTACTTCCACTCAACTTGTGGCCAAGGCGTGGAGCAAATACATCTGCTTCTTGTGTTATCATTTAACTTTAAGTATAATTTGTAGTAATCTTCAAAAACAATTAGAGAAGATGCCAGAAGCATCTCTTACTGCTTAAAGATATTCTTCTGTCTTAGTGAGATCTCAAATGGTCTAGATAAAGTGAGAAACAACTTTCAGTACAAAGAATTAAGAAAGAGAAGATTCTGAAAATGTCCTGTATTTATGTATAGATTAACTATGTATCCTTTCTACCTTTCCTGAAGTTTCTACATTTATAGAGTTCTTCAGAGCCTTTGAAGACACTGGTTAAGAAATAGGCAAAAGGGGAAATGTCAGGATGAGAAGCAAACATTTAAGTCTGGTTTCTTAGAGCTCTGCCTCCATCCATACTTTTAAGGAAGCTTTAGGAGAAAGGGATGAATAGAACCAGAAGAGAGACATATACATTTTGAGCTAAGCGAAATAGCCCTGAAAAAAAAATGGGTGTTAGATCAGCAGGACAATATATAAGAAACAAAAGAGTAAAGGATGAAGTGGTCATAACCCTAAAAGAATAAGAGAAGGAAGGCAAATAATTTCAAATTCTCAGTCATGCTTTAGAGCAAAACTCCCTGATATATAGAGTGTAGATCCCTGCCCGCTCCAAGGAGAGCTGTAGCATGTCTGTCATGTTCTCTGTCAGTAGCATGTATCCAGGTCCCATGGACTAAGGACTAATATTCCTTTCTCAGAAATAGTCCCTCTCTGGAAAATCTGCTTGCTATAAAAATTAAACCTCGTTCCTTCTGCTCCTTGATCCAATGTGCTTTTGCACATATACTTCAATGTGTTCCAATTCTATGAAAACAAATTATGTTATCTCTGGTTTATTATTATTGATGTTCAGAACTGGTCTAAAAAATGAGCTGCATTTGCACTTTATATTATAGACCAACGAATCTGAATTATTTAGGATGTTTCACTGAAAGGGTCTGGGCTTGCAGCCAGCTACACAGCAACTCATTTGCTGAGACACATCTTTAAAATGAATGTCATTTTAGCCTTTCTTTGGGTGCTTGTCTGTGTGTACTTTGGGCTGAAGTAAAGCCACAGACAGTAGGGGTTAAAGACAACAAGGGACTAGACCTTGTCAAGTGAGAAATTCTTGTGTAAGGCTACTAGGTTTGTGTTCAGTGAATAACTACATTTAGATTTGAAGACCGGGAAAGGTAATAGTGAAAGCAAAGAGTTGGGCATTAGAGAACTTGGATTCTTTTCTGGGCTCTATGACTTCCTAGCTGGGTGACTTTTGGCAAGTCTTTTAACCTTCCTAGGCCTCAGTTTCCTCTTCTGTGAAATGAAGGTAATACTGCTTTGTGCACAGGTTCGGTGTGAGGATTAAATGTAATAGGTCCTTGATGAACTGTAAAGTGCTTGATAGATGCTAGTTAAGGTGAATGGATGATATTGCTTCTTCACCCAAGGTTTTTATGTTGGTGAGCTGATGGTACAGAATGAGGCAGGAATGAGGGCCCTGTCTCCTTGCTCTATGTAGAAGCCCAAACAGTGAGAAATAGCATAGACCATTTGGAGGTAGTTAGGAATCTTGGCTGCAAGTGAAAAGAGACAGAATTATTTTCTTTTCCTTTTTTGTCCTCATTTGTGTTTTATTTTCTTGGTAGACAAAGCAGTAGTAACAGAATTATATCTTTTATGTTTCCCAGGTATCTTTACCCAAGACACAGTAACTGCAGCCTGTGACCCAGAAAGCAGGGGCCCCACTTCAAAATATGGAGCTTAACAGACATTGACCCAACCTGCTACAGGATAGGAGGTCAGGTTGTGGGTGAGCAATGAAAGGATCATGGGAGTTTAAATACACCTAGGAATATTTTGGGGAGAAAAAGTAGAAATTGATGTCCTTTAAAAAGTATCAAAAGATTCAAAGTTTTAAATATAGGATAAATAGAGAATGAGAAGGTGCATTCAGACTAAACATAGGGGAATACCTCAGTGGAGAATTGGCATGGTAGCACTCATAAGAACGAGGAAAGGTAGCTAAAGCAAATGCAATGGAGTGGACCTCTTCTTCCCTTATTATTTAAAAACAAAAGTGGAGAAATTTTGACTTATGAGACTATTTCCAACATACCAGTCTAACAGTATCTCCAGAATAGAAACTGGAAAATAGAACTTGATCTCAGATTGATGGAACTTAGTCTCCTGCAGAATTTTAAATTAGTTTTAAAATGTAGTCGTCATTAACATTTTGACTTTTCCTCTTTTTGATCAATTCATTCAATGAATATTTACTCAGTGCTTCTGTACCAGACATTGTTTAGGTAATAGAACTACATCAATAAACAAAATGATTGAATGCCCCTGCCAATGTGAAGCTTGATGTCTAGCGAGGTGGAAAAAATATATAGTTTAAATATGAACATTATATAATATCTCAGATGGTGAAAAGTTCTATGAAAAATAATGGAGCAGGTGTCTAGAGTGAAGGTGCTATCAGGGGGCAGATTGAAGTATTAAAAGATGATCAAGGTAGGCTACCTTGAGATGGTTACATTTGGGTGAAGACCCGAAGAAGGTGAGGGAGTGTGCCTAGGGAAACCTAGCAGAAGAGCATTCTACATGAAAGGAACAGCCAGATCAAGGACTCTGAAATCAGTTTTCTTAGAGTGTGCAAGGAACACCTGGATGCCAGCAGGCTGAAGCCCAGTATGTGGGGAGACAAGATGGGAGGGGCAATTGGAAGGGAGGAGCAGGGCAGTTGTGGAGGACCTTTCAGGCCATCATAAGGAGGACTTTTAAGCAATAAACATTTAAGTCAATCAGCATTTTCTGATTCTCTACTGTAACTCTCATTCAGTCACCAGATACAATCATCTCTGTTTCTTCCTTCCAGCTTCCTGGGGTGGAACATGTTCTTCTTGAAGCCCTGGGGAAGACTAAGCTTATCTGCCAATTGATATCTCCCATAATGGCATAAACCTGTAGTATATCACCATTCAACTTTGGGTAAAAGAGTGAAATTTATTTTCTGAGCCATTTTGACAGAGTTTAATATATATCTATTTACAAAGAGGGGAAAAAACCAATTCTCAAATGTTTCATATACCAACTAGAGGATAAAATGAATTGCTTACCAACATATTGCTTCCAAAATTCAGTCTATAAAAAGAAAGAGAAGTTAATGGTGACATTTAAAATGTTTTGGATTTGATTTCTTTTATAGCATATATAATACACATATATGTATAGATATTTTAAAATTACAAAGAGAAGTTTCTCTAGATTTACTATTCTTTGTTCTGCATCTGAAGGATGTTATGTGGAAATACTCACAGTTTTTTCAGTGTTTTCAAAAACTTCTCGTGCTTCTTCAAAATTACACTTTTCTTCTATACATTCTCTCTCAAGGTTCCCTCGAACAAACTCTTCCAGTTTACCTGAATTATACCTCTTTGGCCGATTCAGAATTTTGGTAGCATTTTCATGATCAAGAAAAACTGAAATTTAAAAGAACTAGTCTTTAGCTTTAGGAAAAAGAAAACATCATGGAAATTAAGTACATCTCTTAAGGAAGGCTTTGTTTTTAATCCAAGTAATCCCAAAGCCAATTTATCTTTGGGGCATGGAGCCAAAAGTTATGATATTCTCATGGTACTGTATATACATGGAGATTTAGGAATTAAAATTCAGTTTTGCTTTTAGTCAAGAGAGCTCCGGTAATAAAAGGTCAGATTTTTCAATTGTACTTGAATTTACTTTGGATGAAAAAGAAAGTTCTTAAATAAGCAGTTAACTTCACACTTTGTCATCATTTGAAAATAGCTAATTGCAGATCCTTGCAAAGTGATCTGTCACCCTGGCTGGACTGTGTTTCCAGGATGCAGTTGTCCAAATGACTTAGCAACAAATTTCTCTGGGAAGAACAGAAGTCTAATTGTGGTCTAGCTGCAAATTCAAACCCAGGGTCTATCAGTAAATGTAAAAGAAAACCACTGCATTCATTTTTAAAAAAAATCTTTAGACTCACAATACCTTCAGTTGGCATGTGTTATAGGAATTCCAGTGATGTAAGTAAGGATGTGGTTTATTTTAGCTATGACTGCCTACCCCTTAGGGGAGCCCTGAAGAATTGAGGTCTCTAACCTGATTCTTCCCCTTCCTTCCTCTCCACTCACAGATCTCAATCTCTCTTTGTCTTTCTGTTTCTCCCTCTCTCTATAGATAGAGATATAGATACAAATATAGATACAGATATGTTATTTATATCAAAATTTTTAATTAATAACAAGAACTCCAGAAGTTGTCAGGAGTTGTTTCTTCAAAAGACTATCTTATACCATCTCAGCAGGACCAAGTGCTTCTAGGACTGAGATGAACATTCCTTTCTCAGGGCATTTTGGGGTTGCTTTCTCATTAAGTCCAAAAAAAAGCTAAGAAAAGAAAAAAAATTAAACTATATTCCTCTATTTTCATTGTAGCTCTTCACTTTATGGAAACTTCTAGTCCCTTGACAACTTTGCTTTTCTCTTGCTCTGCAAATCCCCTTGGGCTTCACTTATTTTCCTGAATTTAGGTAAAACATTTTCTCTTTAGTTCTTCACCTGCCAGCTTTCTCAATTCCCTTCACCCTTTCTTCAGTGCTGCAAATACCCTGCAATCCTAAGCACTAGATCAGTGCAGCCATCTGCCTTCTTTCTTCCCTTCTGAGGCAGCTGAGCACTGTGGGGATGATTCTCAAGGGGCAGATGTTTGCTTTCACATATTGATACCTCCAAGCCTCCACTAAGCCCCAGTCTCTGCTCTGCAAGTCATTTGCTTGGTCCTGGGCACATCAGCAATAGCATCTAGGTCTGCCTCCATTTACAGTGTGGTCTAGTGGAAAACCAGGGGTTTGGAGTCAGATCAGACACACCTGGATTTGAATCACATATCTACCCCCCTATTGGTTGTGAGATCTTAGGCAAGTCACATAACCTCTGAAGCTTAATTTGGTCAAATGTAAAATGAGTATACCGGTGGTATAATAAGAATAGGTACCTTACAGTGTTGTTGACAGGATCAGTGAGATAATATATGTAGGTTGTTGTATGTTGATTATCTTTCTTCTTCCCTCCCTCCCTCTTTCCTGGAAAATAGAACTAGATCTCAGATTGTTGGGACTCAGTGAATTTGATGTTCAGGTTAGTTTCTATTCATGTAGAAGGTTTTAGGTAAGTCAACCTGTGACATTTACACTGCCTCAAAATTTTCTCAATTCCCTTTATCTCATCATCACTCTTTCCTAAAGCTCTTTTTCTCCTCTATACCCATTCATATAATTAAATGATGATTTTTCAGGATCAGCCATGGCCTCCTAAAGGATAATTTTGAATTTATATATTTTGATTGCTCTGAAACATTTCTAATTGTTTATTTCTCCTTTTTCAAGACACTCTCTCCATAAAATCATTCTATTCTGGTTCTCTTTTTTGCTCTGACTCTCATTATTCATCTGCTACTTGAATCAGTTAACTCTTCTTCTTCTGCCTGTATCATAAATGTTCATAGTTCTCCCAGGCTCTAGCCTTAGCCTTTCCCTTTTCACTTCATAAGCCTTGCCAGGGCAGGGACTGGGATGAGGTAAGTAAGGCATCTGGGGCACAAGATTGAAGGAGGCACTCTCTCTCAGTGGGTGCAAGTACACTGATGTCTTACTTGCCTTGTTTCCTTCACCCTAGGCCAGCCCTGACACTTTCAACACAATTTTCTGAACACTTACTACTGCCAGGCACTGTACTAGGTGCTACAGTATCCATGCTTTCTGGATCCTCTTACACGCAGTTGTACCTATTGTTATTCTACAATAAATTTCAAATATCCATCTTTAGTAAGGTATAGCTTCTGAATTCCAGATCATCTTTCTAGCTGATGTTTATTTAATGCTTCTGATGTGCTGGACACTGTGCTCAGTGCTTTGCATCCATTATTTCATTCCATCCTCACAGCAGTCTGATGAGATAGGTACTGTCATCTCATGAGAAAAGTAGAGAAGTTAAGTCATCTGCCGCAAGTAACGTAATAAAGTGTCAAAACCACGATTTCAACTTTGGCAGTTAAGACATAGCCCATGCTCTTAGGTACTAGGCTGTGTTAAGTAATCACATCAAATGCCCAAGACATACTCTGTATACTTCTAAACCTGTTCCCTTTCCATATTCAGATGCTTAATGTCACTTGAATTTCTCTTGTGTCTGTCTGTACAGCTAATGTCCAGGTTCAGGCCTTCCTGGATGATTGTAATACCCTCAAATCCAGTCTCCTCTAGTCTTTCCACCCCTTCTTTGAATAGTTTGTTAGAATGTTGCCAGTCTGAGCATCCAAAATCGGCTGTCAGTGGTGTTCATGTTTATAATTCTGATGACTCCACATTGCTTTCTGTTGTCCAAACTCCTAGTTTAGGGCCTTTATTATCTGATGACCTGACCCTGCCTAACTATTCTGCCTCACTTGTCATATTCAATATTCAAAACATACTGAGTTCCTGAAAGCCCTCATATTATTTGTGGATCTAGATCTTTGCACATGAATGATTCTCTCCATATGAGAGGATGCCCTAGATTAGACACTTAAAGAGAGTGAATCCACTCAATTTTTAAGACCCAGCTCAAAATATTGTCTCTCTGTCAAGTGTTTCCCCACTTCATGTATTCCTTTCTCTATGCTCCTTTAGCAGCTGATATACATTTTATCGCATTATATTGAAATCTCTCTCCTCACTTCATGGTGCCTTAGGTGAAAGAAAGAATCTGGTTTATCACCGTGTCTCTAGAACCTTGCCACAGTGATTACCTGGCACCATAGTAGTCACTCAGTTTCGTAAAGTTTTGTAAAGTATATGGACCAAATCTGTCTTTTATTCGTTCATTCATTTTGTTCATTCATTCTGAATGAAAAACAGCTTTGGTCCCTATACTTTACAAAACTGAACTGGTTTTACAGAACAGCTTTGATTTCAAAATCAATTGCTGCAATGATACCTAAGGACAGCAGCCATGAAAATGCAAGAACTCAGTAAATCATTCATAAAACTGCTTTTTGAAGCCAGTGACAGTTTAATAGCAGCAGAAAGTGTTGCATCAATAATGTCCATTCTTAAGAAAATCCCCTGGCTCTCTCCTCAAAGGCCTATTATCTTTGACTCCAGTGACTCCACAATCATAGTGCCTTTCTCCTCAGTATTATCTAAGGGTCCTATATCTAACCTCTTTTCAGGTTTACCTCTTTTAGTCATTATTTTCCAAGCTCTGAAATCACAGTCCCTCTTTTTTATTCATATCTGTCCTTTTCCTAACCTTGGAGGTTTTCAAGGGGCCTGTAGCCCTCTTAAAATCTCCATCATTTTACCACTTATCCTGAAGGAAGGGTTGGATCCTCTGTCCTAGATCTCACACTGATGAGACATGTATAAAGACTTAGTTTTATGGCCTACTTTGTGGGTTTTCCAGCTGATTTTTTTTATTCCTGGACTCTACCCACTTCGCTAGTTTGATTTAACCTTTGCATTCTTGTAACATTATTTCTGCATTTCTGTCTGACATCATGTCTGGAGTGGGAACTACGGGGCCAGTCTGCTTTCTGGGGACACTTAAGTTTGGCACCCCTGATCCTGGCACTGTCAGCTAATAGATTTGATTATAGTAGGCTGACAAGTAAGTGTGATAAATGCTTCCTCTGAGAACATGCTGTTTATCTAAATGGGGTAGTTTCTTCCCTGTATGCCTTCCTTTGGGGAATGTATAAAGTCACTTGAAGCTGTGAAAAAAACAAGTGATATACAATATATTAACTAAGTTTCTACTCTTTTTTTTAATCAATTCTTGGGCTTGCTTTGCAATCCTAAGAGCTCAAGTGAGTATTGAGTTTCCCCATGTATTATCTGGGAGATGTTAGACTCAGATGTTTGGGTATTTAGATGTTTAGACTCAGACAAAATAATTTCTTCCTAAGGGCATGAAAAACATTGGTGATGCATAATAAATTACTAATAAAAAGATTGTTTTAACTAAAACTTAAAATTGAAGGTATATACTTGTTATGGATTTTTAAAATTAGAAGCATGCCTTATTTTATAGCTCTAAAAATTCCAAACACATCATCTTTCTTAAAATCAAACTTTTTATATAGACAAAGCCATTTCTATGGCTTTAATGTTTCAATTTTATTTCAAAGTGGTGAGTAAAAATAATAAAAAAGATAGTTAATTTTTCTCCATATTCTGCTTCCTTCTTAAAATATTTTTCTAATTTTTTTAACTAGGAGATGAATGTTTTTTAAAAGGAATTACATTATCAAATATAAATTCAACAATATCTATTTAAAAAATCACCATAAGTATTATAAATCTATTTAGTTTAAAAATGAAAACACAGCTACCAGAGAACCAGTACTTGCCAACCCAAATGCTGACTATTAGAATCTTAAACACTGCTGTCAAATCCTGTATTCATTATTTAGTGAAGAAGACAGTGCCAGATTTCTATATCTAAAAGACAAGCATACTCAATGTTTCTTTTAAAAAGAAAACAAACCTGTACATTCAGCACTGAGTAGATATCCTAAAAGGCAGATGGTGATGAGGCCTGGAGATTCAGCCATGATCATGTTCAGGCACTGCATAACCTTTGCTAGTAGATTATGCAAGTAGGAAGGTTGACCAATTATTCCAAAGTACAAGCTAGGCTGTATTTACTTCTGGGAAATAGTGTCCGTCTCCCTCAGTGAGTCTTTAGGCTATTTCCGATGGCCTTTTGGGTTAAGTGAAGAAACTAGGCAGTGGCCATTATTAAACTTCACCAGTGATTCCACTGGCTTCTGCCACTGTGGCTGATTAAAATAGGAGAAATAATGGCTACAGTTGCTGTGGCATCAAAATTCATCAGTGGGATTCATCTTATCCTTGTCAGGAAGCACTGATGTCATATGGTTTAAAGGTAAACAGATGGAAAGAACAAAGTCATTTGATCACCCACCTTAAAACTCCCTCCCTAATGCTGACATACCTTGAGTCACCTGGTGGATCTTTTATGGTTCTCCTCATAATGAGGAGTTTATAAAGTTTGTTGTGCCATGTATGCATATGATAAATCATATGGACCCTGTCTCAGAACACATGTATGCATGTGTGAATGTGTATGTATGAAAATATATATTATGTATATAAAATAAATGTATGAACTATAATAGTTTATATTAACATATTATGCCACTTCACATATAACATAAAACTCATAACAGTACACTGATATTTACCTACCATTCTTTGTGCTGTTATTGTGATACATTTTATTTCTACATGTTATAAACCCTACATTACATTATCATTTCTGCTTTAAGCAATCTTTCAAAGAAATTTTAAAATGAGGAAAAATATTTTATATTTAGCCACAAATTTACCATTATGATATTTTCCATTTTTTTGTGTTGATCCAAGTTTCATTCTGTTATAATTTTTCATCATTCTGAAGAATTGTCTTTAATAATTTTGATAGTGTAGGTCTTGTGATGAATTTTCCCAGCCTTTGTTTATTTGACAATACCATTTTACCTTCATTTTAAAAGAGTAATTTGGCTACATATACAATTGCAGATTAACAGTTTTTTCTTTCAGCATATTAAAAATGTCATCTTATTGCCTTCTGACATGTATTTTTTTCTGATGAGAAGGCAGTAAATATTATTATCATTAATTTTCAGCAATTTGACTGTAATGAGCCAAGGTATTCTTGGGGATCATTGTGATTCTTGGATCTGTGGTTTGATATTTTTATTAAAATTAATAAAATTTTTTGACCTGATTTTTCAAAATTTTGTCTTTAAATATTATAGAGTCACAAGAAATTGCAAAAACGGTACATAGAGGTCTCATATACCATTAACCCAGTTACTCTCAATGTGTACATCTTACATAAACATAGTATAATATCAAAACCAGGTAATGGACATTGCCAATGTATACATGATGCTAAGTGATTTTATCACGTGTAGATTTACGTAACCACCACTACAACCAATGTACAGAACAATTTTATTACCACAAAGCTCTCCCTTGTGCTACTATTTTATAATCACACTCCCTTCCAGCCTCCCAATTATCCTTAACCCTGGGTGCTACTAATAAGTTTTCAGTCTCTATAATGACAATGTTATATAAATGGAATCATAGAGTATGTGAGCTTTTAAGATTGTTTTTTTCATTCAGTATAACACCTTTGAGATCTATATCGGTTGCCTCATGCTTCAATAGTTAATTCCTTTTTATTGCTGAGTAGTATTCCATGGTGTAGATATTCACCTACTGGGGGATATTTTGATTGTTTCCAGTTATTTCTATTCAGTAATGTGTTATGAACATTCATGTACAGGTTTCTATGTGGATGTAACTTTTAAAATCCTCTTGGATAAATGCCCAGTAATGTAATTTCTGGGTCATATAGTAGTTGAATGTTTAGTTTTTAAATAAACTGTCAAACTGTTTTCCAAAATGATTGTGCCACTTTCCATTCTCACCAGCAATGGATGAGTGATACAATCTCTCATTCATTGAAAATACTTGGTATTGTCACTACTTTTTATTTTAGACATTGTGATAGGTATGTAGCAATAGCTCATTGTGTTTTAATTTCTATCTTCTTAATAGTTAATGGTATTGAACATCTTGTAATTTACTTATTAACCATCTGTATATTCTTTTCAGTGAAGTGTTTTTTCATATTTTTGCCTATTTTCCAATTAGACTTTTGATTTTTTATTGTTGGATTTTTAGAGTTCTTTATATATTGTAGATATGAGTCCTTTGTCAGATATATGGTTTGCAGATATTTTCTCCAAGACAGTAGCTTCTTTTTCAAACTCTTAACTGTGTATTTCACAGGGGCAAAGTTTTTAATTAAAAAAATTGATGTAGTTCAATTTATCATTATTTAATGGCTCACACCTTTAATGCCACATTTAGAACTCTTCACTAATAATCCTGAAACTTTTTCCCATTAAAAATGCTTCATAGTTTTAAGCTTTAGATTTATACCTGTGCTTCATTTTGAGTTAATTCTTATATAGATATAAGGCTTAGGTTGAGCTGCTGCTGCTACTGCTGCTTGCTCTTCCTCCTCCGCTTCCACCTGCTTCTCCTTGTCCTTTTTATTGCCTGTATATAACTGATTCTTCCACTATCACTTGTTAAAAAGACTATCCTAACCTACAGTTAACATCATACTCAGTGGGGAAAGGCTAAACGTGTTTTCCTTAAGATCAGGAACAAGACAAGGATGCCCACTTTCACCACTCCTCTTCAACACTGTATTGGAAGTCTTAGCCACAGCAATAAGACAAGAAAGAGAAATAAACAGTATCGGAATTGGAAAGGAAAAAGTAAAACTCTCGTTATTTGCCAATGACATGATATTATATAGAGAGAACCCTAAAGATTCCACCAAAAAACTGTTAGAACTTATTGATGAATTCAGTAAAGTAGCAGGATACAAAATAAATATTCAGAAGTCAGTGGCATTTTTATACACCAATGATGAACTTTCAGAAAGAGAAATTAAGAAAACAATCTCATTTATAATTACATCGAAAATTATAAAATACCTGGGAATCAAAATAACCAAGGAGGTAAAAGACCTGTTCTCAGAAAATTATGTCATTGAAAAAAGAAATTGAAGAAGACACAAATAAATTGAAGCATATACTGTGTTCATGGTAGGAAGAATCAACATCATTAAAATGACCATACTACCCAAAGCAATCTATAAATTCAGTGCAATTCTCATCAAAATACCCATCACATTTTTCAGAGAGCTAGAACAAATAATCCTAAAATTTATATGGAACCATAAAAGACCCTGAAAATGTCATGGCTATCTGGAGGAAGAAGAACAAAGTTGGAGGTATTACACTATGTGATACCAAAATATACTACAAGGCTACAGTAATCAAAACAGCATGACCCTGGCATAAAAACAAATACATTGATCAATGGAACAGAATAGAGAGCCCACAAATAAATCCACACCTATATGCTCAAGTAATATATGACAGAGGTGGTAAGAATATACAATGGGGTAAAGACAGTCTCTTCAATAAATGGTGCTGGGAAAATGGAACAGATACATGCAAAAAAAAAGCTGAACTACCTTTTTATACTGTATACAAGAATAGAATCAAAATAGATTAAAGACTTAAATGTGAGACCTGAAAACATAAAGCTTCTGGAAGAAACATAGGCAGTAAACTCTCTGACGATATTAACAGTAATTCCTTTCCAGATATATCTCCTCAGGCAAGGGAAACAAAAAAAAATAAACAAATGGGACTACATCAAACTAAAAAGTTTTTGTACAGCAAAGGAAGCCATCAACAAAACAAAAACACAACCAACTGATTGGGAGAAGATATTTGCTAATGTTACATCTGATAAGAAGTTAATATCTAAAATATATAAAGAACTCATAGAACTCAACAACAACAACAACAAAAAAAACCAAACAATCCAATTAAATAATAGGCAGAAGGCCTGAATAGATACTTCTCCAAAGAGGAAATACAGATGGCTAATAGATATATGAAAATATACTCAAGGTCACTAATCATCAGAGAAATGCAAATTAAAACTACGAGATATAACCTGGCACCTGTCAGAATGGCTATCACCAATAAATCAAAACCAACAAGTGTTGTTGAAGATGCGAAAAAAAAGGAACCCTCATTCACTGTTGGTGGGATTGCAAATTGATATAGCTGCTATAGAAAACAGTATGGAATTTTCTCAAAAAATTAAAAATGGATATAGCTTTTGAGCCAGCAATAGCACTTTTAGGTATTTATCCAAAGAAAATGAAAACAACAATTTATAAAGATCTATGCACCCCTATGTTCATGGCAGCACAATTTACAAAAGCCAAAGTATGGGAGCAACCTAAATGCTCATCAATAGACAGTTGGATAAAGAAGTCATGGTTCATATATACAGTGGAATATTACTCAGCCATTAAAAAATGAAATCGTACGATTTACAATGACATGAGTGGACCTAGAGGTTATTACGCTGAATGAAATAAGTCAGATAGAGAAAGATAAATACCATATGATTTCACTTATATGCTGAATTTCAGGAACAAAAAGAAACTAATCAAAAAACAGACTCACAAATATAGAGGACAATCTGGTGACGGATAGAGGGGACTGGGTTTGGGTGGTTGAGAGAATGGGTTGAAGGGTTAAAGAAGTACATATTAGTAGTTGATAGATGTAAGGGGGATAGGGAGCATGGCATAGGGAATGCAGTCAGCAGTAATGTAATGGCTGGGTGGAGGGCCAGAGGGGAGAGAGAGCAATTAGGGGGATTATTTTATAAACTATATAAATGTCTAACCAATGTACTGTATACTTGAAGCTAATAATAAAATAAAATAAAATTTTCTTCACAAATCAGTGGAGTGTATTGGTTTAGGTGTATTTCTTGGTTCTTTATTTTGTTCTATTGCTGTATGTGTTTATACCCCTGCCATACCCTACTGTCTTTATTACTTAGCTATATAGTAAGCCTTTTTATCCTCCCACTTTAATATTCTGTGATAAGATTGTTTTATTATTCTAGGGCCCATAACTTCATATAAATTTTAAAATAATTTTATCAATAGCTACAAAAAATCTTGGTTTTGATAGGATTTGTGTTAAACTTATATGTAAATTTGTTGGAATTAACATCTTCACTACGTTGAATTTTCCAATCCATAGACTTGGTATAGACATGAATGTCTCTTTGTTTATTTAGTTTTTTTATTTCTTTTATCAGCATTTTGTAATTTTCAGCATACAGGTCTTATTCATGTTTTGTAGGTGTGTATCTAAGTATTTTATTTTCTTTGGAGTAATTGGAAATGCTATTGTGTTTTTAATTTCTGTTTTTGCATATTCATTATTAGTAAATAGGAATGCAATTGATTTTTGTGCATTGATTTTGTATGTTCTGGCCTTAATGAAATAATTTATTCTAGGAGTTTTTTGTTTCCTTTTTGTAGACTGCTTGAGGTTTTCTATGAGGAAATCTGTAATTTCATGTATCTGCAAATAGGTTTAATTTATTTCTTCATTTCCAATTGGTATGCCCTTATATATACTTTTTGCCTGTGATAGGTGCTAGAACTTCCAGGACTATGTTGAATTACGGTGGTGAGATAAAAATCCTGCCTTGATCATAATTATTTTTGGAGAAAGCACTCAGTCTTTCTACAGTAAGTATGACGTTAGATGTAGGCTTTTTGTAGATGTCTTTATTGAATTGAGGTAATACCCCTCTTTCCTGATTTACTATTTACTATTTGTTATACTTTTTCTTTGTCAATTAATATGATCATAGGATTTTCCTTTTTTTAGCTTCTTGATAATGTGGATTGCATTGACTGATAATTGAATGTTGAACCAGCCTTGCATACCTAGAAAAATCCCACTTGGTCATGGAATAGATATTTTATACATTGTTAGATTCCATTGGGGATTTTTTCATGTAATTTCATGAATGAGAATTGGTTTTTAGTTTTCTTTTTTGCACTATCTTTCTCTGTTTTGGGTATATGGTAATTGGCCTAAAATGAGCTGGGAAATGCTCTCTTATCTTGTATTTTCTGGAATAATTTATGTGAAACTGATATTAATTCTTTGTATGTTTGGTAGAATTTTCCAGCAAACAATCTGGGCCTGGAGAATTCTTTTTCTGGAGCTTTTTAAATTATGAATTCAATTTCTTTCATGGTAGTAGGCTTATTTGGATTATGTACTTCATCTTATTTAGCTTTGCTGATTTGTTCTCAAGGAATTTGTTATTTTAAGTTGCTGAATTTGTGAGCATAAAGTTATTTGTAGTATTCCCTTATTATATTTGATGGTTGCAAGGATCTGTAGTAATAATCTCTATTTCATTCCTGATATTGGTGATCTGTTTCCTCTCTTTTTTTTTCTGTCAGTGTTGCTAGAGGTTTATCAATTTTATTGACTTTTCTGAAGAATCAGCTTTTTGTTTCATTAATTTTCTCTATTGTTTTGCTATTAATTTCATTGGTTTCTGCTCTGATATTTATTATATCTTTCTTTCTGCTTGCTTTGGGTTTATATTGTTGTCATTTTGTTATTGTTGTTATTGTCATTTAATGTTAATTTTACAAGGTAGTATGATTATTACTTTGTGAAGTCAATATTTATTTATTTTTACCTACATATAAGTTCATTCTCATGTTTTTTATTCCTTCCTGCATTTACACATTTCTGTCTGGGATCCTTTTCTTCTAGATACTAGGTTTTGTTATACTTTTTCTTTGTCAATTGATATGATTATAGGAATTTCTTTCTTTAGCCTTATTCTTTGTTGTAGTGCAGGACTTGGAATGGTTGTTTACTCTCTACAATTGTAGTTCATCTAGTCCTAATTGTTGCTGGAGCTTTCTTGGACATTTAAAATAAGACTCTTGTAATATATTCATATTTAATTACTTATTACAGCAGAAGTATTTATTTGCTGTGATTTATTATGTTCTACCTGGAAGCAGAAGTTGTGTGATTATTTTTAAATGTGTTTTTTAAACTCGATTGTAATCTACATGAAGGTAGGAATATCATTTGCTGTGCTTATTTTGAATTGTCTTACATTTATAGGTTATTATAGGAATAAATGAATGAATGAATGATTCAATGAGATAATATCTATAAATTGCTGATCACATCATAGGCACTTGATAAAGTAAATTGTACTCTTCTTTCCTAACTCTTTGATTCCTGTCAACTGTATATCACAGTATGGTGAAGGCTAATATTTGTACCTATTACCAGTAATTTTGTCTGCCTTTGAGTAGAGGGAACAAAAGAAAGTATCAGGGAAGGCTATAGAACTGGGAGGTTGAGGTACAACTGGCTAACCTACTTATACAGGTTTACTGGAGTTCAGTCTTGTAATTGACAGCATGAGGATTTGACTTTTTTCATTTTATGCTTCTGAAATTTAGGTTGCACCTGTGGATGGCTTGTGAAGTATCCACTCTCATATTTCAGCTGTATAAGCGTAAGTTGTACTTAATCTATTTACGAATTAAAACTGAAAGATGTCATGATAATCACTTAGCATCCTTTCTGTGTAAGAATCTGCAAATAAACAAAGGAACCTGGGGAAAATGAGGTATAATTGTACAGCATAATGTGACTACATGGATAAAAGGGAGCAGAGAGGACACCATTCCACCCATTAGATAATAAGGTTTTTGACTTAGAAGAATTAGTGCTATATAAATAAGTAGCTTTCAGTATGTATATCTTTAAAAGTATCTCTGTAAATATGTAAAAATAGTTGCTGTCTCCCTGCATTTTAGAATCAAGAGCCATGTTGGTAGGATGTAGCCAATTATAAGTTAGCCAGCCACTGTGGTTATCGATTGTTGTGACACAAATTGAGGGTAAAGGACTTATCCTTCGTCATTTTTCAAAAAGGATGTTCTAAGAGAAACTCATTGGCATGTCTGAAACTCTTAAATTATTATCCTCAAAGCTGTGACATTTTTAGAAGATAAGCATCATATTGACTCTAAGGATAATAAATCATAGCAGATGAAACATAAAAGGAATTTCTAAGTGATTCAACATGACAATGTTATTTTGCTTTTTAAAGCATTTTATTTTATTTGGGAGCCAAAAGTTTGTACATTTTAACAATTCCATTTGCTCTCCCATCCTGGAAATCTAGTAAAAGCAAGTTCTTCCTAGTTCTCCCAGTACTTTGGCTTATACATGAATAGCACTTTATAATGGACAGAACCCACACCCCTTCATTTTCATATTTGAGTCTCACAGCAACCCTTTGAGAAAGGCAGGAAAATAGTTATTGTCTTACAGGTATGGAAACCAAGACTCCGAGTCCTAGCCAGTGTTCTTGACTTTATCCCACTCCGCTACCCAAAAAGCTGAGTTTATGTTTGGATCAGCTAGTTATTCTTTGTTCAGCCTTCTTAATCTTCCCCACATTTTGAATTCTTGCTGGATCAAAAGGCATATTTTCTCAAATATTTAATTAGACTTGTGTATAATCTACCTTGAATTCTACTTCTTACAAAGATAGCTTTCTCAAATGACAGAAATGAGTTGTAAGAAAGGCAAGGCTTTACAGTAGAAAGGGCAAACATGATTATTAATTTGTTAGTAAACCACATTTTCTCCTGTAGTATTGATCATTTTCCTTCTTTTGAGTCTAGTGTGTTTTTCTATTGATGGCGAACTATTGAATAAAAACTAATCAGACTTGGTTATTCTGTTTATATCTATAAGTAATTATAGCCATTTTATGTAGCAAAATGAAAAGTTTTCCGCCTTGGGTTGGATGAATCTGCATTTTTTGTATGGCTTATTGAATTGTCAATACTTCATCATAACTTTTCAAGTCATTTTTATTAAGAATTAGGCCCACAAAATTGACCTTGGCCTTGGGCTGGGGGCATTTCTGCTTAGCTATCCCATCCCCATTCCTGTCTCTGTCGCTCTGTTGCTAACTGGTATAGGTTCTCTCTCTGTCTGTCTCTTAACTCTTTTTATCTTTGTCTCTCTCTTTACACACACACACACACACACACATACATTATATGCGTGCATATATATGTTACTTTGGACAAACAGAGACTCATGGACTTGGAGAATAGAGTAGTGGTTAGTAGAGAGAAGTGGGGAGGGGAGGGGAAAGGTAGACGGGGTAAAGAGTGTCAAATATGCGGTGACAGAAAGAAATCTAACTATTGGAGGTGAACACACAATGCGAGATGTGTGTGTGTGTGCACGTGCGTGCACGCCTTACTGTTGAATTGTGCACTAGAAACTTACTGGATTTTGTTAACCAGTGTCACCATAGTAAAAATAAATAAATTAAAAATATTCAAAAAAATAATTTATTCAAAAAATATTTATTGAGCACCCACTGTGTTCTGTGTCCTAGGGGTAAAGCAGAGAATATGACAGAAATAAATCTCTGACCTAATAGAATATACATTTAAGTTCAGGGGAGACAGAGTTAAACAAGGAATAAAATGCACTATATGTTTGTAGTAAGTGCCATGGAGTCAAAAAGAGGAACATAGGAGGACAGGGAGTGTGCCTGTGGTGTATGAGAGAGGGTGTCATTTGGAATTGGGTGTCAAGGGAAGTGCTCACTGGGAAGTCTTCACCCTTTGAGTGAAGATTTGAAGGAGTTGAGGGAATGATGCATGCAGATATCTGGGGGAAAGAACATTCCAGACAGAGGAGAAACATTAAGTACAAAGACACTGAGATGGACCTATGTGTGGCCAGGTCTCTGAAATGCCAGGTGACTGGATCTGAGTAAGGGAGGCAGAGCATCATAGAAGACCATAGATCGCATGGAGGACCAGATAATGGAGTACCTTGTAGTTCGGAGCAAAGACTTGAAGAAATTGGGAGCCAGTAGAAGGATTTGTATAGAGAAATGATATGATCTGATTAGTGTTAACTGATTATTCTGCCTGCTGTGTTGAAAATAGACTTAAAGAAGCCAGGGCAGAAGCAGACCCAGTGAGGAGGCTATTGCAGCAGTCTAGGGGAGAGATGATAGTGGCTGGACCATGGATATAAGAGTGGAGGGGACGAGAAATGATGGGATTCTAGATATATTCTGAAGGTATTGCCAATAGGATTTTCTTACTGATTAGATGTGGGTGTGAGGGAGATCAGGATGACTAAGGATTTTGCTGTAACAACAAGAAGGATGGGATTGGTATGAATTTAGATGGGAAAAATTGAGGCAGAACAGGTTTTAGGGGAAAAGTCTGAGTTTTGTTCTTGGACATGTTAAATTTGAGATGCCTATCAAATATTCAGGTGGAGTTATTGAGGAGGCAGCTAGATAAACATATCAGGTTTCAGAAGATACACACACACACACACACACACACACACATTGGGGGAGTTGTCTGCATATAGATGGAATTTAAAGACATGAAACAGATGAGCTCACTAAGGGAGTAAGTGTAGAGGAGGGAAGAAGTTCAAAGACTGGGCCCTGGGGCCATCTAACATTTAAAGGTCAGGGAGATGGGAAAGTGCTAGCAAAGGTGGCTAAAATAGAGATGCCAGTGAGGTGATCTGAGAGACTCCAAGTGCATGCCTAACACAGTAAATGCAGAACAAAACTTATTTCCAGGAGTCTCATCACTCTGCTAAGCCTTGCACTCTATCTCAGGTGGAGGGGCTTCAGAATTGACTATGTAAGGGGACACCTCACTCATTTTTAAAGTTTGATGGGGGATAATTTCCTCAAAATTTTGTTATAAGACTGTAAAGATATTGGGCAGTGACAGATGTATCAAAGCAAGTATTATAATGGAAACATTTTTTGTTCTAGCAAATGCAATGTGTTATAATTAAGACATTGTTGCACCCTGTCATCATGACAGATCAATTTAGTACTTTGCCAATTTCTTTCTTTTTTTAATTTTGGGTGTGGGGTGCAGTAGGATAGAGGTGTAAAGGCCAGCATGAGCCAAGAGAAACCAACCATTTGAACATTTGACATTGTTTATTCTCACATTTAAAAACAGGTCACACAGAAGAGGACCCAAGAGCTGTTTTTTTTTTCCCTCTGCCGCCATTAAATGTCATGTCACCAGTGACAGCTTGGAGGCTGATTCCATATCCTTGTTTATTTGAAGAGCCATCTTTGATATACAAATGTCTTCTGAAGCGGAAGATCAAGGCAATATGTACTGAGAATTGAACACTCAGTCCAAATTTTGGTTTTTCACTCTTTGACTTTTACCTTCCCTGAACCTGCTCGCCAGGGTCTGTTATTTGTAAGAATCAATTTAGAAAATCTGTGAGATGATGCAAATTATGAGCATATCAAGTCCCAGATGAGCTTTCTTAAAGCACAGTGGCACTGCAGCATCCTTACTGGATCCTAGGACTACTACTAATGAATTTTTAGTGCTTTTTCCCATCTGAGAATTTTAGTCAGAAAGACTCACTTTGGAAAAATGGCTTAGAGCAGATTTAAGCACAGAGCCCTGTAATTGGTGTGTGTGAGCAACAGGTGGACTTTCTGAATTGAGTTCTTCAACAGTTAACCATAGTGCATAGAGACAGCACTAATTGCCTCTTAGTTCCCAAAAGGAGAAGATAGGAGGGAAAGGAGTAAGCAAAGCAGTGAATGGTCTGACTGCGTTAGTCCACGGACATTGTTTCTATGGTTTCTTTCCTCGTGCCAACCCTACTTTGAAAAATAATTGCATTATAAACAGGTAATACAGCAGGAGGACTATATTGTATTTTTTGTAATGTGATATAAAATTTCAAATATCTGTTTCTGTGAGACATAACTTGAAGGGAAAGGGCATAATGTTTGATCCTGTCAGGTTTTCTGAAACTTTCACTTTCTTTTTGGGATGTGCTTATCAAATTTAGGCCCACATTGCTTTAAATACTAAAATATTCTCTTGGTTATGACACACACACACATACACATACAGAGTTGGTTTTTGAGAGCTTTTCATTTCAAGAGAGCTGTCAAATTAGAGAATAAAGAGTGTAGAGTATGTGCTTGATTATAAGATATGTTTTATAAGGAATAAATTATGCTCTTAGTCAGGTAAGCTATATATAAATTCTTCCCATAAATATACACTATATGTATGAGTCCAAGAGAAATTGGGAAGGGAGAGAGAAATACTGGTAATGCTGTCATACTTGTCTTCTGTGTTGTACTATATTCTTAAGGCCACTCTTCATGGTTAGGAGACAAGCTAGATACCCAGGGGGCTCTTGGCTCACCTGCTGTACCTTTATACTGACTTGCTAAAAGATCCTGGGGGAAGCATTTCAACTTTCTCTAGTGGGCTTTTCTTAACTTGCTGAAATGAACATGACAAGGTGGCAAGCATCATGCTTTACCAAGTCCCAGGTCAGCAGCATCAGGGCTGACTCCATGAAACACTGGTGGCATCATTGATGTGCCACTGGCTGGTCACTCACCATGTCCAAAGTGTCTATTTTCAAAAATTCCCATCTTATATCAATTTGTAGGAATTGCCCCTTATGTAGTAGCTTCAGATTTTGACAATTGGTTTGAAATACCGAAGTTTTGGGCAATAAGGCATCTTTTTTTTATTCAAATATGATGAAGTTTTCAGGTCCACATGTAACTGCTGCTCGCTCTAGCAGGAAATGAAGATGAAAGGTTTCACAGTTTCTTCACAGTGTCCTGTTATTGGAGTATGAGCAGCTGCAAATAGAGGACTATTCTCCATCACTTGTCTTGGCACAGGCATATGCCTTGTTGACATCCTTGCCCAGTGCTTTCTCCCTGCCTATACCCACAGGCCTTTGCCTCACTGCTTAACCTCAGCCTTACAGAGAGCCATATGCTAAGTTTAAGTTTAAGTAAAGAACTGATTATTTTGCATGATATTGTCTCCTCTTTATATTTATGCATTCATTTCTTCACTCAACCATGCAAACATTTTTTTCTAGAAATGACTATGAGAAAGCTCCTGTGATACATTGTATCTAGTGGTAAGCAATATTTGAGAATTATAGAGCTGCAAATCAAACGGTTATAAAGTTATAAAGCTATAGCTGCAAGTTACTGAAGAAATATGAGGCAAGCTTCAGGAGAATCTGGGATGAGATTGGGGCTGAGGTGGTACAGACATCTCCAGAAATGCACTTAAAGATCAGTTATTTAAATCTTCTCTCCTCCTTTTTAAAATTTATTTTTATATATTTTTTTTAAATTTTAATAAATTTTAAATATACAGTACATTGGTTAGACATCTATATAGTTAGTAATACGATCCCCACAATTGCTCCCTCCCTCCCCTGACCTTCCACCTAGCCAAAATATTAATGCTAATTGCATTCCTTATGTCATGCTTCCCATCCTCGTAACCATCCATCAGCTATTAACTTGTACATCTTTAACCCCATTCTCCCAGGCCCCCAAACCACCCTCCCATCTGTCCATCACCAAATTGTCCCCTATATTTGTGAGTCTTAGATTAGTTTCTTCTTTTTATTCCTTAAATTCTGCATATAAGTGAAATCATATAGAGTTTATATTTCTCTGTCTGACTTAAATACTGTCTAGGTTCATCACAGCAACATCTTTTTCCCTTTCCTTTTCATACATAGGGGTTTTGTTTTCTTATCCATTTAGCCACTCCATTCCTTGGTTGGAGCACTTAATTCTTTTCCATTTAAGGTACTTTTTGATAGGAATGTAGTTGTTACCATTCTTTATTCCTATTTTTGATACCTGTTTTTTCTTCTTAACGAAGTCCCTCCAACATTTCCTGTAATTCTGGCTTGGTGGTGATAAATTACTTTAGTTTATTTTTGTCTTGGAAGCTCTTTATCTGTCCTTTAACTCCAAATGATAGCTTTGCTGGATAAAATATTCTTGGTTGTGTATCCTGGGTCTTCATTCTGTAGAATAGTTTTTGCCAGGCCCTTCTGTCTTGCACAGTCTCTCTTGAGAACTCAGCTGCCAGTCATATGTGTGTTCCGTTATATGTAATTATTTTTTTTCTCTTGATGCTTTAAAATTTTTTTCTTTGTATTTAACCTTTGACATATCAATTATGATGTGTCTTGGTATGTGATCTTTGGATCCCTGTTTTTTGGAATTCTCTGTGCTTCCTGGGGTTTTATGTCCATTTCCTTCACCAGCTTAGGGAAATTTTCCATCATTATTTCTTCAAACAGCTGTTCATCATCTTGATTTTCTTCACTTATGCTAATCAGATGAATATTTGGAGCCTTAATGGTGTCCTATATCCTCCTTAAATCATATTTATCGTCTTGGCCTCTTTTCTCTTGCCATTCTGATAGAGTGTCCTGATTCCTGTTCTCTAGATAGGGCATGTGATCCTCTTCTTTATTCACTTCGTTTATTCCTTTGTTTATTCCATCTAATATACTTCTCATCTCAGATAATGTGTTCTCCATTTCAGACTGGTTCCCTTTTATAATTTCCATTTCCATTTTTATGTTTTTAAAAAATCTCTTTGTTGGAGTTCTCTACACTTCTCAAAAGTTCACTGAGCATCTTTATAACGAGTGTTTTGAACTCTGCATCTGTGAGATTGCTTGACTCCATTATTCCTGGATCTGTGTTCTTTATCTTCCCATTCTGGCTGTCCTTCTGTGTCTATTTCTATACACTAAGCAAAGCTCCTAAGTCTCGCAGTCTTATTAGTGTGGATTTGTGACATAGGCGTCCAGTGGCACAGTCCTGAGAGGGTGTCAGCTGTCAAGCCTCTACTCCTCTGGGACCACCTGTTAAGATTCAGCAAACAACCCATAGATGCTGTACTTATAGTTGCCTCGAAAGACCACACCAGATACCGAGGCCAGCTGCCTCCAGTGTGAGTTTAGATGCTGCTCAGCAAGGTGCATCTGACTCACTGAGGATACACCTGGATGTGGCTTGGGTGGAGCCATGAGTTGGGAGAGGTGGAGTTTCAGGGAATCCTCTTGGCGGAGTGACCTCTGTTATCCAGTTGGATGATGTCACAGCTATGGTGGTGCTGAGTCTGTGCACTGGGAGTGGGGGAGGACTCAACAGGGAACAATGGATAACACCAGCACTTCTGTACCCAGTGAGTCTCACCTGGGCTGTAACTCTAGCAATGTCTCCCTGTGTGTCCCTCATTCCCCCTGCTTACAATCGAGTTGGCACTGGTGCAGGTCCATTGCTGTGAAAATCCGCTTGTGGATGTGGCCCCTTTAAGAGGCGTCTGCCGCTGCCACAGCATCCGTCTACTTAGCCACTCAAGACTGGGAAGCCCTGTGTCCTTGCCCTGTCCTACCTTCTGTGTTGCAGGGTTATTTCATAGTTCTCTCACTAGTTGTATGGCCTGTTCATCTAGATCCCAGGCAATTTTTCCTTGCTGCTACTCCTTGTTTCCGTCATAACTTTGGTCGCCAGAGGGATGAACAGAGCCTCTGTCATCTATACCATTTTGAAGCACTCTCCTCTCCTCCGTTTTTTCAGAAGTGGTACCCTAACTTTTTTCTGATGGTTCAAACCCCTCTCATTCCCTGCTAGACTCTGCTCCGTTCGTCTTCTCTCCATAGTTCTCAAATTTCTCCCTCTCTCCTAGGAGCCCTCCTGGAAAATGTTTTCAAGCTTCCTTTTGGTCCTGGTCAATTTCCATGACCTTATATTACAGCTCTCAATCCCCTTCCATCTGCCTTCTGTAGTTATTACTAAACTGAAAGTGTTCATTCAGTGGGTGTTAGGGATTGAATTGTGACCCCCAATAGGTATGTTGAGGTCCTAACCCCAGTTCTTTAGAATGTGGCCTTATTAAGAAATAGTCATATAGAGGTAATCAAGTTAAAATTACCTAATTAAGGTAGGCTCTAATCCAATATTACTGGTGTCCTTGTAAAAAGGAGAAATTTGAACACAGAGAGAGACATGTACAGAGGGAAGACCACATGAAGGTATGGGGGAATGCCATCTACAAGCCAAGAAATTCCTCAGTCTACCAGAACTGTAGAAAGGGACACAGGACAGATTTTTCCTCATAGTCCTCAAAAAGAATCAAACCTTTCAAAACCTTGACCTCAGATGTCTAGTCTCCAGAACTCTGAGAAAATACATTTCTGTTGGTTAAGCCCTCCCAGTTTGTGATAGTTGGTTTGGACAGCCCTAGCACACTAGAATAATGGGCGCAAATAGGATTTTTTAATGATGAAATCCAAAGACCCCTTTTTACTCTGGGAAATCCCTCAGTACTTTTTAATCCCATTAGCCACTTTCCTTTTCAAAATTCAAGAGTCAGCCTGGTGAGATAGAATAAACCAGAACTCCAGAGTTAGACCGAAATGGGCTCAAATTTTTGGATGATTTTTCATCTTCTCTACACCCATGAATTGAATTTGCATCTACCTCATATGGTGTTTGTGAGGATTACTTGAGGTACTTTATGTAAAATGTGTCATTCAGTAAGCAAACATAAATAAAAACTAAATGTTAACTCTGAAGTCAGGCTAAGAAGAACCTAGACCTTGAGTGGTTAGCTGAGATACCAAATCAAATGGCAGGACCCTGGGATTGACAGTCTGAGGGTAGGTATTTGCTCCTCTTCTGTGTGCTTACCTTGTTCCCTGTGCATTGCCTGCTATATGCTTTCAGCTGTGTGTTTCTTCTCTATATTAGATTTTTAGATCATTAATAGTAGACAGTAAATATTTGGTAGACAGTAAAAATAGTAGACAGTAAATAATCTAAAAGAGCATTCTTGGCCAATCCAAGGTCTAAAGTGTTTGTGTTGTTATATCAAGGCTCGGAGTGGAAAGTAATAAACTCTATGAGACTGCAAGATGGCAGAAGCTGCTATTAATGAGTTGTTTGTTTGTACTGAAAATTTTTTTTATGAACTTCTCAACAACCCCCTCTGCCATGATTGAATAAAAAAATGTATTTTTGGTAAATCACCATTGGAGTCAACCTGAGTGATGAAAATACACTTTCAACAGATTTTTTGGAAACGGAATATGTTGTGTATTACTGTCACTTCTGAATTGTCCACTTGTGATATTCAGATGCAGAGATACCATCAAGACTGATGGTATCTTATTTTTATTAATTTTGTTAGCAGCTTCTTACTGTATGAATGCAGAATGCTAAACCAGTAAGAGCATTCACTTCATGGGCCAAAATCTGATGGCAGTAATCCTACAAGTCAGAAATATAAGTAGATTGGAACTTGCTATTTCCTATGTCATTTCAAAAAGTAAGCTGGTTCCTCACAAGAATGGGCTTCTTTAGCAAATACTAATTTTCTTGAATGAACAGGCTCCTTGTCATCTTTATTATATGAGACTCTGAAATGGGTTGGCATTAACTTTATTGTAATTCAAACATAAACTCCCCTTCTTTCATATCAGTTTGAGGGCTACATTTTCTGGTTATTCAGGAACCTGAATAGCTTTTTCAAACAACTCTCAGTTTACCTATGATTCCTCTCCTACCTTGTATCTCCTAACATGCATTTATTCTAGTCTAGATACATATATTTTTCAGTGCAAGTATATAAAGAAAAGAATCATGACAGATTTTTCTAGTGCTATTCATTTCAGGCTTTATAATGGGGCTTAAAATAAAAAAGCTGTATTTATAATTCACTGAATAAGAAGATTTTCTTGGCTTGATAAGAAGCTAAGTATTAATATTAATGAGATTTAAAAAGAGGCAATGTTGTGTTACCCCTGCCCTTGAAAATAAAAAAAAAAGTATAAGGCAGAGCATGGCAGGAGATGAAGCTGAATAATGATGCTTTTTTTCCTGAGAAAGAGAAAGAGTAGTAAAGTGATTTAGAGCCCCAGGCAAACTCCTTGGCCTAACTTTTGCCTGTTTCATTGCAGTCCAGTGTACACTTTACTATAAAATTCAATGATTGTAGAGTATACGCAGCTAATATCCTTTTCTATCATACAATTGAATTCTTCTTTTAAATACCCTAGGGGACCTAAATACCCCACTGTTGTATGTGGATAGATCAACCAAACAGAAAAATCAATAAGGAAATAATATCCTTAAATGATACATTAGACAAACTGGATATAATTGACATTTCCAAAGCAAAGCTTTTCATCCTCAAACAGCTGCTTATACATTCTTCTCTAGTGCACATGGAACATTCTCAAGAATCGACCACATACTGGGACACAGAGATAGCCTCAACAATTATAAGTGGGTTGAGATAATATCAGCTATATTCTCTGAACATAATGCTTTGAATCTAGAGATCAACTGCAAAAAGAAAGCAGGAAGAACCACAAACACATGGATATTAAACAATATGCTATGGAAAAATAACTGGGTCAGGGAAGAAATAAAAAGAGAGATCAAGAAATGTATAGAAATGAATGATAATGATAGTACAACATATCAAAACTTTTGGGACATGGTAAAAGTGGTCATGAGAGGAAAGTTCATATCATTACAGGCCTATCTCCAAAAACAAGAACAAATCCAAATAAACAACCTAGCGCTTCATCTTAAAAAACTAGAAAAAGAAGAACAAATGAAGTTTAAAGTCAGCAGAAGGAAATAAATCATCAAAATTAGAACAGAAATAAATGAAATTGAAAACAAAATAAATAGAAAAAAATAAATGCAACAAAGAGCTGGTTCTGTGAAAAGGTCAGTAAAATAAACAAACCCCTGACTAGACTCACTAAAGAAAAAAGAGAAAGGACACAAAATTAGGAATGGAAGAGGGGAAATTACGATAGATACTACAGAAATACAAAGGATCATACAATAATACTATGAAAAAGTATTTAATAACCTAGGAGAAATAGACCAGTACTTAGAAAAATACAACCTTCCTAGACTGAATCAAGAACTGGAAAATCTAAATAGATTGATCAGCAGTTGGAAATTGGAACAATCTTCAAAAACCTCTCAAAAAGTAAAAGTCCAGGACCAGATGGCTTCACCAGTCAATTCTACAAAACATTAAAAAAGATTTAATGCCTATTCTCTTCAAATTCTTCTAAAGAATCAAAGACGAGGCAACACGTTCCAACTCATTTTATGAGGCCAATATCACCCTGATACCAAAACCTGGTAAAGATAATACAAAAAAATGAAAATGATGGACCAATATCTCTCATGAACACAGATGCAAAAATCCTAAATACGATACTAGCAAACTGAATACAGCAATATATTAAAACATATTAAAAGGATTATACACCCAGAGTCACAGGGATGGTTCAACATATGCAAATCGATTAAAGTGATACACCACATAAACAAATTTAAAAATAAGAATCATATGATCAATCAATAGATGCAGAAAAAGCCTTCGACAAGATACAACATCCATTTATGATCAAAACACTTAACAAAATCGGTATAGAAGGAGAGTACCTTAACATAATAAAGGCCATCTATGACAAACCATCAGCCAACATTATACTTAATGGTGAAAACTAAAACCTTCCCTCTAAGATCAGGAACAAGACAAGGCTGTCCACTATCACCACTCTTATTCAATATAACATTGGAGGTCCTAGCAAGTACAAGAGAAAGATATGAAAGGCATCCAAATAGGAAACTAAGAAGTCAAACTCACTATTTGTGGATGGCATGATTCTATAGAAAACCCTAAAGAGTCCACAAGAACACTACTAGAAGCAATAAGCAAATACAGTAAAGTTTCTGGATACAAATTCAACGTTCAAAAATCCATAGTGTTTCTATACTCTAATAATGAAGTGTCAGAAAAAGAAGTGGAAAAAATAATTGCTTTTGCAATTACAATGAAAAGAATAAAATACCTAGGAATAAATCTAATGAAATATGTGAAGGAGCTATATAATGAAAACTATAAGACCCTATTAAAAGAAATTGAAGAAGATACAAAGAAATGGAAAGATTCTGTGTTCCTGGATCAGAAGAATCAACATAGTTAAAATGGCCATATTATCTAAAGCATTATACAGATTTAATACAATCCCTATCAAAAACTCATTGGCATTTTTGTTAAAGAAATGGAACAAAAAAATCATCAGATTTGTATGGAAGCACAAAGACCCTGAATTGCCAAAGTCATCCTGAGAAAAAAGAACAAGATTGGAGGCATCAGTTCTGCCCGACTTCAAATTGTACTACAAAGTGACAATCAAAATGGCATGGTATTGACAGCAAAACAGACACACAGACCAGTGAAACAGAATTGAGAGTCTAGAAGTAAATCCATATTTATACAGGCAAATAATTTTTGATTAAAACAAAAACAAAAACAAAAACATACAGTGGGGAAAGGAAAGCCTCTTCAATAAATGGTGCTGGGAAACCTGGAAAGCCACCTGCAAAAGAATGAAACGAGACTGTTGTCTATCATCACACACCAAAATAAAATGGATTAAGGACCTGAATATAAGACCTGAAACAATAAAATGCATAGAAGAAAACATAGGAATTAAACTCAAGGTGGTACAAGCAACACCTCTGATAAGGGCCTAATATCCAAAATATACGATGAACTCATACAACTCAATAACAACAAAATACAAATGATCCAATCAAAAAATGGGCAGTAGACCGGAACAGACACTTCTCCCTAGAGGACATACAAATGGACAATAAATATGTGAAAAGATGCTCAACATCACTAGCTATTAGGGAAATGCAAATCAAAACCGCAATGAGATACCATTTTATAGCTGTTAGAATACCTATAAACAACAGAACAAGTAATAACATTTTGGAGAGGATGCAGAGAAAAAGGAACCCTCACACACTGCTGGTGAGACTGCAAATTGGTACAGCCACTATGGAAAACAGCATGGAATTTCCTCAAAAAACTAAGAATTGATCTACCATATGATCCAGCAATCCCTCTACTGGGTATTTACCCCAAAGACTTGAAAACCCATATCCAAAATAATACTTGCACACCAATGTTCATAGCAGCCTTTTTCACAGCAGCCAGGACATAGAAGCAACTGAAGTGTCCTATGATAGATGATTGGTTAAAGAAGCAGTGGTACATATATACAATGGAATATTACTCAGCCATAAGAAGAGATGAAATACTGCCATTTGCGACAACATGGATGGACCTCAAGATAATCATGCTAAGCAAAATAAGCCAGACAGAAAAAGTTGAAAGTCAGATGATGTCACTTATACATGGGATATAAACCTAAAAGCAACAAATGAACATGGCAAACAGAGACTCATGGACATAAACAATAGACTAGTGGTTACCAGAGGGGAGTGGAGTAGGGAAAAAGGTGAGGTAAATGGGGTAAAAGGTGTCAAATATGTGGTGACAGAAATCTAACAATGTGAGGTGAACACACTGTGTGTGTGTGTGTATGTATGTGTGTGTGTGTGTGTGTGTGTGTATATATATATATATATATATATATATATATATATATATATATATATATATATATATATATTTATGCCTTACTGTTAAAGTGTACAGATGAAACATTGGGTTTCATTAACCGATATCACCATAAATAAGTAAGTAATTTAAAAAATACCTTGGCATGCATTTTCTCCTCTCAGTGTTACTTATAACACTGAAAAATTGGGAGTAGCCCAAATGTCAAATAGTACAGAACTAGTTAATTAAACTATGATACAACTATATGATGGTGTGCCATGCAACAGGTAAAATTTTGTTGTATAAAGAGATTTAATGACATAGGATGATGTTCATAATGTATCAGTAATTATAAAACAGATTACACATAGTAAGTACTGCAGGAGCCTAACAAAATATGTATATATATTCATAGAAGTCTGGAATATAATTTCTCTAATTGTTAACAGTGGAATTAAGGATAGGTTTTATTTTTCTTTGTGCTTTAAAAATATTCTATATACTTTGATGATGAAAATATTAACTTTATGGTCATAAAAAGCAAAAGAGAGGATGCTTCTCCCCCTTGTTAACACTGTTGTAGTGGGTGGAATGGTGGCCCCTGCAATAAATGTCCAGGTCCTAAATCCTGGAACTTATAAATGTGACCTTATTTGGAAAAAGTCTTTGCAGATGTAATTTATCTAAGGCTCTCAAGATGAGATCATTCAGGATTATCCAGGTGGGCCCTCAATCCAATAACAGATGTCTTCATAAAAGACGGAAGAGGAGAAGGCAGAAATACAGAGAAGGCCATGTAAAGATGGAAGCAGAATTTGGAATAATGTGGCATTAAGTCAAGGCATACTGACAGCCACCAGAAGCCAGAAGAGGCAAGGAAGGATTCACCCGTAGAGCCTCTTGAGGCAGCATAGTCCTGCTGACTGACACCTTGATCTTAAACTTCTGGCCTATAGAACTGTGAGAAAATGTATTTCTATTCTTTTAAGTTTATGATAATTTGTTATAGCAGCCACAGGAAATTAATACGTGCTACAGTGGGCCATGCAGCCCATTGGTTATCCCTTCTACATGGACATCTGACTGGAGTCTTCTCTCTGGCTCCCTTAGCCCTGCATCACTATGTTCACCATCTTCAAGGAGCCATGCTTAGCTGTGTTGTCAGTTCACTGGCATGCTTCTTCCTTCCTGTCACTCTTCTCTTTGCTCTCATTTGCAAAACCTTTGTTTTGATCATTATAGACTGCACCTGTCATTTGGTCCTGGCTGAGAACTTGTTCTCCAATTTTCTTTGGCAATTGGACATTTGTTACTGCACAGTCACAGAAGGGCCTAATGGCTGCATAGGGCCTCTGTATTTTCAAAGGAGACCCAGTGACTTTTACCACCCTTTAAAATATGGTAAGTCTTCCCCTAATGTCATTGATAGGTCCTGCAACTTTATGCAAAATGACATATAACAAAACCAATTTAAACCATAGGCTAATTGATATACACAAGAGTTATGACATCTCATCAACTTTATAACAAAAGGATGTTATCTGCAGTGACTTAAAGACACTCAAATACTATCAGCACCCAGGCTACTTGAGATATATTATTGTATAGTTAGGGAAATTCCTTTACAGCAAAATGGAGAGAAATCATTCTCAAAGTCACTGAAGAGGTTTCCCAAATACCAGAGGTAGATCATTTGCAAATATTTTGTTGTTCCTTTTTGCCAAGGAAGTTAATAAAGCTAGCTTATTGGTGACCTGACTCAGTCTGCTGTGCCAGCTTTATCTCCCATCTCTTGTTGGTGGTCCAGTAATCTCCTGATGCTGTATTCCCCACTCCATGCCATTACTCTCACTATCTACTCTCTCTGGAATAAGGCTCTTCCCCACTATGGTCTTTTTGGCCTGACTCACTCCCCTCCTGCTCCCCAATCTTTCAGATCTGGCTCAAGCATCATCTCTAAGAAATTCTTTCTGACCTACATGTCCCAGCCTGGGCCAGGTACCAGGCCTGGCCTCTTGTGTTTCTTTAGCAGCATGGCCCCACCTCTACCTCTCCTTTAATCACAATATATGGAAGTAATCTCTTTGTGGAGGTGGGACATTTTCAAATTTATGTTACCTATTGAGAGTATTTCCACAAGACAAAGGAAAGAGGAAATGAAGCAAAGTCTCTTGTAGATAGAATATTGTCTATGGCTAAAAAAATCTCTTTAAAAAGAGCTATAATAAACCACTGCCATGAAAATCTTTTATCTTCTGCCCACTGGACCTACATGCAGATTTACATAAGCAAAACTGTCATCTTTCTCTTGCAGAAAAAAGACAGAACCTGATGAGAAAAGGTTGAACAGGAGCCCTCCACATGTGAGAAATGCATGCTTTGAATGATTATAATAACAAAGGGAAACGACCTGTTTGGTTTTTCCCTACTATACTGTGAGCTACTCAAGGGGGGCAACCTCTGGATTCCTGACACTTGGCACAGAGTTGGTGCTCCTTAGATATTTTTGGAATGAATGAGCAAATATTTTTTTCATGGCCCCATATTTTTTGTTCAGGAACTGTGAAGAGAGAAGTAGAATAAAGAGGATGATACCAGATCTGCCATTTGTATGGTTTAGTGTCCTGAAACCCTTTAGATAAGACCTTCCTATCACTCATCTCAGAAGCATAAAAACGTGATATGATTTTTGGCAGGTGAGAATGGAGAAAAGCAGATAATGCTTTCTCTTTTCAGTCTAGAAAAAGTAACAACAAGAAGCTTTATGCTGAGAAGTGATAACGATGCCTGCCACACACAATGGGGAAATCATTGAATAATTCCTCTGTGGTCAATAAACACAGTGGTTTCAGAGGAGATTTTGCTAAGACACTAATCAACTTTGGTCCTGACACCCCTCTAGAATAGAATCCAGGATTTCCATAATAACTGATGGAAGGTGTACTCAGGTATTTGCAAGCCACATGGCTCATAATAAGACGGGAGGTGGTTTTTAGTTCTTGAGCACAAAATTTGAAAAAAGCTCCTTAGTTGTATGATTGATCCCAGAGTGGGATAGAACTATGCTCTTCCTAGTCTTAAGGCCCTGGAGCCAACCCAAATGGTATCTTGAAAGAGTCTCAGAAGGTTCTGAGTCTAGAAGAGGAAACCGTTTATACTCACTAACTTCCCTTGCAGCTATTTGTGTAATGTGTTTCTGTTAGCTTTGTATGAGGAATAAATTTGCTTGTTCATTGTGTAACTAAGAAATCATAGGTTCACATCACTACTTTTTTAAATCAGTGATTGAGAGAGAGATCAAGACCAAGACTGATGGGTCACATTCATTAAAATGATTATTCAAGCCACTGAGTAGATGAAATCACTGAGGGAATGTTATGGGTTGAATTGTGTCCTTCCCAAAATCTTATATTGAAGTCCTAACTTCCAATACTTTGGAATATCATCTTTGCAGAGATAATCAAGTTAGAATGAATTTATCAGGGTGAGCCCTAATCCAATATGACTAGTGTCTTTACAAAAAGAGGAAATTTGGATAAAGAGACAGATATGCGTATGTAAAAGAAGAAAAATAGTTTTCCTTCTATCCTTCTAGGTTCTTGACTGAAACTCCCATGTAATAAAAAGACATTAATAGGAGAAAAACAAATAGAGGTTTAATAACCTTTATACCTCCTGTATACATAAAAGATACTCAGGAAAACTGAGCAACTCTGAAAAGACCCAAGCCATCACCTTAAATACCATTTCCAGTTCAAGATAAAAGATATTTGGGCAGAGGAGTCAGTTATAGGAGGTTACCAGGCAAAGCTCAGTCATCAAGGGTATGGTTTTTATGCAGATTTAGGCCATTGCCTTCTCCAATGACAAGAGTTTCTAGGGCTTTAGAGTCATCCTCCTCCTGGTGTAAAGAGGGAGACACCTTTACAGATGGAGATTTCCCTCATACATGTAAATGTCTCTTACAAAAGGGCAACTTCTACTTGGTTTTTAGAGCTTCTCCCCTGTTTGTTTCTTAAAAATAACCAGCTCAAAATAATCCTTCTGACAAGGAGGCATATTTTGGGGTGGCATGTGCTCCACTAGGCATGGAAGGAATATGATATGAAGAGAGATGGGAGAAAAAACAGCTGCCTACTAGACAAGGAGAGAGGCCTGGGACACATCCTTCCCTCACAGCCTCAGAAAGAACTAACCCTGCTAACAACTTGACCTTAGACTTTTAGCCTCTGGAAGTGTGAGACAAATTTCTGTTGTTTAACCCATCCAGTTTGTGGTAATTTTTTATGGCAGCTCTAGCACACCAATAGAGGAAGAGAATATATCATGGAGAAAAGAGCTGAGGATTAATGTTAAAAACTTAGGATCACATCTACTGATGATGAAAGAAAACAGGAAGCAGCAAAAAGGAAAAATGTATTGGTCATAGAGGTGGAAGGAGAAAAGCAGTACTGTCCTGTCATGAAATCTAAGGGAGAAGAGAATTTTAAGAAGGGAATGACAGATAATAGTGCCAAATGCTACAGGAAATTTGAGTAGGACAGATACTGAGTGCTTTTGCAATTAGATCCTGGAAGTCTTACTTGGCTTATGGTAAGGTGTAGGAAATAGAGAAGCCAGGTTATGGAATGTTGATGAGGAAATGGGAGATGAGAAAGTAGACACTGTGGGGGTTTATTTGTGCTTGAACATGTCTGAAGAGTGGTATGCTGTCTGCCTCAGAGTCAGCTGGAAAGACTATGAAAAGGTGGATTTTCAGGTCTCAACCCCAGAATTGTATTTTGATTCATCAGGTCTGGGGTGGGGCTTAGAAATCTGGTTTCTTAAAAAGCACTCTAGGTATTTCTTATGCACAGGAAGATTTGAGAACTATCTACTACACTGTTTTGTTGTTATTGTTGTTTTATTTTAGTGTGGAAGAGAGAATATTATACTAACTCCCAATTTCAGTATTTTCGACTCATTTCTCAGTGAGAAATGCTGATTTTTGACTCATACTGGATGATATCAGAAGGCAGGGGAGAGGTCTTGTTTAACCCAGGGTGAAAAGACTTCAACATTTTGCTGCTATACCTTCTGGAACATGAGGTCTCCTTAGTTGACACTTCAAGGAAAAAGTACATGGACAGTTCACACCTGCTCTTCTAAGTGTCTGTCTCTACTCACAATTCATTGCCAGAACTAGTCACATGAGTCTATACCTAACTGCAAGAGAGTGGGAAGTGTAGACATTATATGCCTGGGAGGAGAGGAGAATTAGATATTGGTGAGGATGACTCAGAGATGCAGAAAAGCATGTTTTTAGCCTGGGAGAGAACTATGCATGAGTGTAGGTAGGCCAAGAGAAAGTGCCAGAGAAAGAGGAATTTGAAAGGGAAAAGGAGGACGGTGAGAAAATGCAAGAATTAAGAGAGTAAGATCCTAGAAGAGGGACGGGCACAAAAGTGCCTATTGGGTGTGGTGGTGATGGTGTTTTACCTTGGAAAGGAAGGGTGCATTTCTTCATTAAGAATCAAACATGAACAAGAGGGAGAATGAAGCCTCTGAGATTTTATAGGGCACAAAAATTCTCATCATCACTCTTTGCAATAGTATTCCGAGACTTGTCCTGTTCTTCCTGTCTTCTGTCCAGATTTCTATTTACAATTCTTTCACATGAGAGTTCAAACAGTTCTAGCACTACCAAAATTACCCCAAGATGATTAGTCAACAGAACTGAATTAGCAGGGAATTCAAGAGTCAATAGCATCTTTCCCATCTTAAAGGTGAAGTTTAGAGTTCAATTAAAGCAGATACTTCAGGATCCTATATGGATTGGCAATTTAATGTTTTCCTTTTGGGACTGCATTTTCTTGTGCAGGTTCCTCAAGTACCAGTTCTCCTGGCCATGGTCATAGCATTACAATTTGAATAATGAACTACCCTACTGGTGAGGGAAATGGTAATGCTATTGCTTCCATCTTACTTACAATTCAGCATCATGAGAAACAGGATTCTAGATCTATAAGAGACCTTGAGATAGGACCATACTAATCTGACTGAAGTAAGTGAAAAACAGTTTTCCCCTATTTTTTAAAGTCTACATCAGAAACTGATTACCCAGTCACTTCATGGACATGAAGAACAACTGTACATGTCCTATATACATGAAGATGAAATGTCAACCAGATATTCCTCCATCAAAAATAGGTTTACTTGGGAATAATAGGGATTTTCAATCCAGTACCTGCAACCATGGCAAGCCAGGTGCAAGTCCACTAAAACAAAGGAGAGGAATTTCTTTTATAGAGGGGAAGAGGAGATTGGGAGGGCTATCTCTCTGCTGTGCTTTGCCATAGACATAGAGCATGAGAGCTTCCCCTTCTGGCCTCCCTACTGCACTATAAATATTCCTGCTTATTATTTTTTTAGAAGACTGTTATTATATTGTACCACAGTCTTAAAACTCAAAATATCTTTTCTCTTTTCCACAAATGTATCAAGTGGCTAACACGTGTTTGTCACTGGGCTATAAAATTAGTAAGTTAATAAATCACTCCTTGCTTTCAAAGAACTTGTAAGGCAGGAAAAGTAATTTTCTATCTGATCCTCTGGGTTCTTGGTTGAGGCTTCCCCCTAATAAAAGACGTATTAACAGGAGAAAAACAAAGAGAAGTTTAATAACATGTATTCCTCCTGTATACATGGGAGAGACAAACTCCCTGAAATGGCCCAGCTTTCACCTTAAATATAATGTCAAGCTAAAATCAAAAGGTGTTGGGGGGAAGGGAGGCTAGTTTGGGGAGGTTTTCAGGCAAAGTTCAGTAAACAAGGGTATGGCTGTTATGCAGATTTAGGCCATTGTCTTCTCCATTGGTAAAAGTTTCTAGAAATTGAGTCTTCCCCCTCTGTCTGCTTACTGAGATGGAGACACCCTTACAAATGCAGATTTCCCTCAAAAATGTAAATGTCTCTTATAAAAGGGAAATTTCCACTGGTTTTCAGAGCTTCTTCTTTAATCTGGTGTTTCTTAAAAATAATCAGCAATTCTTTTGCCCTGCAAATTGGTGCAGCCACTATGGAAAACAGTATGGAGGTTCCTTACTATTAAAAAAAAAACCGTCATATGACCCAGCAATTCCACTCTGAGTTTTATTTGAAGAAATCCAAAACAAATTCAAAAAGATATATGCATCTCTATGTTCATGGCATTATTATTTGCAATAGCCAAAATCTGGAAGCAACTTGTGTCCATCAATAGACAATTAGATAAAGAACTGGTACATACATACAATGGAATGTTACTCAGTCATAAGAAAGAATGTAATCTTGCCATTTGTGAGAACATGGGTAGACCTAGGGGCTATTATGCTAAGTGAAATAAATCAGACAAAAAGATAAATACCATATGATTTCACTCTTATGTGCAGTTAAAAAAAAACAAAGGAACAGACAAAACAGACACAGACTCATAGAGAGCATTTTAGTGGTTGCCAGATGGGAGGGAGGTTGCAGGGCAGGGTGAATAAGGTGAAGAGATTTAGAAGTACAAATTAGAAGTTATAAAATAGTCATGGGGATGTAAGGTACACCACACAGAAAATAGTCAATGATATTGTAATAACTATGTATAGTGTCAGGTGGGTACTAGACTAGTCAGTGGGATCACCTCATAAGTTATATAATTGTCTAACCACTGTACTCTGCACCTGAAACTAATATAATAATAAATGTCAACTGTAATGAAAAATAAGAAAAAATACTATATAGAAGAACAAATATTAAATATGCAAAGTGCCTAGAAAAAAAAATCCTTCTGCCAAAGAGGCATATTTTAGGTTAATATATGTGCTCCCCTTTGTGGATCAAATAATAAAAGGGTTCTGTTGAAAGTAACCTCACAGGGTGATCTGATCACAAATTCCTAATGGGGTAGGTCATGGGGGTAGTCATGCCCCAGACATGTAACTTTTTAGTGAAAGGTTTATCTTTGCCTTAAGCTGTGTCCATTGTTTTTATGCATCTGGGTTAACATAGCTTTGAAATCCAAAGCCATGACCACCTTCAAGAAAGCACACGATTTTGTTAACTATCCTGTAATCCAATCCCTGCCTTACTTTTCCCCATCCAGGTAACCTTCCTTACATTCCTTCCTTAAGTTCAAATGCATAAAAGAAGGTGCAAAACTATTATTGTCAGAAGATTTTGAGATTTTGCTTTATGTCATAAGTCCTCAGTTTGGCTCCAAAGAACTTACAGAAATTCTCTATAAGTTTGGATAGTTCTTAACGTTGACACTGTCCAACTCATAATCCAGTTGAAGAGAAAGACCTGCACATGATATTCTGATTGTTTCTTTCTCTGCAGGTTAACAGAGTGCCAGGAATAATGGAGGATAAAGAAAAAGGAAGGAATCCTGCCTGGAACCATTAGGAAAAGCTTCAGAGAACAGGTAACAGTTGACGAGTCTTGAAGTCTGAAGAGGAGTTCTCTTTCTTCTTGATCTTCAAATTCTCATCATTCTACTTCCTTATTTAGTTAAATAAACACATTCATATGCCCCAATTGTCCTATCACTGAATTTTACCATGGCCCTTATAACAGACTCAAATCCCACCCAATACAAAGTGGGCAGCCTAGACTCCAATATCTCTAGAGTTTCTTGGTGAGGTCTGAAGACTGTTATTTTGTCACCTGTTAATTCTATTCTCTGTGGCTGCTTGGAAATAAACCTGCTTCTCTTTTCCTGCCTTTCTTTGTGTAAATTCTGCACTGAGTGGTGGGGAGGGCTTCACTGCTCCCTGTATTTTTGACCTAGTGCTGTGTATGGCCTGCCAACTTTGCCAAAGATTTGAAGACATGAAAGTGATGCAAGACAAGACAAATTTCCCCAAGTTAGGGATAGACCAAGCCCTGCACTAAGAGAAGAAGAGGGTTCCTTGGTGGAGAGTGTAGAAAGAATTCAACACACATGCCAAAGTTAGTCAAAATGAAAGTTTACTGGGGACAGAGTAACACATGGCATGTATCACTCTCTCAGAAGCAGAGTGATAGGGACCAAAAGAGACTCAGAGAGACAGATACAAAAGAGAGAGACAGGAGAGAGAGAGAGAGAGAGAGAGAGAGAGAGAGAGAGAGAGAGAGAGAGAGAGAGAGAGAGAGAGAGAGAGAGAGAGAGAGAGAGAGAGAGAGAGAGAGAGAGAGAGAGAGAGAGAGAGACAGAGACAGACACAGACAGAGAGACAGAGAGAGAGAGACAGAGAGAGAGAGACCCCCCAAGTTTTTGGGGAATTGAGTTTATATATCATTCTTTAATGTCTGTGAGTTATTGTTTAAAGATTTTGTTTACCCATTTCTTTTGATATGGACATACAGTGAGGAAGGGGAAGAGTATGTGTGAAAAGGTAAGAATCTGTAGTGTGAAAGGTCTGCCGATTGTTCCCAGGCTTTATTTAATCCATAGGTTCCCCCATGGCTTTACCCATAGGGAATGAACAATTTCATTTGTGTAGAGCGCCACCTAAAGACTGTTTTTCCTGTTTCCCCTTCACAGTGTAGGGAGTGGTTTGTTAGCAATCCCAGCAGAAATCTTCCTTTGTTCTGCAGGTGTCCTCCTGGCCTGGCTGCAGAGCTGATCAGCATATTGCAGTTTCTGAATGTGACTCGATTAACATTTAGTTCTCTTGCCTCCTCCCTACCTTAGAAGGGAGGCAGGATTGAGGAGAAAATGGGAGTGGAAATTCAGACCATGAGCCACTCTCTCAGGTTTGTGCCCTAGCTGGGTGTATAGAGCATAAAGAATCTAAGACATTTTGGACTTTACAAAATAGATTCTATGGGGGCCATGACAGTGAAGTCAACATGACATGACATGATTACACCCTAGTGTCCCTAAACAACCTCAGAGTGAAATTTTAAAAATATTTGTCATTTATGCTTTGGTAGGATTGCCAGATTTAGCAAATAGAAATACAGGACACACAGTTGAATTTGAATTTTAGATAAACAACAAATTTTTTTTAGTATAACTATGTGTGTGTGTACATATACATATACACACAAAAATTATTCTTTATTCATCTGAAATTAAAATAGTAGGTGTCTAATTAAGTTTGATCTAAAGCTAGCCCTGGGAGATGTTCTTCAGACCTCCCTTATATTTATGATTCAGCCATCCATTGGGCTGCATGGCCTCTTGCTGCTGCTTTCCACCTTTTCTGTGTCCCTCTTCAGTTCATTTCCTTCAAACCACATCAATTTATTTTTATTTCTTCTGGAGAGCAGTTTAACAGTTTGGCAGTCTTAGCCCATACCATTCAATATCTGCCTAGGGAGATTATCTTCATAACCAAACATGGGCTTTGTCCTAAATAAAAACAGTTCTCTCCCCAGGGAGGAATTTTCCAGCCAGTTCAAAGTAGGAAATGTTCTTGTTTTTCAGTATAGTTAGCCAGAACTTGAGCAGAATTCATGAAGGGAGATGGCCCATTATAATTACAATAAGTGGCCCTTCTTTTTTATGAATAAACAAACAAATGCGATAACCTTAGTTTGACAAAAATGCCACTCACATATCTTCGATATGTCAATTAAATCATAGAACCCAAGATATGGGGACTGAGATTATTTTAGAGATTCGCTAGTTCACATGATGCAGGATAGGGCAAATTTCCCTGAGTAGGGAGAAGACCAAACCCTACATTGAGAGAAGAGGGTCCTTTGGTGGAGAGTGTAAAAAGAATTCAACATGCATGCCAAAGTTAGGGTCAAAAGGAAAGTCTATTAAAGAAGGGGAAAAGCAAAGACTAGAGAAAGCAAAGACAAAAACTCAAGACAAGGGAAAAAAAAAACAGTGTCTGGGGATCCAGTTTATATATCATTCTTTAGCTCCTGTGAGTTGTAACAACTTTGTTTACTCATTTTCTTTGATATAGACAGGCAGTGAGGAAGGAATGACAAGAGTATGTAGCGTGAAAGGCCTATTAGCAGTTCCTAGCCTTTAATCTGTAGGTTCCCCATGGTTTTACCCATAAAGAATGAACGGTTTTATTTTGTGTAGGATGCCACTTAAAGACTTTTTCCTATTCCTCCTTCACAGGTGTGGGAAATTAGTTGTTAGCAATCTCAGCAGAAATCTCCCTCTGTTCTGCAGGGATCCTCCTGGCCTGGCTGCAGGGCTGATCAGCATATTGCAGTCTCTGAATGTAGCTTGATTTAACATTTTAATTTTCTTGCCTCCTCTCTACATTACATCTTCCATCAATTTACAGATAGAGGAGCTGAAGCAAGAGAGCTGTGACTTGTTAAAGTTCACACAAATATGTCAGAGCTTGGGCTTCCCCTGAATTTGCTTTGCCCTTCTTTGTATCTCAGGACAGGCAAATAATTTGGTAGAATTTGTGTTTTTCAAAGCAAACCCCCTCTCCCCTTGGTTGTGATATTGTCTGGTAGTTCTGCATTGTGCTAAGGTAAAGGTGAGCTTCACAGTTTGTTGCTTATTTAGCTTCCTTGGAGAATCATAAGTGCTGTGGTATGTTCCATCCCAGGCCCCCAGGTCCATCTTTGCTGGACCTCAGTGGTAGCTGTGATGCAAAACAGGGTGAACCCTCCTGAGTGTAGATTTAAGTCCTACATCAAGAGAGAGTGTTCCTGACTGAGCTCAGGAGAGAATTCAAGCACACACCAGAGTTAGAGACAAAGAAAAGTTTATTAGAGAAAGAATAACACTCCACAGACAGAGATGTGGACTCCTCTCAAAATAGAGAATGAAAGAGCTGAGAGAGACAGAGACAGAGAAAAGATGAAGGGAAAAAGACAGTGAGGAAAAGGCAGACTGATAGGCAAGGGTCCCCAAGTGTTTGGGGAATTCAGTTTATATGTAATTCTTAGTTTCTATGAATTACTGCTTAATGGCTTTGCTTACCTATTTTTCTTTGATGTTATTGGTATACTGTGTGAAAGATAAAGGTATGTAGATAGAAGGCATGCTAGCATTCAGGGCCTTGGATTTATAGGTTCCCCATAAAGAATGAATGGTTGGGTTTATTTTGTGTAGGGCATGACTAAAAGACTCTGTTATCCTGTTTTTTTTTCATGGTGTGGGTAAATAGTTTGTTAGTAATCCCAGCAGGAATTGTCCTTCATTCCGTAGATTCCCTGGTGGTCTGGCTATAGGGCTGCCAAACACATTGCAGGCTCTGAATATGACTCGATTTAAGGTTTAGTTCTCATGCCTCCTTCCTATATTAGCTGCAGTGGGGATTTGGCTGCCCTCTGCCCATTTGCCTGGTCCGGCCAAAGAGTTAGATGTCCCGACCCGCGGGACCTAGTTATTCGTGGGGGCGAGGAGGATCCAACCTGAGAAAAACGGGTGAGAAAAGGGAGCGGAGGCAAGACAGTATTCTGATCAAGCCTCAAACTTTATTTTTTGAACAAACGTATTTATACAGCTGAGACAAAGGGAAGCAGGTCTATTTAGGCGGGCGGGTGTTTGGCACAATCTTATTGGTTCTTAGCAGGTGGGGTGAGGAGCGGTGAAGGTCGCAGGAAGCGGGGGGGGGGCAGGGAGGAGGTAGGTACGCACAGCGATAGCCTATCACCAGAGTACCAGCAGCCATGCGTGGGCGGCAGGGCGTTCCCAGAACAACTGAGACTGTAAGGGGGCTGGGTGTACTGTTAAGTAAACGGGAAGCTCAAGCATGTTTCTGGGCTCCCACAGTTAGATTTATTCATGATGATTTCCACATAGAAAAAACAACAGATGCCTTCATGTCATCAGTTTCATTTTAATGAAGAATAGGGCTCTCTCCCAGTTGACCTGTAGATGTCTTCTCACTGTAAACATGTGAAGTGCAATTTCATGGCAAAAAATGATTTCTTGTCAGTGTGCAGTGGTGCAGACATCGCTGTTTCTTCCTCAGCTCTTCTTCTTGAACCACTGTGCAAGGGCCAGTTTGCTCAGAGTGTTTCCTTTTTGCCATTTTGTTTTTCCTAAATTTGTTGCCTCAGTAAATGTTAAACACTATTTCTTGCCTTTTCTAAATTAGACAAGACTGCTAAAGGGAGCCAATCAGTCACACTGCAAAAAAGCTCAGCCCCTCTGGCGAAGACTTGGACATTTTTACAACTTCCTTGTTTTAACCTCCCCCTGCTGGTGAAAAATAATCCAGATATATTCTGTTCAGAAGTGGAAAACTTTAAGAGAAAGGAATTTGATTCTCGCAGTAGCAAAATGCCTTCATTTACAGAAAGGTAATGAGTTTGCCTTTTGAATACAGAAAGATAAATGAGTATTTTTGACATTAGCCATTGTAGTCTGGCTACTGCTAAGAAGGAACCCAAGTTCTCTTGCACAGAGTATTTATCTATAACATATTTTGCAGATGTGATGAAGTACCATAATCGATAGACTAGCACTGCATTGTGTCTGTTCTTTGGCATTTCTGACATATGATGGTGGCTGCTGGAATTACGGTGAACTATTAGAATAGGATGGAATAGCCTGCTTCTGGCCAACCTCTTCTACCTTCTATTTGTTACTTCTCATTCATTGGTTATAAGATATGAAAATTAGATGTCTGTGCCTGTTAGAAATGTGCTCAAACTAAGACTTAAGAGTCCCAGAGGGAGTTCCTTGCAGAGAGAATGCATGAGCACTCAGTCACTGTGGCACGAACAAACATTAAAGATTCAATGCAATATATTTCTTTCATGCTTATATTCATAAAATACATTTTGGCTACTCAGAGGGATTTTATGCTTCCTTTTTCATTTAAGGTGACTTCTTCATGGTTGAAGTTGATAGGTTAGTAACCTTCAGATAAGTTAGGTATTAATATGCTATTTGTAATCTGGGTATTGAATTAAGGGGGAAACAAAAAATTATAGGTTATTATCATAGAAAGCAATATTTTCTATTTTTTAAAATATGTGATCCTTTCTATAAGCTTAGCTCTGCAGTGTACATCCATAATTTATGAAACTCTTTTGCTGATAAATGATGTGGGAAAATACTTTGAATTGTAACGTCCTTTATAAATGTCAAATATCTAGCTCTTTTGTCCATTTGGGATCTAAAGGTATAGATAATCCATGTTCTATTTGCTACCTTTATCACACATCTCACTTATTTTTGCAATGGCTGTGTTAATTCTGAAGAAGATACAGAGATTATTGAGACAGTTCCTGCCCTCGAATTTCTGACAGCCTATTAGGGAAAAGAAGCTATGGACACAAACAATGTTGGTGAGAAGCATAGATGGAGACCTCTAGTCTGGTCTCTTCAGGCATGACACTGAACTTCACGTGTGTGAGTTTACTCATTTCTAAAATAAGGGTTTTAGATGATATGTAATTTAAATTATCATTCTGTGATTTTATAATATAAACCATAAAATATATATGATCCCTGATATTGATATTTTATCTGTGTCATTTACTGCTGCTTAGCACGTACTCTGGAAGCTAGCACATAGTACTTGCTCAGTTGTTTATTAAACAACCAAATAGACAGAACTAAAGGAATCAGTGTAGGGAGAGCACATTTTGGGATTGGGAGGTCAGTGAAAACTTTATGGAGGAGATAGTATGATAGTATTTGAAATAGACTTAAAAAATATTTTCACAGGTGAAGATTTGGAATAGTGTGCAGTTGAAGGCACTTTGTATCCAAGGGAAGCTATATAGTATAGTGGGAAGAATATGGGATTTGAATTTCAATCCAAACTCTGCCAATCACTAGCATATGTCCTTGAGTAAGTCACTAAACTTCTCAGTGCCAGTTTCTTCACATATAAAATGGAGATGATGGTACCAATCACTTGATAAATTATTTATGAGTGATAAATGAAATGGTCCAAGATATGTCACATCATCTGGTACAGTGCTAAAAAATGTGAATTTGAACCAGTAACTAAAATCAAAGAAGCATGGAGGTAGAAAATAAAGGATATGTCTGTGGACTGTTGATTTTTCTGTGTTGGTGTAGGGTACATTTGCAAAAGCAGTTAGATTCAGATTGTGTAGAAACATGCTTGATATGGTTAGAGTGTGGAAGAGTCTTTAAGTTTGTGTTATATATACTAATTTTTCTTAAAAATGGAACAACCAAATAAAACTGAGGCCTTTAGCTCAGATCCAAGAACTGTGACCTTCCCAATAGCCAAAGTTCACAGTTTTCTTATATGAAGGAAGTCATAACTGTCATTTATACCAAAATCAATAAAAATATTTCCTGTTTCTGAAAGGAGTATTGATCAAATAAGCAGCATGTGTGTCCACCAAAAAGAGCATGATTATAATGCCAACTCAGAACTTCATAGTCTTATAGTATTGAAAAGAAATTAATATGCAACCTGCAAATAGTTAATCAAAGATATTAGATGTGAGATTAGGAGAAGCGAGAATGGCAGAGATGACTCGTAGACTTTGAGCCTGGGAGAAGGGTGGTGCATGAGCAGACAAGAGATTGTCTCGAGGAGTTGTAGCTTCTGGAGAAGATAGTGTATTTGCTTTAGACAGGGTGAGATGCTGCAGAAGCTGGTGTATCAGCAACCAGTGGAGGAAGAGTTTGTTAGAGATAATGCTTTAAGGGCTTATTTGTATAAAGGTCATGTGGGGGCTAAAAAAAATAATACTTTCCCTCTCACTTTCTAAGTTTTTCTAGTAGGGCTAATAATCAAATTACAGAGCAAGATTAACAAGAGAAAATAAAATTTTTAATACATATACATGGGGAATTCACATAGGCATGGAAGTTCCAAAAGCAACTTTGAGTATATATGATGTTTTTGGACAAAAGAGAAAGGAGGAACCAGGTATTTTGATTTCAGAAGTGAGAATGGGTGATTTACAGGTCATTGAGGAAGAGCAGAACACACATGGCAAGGCAATTCAGGAATAGTTGAACAGTGGATAACTAGCTAAGGCCCTTACCAGAAGCCCTCTTATTTACCAGTTAATTAAAATTAAGCTATTTCTGCTAAGGAAACATCATTAAGATTTCCTTTCTGAGGCAGGTTTTTCAGTCTGACTCCCTTGGACAGGAACGTGGGGAAGCAGCAAAGGCTCTTTTGAGTCTTCTTTCTTAGTAAACAGCTTAAAATCAGTATCCCAACTTCAGGGTGGCAAAATTTCAGTTCCCTTCAGTCACAATCGAAGCTCAGTGAGTTCTTTATTGCCACCTCTCTGATCCAGTTATTGTGTCCCTTGATGGACTTCTGGATAATAATCATTCTCTGAGTAATTACTGTGTGGCAGGCATTGTTCTAAGGGCTTTACATGAATTATTTCATTTAATCTTCACAATAGGTGTGTCCAGTAGGCACAGTTATTATTCTCATTTTACAGTTGAGGAAACTGAGGCAAACACACAAAATTAAGTTATTTACCAAGTGAAACTATTAAAAAAAAAACAGTTCTGCCTGACTATAGTGCTCATGTTCTTAAACATTCCTGGATAGGGTTGCCCAGTTAAATGTGAATTTAAGATAAACAGTAATTATTTTTTAGTATAAGTATGTCCCTTTCCATATTTGTGATGTACTTAATGCTAAAAAATCAATCATTATTTATCTAAAATTCAAATTCAATTGGGGGGCTTATATATTTATTTGATAAATCTGGCAGGCTATTTCTGGGGACATACTAGGAAGGGCTAACTCCTGAGCATCATCCCTATCTTTTCTTACACACACAGAGTTGTCTCTTTTGGCCTACTTATTCCTTGGCTTTCTTCTCCCATAATGACATCATGCTTGGGCCCCACCAGGTGTTTCTGGAACCAAGCAAGAGAAATATACCTCATTCACCTTTGCCATCCCTCCATCTGCTTCTTCACTGCAGGGACCAAGTAGACTGCAGACCCACTTCTATATCTCAACATATCCCATCACCAGCCAGGGAAAAACATATCAAAGGTCAGTTGTACTTGATTTTCATTCCCCTATTCCCAACACTGCATCTTCTTTGCCTTGATGTCCTTTTAATCACAAAAGGAGTGGATCTTTAGGAGAGTGAGGAATGAAACTAGGAAAGAGTTAATGAGCAATAGAGATAGATCCTTGTGGGTATGACAATTGCATGAAGGGTTTTCCAGATGGGAAGAATGACACATACAAAGATAACTGAGGAAGTAGACCTGAGCTATTCTTTCTCACTACTCTTAGGGTTTCTTCTCCTTACTCTCAGGCTTGCATTTACCCCACTGAAATGTTGTGGATGATTTTTTTCCTCATTAAATCAGTATAAGTCATTTTCAGCTAAAATTTCTTCACATGCATTGATAGGGCTTTAAGAGAAAATTTTAGAAACAACTAACCTTATCCCCCTCCCATCCATTTTTGTCTATAATTAGTCATACGTATTGAACATGCTTAGTATTTTTGGAAATAGGTAGAGTTAAAATATTAAATTATTTTAGTTCAGATTACTTGAAAAGATAAAATTGTCCAATAGGCATTTAATGATAGGGGTACTGCTTGGTCCAGGTGAACTCTTATAATCTGAGACTATCCTTGGGAGTCAGGGATCACAGAGGTAGTTCTCTAAGCAGGATATTTGTCTTTTCAGATACCACTGCTAGCTAGGACCAGATGGCTTATCATGATAGTTCTCCAGAAATGCCCATGTCCAAATCTATGACTGATTAATAGTGACTCACAACCTTACATCCTAAGCTGCTTTTAGATAGCCAAGGTGCCACATGGAGGAAGGCTGATATAGGCCTTTAAAGCTGCAAGCAAGGCTAGCAAGCAAGGCCAGTGTATTATCGACCATCATTTTTATATTTTTCTTTGTACTTTATCCAAAATGGATTTTAGATGACTTGCAATAAAACAGACAATATCAGAAAAAAAAATAAGTGAAGGCTTTTGGGTTAGAGATGGAGGGAGGAAAATGGGCATATGCCTATTATTGGCTGTGTCCTGTGAGCTTGAGTATGCATTCTGAACCTTGTCCCTGCCTGGCTCTGATGGCTGATTTCAGTTGCATGAGCACAAGCTCTTCCTGTTCTGACTTACCCTGTGACTTGGCATTTCTGGCAAAATCTCTACTCTAATAACATTGACCTGACCTAGATCTTTCCTAGTTCATTGAGTGCCTCCAGTGCCAGCTCTCTGGGTCTCTCTCCAGGAAGCTGGAAGCCTTGGCTAATTGATGCATGTGGGAAGTACAAGGATATCCTTCATTCTGACTCAGAACAGGGGCCTGCGTGTCTGTTGAATTGGAGACTTATCACCTCTTAGGTTATCTACTTTATACCATCAGAATTCACAGGGGACAGTATTGGCAACCTGTAAGTCTGGGCCCCTCATTGGAAGAATTTTACTTTTACCCATTAGAATGTTTGTTTTAGATAAGACCTTCAATCTAATTTGTTACTAGTATTATCAGTCACGTAGTCAATAATGTTGAATGCAATCATCATCATTATCAGTAATGATAGCTCAGAGCTATACTAAAATTAATTGTGATTATTTTGTACTAAATGTGCACATGGAGGGTATAACTTAGTATCACTGTCTGGAGGACTTCAGCATATCAGCAATTGTGTCATTAATAATTTGATTTATGTTGCAGTTGTCAAAAAGTTATTTCACGTTCATGCTATAGATTTATTTAGTTGACATTTTAAAAACTTTATTTATTTTAATTAGTTTCAAGTATATGGTACATTGGTTAGACATCTATAATGTTCATAAAACAATCCACTCAATTGCTCCCTCCCTCCCCTGACCCTTCATCTAGTCAACATATTAATGCTAACTGCATTTCCTATGCTGTGCTCCCCATCTCCATGAACATCCATCAGCTACTAATTTATACTCCTTTAACCCTTCACCCCATTCTCCTGGCCCTCCAACCTCCCTCCTCTCTGTCTGTCACCAAATTGTCTACTATATTTGTGAGTCTGTTTTTGATTAGTTTGTTCTTTTTGTTCTGGAAGTTCAGCATATAAGTGAAATCATATAGTATTTATCTTTCTCTCTGACTTATTTCACTCAGCATAATAACCTCTAGGTCATCCATGTCATTGCAAATGGTAGAATTTCATTTTTTAATGGCTGAGTAACATTCCATTGTATATATGTACCATAACTTCTTTATCTAATCATCTGTTGATGGACATTTAGGTTGCCTCCATATCTTGGCTATTGTAAATAGTGCTGCCATGAATATAGGGATATATAATTCTTTATAAATTATTGTTTTGGTTTTCTTTGGATAAATACCCAGAAGTACAATTGCTGGGTCAAAAGTTATATCAATTTTTTCACTTTTTGAGAAACCTCCAGACTGTTTTCCATAGTGGCTGTATCAATTTGCAATTCCAACAACAATGTACAAGGGTTCCCTTTTCTCCACATCTTTGCCAACACTTATTGTTGATTTATTGATGATAGCCATTCTGACAGGTGTCAGGTGATATCTCATTATGGTTTTAATTTGCATTTCCCTGATGATTAGTGACCTGGAGCATCTTTTTACTTGACTTTTTAAATTGTAGCTTAATACTTCTTTCTCAGGTCATTAGGAATTTCGAATTTTAATCATGTTGTATATGATAAAGAATGAGAGATTTGTTTTGATGATTTACATTCTAGACTTCTTAATGTAATGTGTTCTTTTACACCTGTAGCTATCACTATGGCATACACAGTATGAGAACTGAAATAATTAAATGTTTTGCTGTGGGAAGTTTTTTTTTTTGTATTATTATCAGAAATTGAATGATTCCTATCCTGATGATTTCTAGAAGGTTCTGATGCTATGCTTCTATTGGCTTTTCATTTTCTTTACTGAGAACTGCCTAACCTGTGTCTTATATGTTATCCTTGGAGAGTGATAGAAGGAGCATTTAACAGTCAAGATATTAGTAAGCAGATTGGTGCAGCTTCATGTCATTGTGAATGTTTTAGAACTCTGGAAAAGCTATAGCTGACTAAAAAACCCTGAGTGATCTTGCTCAGGATCAAAAAACATTCATTAACATCTTTAATCTGTGTAATAAAGTCTCGAACTATTTTTCATGCTTTTATTGTTTCTTCAACAAGTAACCAAAATCTCAAGAGAACTCAAGGAATTAAAATGTGACCTAAAATCAAGAGAGAAGAGTCATCAATCAAAAAAGAAGATTGTGGAGCAGAAATTATTTGAATACCAAAGAAGCACTACTTGTTGACAGACATATACATTTGTAACTATTGTTTCATTGGTCATGTAAGCCATGAAACAAATAAAAATCCCAGTCATATCAAAAAGAAATTTGAATTTAGTCTTGCCTCCACCACATTAATTTTCTGGAACTTCAAGTTTGATTCCCTGTGACTTTAAACCTTGGTTCTTTGTTCTCTCTTTGCCTTGTCTTTCCCCCCATTTGTGGTGTTCTCCATTTTACCCTCAGGTTTATTGAGAAATAATAATCTCCATCTTGAAGAAGTGTTCCACACTTATCTTTTTCCCCATTCCCTATCTTTGCCAAATCATTTTGTCAAATAGCAGAGGCCTTTTTAGAGAATCCCTTTTGAGGTAGGCTGAATAATTTAACAAACAACTCTCAAATGGCAATGTCTTAACATAATACATATTTACTTCTTAGTCACACGAAACCCAGTGTTGATGTTGCTGGGCATCCAGTTAGTTGTCCTAGGCATCTTTCCTCTAAATGGTGACTCAAGAATGCAGTCTGCTTCTTTCTTGTGATGCTGTCATGTTCAGTATGAACCTCCCTGGTCACTTCAGAAGGGAAAGAAAGTAAAAGGATAGAATACTTGACATTTGGTTCAGAAGTGATACAAATTCTACTTTTGTTTTTATTTAATTGGCCAGAACTAGTCTCATAGACCCACAAGATGCAAGAGGGACTTGCAAATGTAGCCTGGCTGGGCAGTCACTTCCCAATGACAGTAGTATACTTTAGTATACTGCTGGTTGTTTCTGTGTCACCACTATTTGAAAGCATTGTTCCAAGAGAGTGCCACAGCACTCTTCTCATCCTTAAGTGACATTCTTGGTGCCTTATTCCAGCTGAACTATGTATAATCACGCAATCCTTAGGTCCAAGCCAGCAGTAATAAATGTAATCCTTTTTAAAAATGTAAATAATATATCTGAAGAAGAGTGGGCACTTCTTTATATGCCTAGCTATAATACCCTATAATTTATGTTTTCTGGAGCCAGAAATCACCTCATTAAAATTGGACCATCACTTGGAAGATTACAAACAAATCAACAAATCAGGAACAATAATTGACCATAATTTCAGCTTAAGTTTTTATATTTGTTAAATATCAGGAATTTGCGGAATAGAAACCTTTATTCACTTTTCTTAGACAGAATCTGGATTTTGATTGGCCTAGTTGAGTTCTCTGAGTGATGTTCTCTGGTACTGGTTTCTGACCCATATGAGAATGACTCTCATCATTGTGGTAAGGAGTCCCTGTCTTAAATGTTTTGCTCTGGGGACAACCTTTCAGCATAACATATCAGCACAAAAAGCTAAACATATACATATATGGATGGATCTTTCTATATGCTAAAAATACTGTATTTAATTGTTCTGCCTCACTAGATTCTATTAACTTGCAGAGACCAAGGAATAGCTTAGGGTTCTTAATCTTCTGCAGTTAATTCAGGTCCTGTTATTCACATAACCATTTATTTCCTGACCAAGGCCTACTGTTCTCCAAAGATAGGGGAATGGTTAAATAAATTATTCTTCATCTATATGTTGGAGTATTAAGAAAGCTTTAAATTTTGTTTCTCAAGATTTTAAATGGCCATTAGAAAATGCTCATAATATTTAGTTTTTTAAAAAATGTATATGATTTCAATTTGTGTATGAGTGTGTATGAGTATGTATGTGTGTGTGTGCGCGCACACACACACACACACACACACACACACACACACGTATAGCTAAAAAGATTGAAAGAAAATATATCAAAATTTTAACTGTGGTTATCCCTGAACAGTAGTAGGATTGTGGGTGACTTTCATAGTCTATATTTTTCTGTGTTTTCCAGGCTTTAAAAATGAGCATGAAATACTTAAGAGTGTTAGTCCCTACACCTGCTAATCAAGTCCAGTATCCAACCATTCTTGTGAATATTACTAGAGGCTAGCAGAAAGGGGAACTTTGACTGTCTTCAAGTGGTTGACTCTACTATCTTTAAATGAAAAAAAAGTAGAGTGACCTAGCATCCAAAATAGTGGTTATATAATTTTTCCTCATTCTGAAACTTTACTGAGGAAACTTACTAGTCCTTGCAGATAAACCTTTCCATGTTAACTGCAATTTTTCTTTTCCATTGCAGAAGCTTATTATAGAATTGTTAGTTGTATAAGCATGTGTCATAATTAAGTCATGAAATGTGAACAGTTGGTTGGATAGCATTCACCTTTTTTGCCACTGGAAGAGCCAGTTTTGCATAAGATACAGAGCATAGTCTTGGGAGTCCTGGGCTTCAGTCTTGGCTCTGTTATGTACTAGCTGTGTGACTTGAAGCCATTTACTTCAAGTTTCTGAAATGTTCTGTCCATATCTACAGATTGTATGTAATACCTGTCTGACAAGTTTGTTTTGATGATTAGAGGTAATAAGGTAAGAGCTAAGAGGTAATAGCTCACTTGCTTAACTGCTCAATTGTTTAAACAGCTTAAATATTGCTGGTGCTGCTTTTTCTACTACAATTATTACTATTACTGCTCCTATGATTATGAACTTGCCCTCTATTAGTGGGACTGGTAACTGTATGCTCCAGCTGTGCTGAAGTTGGCAAGGTCAGTTTGACTGCCCTAGCCTAACTTCTAGTTCTAGTCAATTCTAGTTCCAGCTGCTTTGCAAGGACAGGACAAGCCTTCTCAACCTGCAAACTCCACCCTTCCCCCAAATCTAGCACCTAAGGAGTTAAGTTCTAGTGAAGTAGGGGATATTCAGTAACTATCTCAGGTCAGCATCTTTTCTGATTGTTCAGTGCCTGTGGGGTACTGATTGTTAAATGTTTTGAATATTATATCTGGTTCTAGTCAAATAAAGACTAAGGGGAGTCATTTATTTCCTATGTTACAGAACAATAAAATACTATAATGGCCAACTGTGTTAAAAATTGGAGCTTTAAAAAGCAGAAGATTCTCAGTAAATGTAAGTTGATGGTGAAATCTTTATTATTCCTCTTTTCATTTTGAATCTCTCCTTCAAATGGTTCTATGTTCAGGACAGCGTTGGTGAACACAGCTGTTGTGGTCCTTGGAAAGCATCTTGACACTAAGAGGGAATTTTTTCCTCTCCAATTCATTTTCTAAGAGATGCAAAAATAAGTAAACAAACAACCCCCTCCCAAATTCTAAAACCAAACAAACAAATTTCCATAGCCTTCTTAACTACATATTCTATGGTTGGGATTTTAGGGAAGAAGTCAGAGACTAATGAAGTTTCTGTGTGGTCACTATGTACATGGTCTGGCCCCATTATTAGATTGCAAAGCAAGATTAATGAAGATAATCGAACTCAAGCATTCAGTTCTTGTATTCTTATGCATTTTAATTTAGAGTTTGGTTGCTTGGTTATAATTGCATCAAGAAGGAAAAGTTATAAATCTTCCTTAAATTAGATGATCTGTGTAAGATCTAGTGTGGAATATTCTCCAAAAATAATTTTATCCTAACCCAATCCCTTAGAATTAAAATATCTTAACTATTAATTTGTCTTCTATTCCTAATCCCAGAAGGACAGTAAAGGATGAGACTTCCTTGTCTCTACAAAGACTAAATGAAGTAGAAATCTTTTATGGGGTGAATATTCATGTCCTCTTAAAATTCATATGTCAAAGTCCTAACCCCGACTGTGATTATTTTAGAAGGTGGAGTCTTTGGGAAATGTTTAGAATTAGATGAGGTCATGAGGATGGAGCTCCTGTGATGAGATTATGACTCTTATAAAAAGAGGAAGAGACAACAGAGCTCCCCCTCTCTGCCATGTGAGTACAGAGAGGAAAGGTGTCTGTCTGCAGGCTAGGAAGGGAGACCTCACCAACAACCAAATCTGCCAGCCCCTTCATCTTGGACTTCCCAGCCTCTAGAACTGTGAGAAATAAATGTTTGTTGTTTGTGTCACCTAGTCTATGGTATTTTGTTATAGCAGCCTGAGCTAACTAAGACAAATTCCGTGACACCCAAACTTTCTAAAATATAGGTTCAGTTACATTGCTGGCCAAAGCATGTCCCCAGATAAAACAACTCATATATTAAAACTGAATACAATAGAATAGTCTCCTTCAAGGCTAATGTTATATTGGGATTTTAAGTGTCTATTTTGGATGGATAAATTTCTTGTAGAATAGTTTTGTATTTTACCTGGGTTAGTAATACTAAAGATTGCTAGTCTGTGTCTTCACTAAGATCAAGGCATTTACATAGTGGTTAGACTAAGTTAATCAAGGTAAACCAGGCACTGGGGCTGGAAGAAGAGATACCATCCTTTTGAGCATCTGTATTTGTGTCTGGGGAGTTGACAGAATAATGTTAGACACCAAGGACATAGAGTTAGTATGGTATTGCTCTCTAGAGTCTCTTGTGCTAGCAGCCAGGAGAAGCCCATGACAATAGTCATTCATTTCAACAACTACTTGAATGCTTCTGCTCTTTTTAAAGGTGAACTACTTCAAGCCTCCTCCTCAGCCTGCCTAACCAGCCAATTTGCAATTAAGATCACATTGTCTCAACTTTAGCTTCCAACCCTTCCATGTTCTTTAAAATAAATTCTGTTATAAATTCTTAATCCACAAGAGTTTATCTTGTTTTACAAATGTTCTCTTTTTTTTCATAGGACTATACTTTTGTCCACATATCATATTTTTATTTATTTACCCTCATTTTAGAGTGTTTGGGAAGGAAGTGGATATAACCATGTGTGATTCAGTTTGTTATAACTGCAAGTCTCCCAACATAAATCATTTTTAGTCCCACCTAAGGTCTGATCAGGTCCCTTCCCCATCTACTCAATTATCCTCCATCTGACTTAATACCCTGTGTTAATTCCATCCTACTAGACTCTGTTCCTTGATATCCCAGCTGCTCCACTTAAAGGAGAAAACCTGTTCTACACAGACAGAGAAACCACTAGGTTTGTTTATTATTATTTTTCTTCTTGAGCAAGTCTTGGCCCAGTGGATTTTGGAACCAGATAGAATTGAATTCAAATCCTGGTAGTGTCATTTACTTACCACATGGCATGGGAAAAATAAATTAACTTCTCTGAGCCCAAAGTTTTATATCTGTTAAATGGGCATAATATCTATATCTTGGAGTTTTATGAAGACTACATAAGTTGAAAGTTCAGCAACATTTAACAGATTACCTAAGGGATAATAGATACAATAAAGGAGAGCTTTTATTATATTCATATAAGTCAGGGGGTAGGGCTAAATAACTGATTATATCCAAAATTGGTTACCTCATTGAGAAAGAAAACCAAACCAATCAAATCAGCTATTTGGTACTAAATACAAAAAAAAAATCTGATTTATTAGAAAGATGGAATTGACCGATATAGTCAGTCTAATTGGAAGAGACATTAGTGTGGAAAATTTTCCTAAATCAAAACAAGTTCATAATTTATTAGGTTTACCAACATATTAGCATCTTTATATTATTGGCATTCTCTAGTTGAAATGTATTGACTATTTAGGTATTTACACATTTATTTCAAATTCAATAAATGAATGTAGAGGACTTGTGTGGCCCTTTTCTAGGTCCTGAAATGAGAAAGTGGGAGGGTGGTGTATAGAAATATCCAGTTTCTGTTCTGAAGGAACTTGTAGAAAGGAGAAGACGTGTATATTTAAGTCACTACAATAAGCCTAATACACACTGAATAAATTCCAAGAGCTCATAGCAATCAGTTTTTTTTCCTTATTGTAGTTGTGTGAGAAAGGTGGCAAGGTAGCATTCTAGAGGGAGTGGGCTTTCATTTTGTTTTTTAAAGGATGTAGGTTTCTTGTTCATATTCTTTTATGAGATGGTTAGTCAGGTACAGCCATAGGAGGAGGCAGGGAGAGGCTCAGGAAAACGAAGGTTATTATACTTACAGGTGCAAGAGACAGGAGGCATGTCAAGCCCTGCAGGGCCACTTGGAAAGGCACCAGGGTGCTCAGAAGGCAGAAGACCAGGGTAAGGGAAAGGTTTAGGCTGCAGCTTTTATTTGGTTTCTCTGGGAAAGGCAAGGCAGGATGAAGAATTTTGGATTGACTAGTTTGAATGGGCTTTCTGTTATAGGGATGGTCCCTAGTTGTCTTGGCACTTGGACCTGGGATGATTAAAGTAGAGGAATATTGTTTTCTGGGGTATAGGGGCCAGACCGAGGAGATAGGGCTCTGGATTAGTTGGTTTGTATATCAAGGGCATGCTCCTAGCTGGACCCTTTGTTATCTCTAAGAATTGGCTGACCCCAAGAGGGGCACACTTTTTCCAGGCAGAACATCATAATATATAGAAAATTAAAAATATTTATAGTACATTTGGCTCATCCATGTTTTGATTTCTGAATGTGTAGTAAGCCACCAGTACTGTCAACACAAATGCACAGGAGGCAAACTGGTAGTAGGAGTTCTAACAAGAGAAGCAATGCTGATTAGATGTGGTTACAAATATTAAAGCTGGTGATATACAACCCATGGCCTCCTTTTGTCAGGGTCTGGAGGGCTGTGTCAGCCAATCTTCGACAGGCCCAAGGCAGCTGTTCTAATACATCTTTGCTTGAACAATTGTTTTAAGGTGATGTTTTGATATATTGCTAGTCATCTTTTATAGCCCCAAATCTCTGACAGTCTTGGCTTCCCAGATGATTGTGTTCCTGCTAGCTGTGGCAGACCTGAGTACAGCATTTTGAGAGTCAAAGGAAGATAAACATACAGCCCCTATCCAGGAGTGTTCTGTGACTCTGCTTAGAATAATCAGCTGTACAATGGATTTTGCCTTCCGTTGGCTGTCTTTCTGATGAAGTACCATGGGAAAGAATACTAATAACTCAGTTATTTTTATTTTTTCTACAGATTAGAGCATTATTTTTTTATTATCAAAAGATGGTTAAATATTAGCATTAAAGAAAATTTTGAATCAGATAGACCCTGATATCTCAGTGGCTTATAATAGTAGATATTTGTTTATTGCTTTCTAAAGCCTATTAGGTATGATAAGGGTGAGGCTCTATCCTACACTCAGGGACTCAGACTGACAAAGATTCTACCATCTTCAACACATGATTTCTTGGTATTGACATCCAGCTGGTAGACAAGGAAAGAAACCACATGGGAGATGTAATGGATCAGGCAGGGAGGTTGCTCGCATAAATTCTACATAATTCTGTTGTCCAGAATCCAACCACATGGCTCTACAAGGATGCAAGAGAAACTGGGAAAGCTACTAACTGACAGGGCAGCCACTTCTCAGCATCAATCCACTTTGGTACAGCTACACACAGCTCCTCTTTTTAACTTGGCATCATTGCAATCATATCATTTGGAATCCTGTTTTTTTTTTACTCAATCTATTAAAACCTTTCTTATGTGCATAATTTGCATAATTATTTTTGTTGCTACATAATATCCTTTTGTGCTGATGAATCACAATTTATTAGGCCATCGTTTATTGGACATTTGGATTATTTTTATGGTTTTAAAGATTGTATATTTTCTTTCTATGAACACCCTTCTTCAAGAGTTTTTCCTCTGTTAAATTATCTTCTTAGAGTAACATCTTATGAGTTAAATTAGTCAAAGGAAGTGGCTCTTACATGCTGCTATGCTGCTTTCAAAATGATGTTTCTGTTCACAAGGCCAAAAGCAGTGTGGGGATTGTAGTTCCACTTGAGCCTTACCAGGCAATGAGAATTAAAGCATTGCTTTTCTAATCTGCAGAAATGACTAGAGAAAGCACAATCTTCTTCTCTAGTTATTACTTCAAAGTCATCTTTAAATATTTGAGAAGTGTTTCTTGGTCAAAAAGGGATAGTCAAAAACTTCTCTCCCCAAGTGGTTGAATAAACTGTGGCACATCCACACAATGGATTACCATGCAGCTGTAAAAAGAAAAAAAAATGAGGGATATTTCTAATGAAATGATTTGAAATAATTTCAAGGATATACTCTTAAATGAAAATAAAAGTGCAAAAGGCTACCTATATTCTGCTACTGTTCATGTAAGGAAGAAAGGGGTATGAGCAAATGTACATATATCTGCTCACTTGTATGATAGATACAGGAAAGATAAACCAGACACTGAAAAGACACCTACAAGGTTTGGATGAGAAAGGGATAAAATGAAGGGGAGAATGGAAATGAGGTAGCAAGGATGAGGAGGCAGTGGCACTCCTCAAATTTTTTGAGGGGTATAGCTCTGATTCTTAAAACGATGGTAATATTACACATACCCTACCAAAAATTAATCGATTATTAAAATCAACCAAGCTGTGGGGAGGGAGAACCTAATTGGAAAACAAATAGTAACAAATTACCTTAACTATATTCCAAATGAATAACTTAGCCACACTGAAGAGGATGGTGAGAAAATAACTGACCTAAGTAATTGTGATAGGTAGCTTCTAAGATGGCCCCCAATGATCACTGCCTCCTGCTTTTAAGTGCTTATGTAATCCCTTCTTGAATTGGGCTGGATTAAGTGATTCCTTCTAGTGAAAAGAATAGCAGAGGTGATAGGATGTCAATTTTGAAATTAGAGTATGAAAAGACAGGACTTCTGTCTTGGGCACCCTTTTTCCTTGCTCTTTCTGACAGAAGCTGGCTGATATGTTGTGAACTGCCCTATACAGAGGTCTATCTGACAAGGAATTAAGGTTTCCATTTGACAGCCATCGAACTGAGGCCTGCCAGCAGCCACCTAAGTCAGCTTAGGAACAGGTAAGCCTTGAGATTAATGCAGCCCTGGTTGATACCCTGATTGCAGCCTTGTGAGAAATCAGGAGGCAAAACATCTAACTAAGCTATGCCCAGATTCCTTAACCACAGAAATGTTTGTGGTTTTCAGTTGCTAAATTTTGGGGTGATGTTTTATGTAGTAGTATAACAGATATAGTAACTTTGGAAAATGGTATTCTGACTGGATATTATAAGGTTAAAGGAAAAAAATTGTATATAAATTCTATTCCTTTTTGTTAGCTCTGTTATTACAAGGGTATTGTTTAGCAATGCTATAACAACTTTATGTTGTTAACTTTATGTGATTAAGATTGAACAAATAAAATGAATCTAATGTAGACAATGAGAGCCAGTTTTCTCATTAGTAGAGAAAGATGTTAAAATAAGGAAAGAGGGAAGGCTAGAATGGTTGGGGTGTTAGATTGGACACAGAGGTATCAGTACAAACTCATGGCTTTTAGTATTGATAAAGAGAGATAGATATAGAAATCAATATTTTTGTGTCTAATTATGGATTAGTATATACACTAATTTCTAGCTTTGTCCTCAGAGGACCTAGGACTCATGACTACCCATTGTCAATAAGCACACTTAGTTCCACGACCTTGATTTCTAAACAAAGTTTTCCAATAAAAGAAACCAGATAAATGTCTGATTTCAGATTTGGGGCATAGAAAATGTAAGATGAACCTGGAACATCTTATAGTACATACAAAAAAAAGCATGCCAAAATTTGACAGAATCCAATCTGACAGGGCTCCCAGTGGCCTAATCTGGGACAATTTGAACAACAAAATAAATAATGATAGTATTGTATTATAACCTATAGAATGAAATTAATATTCATTTGTCCATACTGATATAAATAAGTGATTGAATGAATAAATAAGTGGAAAATATCTTAGTCTGCTAGAGCTGCTATAACTAAGTACCATAAAGAACAGAAATTTATTTCTCACAGTTCTGGAGACTGGAAGTCCAAAGTCAGGGTGCCATCATAGTCAAGTTCTGGTGAGGACCATCTTCTAGGTTGCAGACTGTTGACTTCTTGTATCCTCACATGGCAGAAAGAGAGCAGCATGTTCTCTTTTAACTTTTATATGGGCACCAATCTCACATGACCTCATCTAATTAATTACCCCCAGGGGCCCCACCTCCTACTATCACATTGGAGGGGAAGATTTTAACATATGACTTTTAGAGAGACACAGATATTCAGTCCATGACAGAAGAGAATGGACAGCACTTCCTTATAGAAGAATTCCAGTTAATAGGTATAGAAGGAATTGGGCAAAATACAAAATCATCACTAGGCAAATGCCACAATGATAATTATTTATAGTAAGACCCATTGATAAAAACATCAGTAGATGTAAGTTTGGCATTAGCATAATCTCAAAATATTCTAAAGATGTTTGTCAATTGCAAAGGGCGAAAAATACTAACCTTACAGTGAAGAAACTAATCATAAACAATCTAAATCAGTAATCAGAAATAACATCAGTAGTAATAAGACACATGGGTATGATGGAGCTCTGGATGCTATGGGAAGGGCACAACATGACTTCAGTGCCATTCATGCCAACACCACATAACCTCAATCTAGCCATGAGGAAATGTTGGATAAACACAAACTGAGGCCCATTCTGTAAAATACCTGCTCAGTATTCTTTGAAAGTTTCTAGGTCATGAAATACAAATGAAGGCTGAGGAATTGCTGCAGATTGAAGAGGACTGAAGAGAAATAACAACAGAATGCAAGGTGGAATCCTGGAACAGAAAAAAGTATATTAGTGGAAATACTGGTGAAACTTGAATAAGACATGTAGTTAATAGTATTTCATTAATGTTAATTTCTTAGTTTTGATGATTGTCCTATGGTTATATAAGATGTTAACATTAAGAGAAGTTAGATAAATGGTAGACATAAACTCTATTATTTTTGTAAACCTTCTGCTGGGAAAGTTCCTTTCTGAAGATCTCTGGTTCCATGCCTGAGAGCAAGACTAACCTGGTTTTTAAGGGGAAGAACTTGATTCCCAGTTTAATGAATATTTCCACACACATACATACCATTATTAGTTATATCATCAGTGGGCTAGTAATTGATCTACAGATTAATTAGTCTATAAATAAAGATGATCCTATATGACTTGACCTAGAACCTTAAAATTATGTTACGTTGTTTGTACATGCTTCTAAATAGGTGTTGTCTCTCTCAGGCTCTACTCTGAGCTCTGTATAGTGACATATGATATGGTCTTGTCTGTATGTTCAGTGGTGGAGGGCCAGGACAGTTACCATGGTCTCACAGCCTGCAATAGAGTATCACAGAGCTATTGCCACCAGGGTCCTTTTTCTTTCAATCTGAACAGCTCCTAAACTACTGCTGTAGACAATAAAAGCTTAGTTGCACCTTTAACTCACAGGATAATTTATGTCTTCTGTCAGTTTTCTGTTGGCTGGTGTTTGTTTCACCTCAAGCAAAAGGAAAAAGAATTACATGTTGGAAAAGTACAGGCAGCACATGTTCAGTAACTTAAATCAATTTGAAATTGCCCTGACTGATGACCCTGTAAAATAGTTCGGACATTGGAGACTTAGAGTTAAAGCCTCTTTTTAGGGTCAAAAATAAATATTTGGCCAACTCTCTTTTTTTCTTTTCTCTTTATTATAGAGTGACTCTCTAATTCATTTTAATAGCAATTAATATTTTTTTATAAAATGAAACAAGCTAGCTATACAAATCCAAGCAATACAGAAGTACAAAGAATATATTTTTTAAATTGAATTTCAAATTTCAATACTTAGAAATGAATGATACTATCATACTTCGTGGTCATTATTATAGGTAGCTCTCTCTATAAAGATAGAAGGATGAATTGATATATAGATGTGCAGATAGAAACAAATTTAAAATAATTAGGCCATATAGAAGTTTGTTATTATTTTAATGATAGAAGGGATAAGATTTAAATTTTCCTGAATTTAACAAAAGAAAAATAAAATAGAGCCAAGGAAATCATTGAATGCTAGATAAAAACTTTTTTTTTGTCATAAAAGATTGGTTCCTAAAAAATCCCTTTACAATTAAGAAAACAGATTCTAAAAATCGGTAAGAGACTGAAGTAATTATTTTTTGTAGGACCCCATATTTCAATTTTTAACAATATGATTCACCTTAAAAGACCAGCTTAGTTCTCTTACAACTTCTCTCACTTCCTTCCCTCCTACCTCCATTTTTGCTGTTTGGGTTTTATGTCATCAGGGCTCATAATACTTACATGCTAATTTGCAATCACAATTCTCTCAGTTAAGTTCTACCTTTAATTGGATTTAATGTTGACTGTCTCATTACCTTATCTTCTATTGTTCTGAGTTTTTCATTAGACTCCCCTCTTGGGGCTGAATTGCATTATCAAGTAGTATTTCTTTTAAGAGGAACTCATAGGCCTACGTGTCCTAAGTGCTTGGTTTATTCATGTTTGAGAATATCTGCTTGTTGTTTTTATACTTGAATAACTTGTCTGGGTAAAGTATTTTTGAGTCACGTGTACTTTTCTTTAGGATTTTGCTCTATTTTCTAGCACTGACAGTTTCCAGGGAGGAATCTGAGGCCAGCAAGAATTTCTTCTCTTGTAGATAATTTGCTTTTTCTTCCTGCATACCTAAATAATTTTCTTCATACTTTAGGTTTAATAACTTAACTACAATATGTTTAATTTTTTTATTTTACTTTTCAATTAGAGTTGACATACACTATTATATTAGTTTTAGGTATACAACATCATGATCAGACATTTATATATCTTACAAAGTGATTATTCTATTAAATCTAGTATCCATATGACATCACTAACCAGAATATATTTTGCATTGTGTCAGTGCTTCTTGAAATATAGTGTGCCCTTTTGACTGGAAGATCCAGTTCTTCCTTCTTGGAAATTTTATTTATTTATTTATTTTAATTTCAGAGACCAAATTTATGGGTCATCTGTTTTTTTCTGGGGGGCAAAATTATGCTTAGAGACTGAGATTGTCTTTGCCAATAGTTTATTCAAACACAGGTTCACTGAGAGAACTGTAATCATATCATAAGCCAGTAGCATAAAGGATAATATCTGTTAATAAGCCAATAAAGAAATAACATACTCAGAACCAATGATAGATTAATCATACTAATGTTCTAGGCAAGGGGAGATGAAAGGAATAAAGTCCAAATTTAGACAAGATAGACCTTTATATGAGTTGGTACTTGGGAGAGATGGCTTAGACAATTAAGAGTTGATGTCCAGCTGCCAGTGCAAATGTAAAATCCCTCGTTGCTAGGGAATGACAGTGCTGGTGTTGACAGGTGGGATGTTCTCCTAGGGGCTGCTGCATGGTTTTTCATATACCTTGTGCTGTGTATTTTTTCCACCTGGCTGTTCTTGAGTTATATCCTTTTATAATAAACTGGTAATCTAATAAGTAGAATATTTCTCTGAGTTTGTGAGCCGCTCTAACAAAGTAATCAAACCCAAGGAGGGAGGTGTGGGAACCTTTAATTTAAAGGCAGTTGGTCTGAAGCACAGGTGACAACCTGGGCTTGTAACTGGTATCTGAAGGAGTGGGGGCATTCTTGTAAGACTGAGCCTGTAGTTTGTGGAATCTGATGCTATCTCTGGGTAGATACTGTCAGAATTGAGTGGAATTGTAGGACATCCAAATAGTCTGGAGAATTGTTTGCTGGAAATCTCTCCCCACCATGAATTGGAATTGGGATCTGGACACTTTTATCCACATTTGTTATCTCAAATCTTTCCTTATTCAGGTGATTCTATGTTCTTACTTTTTTCCAATTTGTTATGATCTATATTAAGAATATTTTAGTTTTCATTTTACTTTCTTAGCTCCTCCATCCCTCACCTCTGATTTTATATTTTAACTCTTGTTTTATTTCTTTTCTTGAAGTGTGAAGTCTTTTCAGAAACAACACTAAGCAAAACAAAGTTGCTTTGGTTTCTTAAGTTTTGTTTTCCTTCAGACTTGTTGAGTCTTCCTCTATTTTACTCCCCTTCTATCCCTCCCTTGCCTCCTTTTCTGAAGTCATATGTTTTCATAGTTGCTTTGCAATTCTATAACTCACTCCTTATTATTGGCAGCTTTGTCCAAGCCTTCTATTTGCTCTGCAGTAGTGCATGATGATCATCTTTGATGCCATTCCTACGTAATCTAGGTCCATCTTTTAAATCTCAGTCTCATGTTGAGGTAAAGTGTGAGCTCTGGTTATTATTGGGTTCTATAGTCTCAGTGCTGGAGGATATTCTCTTAGGTAAATTGGTGGAGAGATTGGCTGGTGCAGCATGGGTATTTGCAGAAAAACCCATGTTGAGGGCTTTCTCTTCTAAGATCTTGTTAAACATGTCAGAGCCCCGTACCCTGTCAGGAGTGTTTTCACTTGTGTGGGCTTTGACTCTTCCTCATCTCAACGCATTGTTTGGAAAAGTTAATGGATAATCCTGATGGATTTTGCTGCCATTTCTGTGGTCTCATGGGGGACCTATGTACTGCCTCTTTTCATTTCTCTACAAGTTGAAGGGTATTAATAAATCTCCTATGATTTATTGCACTCAGCTTCACTTTTTTCAGTTCTGCTTCTGACAGTCTGACAGGTGGGGTTGGAGTTAGGAGCCCAAGCATGGTATGCTCTACTATATGGTTCACTATTCCTTACCTATGTCATATCTTTTCTCCTCCTTCCTTTTCCAGTTCATATTACATGCTCAATCATTCTACTGATCCTTTTGTCGATACCCTCTAATCACTTGTCTTCATCTCTTATGTGGTAGAACCACAATCCTGGCAAAATCTAACTCTGCCTTCTCTGTGCATTCACCTGTATAATAAACATGACTACAAAAAAACACACAGCCTTTCTGATGGATTTAAAAAACCTCATTCGGGGTCTTAGTGCCACCTAAAATCCCACTACTTTTTCCTAGTCTGTTGTGCACCCACTCTTTCAGATAATAATTTCACAATTCTCTCTCTTCAAATACCCAACACCTCCTCCTTCAACTTCTCTCTCAGATAATGTTCTTGTTTCCTACTCTACTGAGAAAATTGAAGCAGTCAGAGGAAAACTTCTGCAGACTCCTACCAAAACATCTACCCACATATATTCATGTGAACTCATATTCTCTTCTTTCTATCTGATTACTAAGATAAACTCCCATTGCTTCTAAGGCCAACACTTCCAACTCTGCATTAGATCCTATTCCTCACCGTATCTACTCAAGAACATCATTTCAGCAATATCCCTCATACCTGCCCTACTAACAGTCTTCCATATATAATTAAATACTAACTCCATCCTTCCTTTTTATTAAATCAAGCTGAAAGTTTACCTTGATTCTTCTGTTTTTATCCTCTTATATTCCATATAAAATCCATTAGAAAAGTTCATTGACCCTATCCTGATTGATTGATTTCTTCATGTCATTTTTCTTTTATTTTAGAATCTGACAACTTTTTTCCACCCCCATCACAATTATCCTAGTCCAAGCCACTATCATCTTTAATCTGTATTACTGCAGTAGATTTCTCACTGTTCTCTCTTCGTCTACCCTGCCCCCTACAGTCTCTTCTCAGAGAGATTGCTACATTTCTTTACTCAAAATTCTACAATGGCACCTCCTTATAATGGCCCACAAGGCCCTATATGATCTGACCCTTGTTGTCTCTCTTATCTAATTGTTTACTTCTCTTCTCCTTAATCACTCCATTCCAGCCTCCTTAGCCTCCTCACTTTTTCTCAAACATATTAGGCAAACTCTTACCTGTGTCCTTTACATTTAACAGTTGCCCTCTACTGGAAGTATCATACATTACCAATACTTGGTATTGGTAGGCACCCAAATATGTTGAATTGAATAAACTGAGCTAACAAATTAAACAATAGATTTTCTGAATGTAGAAATTATAAGAGCACCCAATGGGTCCAGATAATCTCTTTATTCTTCATTTCAGCTTTATTCTTTTCCTTGACTCATGTATTCAGCAAGGAAAGGAGGTAAGATGCTAGATCTTTTAGACTCAGATAATAGCTCTTTTCCTTATATGTGAGAACTGATTTTTAGCCTGTCTGCACAAGCACCAAGGGTTTTCTTTTGCTGACATGAGTGTTCTTGGGCATTTGAGAAATATGAGTATCCTCTTGCTTTCTAGTTAGCAAAGCAACAAATGACTGCCCAGAGTGCACATTTCACTTTCTGTCTGAACATTCTGGAACTCATAATCAGCCATTTAGAACATTACGCAACAAAAAACATTGCTGTAGTTTAGAGAAACAATGCTCACATTTCATTTTACTTAATCCTGCTGGGTAAAGCCATTGCCTTTGGTCTGGCACACATGTATTTATACTATGTTTCATTTGACAAATACTCATAGTTGAACCCTGACTTAATTCTTGGGAAGACATACTTGGGTGTTTACAGTTAACATTGCTTCCAACTACTTAAACTTGTTCTTAGCATTTTTCTCAGTTAACTTTTCCCTCATTTAACATGTATGTGCCTAAAGAGGACTCTATTACAGTCCTCTTTAATTTTTTGATGCCAAATCTAACTTTTAAAGACTACCGACCTTTTGGTTATCTTTTAACATTGCAATGAAATTCAGTGAATATTTAGTTTTAAGCCTAAAATGACTTTAAAAGGTGATGGAGAAATTGTGTTCATTAGTAAAGAAGATTTGAAATAGCATTTAGGATATCTTCCAGGTATATATTATGGATATAAGTAGAGAGGTAAGTGATGAAGAATGAGGAGGGTAAATTTGCCAAGATTTCTTATCTGTTGGGCTTATAAAAATGGATTTTTAGGACACTGTTCATATTTATCAGGTCTAAGAGAAAGTTAACTTTATGTCAAACAGCTATTGGTACTACTTGGGAACCAAAAATTTTGGGGATGTTATAACTTAGATCCTACAAACACTTTTATTGATACAATCATTATATTTTTTTTGCCTTTTGATTTTTTATCTTATTTGACTAGCATGTAAAAAGTATTCAGCTAGGGGGAGATCCATTTATTCTGAGGAGAGAACATGTATTATTTAAAAGTTTATTTGGCAACAAGCACTGAGACTTTTAAACTGAAGAACTGATTAAAAATTGTCCCCCCACCCGGGTTAACTTGTTTTCTCTCTTGCTATGCCCTAACTCTATCTCAGAAGTATTTTCCTAGTAAGCTGAAAAGATCCTGGGACCCTATTTCTACATGGTTATGTATTACTTCATTACAGGTGTAAAACATTTTTAAAGACTTCAAACTCTTTCATGTACACAAAAATAATCCTTTTGGAGGTCTCAAGGAAAATGCTAAGGTAATGCTAAATAGGCATTAAGTCATACAATTTTGATCGACTTTTCTCAGCAAAGAGTAGTGGGCATATATATCTCAGTTACTGTAATGGGTGAAATTGTAACCCCAGAAAAAAGTATATTCAAGTCTTAACCCCCCAGTATCTATGAATGTGACCTTATTTGGAAATAAGGTCTTTCAGATGTGATCAAGTTAAGATGAAGTCATACATGAGTATGATGGGGCCTTTTCTAATATGACTGATTTCCTCAGAAGAAGATGAGAAAGGACACTGACACACATAGAGGTAAGATGGCCATGTGAAGATGGAATCAGAATTGGCGTTATACTGCCACAAACCAAGAAATGTCTAGGGCTACAGAAAGCTGCAAGAGTCAAGGAAGAGCTCTCCAACAGAAGACTCAGAGGAAGCATGGCCCTCCTACCATCTTGCTTTCAGGCTTCTGGCATCCAGAACTGGAAGAGAATATCTGTTATTTTAAGCTACCTATTTTGTGGTACTTCATCAGGACAGCCCTAGGAAATGGATACAGGTACTGAAAAACAGGCAGGCATAACTCTCAAAATGCATTAAAACTGCCTACATGAAAACATAATTTGATGAGCAACAAGGTGTATTGCCTGAAAATCTCTAATTATGGAACTCTGCATATGTTTCAGAAGTAGAAAGCAACTGTTTCTATTTTGATGCTTCCCACCTTACTTAGGCCAGAAGCAAAAAGTTGTTCAGCAGATATGAAAGGGAGCTCAGAGAATTTGATGTTCAATGATAGGACTTGGTTTCGCATAGCAATTTCATCCTAGGACATTGGGTATCTATCTTCCTCTTAGTTCCTAAATCCTCTAATCAATTTAGTACCATAGCAATGATGACAGCCTCTGTATGAATGAGACAGTGAAATGCAATTCACTCTTTGAAATCACTGCACTAGAACAAAGACAACATAAACTTGAAGATACAAAAGTTCCAGGATTTGCTATCATGAAAAATATAACCTGTACTCATGGGCACTGGAAAATCAGTTAGACAATTTAATCAGCCCTAGGTATTTCTTGTACTGCAGGGTTGCTAACTATAGGGTTGTACCAATATTAGGAGGGCTCTTTACAATATAGACAAACATTAGGGATCCTTATCAAACTCTCTGTCTAAACAAGAAGAAAGAAAACAATTTCTAGATTCCTCTAAGCCTGTCTGTAGCATATTCATTCACCCTCACCCTTTCCTCTACAGAACACAGCTGACCTCTTGGAATTAATGTTCCCCTTTCTGTTCAGCATCAGGTCTACTTTACAGGAGATCTTATATGACTCGTTTCCCTAAATTGCATGTAACTAAAAAATCTACTGATTTGATTTTAAGGTTGGCAGGCATAGGGAAGAAAGGATCCTAAAGGTCATCATGATCATGATCATGATCATCATCATTGACCATTTATATGGGATTTACTATATAAAAGGTAATAGCTAATGTCTTGGAAATACAAAGAAGCATAAGGCATGATAACTTGGGCTTGCAAAAGCTAGCAGTCTAGTTAGAAGGATAGAAATATAGAAATGAAGTAATTAATAAATTACAGTGTGGCATGTTAAGATTCAAATGAAGGAAACTCTCAATAAGTGTCCCCAGAGTTGATGGGAGACAGAGGCTTGCAATGAACTGTAGAGTTAGCAAAGACCTCATGGAGTAGGTGAGACTTGAGCTGAACCATGGAAAAGAGATAGAGCTTGTTTAAGGGGAGATAATGATAGAATACATCTACTTCCAAATGAAAGCAATGTAGTGAACAAAACCCTGGACTGGGGAATGCATGGAGCATGCTTAGGAGACCATACTAGATCCATTTGATTGGATTGGAAAGTTCCTCAAGGGGAGTAAAGAGACTAGATTGTGGAAGATCTTGAAATGTCTGCCTTGGAGCTTTTGACCTTACCTGTAAGAAACTGCTAAGGATGAAAATGATATTTGCAAAGCAATATTTTCGGAGGTGTGACTAAGGGGAACAAAGTAGAAAATTTACATGATACTTTTAAGATCTGGACTAAGATACTTGGAAGCAAAAAGGAGATTAATATAACTGCTAATATTAGGGCAGATTTTGGAGATCTGACCTCCTGGGTTTGGGAATGGGATGAAAGGACATGAGAAAGGAATCAATGAAAAATCGCTCAGATTTTAAGTTACCTCAAATATTTGCTTAAGAATGTTTTTTAAATTTATTTTAGCCAATAAAGCTCTGATAATGTGCTAGTAACATGCTAGGTATTGAGGACATAAAGATGGGTAAGGAATGGTTGTTAGCACTGAGGACCTCACACACAAACTTTCTAGTAATTAAAATCTGCTGTGGCAGATGCTCTAAAAACATTGATTCATAAGGAAGAAATTCAGGGTTTATGGAGTGATACTGCACAGAGGGTTTTGAGATCTCAAAAAGAATTCTAGGGCTTCTAAGTGGTAAGAGTGAAATCACTCAATTAGTAAACAAATTTGCAGCAGTGTATTGCAACACAGAGCATGTGGAAAAAATATTTTGGCAATTGATACTGTAGAGGTGCCGATTGGGAGATCTTGTTTTTGCAACTGGTTGAAGAAGTGAGAAACCCAAATGACAAGATATCACTCTGTTTTTTGCCAAACAAATGGAGTGAGGAGCTGGATTCTCTCTAGTAAAAATGGTTGAGACTAGTAGGATGTAGTATACCAAACAACTGAGGCCCTGCCTTCTGGGTGAATTACTTGGCTTTAGGGCCAAGGTAGTATAGAGTATTGCACAGAGGATGTACATGGAAAATATTTGAGCAAAAAAAAAATGTGATCCAGAATCATGTTGAGCAACTTATTTAATGATTCATCTCTAGGAAAGCTGGTTTATGACACCAAAGTTTAGACTGAATTAGAAAACCTATTAATTTATAGTGAAAATGTAACTGTCACGCGATGACTCATGTTCACATTAGTGCTTTCCATTCCTCAGAAGAAAAAACCGTAGTAGGAATACCCTTCTCTAATTCATTGGGGGTGAGCAGTTGGTCAGTCATTTCACAGAAATTTTTATTTTAACAAAATTATAAAATACAAAAACATTGCAAGAATAGTGCAAGGAACTTCTTTGTACCATGTATCCTTTCCCCAGATAGATCAAGTATTTACATTTTGCTCCATTTGTGCTCATGCTTTCAATATTTATTAATCTCTCTCCTCCTATATCTCTATATATCTGTCTATCTGCAAGACACACACACACACAAACAATATATTACTTATTCTTTGAAATTAATATGGACATTCCATATTTCTTTTAGTGTTTGCATGTTTTTTATTCAATAATTTTACTTTTAACCCAACTGTATCTTTATATTCAAAGTAGGTTTCTTATAGACAGCATGTAGTTGAGTCCCGCTTTTCTATAAAATCTGTCCACCTCTATTATTTGCTAGGTTTAGATCATTTGCATTTAATGTGTTTATTAACATGGTTGGTTTAGAGTACTTATTTATCTATTTGGATTTAGGTTTGTCATTTTGCATTTTTGTTTTCTGTTTGTCTCATATCTCTTCCCCTCCCCCCATATATTCCTCCTTTTTTTCTTTTGGGAGGTTAATTGAATATTTTCAGTACTCCATTATAATTTTTCTATTGACTTAAAGTTTAGTTCTTTTCATTATTTTGCAGTGATTGTTCTATAGATTACAACATGTATCTTTAACTTATAGTGGTCTACATAGAATTAATATTACATTATTTTACATAACATATAAGAATCTTATAGTTCCATTTAACCTCATGTCTTTTGTTCTACAGTATTTTTTTATATATTACATCTGTGTATAACTCCCACAAAATAATTAAAGATTTAAGAAAAGAAAAATATATAGTGTTTGTGTTTACCCACATATTTACTAATTCAGGTGCCCTTAATTATATCTTGTAGATGTGAGTTACCATCTGGTATCCTTTTCCTTCAGCCTCGAGAACTTCTGTAACTCTAATGGTGACATAAATGCTCAGCTTTTTAAACAATATATGAAAATATCTTTATTTGACCCTCACTTTTTTAAAAAAATTAATTTTTTTATTGAGATGTAATTGATGTATAACATTGTATTAGTTTTAGGTGTTCAGCATAATGATTTGATATAGGTATATATTGCAAAATGATTGCCAACTACAATAAGTTAACATCCATCACTATACATAGTTATTTTTTTGTGTGTGTGATGAGAATGTTTAGGATCTACCCTCTTAGAAATTTTCAAATATACAACACAGTATTATTAACTGTTGTTACCATGTACATTACATCTCTTAGACTTATTTATCTTATAACTGGAAGTTTGTACCTTTTGAATACTTTCACCTATTACTCCCAACCCTCCTACCCCCCACCCTACTGCTTCTGGCAGCCATAAATCTATTCTTTAGACCTATGAGTTTGTTAAGTTTTTTTTTAGATTCCACATATAAGTGAGATTGTACATTATTAGTGTTGCTCTGGTATTTCATTTAGTGTTCTTTCACCTTCACTTTTGAAGGATACCTTTTAGATATAGAATTATGAGTGAAATGTTTGTAATTTTAAAAATAAACCAAAGGACTTGGTTTTATTTTATTTTAATTATTTTTTAAATTAAGTTTATTGGGGGTAACATTGGTTACTACAATTATATATTTTTCAGGTGTACATTATATTTAACATCTGTATATTCTATTGTGTGTTTACCACCCAAAGTCCAGTTTCTTTCAGCTACCATATATTTGATCCCTTTAACCCACTTCACCCTCCCCCTAACCCCTAGATTTGACCCTTTTTACCCTGTCTACCTCCCCGTTCCTCCCTCACCCCATGCCCTCTGGTGATTATTTTTAGCACTTTAAACATGTTATTCCATTGTCTTCTGTGTCATTTTCTTCTTAGTTTCAAGATTTTATCTTTGGTTTTCATCAATTTGATGATATATGCATGTGTGGTTTTACTAGTTAATTTGCAAATGACTGTTGTTGTGGAGATTAATTAAAATGTTTATATACAAGTTCTAACATTTTAATTTAAAATGAAAATATTTATTATTCATCTGTTTTTAACATCAGACTGAGGTGTTTTTTTTGCACTAACCAAACCTCCTCTAATATTCACAGTTTGTATTTCTTTAAACTAGATAATGAATTTGATAATGACACTAGAATACAACTGGGTGCAGAATCCTCAGATTCTCCCCAGTATTTTACATATGTCTTTTCCATATATAATTTACAGTGTCATGCATTTATAAAGTCTTTCTGAGCTTAACTCAGCTTAACTTTTTTTTTTAATTAAGACTATTTTTCCAGCAGTTTTAAATTCACAGCAAAATCAAGGGGTAGGTACAGAGATTTTCCATATACCCTCTGGCCTCATACAGCCTACCCCATTATTGATATCTCCCTAGAGTGGTACATTTGTTAAAACTGATAAACCTCCATTGACACATCATAATCATCCAACATCCATAGTTTACGATATGGTTTACTTTTGGTGGTGTACATTCTGTGAATTTGGACAAAGGTATAATGACATATCCATCATTATAGTGTCGTACAGAATATTTTCACTGCCCTAAAAATTCTACGTTGCACCTGTTTATTCCTCCCACATTCTTTCCCCCAACCCTTGGTAACCACTGATCATATAATAATCTCCATACTTTTGCCTTTTCCAAAATAAATGTCAAATAGTTGGAAATATACAGTATGTAGCCTTTTAAGATTAGCTTCTTTCACTTAGTAATATGCATTTAAATTTCCTGCATGTCTTTTCATGGCTTGAAAGCTCATTTCTTTTTAACATTGGCATTCCATGGTCTGCCTGTTCACAGTTTATCCATTTACCTACTGAAGTACATAGTGTTTGCTTCTGAGTTTGGCAATTATGGATAAGGCTGCTATAAACATCCATGTGCAGGTTTTTGTATGGGCATAAGATTTTGGTTCATTTATGTAAATACTAAGAAGTATGATTACTGGATCATATGATAAGAGTATATTTAATTTTGTAAGAAACTACCTAACTGTCTTCCAAAGTAACTGTACCAGTTTGCATTCCCACAAACAATGAATGAGAATTCCTGTTGTTTTATATTCTGGTTAACATTTGGCTTTTTTTGTTGTTCTTGATTTTGGCCATTGTAATAGGTGTGTAGTAGTATCTTACTGTTGTCTTAATTTACATTTTCCTGAAGACATATGGTGCGGACCATCTTTTTACATGCTTAATCGCCATCTGTATACTATTTTCTTTAGTGACGTGTCTGTTAAGTCTTTTGGTCCACTTTTGATCAAGTTGTTTATTTTTATTGTTGAGTTTTAAAAGAGTTCTTTGAATTTTGTATTGCATTATACTTTATATTTTGGATAGCAGTCCTGTATCAGACATGTGCTTTGCAAATATTTTCTCCCAGTCTATGGCATCTTCTCATCTTCTTAATATTGTATTTCACAGAGCTTTTCAGTTTAAATTTTTTCAGCTTAAATTTTATACACAGAACAGCTTACTTTTTTTGAACTTCTATTTATTTGATTGAATTAATATTTAATTAAATCTGGACATTATAATAACAAGTACAGTTTGAATAAACATATTTGGATATACGAAATGTATATGCACACAGCCTAATGGTGTAAGCAGAGTGATTGGAGAACTAGAACATAGCTTATTATCCTTGAGGATTCAACATACCATGGCCACTGGACAGTACATTTTACAGATGGAATGAAGTATTTGATTAATTTTTCAAGTAGTTTAAATTGAGATTATTTAAGAGAGATTTTATTTTCCTTGGGAAAGTAAGAGCAGAAGGGTGCATGATTAAAACAGAGTCAAGGCAAATGGATTTGGATAATCCTAAACTGTATATTCAACTAGCTGTTTTGATCTGAAAAATTACCCTTTTACATTGTAGGGATATTTACACCTGCCAAGCCATTTGGATACTTAAGTCATGAAGGTGCTGGAGACATCCAGTCCTACTGATTAGATAAAAATGCTTTGTGCTGAAATTGAGGTCAAGAGATAAAATGCCATGAATTAGGTACTATGGAGGAAAAAAATAAGTCAGTTTGTATTATGTGGAACTTTCTGAGTTTGAGGAAATATCTATGGGAATAACACAGGTGGTGGAGAAGAAGAGGGAGGGGATTGGCATAGATAAGCCTTCAGATCTCATACACCTGCTGAAACAGACCAACTATGATTTTTAAATCTTTTTTAAAATTAGTTTCAAAATTAGTTAGGCATTTATATATTTTATAAAATGATCACCCCTCTGGCTCTACACCTAGCCATTACATTACTGCTGACTGCATTCCCTATGCCGTGCTCCCCATCCCCACGACCATCTATCAACTACTGATTTCTAATTCTTTAACCCTTCACCCCATTCTCCCAGCCACCTAACCCCATCTTCTCTATCTGTCATAAAATTGTCTTTATATTTGTGAGTCAATTTTTGATTAGTCTATTCTTTTTATTCCTCAGATTCCACATATAACTGAAATCATATGGTATTTATCTTTCTCTGTCTGACCTAGATACCTTCTAGGTCCATCAAAGGTATATCTTTTCACATGTTCTTCTTTTTAGTCTGTGTGTGTCTTTTAATCTGGAGTCTCTTGTAGGTAGCAGGTAGGTGTCTTGTTTTCTTATCCATTCATCTACTCTATCTTCTAGTTGGAGCACTTAATTCTTTTCCATTTGAGGTACTTGCTGATAGGAATGTAGTTATTACCATTCTTTATTCCTGTTTTGATACATGTTTTTTCTTCTTAAGGAAGTTCCTCCAACACTTTCTGTAATTCTGGCTTGGTGGTGATAAATTCCTTTAGCTTACTTTTGTCTGGGAAGCTCTTTATTTGCCCTTCAACTTTAAATAATAGCTTTGCTGGATAAATATTCTTGCTTGTAGATCCTGGGTCTTCATCATGTCTAATATTTTGTGTCATGTCCTTCTGTCCTGTGTAGTTTCTTTTGAGAAATCAGCTGCCAGTCTTATGGGTGCTTTCTTGTAGGGTAACTATCTGCTTTTCTCTTGCTGCTTTTAAAATTCTCTCCTTGTATATAACTGTTGGCATTTTAACTATTATGTATCTTGGTGTAGGCCTCTTTGGATTCCTGCTTTTGGGGATTCTCTGCAATTCCTGGGGTTGTATGTCTATATCCTTCATTAGGTGAGGGTAGTTTTTCATCATTATTTCTTCAAATAATTCTTCAATATCTTGTTTTTCTTCAGATACCCCTATGACACATATATTTTTACATTTAATAATGTTCCATAGGCTCCTTAAATTATTATTATAGTTTTGGCTTCTTTTTTTCTTGCTGTTCTGATTGAATGTCCTTGGCTTCCCCATCCTCTAAATCCATCTGGTTCAGTGCGTTATTTAAGCCCACCATTTCCTTGTTGATTTTCTGTCTGGCAGATCTGTCCATTGGTGTCAATGGGGCATTAAAGTCCCCTCCTATGAGTGTATTACTGTTGATTTCTCCTTTTATGTCAGTCAATAATTGCTTTATATATGTAAGTGCTCCTGTGTTCGGTGGATGTATATGTTTACAAGGATTATGTTTTCTTGATGTATTGATCCCTTTATCATTTTGTAATGCCCTTCTTTGTCTCTTTATATAGCCTTTGTTTTAAAGTCTATTTTGTCTCATATAAATATTGCTTTTTTTAAAATTTACATTTGTGTAAAATATGTTTTTCCATCCCTTTATTTTCAATATGTGTGTGTATCATTTGATCTGAAGTGGGTCTTTTGTAGAGAGCATATGTGTGGGTCTTGTTTTCTTATCCATTTGGCTACCCTATGTCTTTTGATTGGAGCATTTAATCCATTTACATTTAGAGTAATTATTGATATGTACATAGTTATTGCCATTTTATTATTCTTCTTCTACCCCCCCTATTTTTTTTTACAGAAATTCCTTTAACATTTCTTATAATATTGGCTTGTTGGTGATGAATTCTTAAGTTTTTTCCTGTCTGGGAAGCTCTCTATCTCACCTTCTATTTTAATCAAAAGTCTTGCTGGGTAGAGTATTTGTGGTTGTAGATTTTTGTTTTTCATAACTTTGAATATTTTTTGCTAGTCCCTTCTGGTCTGCAAAGTTTCCATTGAAAAAATCAGCAGACATTCTTATGGGGGTACCCTTGCCTTTCTCTTGCTGCTTTAAAATTTGTTTGTCTTTGACCTTTGGCATTTTAATTATGATGTGTCTTAGTATGGGTCTGTTTGAATTCCTTTTGCTTTGGACTCTTTGTGCTTCCTGAACTTGTATGCCTAATTCCTTTGCTAGGTTAGGGAAATTTTCTGTCATTATTTCTTCAAATAGACTCTCAATCCATTACTCTGTCTCTTCTCCTTCAGGTACTCCTATGATCTAGATATTGTTATGCTTCATGTTCTCCTAGAGTTCTCTTAAACTATCTTCATTTTTTAAAAATTATTTTTTCTTTTTGTTGTTCTGATTGGATGTATTCTACTACCTTGTCTTCCAGTTCACTAATTTCATTTTCTGCTTTGTTCAATCTACTGTTGAATCCTTCTAGTGTATTCTTCGTTTCAGTTATTATATTCTTCATTTCTGACTGGTTCTTTTTTATGGTTTCTATGTCTCTTTTTATGCTTGCTGTCTCTCTGTTGAGGTTCTCATTGAGGTTGTCAATTCTCCCTCTAAGTTCGTTGAGCATCCTTATAACCATTGTTTTGAACTCTGTCTCTGGTAGCTTATTTGCCTCCATTTCATTCAGCTTATTTTCTGGAGTTTTCTCCTGTTGTTTCATATGCAGCATTTTTCTTTGTTTTCTCATTTTATTTGCTTCTCTGTGTTTGTTTCTATGTGCTAGGAATATTTGTTTTGTCTTTCATGGCCTAATGTGGAAGGTGTCTTGTGTGGCTCAGCAGTGCATTCTCCCTAATCACCTGTTCCAGGGGCTCTGGACATGATCTTTGTGTGGGTTGTGTGTGATCTTCTGTTGTAGTTAAGCCTTTATTGGTGTTAGTATATCAATGGATGGAATTAACACTCAGACTGAGTGATTGTGGGAATTAGCTTTGCCCACAGTGTATGAGTTGCTATGTGGGGGCTCCCCATTGAGTGGGATTTGCCCTAGCGGGCTTGTGTACTTGTTGAGACCACCCTTTGTGTGTACTGCTTATGTGGCTAGTCAGGAATTACTCTGTTGTGGTTTAGCAACAGCCTCCAGGTGCTTTAGTTTTGTGGCCCCTTAGGAGGGGTTTGCCTGTAGGCCAAGGTCAGCTGCTGCCTTTGATTGCTCAGGGCTACCTGGTGAGTGCTACAAAGCAATCCACAGATAGTTGATGCCTATGCTGGATTTATAGGTAAGTAGAGGAGAGGGTGTGGTTTGGCTACCTCCAGTAGTTGGCCTAGGATTGTTTAGCAGAAGGACCAGTGTACTTCATGGCCTTTGGCTGACTGTCAGTTGCCCCCAAAAAATTCTGCAACTGCAACAGTCTCTGGGTGATACATACATTCAGTGGTGTGGGGATCCAGGGTGTCACCTGGATTTATTGAACAGATTTCCCTCTGCCACTGCAGTCAGACCAACTATGTTTTTTATCCATTTATTTTTGTGGCTTCTGCTTAGAAATTCATTTAAGATGAATTATGGCTTCAAAAAGTTTTTAATCTTGCCATAGAAGAATAAAAATTAAAGAAGATACCCAGTAAGTCACAGTACAAAGATAAGAAAACAATTTCTTATGGCTTCAGATGTTCATTTCCGATGTAGAGAATAGGTTATAACCAAAGTGACCCTAAAGATTTCAAATATGGAGTTATTATGTCTTAGGTTTTGCTGAGGTATGTAGAGTGAAATTCATAATTAGAATACTGTAATGGATGTATGTATATTTTATCTAAAAAAGTTTTCTGATAGGGGTTAAAAGTATGATGTACCTCACAATCTCAATCCATAGACCTAAAGAGAAAGATAGTAAAATCAAAGTGGGTAATAATATTTTTAAGAGATGACATGGACTTCTTAAACACATAGATGGCTGTTTTGGATGATACTTTTATAATATCAATAAAAATAGGAAAAAAGCAAGATAGAGCAGTGACAACACATTTCAACTACACCTATGATGACTAGACTTCTCCTTCCATAACATAGCATCCAAAAGGTTCTTGATTCACCGTGCATGTAGTTTTAACTTTCAAACATAGGACTTTATGTGTTTTGGGATAAGAAGGGCATGGCCATAAGACACAGAATTTGTACGATAAAATAGGCAAGAATTGGACAAAAGAGCAATAAGAATTTCTTTCCAGAACTGACTTTGTGATTTCCAGTAACATTTTTTTGCAGAGTGGAGCTTTCTCTTTCTGATGGTGTACCCATTTTGGATTCTCTTTTTACTTATACTTTCCAATCAATAATATGTGCTCAGGCCATGTTCATTCTTAGAGAATGCTGCTTTATTAGAACGTCTTCCTTGAGCATGCACAAACTCATTCTCATACACCAGTTACCTTAAAATCATCTAGCGGGACCAGAATGGGGTTATGGGAAGTGCTCTAATTTTTATGGTTGGCTTTTCTGTACCACTTCTGGAAGATTAAGTCAGAGGGCCAAGTTTTGATGGGTATGAAGGTTGGTTGTTCAGGGGAAAGGCACCAAGGCATAGGCTGCATGGCCTTTCCCATATTTAAGCAGAAGAAATTCTTAAAGCTTAGCCCTGCTAATCAGATTACAGAGCCACATGCAGATTTAGGACCAATATTTGGGCTAAGTATAACAGTGGACATTTGCCTTTAGTGTTCTCTCCTTTAGTATAGTAGCAACAGACAATGGGATTTATTCAGATCCAGAGATCCTCAGCTTGGATACATTTTACTAAAATTAAAAGAGTAATGGTAACTGTGGAAGACATGGTCTACAGTAGTGTCTATAAAAGAAAAAGAAGAGAAAGCTGTACACAAAAGCCCATCACAGAATATGATTTCAAAAAGTTGAAGACATGATAAATGAAATGTCAGACACAAAAAGACAAATATTGAATGGTTCTACTTTTATGATGTATCTAAAGTAGTCAAATTTAGAGAAAGCAGAATGGTAGCTCCTAGGGTCTTGGAGGATGGAGGAAAAAGTAGAGTTGTTAAACAGAAATAGAGTTTAAGTTTTTCAACATGAAAAAAACCCTGTAGATCTGTTGTACCACCATATGAATATACTTAACACTACTGATTTGAACACTTAAAAAAGGTTAATATGGTAAGTTTTATGTTATATGTATTTTACCACAATTAAATATTTAAACATACTTAACTGTGGCTATGAAATAAACTTCGGGAGAACTTGAATTTCAAAAAACCTTACATAAAAGATGAAGATATCTAACCAAGTTGTACACTGAATGTTGATGATGAATTAAGATGTCAGGAAAATTAAAGCTGAGGTTGAGTTGTGAGTGTCAAAAAATGATAGAACAAATAAATTGGTTTCCTTATTGCTGAATGGGAGAATGCAAGAGATGGGCATATGGGAAATGGGACATGAGATAATGCTGAGAAGGCTGTTTTATTCAAATTTTATTTTTCTCTTCTTTTTATCAAGAGAAATGGCTTTCCATAATTCACACTGATCGACGGTGGCCTCTTTTTTTTTTTCAGGTCATTGTAGACACATGGACAGCCATACCATGGGTTGTGATAGCTTTCTGTTTTGTTGCCTTAATTCTTGGCCTACCATTAACAGCACCATTCCATGGGTTCTGGTAAATAGAAGGCAGTAGGAAGCCTCACTATCACCATCCCTACAACCAACCTTGTTGACATTTGCTGCTAATCAGTTCTCTTTCTAGCGGACAGTATTGCTAAAATGCTGCTGTTAAACTGAAATTTAGTGATTAAAAGCAGAGGCCTTGAGTCAGAAAGACTTGGATCCCAGGTCTTCACTACCTACTATTTACATGAATTTGGATAGAATTTAAACTGTTTCAAGCCTTATTTTCCTAATCTATTAACATATTCTCTACTTCCCAAGGCTTCTGTGAAAGTTAGGGAGAATGTTTTAAAACCTCTAAAATAGTGTCTGACTTGTGGCAGGGTCTCCAGAAATATAGATTTTCTAGTCCGAAGTACCTCTTGATACTTATTCCTTAAGAGGTAATATTTTGTCCACACAACTGTTGTTTGCCTTCATTGCAGACCCAATGCCTAGTAGAAAATTATGTCGCATGAGTCCTGGCCTGAGTATTCAGAGCTTAAAAGTTGCCTCTGAAGCAGTTTTTTGATCATTCATTTTATTGCCAGCTAAACTCTAAAGTGTGCCAGCTTAGTTAAATGATAGGGCAAAGACTGCCAAATGCACGAAATCTTTTTTTTTGGAAGCATATTTTGTAAAGATTCAATTTAATTAAAAAATTATTGATGACTGTCTTTATATCTGTCTACATGCATTGGCATATCAGAGTAGCTAGCTGGCTAGATGGGCTCCATTTTGAGAAAACCTAATAAAGAAAAAAATCTGAACTTATAGAACATAACAGTGTACCTTGCTTCAGGGGTTTTCAGTGTGTGTATGGGAGGGGATAGGCAGAAGATTATCCTGTGGGTCTTTGTCAGACTACGACCATTCCCACATTCCTCCTTTTTTTTTTTTTTTACTATTTCTTTAAATATTTTGGAAGTAAGCCATATAGATCCTTAGGAAGAGGCGTAAGTAGCTTAAAAATTTAAATAATCACAGGTGATTCTGAAATATGCCTAGTGTATTTTCTTTACCAAAGTTTTGGTTTACAAAATTATTTGTCTATGATGCCACAATAAAAGTGTATACTATATCTCCATTCATTGGGAAAACACAGCTAAATTTACAACAACTTAGCTCACACTCTGGAAATACATCTATTGCCTAATGTTAAGAATGTGTGGATGTGACTGTCAGTCTAGGCTCTGCAAAGCATTCTGTTTTCCAGTCAGCACTATTTTTTTTACCTCTGTCAGAGAAGAGTTGGATGCTGGAGAACAACGAAGGCATGATGGAAAGAGATTTATAGAAAAGGCCTTTGGGTACATTCATTTGTTCTCTTCATTGGTTTTTCATCCATAAAGCATAGAAGGGCCAGAGACTTCTTCAGTTGGTAACTCTGATCTCTGTGGTGGGAATAGAGACAAGGGATGAATGGAGCTCTCTCTATATAAGGAATGAAGTGAAGGGGTGAAGGAAAGGATAAAGGGCTACTTTTGAGTACCTGCTACTATACCTAATCTGATGATATGACACTGCAACATTGTCTTTGTTTAAAAAAAAGCAGAATCATACACAATGCTGTGTGTGTGTGTGTGCGTGCGTGCGCGCGCACGCGCCTTCCTGTTAAATTGTACACCTGAAACTTACTGGATTTTGTTAATCAATGCCACCATAATAAAATGTAAAATAAAATAAATAAATAAAGCAGGCAAAACAATATACTATATCATCTATAATAAACATTTATAAAATATGATTTAGAACATTGGTGGTGATGAGGTGCAGGGGTTAGAAAATACACTTCAGAAGAAGTAGTCTGGGAACTTCAAAAGTATCTATAATATTTTACATCTTAAGCCAATGGGAGGCGTCAGTATGTATTATACCATTCTTTGTACCTTTGGTATTTAAAAAATAAAGAATTAGGAGGAAAAAAAAGGAAAGAAATGCAGAGTCATAAACAGTCAGTTTGAATCTAATTAGGTGCCTTCTGGCAAACAAGAATATAGACTTTGATCAACATACACAAGAATTCAATATATATCCAGCTAAATTTAACAAAGCATCAGGGAAGGGGTTCATTTTCATAAATGCTATTGAGATAGTTTGACGTTATCATGGGGAAACTTAACCTATACCTCAGGCAATAATAAATCACAATAACATAAAAATTAAAGTGTCAAGTATTTAGAAAAAAAATTATAGGTGAATAAAGGGAGAAAAGAGATCATTTATTCAGTTTATGGTGGGAGATAATGTTTCATTATAAGAGAAAAGTAAATTACAAAGGAAAAGATAGGCAGCGTGATTGCACAAAATATTAATACAACTAAAATACAGTAAAGCCAAGATAAAAGTTAAATGACAAAATAGAGAATTATATGTAATACATATGATGGCATTTACAAAAAATATTGAGTTTTTAAAAATTTGCATTAAGTTCACTGTGGGCAGTGGTCAAAGAATATAGAATCATTTCATAAGATGAAGCACCATTAGTAAATTAACAGGAAACTGTGTAATCTTGCCAACAATAAAAGAAGTGCAAATTCAAACAACAATGAAATGTCAATTTATACCTCTAAAATTAACAACAGTAAAGGAATGTTATAAAAACTAGTGATGAAACTATTGGGGAAATTGAAACATTTATATATTTCTAGTGGCATTGTAAATTACCTCAGTCCATTTGATGAACAATCTGGCAATTTTAGCAAGAGTCATAAAAATGTTCATAACTTTTTCCTAACTAATCTCACTCTAGGATATTTGTTTTAAGGATATAATTCAGAAGGAAAGTATTATGCATTATCTATTATTATGGAAAACTGGATATACCCCAATCAGCCATTAATAGATTGTTATAAAATTATAATATTTTAGTGATATTGCTTGTAACCAATGAAAATGATAAATATGATTATTGAGATACATGGAAAAGTATATATAAAAAATTAAAAAATAAAAATTATAAGAGCCCATGCTAGAAGGTCTGAAGGGGCTAGAGCCATTTATTCAAATAACATATTGATCTACTAGGACTTCCTGTCTGTGATGGAGCCTCATATTAAGGAGAAATTCCTGGTAGTTGAATAAAATTTGAATATGTCAGGAATAGTAGAGAACAAGGAAATAGAAGGTCAAAAAAAAAGTATGGAAGGAAAAGAGATATAGGAAGTCTCAGAAAGCAAGCGATAATATTTTTTAATACTCCATAAAAACAACAGAAGAGGGGGCCCTGTGAAGTTAGACAGTCTATTTGAATCATTCCTAAGAATTGAGTTGAATTAAATTCACATTAAAATGAGCAACAGAAAGGTATCAAGGTAAATCATATAAAGTTACATTGGAAAAAAGACTAAGAAACAAAACAATATCCTTTATACCGTGAAAACACATCAGAAAGACAATACCTTAAAAAAGGTAAAAATTGTCACATTTTTTTCCTTTCTTTAAAGTTTTTTTTAAATTTTTTAATTATAGTTGACATTTGATGTTATATTAATTTCATCTGTACAGTATAGTGGTTAGACATTTATATAATTTAAAAAGTGATTCCCCTTTGATCACCTAATGTACATAATTTTTACAGTATTATTGACTATATTCCCTATGCTGTACTTTACATCCTTTGACTATTTTGTAACTACCAATTTGTACTAAACCTATTAACCTTTTTTCATCCATCTAACCCCACTCCTATCCAGCAGCCATCAATGTATTCTCTGTATCTATGAGTCTGTTTCTGTTTTGTTCGTTTATTTTATTTAGATTCCACATGTAAATTAGATCATACACTATTTGCTTTCTCTGTTTGACTTATTTCACTTAGCATAATACCTTCCAGGTCCACCCATGTTTTTGCGAATGGTAAGATTTCATTCATTTTTATGGCCGAGTAATATCCCATTGTATATATGTACCATCTCTTCTTTATCCAGTCATCTATTGATGGGCACTTAGGTTGCTTTCACATCTTGAAATGCTACAATGAACACAAGGGTGCATATATCTTTTTGAATTAGTGTTTTGGATTTCTTTGGGTAAATACCCAGAAATACAATTGCTGAGTCATAAGGTAGTTCTGTTTTTATTTTATTTATTTTTATTTTTATTTTTTAATTAAGTCTAACGGGGCTAACATTTGTTAATACAATTATATAATTTTCAGCTGCACATTATGATTTGACATCTATATATTCTATTGTATGTTTACCACCCAAAGTTCAGTTTCCTTCAGCTACCATATATTTTATTCCCTTTACCCACTTAACCCTCCCCCTATCCCCCTATATTTAACCCCCTTTAATCCCTAATCAGCTTTATCATAAGTATCTACTCCCATTCAGTTGGTTGTCTTTTTGTTTTGTTGATGGTTTCATTTGCTGTGCCAAAACTTTTTAGTTTGATGTAGTCCCACTTGTTTATTTTGTTTGTTTGTTTCCCTTGCCTGAAGAGATATATCAGAAAAAATATTACTAAGAGCAATATCAGAGAATTTACTGCCGATGTATAGTTCCTTCTAAGAGTTTAACATTATTTTTTAAAAACAAAAATTATTAAGAATATGACAAGGTATGACAAAATATGACAAAATAGTGTAAATCAGAATTAGAAAAACTCATGAATAAGGGTAACAAAATAATGAAAGAATTAGAAATCCAGGGAAATTTATTTTAGTAATTAATAATAAAATAGGAGAAATATAAAAGTGAATAAACAAAACAAGTACTGCTTTAAGAGAAACAGAAGATTAAAAGGAAAATTTTAATTTTATTTATTTTTATCTCTAAAAGTTTCCTCACCCTCTTTATTTATTATAGTTTTATTTGTGGTAAAAACACTTAACAAGATCTACCCTCTTAGGAAATTAAAAAAATATAATAAAATAAAAAAATGAAAAGTTGAAATAGCTTGAGAGAAAATTACACAAGCAAAGAGGATCTAGCATATGGATAATAAGAACCCCTGAATAAGGAAATCAAGGAAGGGAACAGAACACAGATACATATATTAAAAAAAGCACACCACTGTGTATCTGAGAGTATTGACCCAGAAGAACACCAGGAATACTTTCTAGTAAAATTACTGAGCTCTAAGGAAAACGTAAAATTCTTTAGGCATCTTTGATAAAGAAACAGGACTTATAAGAAAAAAATAGCCTTTTTTTCACTGCCTGTCCACCACCATTATAGGCCGCATGCTTTCTCTCGGGAGGGGTCTGTCCCAGTCCTACCCTACAACCGCAGCGTCCCCACATGGCTGAAGTTGACATCTGACGACCTGAAGCAGATCTACAAACCATCCAAGAGGGGGCCGACTCCCTCAGAAATCGGTGTGATTCTGAGACTCACATGGTGCTGCACAAGTTTTGTGACAGGCAATAAAATTTTGAGAATTCTTAAGTCCAAAGGACTTGCTCCTGATCTTCCTGAGGATCTCTACCCTTTAATTAAGAAAGCTGTTGCAGTTCCAAAGCCTCTTGAGAGAAACAGGAAGTATAAGGATGCTAAATTCTGTCTGATTTTTTATCGACCATCGTATTTACTGATTGGCTGGATATTATAAAACCAAACGAGTCCTCACCCACAATTGGAAATAACGAGTCATCCACAGCCTCTGTCCTGGTTGCATAAATTTGTATACTCAAACAATAAAGCCATTGTTGAACTAGAAAAAAATCAAATAAAATTAGATTATCTTCCAACTTTTTAACAACAAAGCTTTATGCCACAAGGGAATTGAGTAATATTTTTAAGATAGTAAAGGAAAGAAGATGGGAGCCAAGAATTTTATATCTAGGAACACTGACCTTCCAGTATAGAGGGCACAGATAAATTGTTAACAACATGTAGGAACAAAAAAAAATATTGATAATAAGCCTGTCCTGAGGGAAATAATAGAAAATGAACTTTTGACAACCAAAAGATCTCTATATATCTCTAGAGATATAAGGATGAATCATGACCATTAAACATATAGTTACTCCTAGAATTAAGTCTAAATGAAAGTTAAAAGGGAGAGAATATGGTATGGCTATATGATGAGGCATTGTAGATATGGCACAACCACTAAACAAATGCAAAATGTTTAAATAATTCAGTAGTATTGGTGGAGGCAGTAGTAGTATCATTATGCATATCACTATGTGTGTTGGTATATGGGAAAAGCATATAAGTAATTGTGGAATATTTTAAGCCATGCATTTTCACTGAGGCTAATATTGCCCCAAGAGGGGGGAAAAATCTTGCAGAGTGAAAAAATCTGACACAGAGCTCACCTAGTACTAAAAGCTTCCCCCCGCCGGGGTTATTTGTTGAAAATATTTGGGGAGAGTTGTTTAATTTTATTCTGCCCAAGGCAGTCAAATGGGGCAAACAATTGACTAAAAAAAAGCCAAAAAAGGAAAATCAGGGTAATGAGATGTTGGTAGTGAGTTTGACATTTGTAGAACTGCGCATATACTCAGTAAAGACCTGAAAAGACCCTCTTAACTGTCACTGCAGGCTGGCATTCATTCTTTGCATAAGGAGGAAGTGAAGGCTAAGGCATAATTGAAAACTGCCTGGCTAAGTGTTCAAAGCATTTCTCAGTATGCACACAGAATCTCCAGGTAAAGACTGGGAGACTGACTGGTTCCACACATTTAAGGAAAGCTCTGTGTACTCATTAATTGATCATAATGCTAACCAAACAGAGACTTTAGCAACCACATATAACAAAAAATGCACATTGCAGAATTAGTTCAGAAAATTCAATAACTGAAGAGCAATAAGAACAATAAACGGTGGTGATGATTGCAAAACTTTGTGACTATACTCAAAACCACCAAATTGTACACTTTAAAATGGTTGATTTTATGGGATGATTTTATGGGATATATAAAAATCATTTCAGCCAGTAAATTAAAGTAAAATAATAAAATATGATCACTTTGAAATTGAGCATCAGTGGCAGCTAATGAGAAAAAAAAATGAAAACTGGAAATTGATCAAGACCTGATTCCACCAGGATATACAAAGGAGCATGTTGAAATGCAAGATGAGTATGTAATCAGCAACATGCAAATGATGAGGAACTCTGCAGACAAAACAGCATAAGTTCCTTGGCACACAAATTGTGGGGATAATAAATTGAGGAGGGAGAGCAGAGATAAAAGTAGGCTTAAAAGACCTGTTTTCTTTTTCTTTAATTGGGCAAGATTATTCTATAGTGTCTAGTTATTTACTCTTGGGTAATGAAACCATAATTCAAAAAAAATGTTTACTCTTAAAATCAGGATAGTGGTTATATTTGAATGGAGAGAGGGAGCTGTATTTGGGATTGGGCATTTGAAAGAAGTTCTGGGGTGGCTATTTTTTTTAGCCCAGATGGTGGTTACAGGGGTATTAGTCATATAATAATTCACTAAGCTCTATATTTGTTTTATGTGGTCTTCTGTGTCTACTTTAAAATAAGAAAGCAAAAAATTACATAAAGCTGAAGTTTGGAAGAGGTTAGAACAAAATATGGTTTATGGGCATATTTCTTCATATAAATTTAATAATAATGATAAAGAAGATTAATATTAGGAATTGACTTTTCTATTCCATTCTAATATTGCAGTGGAAGAATTGCAAAGGAGACTCATCTTACACAATATCTAGAATGATTGTTTTTATAAGAGGAACTGTGTGCTGCCTATGCTATAAGTGGGACCTGTATAACTGGGCCACTCTACCCAAAGAACATCCATTTTATACTGATGAATTGTCCAAGATGAATTTTAATTTAGTCAGCTTCTACAGTCATTTTTCAAAAACTACAAACAATGGGACTTTTATTTAAAGATGTCAGGTTGATTCAGGATTCTTGATACAGAATTTTAATCTTGTCAATACCCAAGGGAATTCTGACACCAGTTTTCCCAGACCTCAAGCCTCCACTCACTCCCAGCCTTAGTAAATGACTTCTTCTACTTTGTCTAGACTGAGTCCATTATAAATATTTTTATCCCCACCTCAAGTCATCTCTGCCTCCATACACATTTATCGTTCTGTTCTCAAGTCTCAAAGGAAGAACAAGACCCTTCCTCCATTCCACATCTGCTTTAGTTTCCAAATGTCTGTTGAACTGTTCAATCTTGATGTATTGCCATGTACATCTTACTTTCACCAAAGAGACCACTAAAGTATCCAGTCTGGGAGATGGGAAGATTGTGCCACTGATGCTAAAAACAGAAAAGAGACATGAGAGGGGCTGGTTTTGGGAAGTGAAGAATTTTATTTGGGATATGATCTATTTCGAAGAATGGCAAACTAACTCAAACTGAAGGTCCATGAACTGTGGTTCATGTTAATAACATGAACTATTATTAGCCTGTTACTGTTATGCTTTATTTTAAAATTATTCACCTAGTATGTGCAAAGTAATACACTGGGTGCTGTGTGTGTGTGTGGGAGGGCGAACACAGAGATGAATGAGACAGTGCTTGCCTTCAAGAAACAACAGTATTGACCTTTACTTGTATAAGTGATATACAAGGCAATGGAGAAAAGTAAGGATGGGGTGAGTAGGAACAAATAGAATGCTGAGCATAGCAAATGAGCCCTTGCAAGTTTTTCAACTGGAAAGATTTGGACAGCATTGATGTGTTCTGTTTGCTGCTTTTAAGATTCTCTCTTTGTATTTAAACTTTGGTACTTTAATTATGAAGCATTTTGGTGTGGGCCTCTTTGGGTTCTTCTTGTTTGGGACTCTATGAACTTCCTGGGGTTCTATGTCTATTTTCTTTACCAGATTAGGGAAGTTTTCTGTTAATATTTCTTGAAATAAGATTCCAGTTTCTTACTCTCTCTCTCCTTCTGATACCCCAATGATGCAAATGTTGTTGCTCTCTATGTTGTCCCAGAGGCTCCTAAAACTATTTTCATTTTTTTTCGTTACTTTTTCTTGTTGGTATTCTAATTGAGTGTCCTCTTCTATCCCATCCTCTAAATCACTAATTTGATGCTCTGCTTCATCCAATTTGTTGATTCCTTCTAATGTATTCTTTACCTCAGATACTGTATTCTTCATCTGACTGGTTCCCTATTATGTTTTCCATCACTAATTTTATGTTTTCTATCTCTTTGTTAAAGTTCTCACTGAGATCATCTACTCTTCCCCTAAGTTCATTGAGCATCCTTATAACCAGTATTTTGAACTCTATATCAGTAGATTGCTTGTTTCCATTTGGTGAATTATTTTTCTGGAGCTTTGTTCTGTTCTTTCATGTGGGATATGCTTCTTCATCTCTCCACTTTGACTGCCTTCCTGTGTCTCTTTTTATGTATTGAGTAGGGCTCCTAGGTCTCCTAGATTAGTAGAGTGGCTTTATGTAGTAGAAGTTCTATGGGGCCCAGTGGCACAGTTCTGGGGGGAGGGAGCAGGGTCCAGCAGCAGGCCAAGTTCAGCCATAGTCTGTACACCTCCAGAGCCACTTGGTAAGAGCCACTAAGCAATCCACAGATGGCTGCTCTCCCCAACCCCTCATGAGGCTTATAGGTGTCCTGAGAGGCAAGTCAGAAACCAAGGCCAGCTGCCACTAGTATAGGGCCTGGAGCTTCTCAACAAGAGGTACATAGCATGCTGAGACCAGATGCTGCTGCTTTGGGTTTTGTGAGACTTTGAAAGTCTTTAGAGAAGTTGCAGCAGGAGCCAAGACAGGCTGTTTGCACATGGATAAACCACTGGAGTTGGCTTGGGTGGGCCCACAATCTGGGAGAGGCAGAGTCTCAGGGAATCCCCTGGGCAGAGCAGCCTGTGTTATCCTGGTTTATGGCCACTTGGATACAGCAGTGCCTGCATCCATAGGCTGGGAGAGGAGAGGACTCAACTAAGGAACAATTGGTACTGCCATCACTCCTGTCTGGGAGAAAGCCACCTCTCCAGCCCTTGCCCTGTAGCTCAACAACTCAATGCCTCTCCATATGTCCCTGGCACCCCTGGAGTGGCTGTTCCAGTGCTAGAGCTCAGAGCAAGTGAGTCTGTCAGTGAGTAAGGCTGGCTGTGGTCCCCTTAAGAATAATGCCTGGGACCCCAGCTACCGTTGGTCTCACTCAGCCACCGTCTCTGCTGGTTTTCATGTCAGAAGTTGTAGGGATTTATCTTCCAAGCACTAGAAACCTAGGCTGGGGAGCCCAGTGTGCAGCTGGATCCCCTTGCTCCTCAAGTGGGGAAGTAACTTGTAGTCAAGATACCCCTTCCCATTCTCAACCGTCACACACAGTTGTGGGACTGGTTCATTTCATGTCTCCAACCCTCCTACTAGTTTGAGATGACCTCTTATTTTTGTGTCTAGTTGTAGGGCTTCTGTTAAGCCATATTTCAGATGACTCTGTGTGCTGATTGCTCTATAGTTTTTTTTTATAATTTTGGTGTGGTCGCAAGAGAAGGAGTGCACAGCTTCTACCATCTTGACTGGTCCTGGTTAAAGCATGTTGACCTTGTTTTTGATCAGAATACACCAAGTAGTGAGAAACTGATAAGATTTAGAGAGCAATGATAAAAGCTTTTAGTAAAAGCTGTGCGTTAGCAAGATTAACTGGAAACATTTTGTTATAAAGGCTGAAGAGATAGTAAATAATGTATAATAAGGCATTGGAGTTGGACAAGTGAAAATAAATAAATAAGCTTCTTATCTCCCATAGTGTGTATGTACTTTGTTGTCAGACATATATGGGCTATAACACCAACAATGCTATTTATGGACAGTGTGATATTGGTCAGGTTACTTGTCCTATCTGAAACTTAGTCTCTGTATTAGGCAGGGTTCTCTAAAGAAACAGAACATATGTTTGGAAATTGATTATAGGAATTGGCTCATGTGATTATGGATGCCAAGAAGTCCCACAATCTGTTGTCTGTAAGCTGAAGAACCAGGAAAGCCAATGGTATAATTCAGTTACGGTCTGAAGGCTTGAAAACCAGAGGAGTTGATGGTATAAGTTCAAGTGCAAGTCCAAAGATTTGAGAACCAGGAGTGCACATGTCCAAGAGCAGAAGAAGAGAGATGTTCCAGCTCAGCCATATAGAGCAAATTCTCTTTCTCTGCCATTTGTTCTATTCAGGCCCTCAACAGACTGGATGATACCCACTGACATTGGTGAGGATGATCTTTACTTAGTCTACTGATTCAAATGCTAATATCTTCCAGAAATGTTCTCATAGACATACCCAGAAATAATGTTTTACTAGCTCTGTGGGCATCTTTAGCCCAGTCAATGGATATACAGTTCCTTCAGGTGTTGGAGATGAAGAAGAGGGAACAGATTGGGAACAGCCTCTGAAGGTAGAATAGAGAAGACTTGACAATTAATTAGACGTGAGAAGCATGGGGAAGGGAGAAATCAAAGATGTCAAGTCTTTGGGCATGGATGACTGGGAGGATGAAACCAAGGAGCACAAAATTAGAAATAAGCAAAGATAGCAAGCAGAAAGCTGAATATTAGAACTAGAATTCTGAAAGTAGTTGGAATTGGGAATAAGTTTTGGGAATCATACACATAGTGGAGGTTTACTCCCAAACTGACAGGAAGCTGTGGTCTTCCTTTTCTTCTTAGCTTTCTGAGAACATTCAGTAATATAGGCAGAAATTAGAAAAATCTTAATTGAGAGTATATGGGCTACTTTCAGAATCAGCTCAGAGGACAGAACAAAATTGTGACTTATTTCCTCTGGACCCTTATTACTCTAATTGCACTCATTCCATTGAAGACAAATAGTGTATTAGGTGATAAACAGCAGGAAGGCTGAGGAACAGAATGTCAGCCTTGTCAAGTGCCTAGGATTTGCTGTTGCTGGTTTTAAACTCTGAGAGTCCAGATTCTGTCTGCCTGGTTCATCACTCCATGTTCATCCCCTTGTATATACTTGGTACATAGCAACAGCTCAATAAATATGTGTGAGATGCATGACTATAGAGTTAATGTAGACCCATTAGTTTTGATGACTTTTACCTTGGAAATATCTGTTTGTCTTCTTCCCACATCCATTGTCCAAGTTCCATAAGTAATGAAAATCATTACTCTGGTCTCTATGGAGTCAAATAGGCCTGCAGTTCTGGTTCTGGCTAAATCACTTAGAGCTACTTGACTTCATGGAATATGTTTTTAGTTTATTTTCTTCCTCTTGAAACAAACATTAAGCATTTCTAAGCTAATGAAAATGTGGTCTCAACGGTACTGTGAATTTGGTAAAATCCACAATTGGCACCAATGTCCTTGATAGGATGCTACTATTTTAGCATCTCTATAATACAATTGATAGAGAAAACACTTTTTGAAATTTCATAACAAAGAAGAATATAAATGGCTCCTAGTCCCTTGTACAATTTTGAGAGGATGTGGAAAATAAAAGGAAACCTTGGAGTCATCTGGTCCCTAAAATGAGGTCCACTGGACTATTGACAGTAAGGGAAAACTGATATTTTTGATCCTAGTGCATATGGAGTTCTGGCAAGTGGTTTATGGTCAGGAAGCAGCCTTCCTAGAAAGTTTCAGGAAGACAGATCTGCTTTGTTCACAGATGTGTTCCCAACACCTAGCACCATACCTGGTTCATAGTAGATACTCAATCAATACTGGTCGCATGAATGAAACAGGAACAGGGATGCTCCTCAACACTTTCTATTAAACTGAAAGTAGTCTAGTCTTTTTGTCCCAGTTCTACTTCTGTGACCCTGAAAAAAATCCGTTCTGCTCTTGGGTTATCATTTAACCCATTAAAAAGCTGATTTTCAGTGTTCTTTCTGTTCTCAAGTTCTGCAGATTGTATTGATAACTGTGATTCACAATGAATCCGTGAAAAGTCTCTCTGATTCAAATGAACTCATATGTAACAAAACAAAGCAGAGGAGCAGATTCCCTCAGGATGACAGTACATAGTGTGTGATCTTAGCTTCATGTTTATGCCTAAAAAAAAAATCTTCTCTGTGACCAGAATGTTGGATGCTTGTGGTACCTTATTAAATGACTACCTCTTTGTCAGGATAGAGACAGGTTCTTCTGCAAACGCTTATTAACACACAAAATCTCCAACTAACAGCCAGGAAGTCATTTATTCGTGAGGTCGTGGCATCAAGACATGCCACCGATGAAGCATTCTGTCCTTGGCTTAAAACTTGTTCCAAGTGGTAATTAGAATAAAGACTCTTAATATTAGAACCATTCAATGTCAGCCTCAGGGGGCTAGTAACTCATGTTGGAAATTCTCTCATTGCTTTTAATCAAGAACTAAGCTATACAGACTTCTTTTAGTTGCTACTTTAGTAGGGAAAGAACAATGCAAATGTTGGCACTTTAATATGACCTTTGGCTGCACAGCATCATGGGATTTTTCCCCCAATGGCCCAGAACAGGCATCCCAAAACAATTTACTAGAATGGGCTTGTGTATCTTGAAGCCTTATCTAGTTGGTGTTTGAACTGTTGCTGCCTCTTCTCCTTTATCTCTAAGGACTCCCAGCAGACAGAAGAGAGCATACATTAATCATTCATTCCCTGTCCCTACACACACATTTGCATGCATGAGCTCACGTGAAGATATACATTTGTCCCATCCCATGCCACCCCTATTTCTACACACACTTAGGACCTTTCAATAGAATTGTGTTAGAACTGGAATGGACCAGAAACATCACGGGCCAACTTCCTCATTTTATAAATGGAGAAGCTGAGGCTAAAAGAGAGGTTTACACAGCAGAGCCAGCACTCAAACCCAGTTCTGCTACCATTAGCACCATGTTTCTCTGTTTCCCTACTATAAGCCTAAGTTTTCAAAGAAGTGCAAAAGCACTTTAGTTCAACTCAATTCATGCATCATTCATGCTCTGTCTATGAAACACAATGCTTAATCCTGGAAAGTGAAATATAATCCCAATCCAGTGGGGATAAATGGAGACGTATGCAAATATGTTGAATAAAAGCAGATTGCTAAGTGTTTGCATAGATGTACTAAGTAATTTAGAGATTCAAGTCAGAAGAGATTTGTTCAAATTAAATTATGGATGTAAGGTGCCTTTTCTGGGTTTCATTGAGAAGATTTTCACGATACCTTGGGAAGCTACAGGTTATATTAAAGTATTAGCAGTGGCACTGTTCTTTCTACACTTGTTTTGAGAAACTTCAAAAATACTTCTAATTAAAATAAATACTATGTTTTAGCTTCTGTAAAAAAAATCAAAAATGAAAAAGAATGAAATTATGTAGGTTTGGGGAGAGTAAAAAAATGGAAATGTGGATACATTACTGTTGGCAAGTATAAAAGTGTTAACAGTATGTATTAGGACCTTTAACAAATGTGCATATCTTCCAACCCATTATATCTGACTTCTAGAAATATACCTAATGATGTGAATGTGTGTTTGTGTTTTTAATTTATTACATATTTTTGTGTATATAAAAGATGAATAGAAGAAATGTTTGTTACAGTGCTAAGTTAAAAAGTCAGTGAACATTCATGTCACAAGTACCAAGATTTCATTATTTTATGGCTGAATGATATTTCATTGTACATATGTATCACATCTTCTTTATCCATTCATGTATTAATGGACATTTTGTGTTGCTTCCATATCTTGACTATTGTAAAGAAAATGCTGCACTGAAAATAAGGGTGCATATATCTTTTTATGTTACTGTTTTGGATTCTTTGGATAAATACACAGAAGTGGGATTGCTAGGTCATATGGTAGTTCTATTTTAAATTTTTTGAGGAACCTCCATATTGTTCTTCATAACAGTGCATGAAGATTCTGTTTTCTCTACATCTTTACTAAAACTTGTTGTTTATTGATTTATTGATGATAGCCATCATGACAGGTGTGAGGAGATATCTCATTGTAGTTTTAATATATATTTCCCTGATGATTAGTGATGTTGATCATTTTTATATGCCTATTGACCATCAGCATCTCTTCTTTGGAGAAATTCTCTTCAGGTCCTCTGCCCATTTTTAATTAGATTTTTTTGATGTTAAGTTGTATGAGTTACTTATATATTTTGGATATTAACCCCTTATTAGATGTCTTATTGGAAAATATCTTCTTGTCTTTTCATTTTGTCAATGGTTTCCTTCTTTGTGCAAAAACTCTCAACATGGATGGACTTAGAGTATATTATGCTAAATGAAATAAGTCAGATAGAGAAAGACAAATACCATATTACTTCACTTATATGTGGAGTCTAAAAACAAAACAAATAAACAAACAAAACAACAAATTCGTAGAATAAACCGATGGTTGCCAGATGAGAGAGGAGTTGGGAGCTGTGGAAAAGGGAAAAGGATTAAAATGTACAAATTACCAGGTATAAAAACAGTCATAGGGATATAGTCAGCATAGGGAATATAGTCAATAATATTGTAATAGCTATGTATGGTGTCAGATGGGTACTAGACTAATTGGAGTGATCACTTTATAAGTTATATAAATGTCAAATCAGTATGTTGTACACCTGAAACTAATATAATATTGTATGTCACTTATAATTGAAAAAAATTTGAATAAAGGAAAAAGACAACATGTTTTATTAAAGTATTTTCTGTATTTCATATATCCACATAGATCATACATAACCCAAACTTAGGCCTATCTTATTCCCACCAAATGTTCACCTCAAGATCAGTGACATATATCACATTAAAATATACCCAGAAATCCAAGTCTAAAAATAGATGAAGTTGGTTTTACTGAGGTTTCATGAGAGGATAGAATTATTCATATATCAAATAGCAAAACCTTCTAAATCACTTTACCTTAAAACATTTCTTTACTGCCGAAGTTCAATGTCCTTCTGCAGCTATTTTTCTCCCTTACCTTTCTCTCAAATGCCCTCAGAGACTCCCCCTTTTTATTGTCAACATGTTCTTTTCTTCTGTTATTCCCTAGTTAAGCGTTTTACAATAGAATTTTCTGCAATGATTAAAATGTTCTACAAACTACTTTGTTTATTATGTCAGTCACTAGCTATTGAACACTTAAAGTGTGATTTGCACAACTGAGTAAATATGTTTTTAATTTTATTTAATTTTAATGATGTAATTTAAATTAACAGCATTTGAAATATGGCTAGTGCAACTGAGAAAATATATTTTGAATTTTATTTAATTATAGCAAATTTAAAATAAATTGTATGTGACTAGTGGTCACCACACTGGACAACAAAGCTCTAGTCTCTTCTCAGGCGGAACAAGCTTGGCCTCCTTGGCTTTATTGAGTACAGGAGATGCTAGGGGTTACTCGACTTTTCTCAGCATCCACCTCATTTAGAAAATACTGGAAAAGGTCAAGGGCGTTGTAAATAACTTATTTTCATAAGTATGCACAGAAAAAAACCCCCAGAAAGACATAAATGAAATTCATTATTATGGTTAATTTATAGTAGTTGGATAATGGATGACTTTTTACTTTGTTTTTCTGTTTTGTAAGTCATGTAGAGTGGGCACTTATTATTTTTGTGTTTAGAAAAATACAAAACAAATATTTTTAAAATACCTCTCATGTGTGAGTTATTTTTTAAAAAAAAGCAAATTAAGGAAGGCATCTCTTTTAAGGGTCCTATCACAAGCTCCCAGAGCAGTCTCTCACTTGGCGAATGGGGAGAAACCCAATGGCGGGCCCCTCTGGAGCAGGGCCCGTGAATGACATGTGTGTATATTTTCCCAGCTGCTTCCTCACATCAAATAGCTAACCAGAGCTCCAAATCCAAGCCAGTTCCCGCTGTCATCATTGATGAAGCCTGTACACAGATGGAGAAGTAAATAAAAGGGAGAGTTGCTGAATTTTCTATATTTGACCCAGTTACTATTTTTACCAAATAAGGAGAGAAAGGCTTGGGATTTCAAGCATGAAGAAATAGATCCTGATTTTATAAGCAAAATCTCGCTGCTCTCATTTAAGTCCTTTCTGGATGTACATTTCCTTCTTGGAATCAGGGCAGAATTTTGCCGAATTCTTATGACTCAGAGTTGTGACCTTACAACCCAGTCCAGAAGAGAGGGCTGTTGGAGACAGGCACAGAGGTACCACACAGAGGATCTGACCTGGAGAGCCATAGGGAAGGCATGGGGCCAGAACTTTGGGTTTAATACTTAGAATTTGCATTTCACAGCATCTAAATTTGGACTCCAAGGCTGCTGAAGGAAAGGGGTCTCCTCAGAAAATGGCTAACACCAGTAGCACTAGTCTTATTTCTAGCTCAGTCTTACCCAAGCCAGCCCAATGGTCATGTCTTTGACTGTATCCTGTCTCTCTTCTCATCCCTCCTCCTCAGAATACAGTACCAGAAAATCTCTTAGGAGGCTCATTTACCTCTTCCCTGGCATGTGACAACTATAAGGATTCATGCTTTGACATCTTCCAGGGTTTCTTATGTTTATTTCATAGAAGGCTCAAGAAGGCTGAGAAGCTTAATGGGATTCAGAAGAATGAAGCTAAAAAAAGTTAATGTTATGGTAATTGGGGGTTACTTAGGGTCAGGGGGCAAATGGGGTCCTTCCAGGGCCTTCTGGTCATCACACAAGTAGATATTTCCCAGTCTGCTTGCTTGATGAGTCAATTTCCAGGGACAAATGCCTACTTTAGCAAGGCAGAGGAGAGGGAAGCCACTAATTCTGGGTAAACCCCATTTTGACTTTCAATTTCGTGTTTGTATTCACTGGTTATTTTTAGATAGTTTAAATCTAGGAATATTAAAAAATCACTCCTTCCTGAAATAGCTTAAGTTCCCTGAAATTGGAAAACGAGGATGCTCTCAAGTTAGAATTCATTGTATTGATGATTATAAGATATTCTTTCTAAAAAACATCTAGAGATTAAGTGAGTAGGAAATAAACCTTCTGGAGTCCTGAGGTGTCCACAGCCTGTACTCAGCTGGATCAAATTGCTCTTGAAGAGTGCCCATGGAGCAGTTTCTGAAATGTTTCCTTCTGGCAGATTTCAAGTGGCTTTGAGAGGTGAATGTACAGACTCCTTTATTATACACAACATGGCTACTAATGAGTTCTTGACACCATTTTACAAAAGGCTGCCTTATTGCTAATATAGAAGTACTGTGAGGATATTATTTGTAGCAGACCTACACTGGGCCAGTCAGCATTCAATTGGCTAGAACCCAGCACTGATGAGGTCAAGGTCATAGATTTAATCTCAAATGGGCCATTTAGCTTTAAGCAGCAGATGAAAGTTATTTTTTTGTGTGTGTGTATTTCCAGATTGAAGCTCTCCCATTAAATTCCAGGTTGCAATGCAGTGTGTTCATAAATAAGATTTTAGCTTGGTGTCCAGTCTGTCTGAGAGTCTGTAAGAGCTTTTTCCAGTAGGAAAACAGGTACATGAGTATTCAAAGCTCTAGGCTATAGTAGAATGTCATATTAGGAAGATGGTGGAGCAAGAGACTAGAGATAAACCCTAGAGCAGTGCAGGTGTTAGGAGTGGCAGACTCAGGGCCTCAAATAGGAGATGGCTCACCAGACAGATTGAGTATTGTAGATAGAAAGCAGCAGGCCAAGGTATGACAAGGAATGGCGAGCTTATTATACGAGGGAACCACTGAAATTATTTAAGTCTGGACAAATTTGCTTTGCCTTTGGAATATTTCTTTATTCTTCCCCCACCTCCAGAATTATTGAGATATAATTGACATATGTCATTGTGCAATATGATAATTTGACATACAAGTATATTGTGAAATCATTAACATGCTAGGGTAAATTAATACATCCATTGCTCACATAGTTACCATTTTTTCAGGGGGGAGGGTAAGAACTTTGAAGATCTAATCTCTTAGCAACTTTCAAGTTTATAATACAGTATCATTAACTATAGTCACCCTGCTGTACACTGGATTCTGGACTATTTATTATGGTACTTCAAGACTCTGTTGATGTCACCTCATCTGTGAGACTTCCAGATTACCACTCTCCTCACAAACCAGGCAGTCTGCGATTATTCAGCTCAGCTTTCATAGGATCCTGTGATTACCTTTATTATATCACTAACCACATTGTGTTTTAATGTCTCATTTGTATTTAGTTATCTCTCATTACACAGCAACTTCTTTATCTTTAGATCTCCAGTGCTCAAAAACTGTAGGCTTAATGCATGCTTATTGACTGACTGAATTAGTGATTAAATGAATAGAAGAATGAAAAACAGGGAAGAAAATGCCAAAGAAGAGATATGTATGTGTTCTTAAAGAGTAAGAAGTGTTTGATAGGAACAACATGCTGTGTTCTGGAGAGAGGATGTTCAGTGTATCTGGTGTCCTGAATGCCTAGACGGAAGTGAAGGGAAACAGGGCTGGGAAGGGAAGTTGGGACCAGAGGGTGACCAAAAGGGTAGAGAGCCTTGTGTCATCTTTGAATGAGTCAACATCTTTTCTCTATCAGTGGTCTCAAACTTTAGGTTGCCTACTAATTGCCTGGAACACTTGGTAAAGCCCGGATTAATGGACTCCATTCCCTGACTTTCTAGTCTGGACTGGGGCTCAAAGTCGTCATTTCTAACAGGTTCCCAAGCAATGCTGATACTCTCAGCCCAGGACCAAAATCTCAGAGGGCTGACCACAGAAGTCCATTCTGTATTCAGTCATTCATGTATTCATTCGCTTAATAAATATTTAATATGCACCAACCATGTATTTGAAATTGTTTTGGTGCTAGAGATACAGTAGTATAAACAAAGACTTGATAAAATAGGCTCAAGGTGAGTTTGTATGCAAATGTGAATGAATAAATATCCTTGAGTCACCAAAGGGGCTGACCTATGTTTTCTAAAATTCTGCTTCCCTCAGGTTAGACTTAATCCTAGATTTTGAGCCTCCTGGATAGGGTCACAAGGCATGCAGCTGTTGGAAGAGACAGCAAGGAATTTTTATACACCCTTAGGAAAGAAGTATCTCAGAGTGTTCTGGAACCCTAGTGGAGGAAGGTAGTGGGTGCATTATTTGTTATATGAATCCTGTTTAACCAAGGTTGTCCAGAGCAAGTGTTATTGGTTTATCTTAGGTGTGCCCTTCATATTTGAGGGCCTTGGTATTGATTTAGAGCAGTGGTCCTCACCTCTGGCTATACATTAGACTAATTGGAGAAGACTTATTAAAAAAAACCGTGTCCTAACCCTTTCATAGATCAATTAATTGAGAATTTCGGGGGTGGTTCACAGCCCAGATATTTTGTCAGAGTACTCCAAATGATTCTAATGTATAGCCAGAGTTGAAATCCTCTGTTCTAGAATAATTTGAATCCTCAAGAACTTAGCATAAGCACTTGTGACCATCATAGATCCCCAGAGGCTGCTGTTGCTGGCTATTAATTATATCTGCAGGCATCAGGGTGGCAGAAATTCCCAGTGACTTCCTAGAACCTGATGAGCTACTTGAATGTGATCAATCTTTTGATTCAGAGTGATTTGAGTATGCCCATTACAGTTTGAAAATTTTCAGAAATGTTGGTCCTTCATTAAGAAATAATTGTCATGGTTATATTTGCTCATCTCTGCCCCCCTCTTCTCATTTCATCTCGGGCAATAGAATGTCATGGTTGAGAATCCATCCTTGGTTAGAGACACAGCTGGTTTTGACTCCTGGATCCATCGTTATCACATGTCCTAAACTTGTGTCATTCTGTAAGCCTCAGTGTCCTCATCTGCAAAACAGGGATGTTAGTACCTACCTCACAGTGTTGTTGAGGGTGAGGGACAAAACAGAAAGCATATATAAAGTAGTACATAGTACCTGATCATGGTAAGTGATCGGATAGATGTCTCAATGATCATATGTCAAATATCCTCAGTGGTTAACTCTGGGCTGTGAAATTGGGAGGCTAGAGGAAATGGAAGACTTCTACATTTTACTTTATACCCTTCTGTATTATTTTAAGTTTATAGATGGTGTGATTTACCTTTGTAATTTTTTTATCTTTGTAATTTTTTAACATGTCAAAAAAGAAGACAAAAGAAGCTTACCCCCATGTCATGACCCGAGAGAGTCTCCAAGTAGGCTCAAAAGTCATTCAGTTTGTGCCTCCAACAAATGTAGGAAACTGCTACCATCACACTGTGAAGGTTCATTCAGTTTCCACTGCACATTTTCTAGGGCAGGATTTCATACCCAAACTATTTCATTTGTTATACAATTCAAAATGTTAGAATTTTATCTTTCTATATTAGTCCAAATCTGTCTACCTGTGATGCCCTCCCATTATGCCTGCCATGTTTTGCCTCATGGAGCCATGCAGAGTAGGCATAGTAGATACTGTAGCTGATACCTTATAACAAACCTTGATGTATTTAAAAAGAGTTCTCCTGTCATTTTGAAATTAGCTTTCAGAAAAGTCCCCAAATGTTTCAATTGTTGCTCAAAGGACATGGCTTCCCCACACTCACAGATAGACTTCCCAATCAGATTGGGAAGAGGAAGAAATTGAACTACAATTTAGGCTGGTCCAAAATCTCAGCTAACCAGGCAGGGATCACTGGGTAGAGTGTCACCTGTCAGACTTGCCCAGAGGCAGGCTGAAATGGCCAAGCATTATGCCCACCTACCTCAGTGCCTATTCCTTAGCCATGAGAGAAGGATATGTTCCAGGACTCCCTACTTGATCTGTAGAAAACTATCTTCTACCTTTTAAATTGTCTTCCCTTTGTATGTGCCTGAGTCTAAATTTCCTCCTCTTTGAAGCCCACTACTCTTGTTGGATTAGGGCCCTCCCGAGTGACCTCATTTTAACTTAATTACTTCTGTAAAGACCCTGTCTCCAAATGTGGTCACATTGTGAGGTAATGTGTGTTAGGACTTCAACATATACCTTTAAAAAAAATGGTTTCAAGTATACAGTACATTGGTTAGACATTTATATAGTTTATGAAACAATCCCCCTGATTGCTCTTTCTCTCCTCTGGTTCTCCACCTAGCCATTACATTACTGCTGACTGCATTCCCTATGCTGTGTTCCCATTCCCATGACCATCTATCAACTACTAATTTGTACTTCTTTAACCCTTCAGCCCATTCTCCCAGCCCCCTAAACACCCCTCCTCTCTGGCTACCCCCAAATATTGTCCTCTGTATTTGTGACTTTGTTTTTGATTTGTTCTTTTTGTTCCTTAGATTTCTCACATACGTGAGATCATATGGTATTTATCTTTCTCTATCTGACTTATTTCCTTCTTTTTAATGACTGAGTAATATTCCATTGTATATATATGAACTATAACTTCTTTATCCAGTCATCCATTGATGGGCATTTAGGTTGCTTCCATATCTTGGCTTTTGTGAATTGTGTTGTCATGAACATAGGGGTGCATAGATCTTTACGAATTATTGTTTTGGTTTTCTTTGGATAAATACCCAGAAGTGCAACTGCTGGGTCAAAGGTAAACTAATTTTTAATCTTTTTGAGAACTCTTCATACTGTTTTCCATAGTGGCTATACCAATTTGTAGTTCCACCAACAGTGTATGAGGGTTCCCTTTTCTCCACATTCTTGCTAACCCCTGTTCTTTGATTTATAGATGATAGCCATTCTGACAGGTAGGTGATATCTCATTGTGGTTTTAACTTACATTTCTCTGATGATTAGTGACCTTGAGCATCTTTTCGTATGTCTATTGGCCATCTGTATTTCTTCTTTGGAGAAATATCTATTCATGTCATCTACCCTTTTCTTTTTAATAGCAAAAATGTTGGTTTATTTAAAGTATGCACTTTAAAAAATTTATTTATTTTAATTAGTTTCAACTATATATAGTACATTGGTTATACATCTAAATAGTTAGTAAAATGATCCCCCCAATTGCTTCCTCCCTCCCCAACCCTCCATTTAATCAACATCTTAATGCTAACTGCATTCCCTATGCTGTGCTCCCCATCCCCGTGACCATCCTTCAGCTACTAATTTGTACTTCTTTAACCTTTTACCCCATTCTCCCATCCTTCCATCCACCCTCCCCTCTCCTCTGTCCATCACCAAATTGTCCACTATATTTGCGAGTCTGTTTTTGATTAGTTTTTTCTTTTTATTCCTTAGATTCTGCATATAAGTGAAATCATATAAATATAATGTTTATATTTCTCTGTCTGACTTAAATACTGTCTAGGTCCATCAAAGCAATATTTTTTTCTATTTCCTTTTCATCTGTGTGTGTCTTTTAATATGAAGTGAGTCTCTGATAGGGAACATATAAGGGTCTTGTTTTCCTTTCCATTCATCCACTCTATCTTTTAGTTGGAGCACTTAATTCTTTTCCATTTGATGTACTTATTGATAGGAACATAGTTGGTGCCATTTTTTATTCCTGTTTTTGTTTGTTTGTTTGTTTGTTTTTAGGTAAGGCCACCCTTGATTGACCTCACAGATTGCAAGGACCTTGTCAGCTTACAATCCCTTTTTACACCAACAGCGCTTGATCTTCCTAGGTGGTCTTCCATCTAAGTAGTAACCAGGCCTGACACTGCTTAGCTTCTGAGATCAGAGGGGATCAGGCTTGTTCAGAGTGGCATTGCTATAACCTTTATTCCTGTTTTTGATACATATTTTTTCTTCTTAAATAAGTGCCTCCAACATTTCCTGTAATACTGACTTGGTGGTGATAAATTCCTTTAGCTTATTTTTGTCTGAGAAGCTCTTTATCTGTCCTTCCATTCTAAATGATAGCTTTGCTAGATAAATTATTCTTGGTTGTAGTTCCTGGGTCTTCATCCTGTCGAATATTTTTGCCAAGCCCTTCTGTTCTGTAAAGTTTATTTTGAGAAATCAGCTGCCAGTCTTATGGGTTTTCTCTTATAAGTTAACTATCTGCTTTTCTCTTGCTGCTTTTAATATTCTTTCTTTGTATTTAACCTTTGCCATTTTAATTATGATGTGTTTTGGTGTGGGCCTCTTTGGATCCCTGATTGTTGGAGTTCTCTGAGCTTCCTGGGGATTTGTGTCCATTTCCTTCACCAGGTTAAGGAAGTTTTCTATCATTATTTCTTCAAACAGCTGTTCAACATCTTGATTTTCTTCAGTTATGCCAATCAAATTGATATTTGGAGCCTTAATAGTGTCCCACATGCTTCTTACATTATTTGTATAGTCTTGGCATCTTATGTCTTACCATTCTGATTGTGTGTCCTTGACTTTCCCATCCTGTACATAGGGCATTTTATCCTTTTCTTTATTCACTTTGTTTATTCTGTTGTTGATTCCATTTAATATGCTTCTCATCTCAGATAAGGTGTTCTTCATTTCAGACTGGTTCTCTTTTATAATTTCCATTTCCATTTTTATGTTTTTTATTTCTTTGTTGAAGTTCTCACTGAGTTTACTTCACAAGATTTCACTGAGCATCTTTATAAGCAGCACTTTGAACTCTGTACCTGTTAGATTACTTGACTCCATTATTCCAGGATCTCTCTTCTATTTTCTCACATGGTTTATGCTTCTTTTTCTTTTCATTTTGGCTGCCTTTCCGTGTCTGTTTCTATGTACTAAGTAAAGCTCCTAAGTCTCCCGGTCTTATTAGTGTGGCTCTGTGTAGTAGGTGTCCAGTGGCACAGTCCTGAGAGGGGTTCAATTGAAGGCCAAATTTAGCCCCAGCCTGTGCCCCTCTGGGGCCACCTGTTACGATTCAGCAAGCAATTCACAGATGCTGTGCTTATAGTTACCTCAGGAAACCATGCCAGAAACTGAGGCCAGCTGCCTCCAGTGTGAGTCTCAGCATGGAGCACCTGATCGCTAAGGACACAACTGAATGTGGCTTGGGTGGGGCCACAAGTTGGGGGAGGTGGAATTTCAGGGATGTTCTGGATGCAGCAACCTCTGTTATCCAGTTTGATGATGTTACGGGTATGGACATGGTGGCACTGTGTCTGGCACACTGGTAAGGGGGAGGAATCAACAGGGAACAGTGGATACCGCAAGCACTTCTGTACAGAGCAAGTCTTACCTCGGCCTTCACTTCAACAACTCATTGTTCCCCTGTAGGACTCTGGTGCCTCCTGCACGCAGCTGAACCAGTGCTGGTGCTCAGAGCGAGCAGGTCTATCACAGTGAATTTCCTCTTACTGTTGCGGCCCCTTTAAGAGGCGTCTGCTGCTGCGGGCAACCATGCGTCCTCGCCCGGTCCTACCTTCTGCCATTGGAGGATGATTTCTTGGATTTCTCCCATTTTATATGGCTTGTTCATCTAGGTACCAGGCGAGTTTTCCTTATTGCTGCTCTTTGTTTTCATCATGACTTTGATTTGGTCACCAGAGGGATAAACAAAGCCTCTGTTATCTACATTATTATTTTTCCTCCTATTTAGTTTTTTTTTAAACAAATCATCTGATATTATCCAAATATACAAAGTTGCTATAGAGAAGAGAACATGAAATAGCAGTTACTAAAGCATGTACCATGGGAAGAATGTGAGTGTTAGATCAGGATGACATTGGTAGAAATCTCTGCCTGCTACATACTTGCTATGTGATCAGCACCTATTCAGTTGTCCATAAATATGGGTGGACGTAGTTCTGAATTGATATAAAGTGATCTAAGTTCTGTAAGCTTCTTTTGTTCTTTGGAAAATCAGAGTAATAAGTACTTACCTCAGGCTTGTTCTGAGAATTAAAGCAAATAAGGTAATTATGAAAAGTTATTCATTGCTATATCACCAGCACCAAGAACAGTATTTGGCCCTGGGGTAGCACTCAAATATTTGAATGAATGTATGCATGAATAAATCAATAAATTTGGTGCACAATAAGTGCTAACTTTTATTATTATCACGCACTAAACACTTTAGTGCATTAACTCATGCAGTCTTTGCAACAGTCCTGTGAGGCAGGTATTTTACAGATGAGGAAACAGGATGAGAAAGGGTAAGGTCATGTAGCCAGTAAGTTGGTGAGCTAGAAATGGAGCCCAGATTGCTGTACTTCAAATACCTGTGCTTTTTCCTGTGTACAACTTATAATTTTCAATCACCTACATCATCAGACCAAATTATAGACCAGGTAGTGGATCTTCTGACGGAAGAAAAGAAATGGTCAATCTTTTCAGAGCAAGGCACTTTCATGTTTAGAGGCCGACACTGCTAACATTTGATAGTTCTTTAGGCTATGTTAAGAATACATGCCTTATCTTCAAGGATCAATCCACTCTTTCATCTTTTCAAAGAGTAGTCTCCTAGAATACAGACTTTTGACAATGGGGCAAGAATCAGTAGAAAGCTAAAAAAGTTTTATTCATTAGTTACCATTTAACCTTAGCTGTGAGCCAACACTAAAATGAGTATTATATAACATGCTTTACACAGTTTAAAAAGTACATTTTTCTACTGCTGTGGGTTTTTCTTTGACTTTAGCCTTCTACTAATGCTTTCTGGTAGCTTGGTGAATGCAGTGTGCTGGTAAACTTGAGCACAGCTCCTCCAAAGGGAATTACCCCAAATCCCTCTAGCACCAACCTCAAGTCCACTTATATACCTTGTGATAAAAGACAGATTGAAGGTACCCAAAGAGCTAGTTTAGGTCTCTTTATTTTCCTTCCTCTCCTATACTTGTAATCATGAATTCAGCAAAATGTCTCTCTTTTTGGCCAGGTAAAACTTGGCCATAAATAACCTTGTCCAGGGCTCTCAAATGCACAGCCAGCCCTGGATCTTCATCCTTAATCTTCAGACCATGATCTCATGAGCTTTTGAAAGTGTAATTTTTGTTATATAATGCTCATTCTAGTATTGGCTCACAGCTGAGATTAAACCTTGACTGATGAATGAACCTTTCATATCTAAAGGCAATAGGTAAGTTTTAAAATCCTTGAACTGGTAGCAGTACGATAGTGCACATGCTAGGAAAGTGTAAGGAGCTTTAAAAACAAGCATTTTCTGTTAATTTTGTCTTTCCTACACTGTAAGAATACTCACTACTTCTATGGCTCCATACTTAACCCTTTTCCCATTGAGAAAAAAAGTGCAACTCATGTAGGAAAGCTACGTTTTCTAGGATTTGACATTTTCAGCAATCGAACTGCTAAAAACAAAATGTTATAAGTAGAATGATGTCATTTGTTTCCAAAGACTATTGATACACTAGAGTGATGCAAAAATAATAATAAAAGTGAGATATTTCATGGCAAACTTTGGGGATAAGGTTAGGACTGTAATCTATGAGTTATTTTGGCACAAATGGGAAAGGTTTAAGAAATAATAAAACCAGCTCTGATCTTACTCCTGGTAATTCAAGATTGGGCAAGGGGTTGAGTATTCATCATATTCTTCAGTTTTCATCTTCTTACATAAGTGGTAACTTTTTACAGCCAGCCACTATCAGATCATTATTTCACTATCTACAAACCATATCCATTACCATCATCATCATTGTCATCATTATAATAGCCATCATCATTATAGAATGTGATCATATCCCTGCCAGAATATTCTTCCAAGCCTGTTTTCTTCAGAACCCCTTGCCTAAACAAGTTCATAATTCTTCACTCAGATGATTAACTGCCATTATTTTTTGTCTAATATATGCCTCTTTTGTTATGATTCTCACAAAAGAGGAAATATATTTATATCACATTCACTAGAAAATTCAGTTGCCGCTACCTTCAAAAAATATCCAGAATGTGATTTATGTATTCAATATTTTATGTAATTAATCTTTAACCTAGAATATAGCTTAGCCTCCTAACTATAATCTTTCTGGTCACTCTAAGTGATCACTCTTGCCCTGTACAATCCATTCTTTCTCCAGTAGCAGCCTGCATAATACCTTATTAATGTAAATGACATCATGTGACTCTTGCTCAGAATTTTCTAACCATTTTTGGTTATATTCAGAATAAAACACATACTTCTTGCCATCTACCATGAAGCCCTGCATTGCCCACGTTCTCCTGACTTCTAAGTTTCTTCTCCTCTCGCTCTCCTCCTTTCTCACTCTGCTGTAGTTACACTGGATGAAATGAGATAAGGCGAATGTTATAGGATGCATGATAGGACTTTTCCAGTAGTCCTGGAAATTTGGCTGAAGCTCAAAACTGGGGGCAATGGGTGTCAAGTAAATTAATAAAAATGAAAGCTTGTAAGTATTCATCAGTTCCTATGTCCCAGGCATGTTTCTAAGTGCTTTCACATGGATTAACTCTTTTAAATACTACCCCATGAATCAGGCACTATTATCATTCTCATTTTACAGAAAAGGCAATCAAGATACAGAGATGATGCATAACTTGTTTAAAGTCACACAAACAGTGAGCACTGGGGCCAAGAGTTGAATCCAGGTGGTCTGATTCTGGAATCCTTGCCCTTTATAGCCACATTTCAGCTGTTCCTCACAGTCTCATGGCATCAACCAAGGAGCTACCAAAACATCTTTGTAATGCTTGCTAAGAGATAAAGCTAAACTCTTCCTTTAGACCCTCAGTCCCTTCCCCATCCAACCTAGATACGCAGAAGAATGGAGCTTTTTAAAGGGTGGGAATATAGTATTGAGAGAGAGGGAATTTGTATTAGTGGGGAGATATCAAGCTGAGTGGGGGCATTTTTCTTTCCTTCTCATAGTGTGGTGGGGGGAAGGTCTCTTCAAGTTCAAGCCAAATGAAACTGAATTACTGATATGTCCTACAGTGACAATTGCACTGAACTATTTAATGGCAGGGGCTATGTCTTTTTGGGTCTCTGTACCCACAGTTCCTAGCACAGTGCCAGGCAAAGGATAGGATTTTGGTACATGAGTGAGCGAGGCACAGCCGTGCTGAGTAATTTGCATACTGACCTCTTCCTTTGACTGGCTAGGGAACATCCAGGAAATGAGATGGATGGGTTAGGCTTGAGCTGCTTATGATATAGACGGGAGATGGAAAGCAGAGATCAATTGCAGGGAAAAAAGAGACAAATACAAAAAGACACAGAAAAATCCAGTTGCCAAGCATGAAGAGTAAAGATGAATTCCATTGCCAGTGTGCAACTAAAGGAAATCAGCAAGGAGGGCTTAATAAAGATTGCAGATATTATTATCTTCATGTAGCAGATGTCAAAACAAGATGCAGAAAGATGGTGCAGGCCATGAATTTATGCCCATAGTGTAATAATCAGACATGCCAGGGAGATTCAGTCACCTTATTTGCTGGGATCTGTCTCCTACTTCATGTGATTGACTGGGGCTCAAAGACATGGGAACATTATTACAGCAAAAATTATGATAGTGAAACTTGCTGGAGAATAATGACTACATCTTACAGCTGCATCTGATTCCACTACTTCTGTACCCATCAACTCAGTCAGCAGTGCCAGAGTCACTTGAGTAATTGTAGCCAGAGTTAGTGAGGCTGCTAGTTATGGCCCCCACAGCAAGCACTGGAGCTGGGAAAATGATGCATAGAGATATGGGAGAGGGAAATACTTTTAACAGGAACCATGAGTAAGGAGATTAGAGAGGCTATTTTACAAATAGTTGGCAGGGTAATATGGACTATTGGTTATAAGCTAGGGCATCAGAATCACACTGTCTGGCTTCAAATTTTGGCTCTGCTTAGTAAACTGTAATCAACTTGTTAGTTTTGGCACTGGCATGTGGCATCTTAATTAACTCCTATATGGCTGTCTTCTCTTCCATAAAATGGAACTAATAATAATGCCTACCTCATGGGATTCTATGACTGTTAAATGAAATAGTGTATGTAACCTGCTTGGCACTTAGCTAATACTTAACAAATATTTGCTATTTTTATTATTTATGTTATTATCTCTACCCAGTATTTTTCACACTGTGGTTTTAATCCATTAATAGATGATAAAAATAATTTAGGGAGTCATGACCTGAGTATTTTATTGCTAAAATAAGATTGGATGAAAAATATGAGTGCATTGAATGTTATTTTGTTTCATGAAGGTTGATTCAGGTATTTATGTTTGTACATGTATAACATCCATGCATATACATACACATAAACACAGACACACACACAGGTACACATGAAAATATGTACATACTTGTATATGTAAATATGTACAGGTACTTATAGAAACAGACACAAACCTATAGAAACATAATTCATATGCATAAACACATCCACATAAGATCACAGATATGCAAGTACATACACACATGCAGACATATATATACATGTACATACACACATATATACATACAGATACATACCATAGATATTCACATATACATATACCAATGCAATGCACTGATACATATAAACATACTAATAACATATATGCATATAAACCCACATACACAATACGTATATACAACCAGGGACTACATGTCCCAGTCCTTATTATATTTTGATGAGGTCATGTGACTAGTTCTCATCAATAGCACAAGAATAAAGAAATTTGTATCATTTTCAGACCAATCATGTGCATTTTCTTCCTCCCATTTTTTGTTTTGACTGGCCCAATGCAGAGGAGCAAGAGATAAGGAGCCTGGGTCTCTGAGTCACCACTTAGAAGACAGCTCTCTACCTAATAGGAACACACATTTTGGGTTTCAAATGAGTGAGAAGTAAAGCTCTATTATGCTTGAGCCTATCAGATATTCGAGTATGTTTTTTTGGTTGTCCTACTCTAATACAGAATTTATATATATATATATATATATATATACACACACACACACACACACATACATACATACATACATACATACATACACACACATGCATGCACACACATATACATATACATATATATCATACATACATATACATATATATACATATCTATATATACACACCGTACATGCATATATATTCATATACGCACAATGAAATATTACTCAGCCATTAAAAAATTAAATCTTACCATTTACAATGACATGGATGGACCTAGAGGGTATTATGCTAAGTGAAAGAAGTCAGACAGAGAAGGACAGATACTATATTATTTCACTTATATGTGGAATCTAAAGAATAAAATAAATGAACAAACAAAAGGAAAATAGACTCATGGATACAGAGAACATTTGATGGTTGTCAGATGGGAGGGAGGTTGCAGGGCTTGGTGAAAAAAAAGTGAAGGGATTCAGAAGAACAAATTGGTAGTTACAAACTAGTCACAGGGATATAAAGTATGCAGCATAAGGAATATAGCCAATAATATTGTAATAACTATGTATCGTGCCAGTGGGTACTAAGACTAATCGGGGGATCACTTCCTAAATTATATAAAGGCCTAACCACTATGCTGTACACTTGAAACTAATGTAAAATAATATTAAATGTCAACTCCAATTGAAAAAAGGAAAAAAGTTAATGGCACGTTTTGCTGATAGGATGTGTGTTCTGAATCAAATACCATATTAATGAAAATATTCATTCATCTGATTGGCATGATCAATCTGATACTTTAATTACCATGATTACACCCATCATATAATAAAAACTAGCTATAGAAAAATGAATAAAAAATTAATAAAGCTATTAGACATAAAAAATAAATAAAATTCCTTCTCTTCCATCAAAAACAAAAACAAAGTAATGTAAGCCTATCTAAAACCCTCTCTTCTGATTTTAGCTATAAGTACTTGTGCTCTGCAAGTAGGCTGAAGATTTTTAATAAAGGAGAAAAGCAGCTAAATTACTATTGACCTTCAGATACTTTAGCTGGTGTCAGACACATAATGATTATTTATTTTATTTAATAAACAATTAAAAAGTGCTGATTCTGCTAGGTGCTGTTATAACTGCTTTAGAAATATTAACTCATTCATTTTTCTCAACAATTCTTTGAGCTAAGCTTTACTACCTCTGCTTTACATATGAGGTAACTGAGGCACAGAGAGGTTGAATAATTTTCCCAAGGTCACACAGCTAATAAGCAGCAGAGTGGGGGAGGAAATCTCAAACAATCTGCCTTCAGAGCTCATGCTTTTACCTACCATAGCAGATTGCCTCCCATTAATGGATAGACTGTCTTTTCTGCTCTTTTCTTGGTGGGAGCAGATCTGATATCTTTCTTCAAACTTCAAAGAGATACTTTGTTTTTCAGGGAGTATTTGGGACCATGGTTTTGCTTTGAGCAGAAGACAGCTTCCAATCCTTGAACCCTTCTTGAATTAGAAAGTAGATGACTAACATCTACTGCCTCCATGTTACCATTCTGAGTGTTCCTTGAAGGTTGCATGCACGCACTAAAGGAGGCGACTATCCTCACAGAGGTACTTTGTGAGAATCAATAGGATCACAGCACACAGTGGTATGATTGCAAATAGAAATACTACTCTGTTCAAACAAATCTGTTTCTTGCTTCATGCCAAGAACTACAGTGGGCAAACTTGCATTCAAATTGGCCTTGGTGCATGTAGTGTTTTTTTCTGTAACAAATTCTTGGCCTCGGCCAGATAGATCTCCCTATTATTGAATGTTTAGAAGGGCACAAGTGGCCCATGGCTCTGAGTTGTCAGGAGTCTGCCATGTCTTTGAACAAGAGAAGTAGAGAGAGGTCAATATTCTACCACCAGCAATCCTCTCTTGTCTTCACTAAAATAGGTTGTTGTTGGGTTGTTAATTCTCACAGATGCCCTTTTTTACTCTCTCCTTAGAAGTTCCTGTGGGAGTTTTATAGCTCTTTCCTCTATCACTTTTTGTTCTTAGGGTTGAATTCATCACTACCTTCACTAACCCAATTATTGAGGAACTCTCTCATCCCTGTCTTTGTCTCTGTCCTTTCTTTAAAAGATGATGTTTCTACATGTTCATATTTCTAGATATGAAATCATAAGAACTTAGAGCATCAGAGCTGAAAAAAGCCCTTAGAGTTGATCTTCTACCCCAACCCCTTTATTTTATAAATGAGGAGACTGAAGGCTAGAGGAGGGTGATATACTATAAGGGTATATACCTTGAAGTGAAAGTGAATAGAACTGCTGCTGAGATTTGACCCATGTTCCTAAGACAAGGTTGTTACACTGATGAGCCACAGCTGCCTGGACAAAATCTGGGTATACTTTGGGGTTGACATTCTAAACAGTACACTTGGCAGAGTCTAGTCATAGGGCCACACAATTTAGTGAGACAAAGTTATAACCCAGAGCTAAAAAGTAGAGAAAATAATAGATTCCAAACGTCAGGTCCCCTACTCTAACAGATGTTGTGCTGTGTGCTTACATGCTCAATTTTTGAGGCAACAAAGGGTTAATGGGCACAGCTATATTATTTCATTTGAGTATCACTGTTATCTTCCAATGTTGGCTTTATTATCTTATTTTACAGATTAGCAAACTGAGGCACAGGTATATTAAATGACTTGCCAAGGATCAGATAGCAAGTAGTTGCAGACCCAGGATTCACACCTAGCTCTGTCTGACTTCATAGTCCACGTGTTAAACCCTGAGTCAAGTGGGGACTACTTGGCTACAATACAAGACTCTCAAATGCTCCCAGAAATATACCAAGATCGGTGCCTTCTGAGAGCTCTTTGCCCATTTTCTTTGGGATACTCAGTAGTAACATCTAAGAACCACACCTTGGCTGGCAACCAGGTCTTACCATGGACCCATGAAATAGCAGGAGGAGTTTGGCTTCATAGCCCATTGTCTCCGTAACTCATCATTTCCCCAGGTGACCAGCTGGCAAATGACCTGCTGAATTTGCTCTACAAATGATCTGTACCATAAACTCCTTCACACTCAAGCATTGGAAAGTTTATGTATTTGGTTTCTGAGGAATTACTGCATTTCAGAAGAAAAATATTTTAGTTTCATTTTCATTTTATCCCATAGGGAGAGGACTGGCTCATTAATAGTGAAACTTGTAGCGTGCTTGGAGTATGGGCAGGGAAGGAAAAGGGAGAGAAGGGCAGAGTTCTTATCACTGGAATAAGGGCTTACTTGTGTAAAGCTGAGATTCCTACTGATACTCTAGGTCTCACTCCCTTCATTCCTTTAACTACATAGTAAAAAGAAATGAAAAATAAGTTTGTCTCCTCTGGGTATATTCTTGAATGAAGCCATGTGTACTGGCACTTAGGGAACTGGGCAAAATTCAGTGATAATAGCTAATATTTATGTGGCGCTCAGTATATGCAATATGCCATTTTAAGTGCTTTATATATTCATTAATTCACTTAATCCTCACAACAACCTTAAGACGTAGGTACATTCCAATCATTAGCATCTCCATTTTACAGATTTAGAAATTTAGGTACAGAAAAGTAATGTAACTTGCTCAAAATCACACAACTAGGAACCCAGTTTTGTAAACCCAAGGCAGCATGACTCTAAAGTGTGTGTAATATGATCATCACACCATCCTACCTAAGGAAGAAAAAAAGGTGACTAAAATGTGATCCTGTATATCTTTTGAGGACAAGCTGCCTGTGCTGTGACTCAAAGTTGGCTGCAGTACTTGCCAGGCCATTGACAAAGACTGCAGTGTGATGTGCTGACCAGGCTGTATGTATGATTATTTGCTTTTCTGCTATCTCTGTCCTGTGTTGATTACATCAGACCTACCAAGAGCAAGAGTTGTCAATATTTGGGAAACAAAAATTCTAGATTTATCTCCTTTCTCCTGCAAAATGGAAAATTGAGTTCTTTTTCTTAGTCGGCTGATTCCATTCTTGCTCATTCTTTTGAGGACCAAATCAGCCTTTTGTTCAAATGAAAGAAAATAAAACCACTTCTCACCTTGTTATATCTTCTTCCTGGAGAAAAGTGGGCAGACATGTTTATCAACAGTGTAAATAATCTCTGTATTGGACTGGTTCCACGATAACTTTCAGCTATAAAAGTATGTTATCCTATAGGTGGAGATTGGAATTCTAATCATTTTTGCAATTTCTGACAATCACAAAATAAAAAGTTCAAGCCCAACCTCAAGAATTTCATAGTCCTGAAGCCCACTATTTCACTGCAAAAAAAGAAGGAAGTGGCAAGGAAAATTCAGTTTCCTATACTCAGAAAAACACAAGTAGTTTTAAGTATTACAAAGATGTTATTTTTAGAAGCTCCCAAACTCTTAGTATAGAAGACTGATCAATATAAATAAATAAATATACAGCAATGGTTTCTGATTAAATTAGGGCATTCTCAGTTTCCATGTCATCCATTCTGTTAGCATCCATATTCTCACTAGGATCTGTGTTTAGACTTTAGGATGATGTTTGCTTTAAGGCTTATAGGACGTATCATAGTTCAATGGATTCCATTATACTCAAGGAAAAAGAAGATTTATGGAAGCCAGTAGGTGATGCTGTATTTGATCCCTGGTATGAGTATTTGGTCCTGGCCTTCACATGACTCTCTGGGTTAACTGCGATTTGATAGAATTACAAATGATATGTTTGCTGTAAGAGTTTGGTCTCTAACTACATTATTCTACAGCAGCCACTTCAGGTAACATTCATAGGCTGACCCTAATAAAAGGGTACCCTAGGGAAATCATTCCAACACATAGAAACTACCAGGCTTTAAACAATGTATAAATCTTCATTTTGCACCTTAAGAAACTTAACAGCAAGGCTCAAGACAAACTTTTCATATACTAGTAGGTCAACACTAAATTTATTTTCTCAAGCAAAGAAACAGACAAGCAGGTAACCATACAAATAGAATTTTTGTAGGCCTTCCTTAGAGTAGGAAGAAAATATAATTAAACTGATATGTGCAATTTCCAAAAAAACTAACAGGAAGGCAAATGTGGACTTTTTTGTTAAAATATACATGACAGTGTGAAATAAAAGAATGTATAATTAATTTAGCAGGTGACATGGTCTTTATTCTTCTGGACATATCATTTAAAATAATATTTCATTTAGAAAACACATATGCAAGTCCTACATTTTATAATCACTGCTGACTTTCAAAGTTTATTCATTGTGCTTTTTCTTCAGGTGACATCTTTCTTAAACCTTATGTCTTCCATTTCTTTTTTAAGTTTTCTAATTTTTAAATCAGATTGCAACTAGAGCAATATATTTGGGAAGATCAATTTAGATAGGTTCCTACCCTTAGTTTCTTTGTTTCTGGAAAAAAGCTGCATTAGAACACAGATCCTTAACCTGGGCTTTATGGATGGGCTTTAGGGGCATCTCTGAGCTCCAGGAACCTATATGCAAAATTTTGCATGTGCTTGTGTAAATATATGTGCAATATTTTAAGGAAAGAGCATATAGCTTTAATCAGATTCTCAGATGTTCATGTAACCCCAGAAAATTAAGAATTTCTGAGTTAGTTTCTGAGTTTTTTTGTGACTCTAAAGTTCAAAGTGATTTACTAAGCAGATTTATTATTTATTGCTCTTCCTTAGTAAAGGGGAGGATGATAGGAAATTCAACAGGTAGCCCAGTGGAAGCTGTATCATATTTGCCATAGTGAAGCATAATTGAAAATATATGTAGTGGGATAATATAATATATGATTTTTAAATTGGAGACAGAGAAGTAATTAGGACCAATAATTTCCATGCCCTAATAATTTTAAGTTAGTAATACTAAAAGATTTCTTCAAGCCCACTTTATTCTCAGTATTGTTTTTTAATCATGCTAACTGCCTACTTCTCATTCTTTTTACATAGCCACAGTATCCCTTAGACTTTCTGAGTAAGCTACCCACATAGAGCATAACATGTGAGGGAAATAAGATGAGAATGAAGCTGACTATGATGGCAACTAGGTCAAATCTATTAATATGTGATATTTATGTCTCCATATTGTTGAAGCTGCAAATCCTTTTGCATAACATTTCCTCTTTGATAGAAAATTTATCACTCAAAATACTTCAAAACCATCATTTTAATTTTTATCACCCCTGAAAATTTCATTTTTCAATGGAGCACACTGTAATGCTGAAATAGATATCATTGGATTACATCATTTTGCATGGTGTGAAACTTTCTCTCAAGTTAATTTCACTGCTGCATATCAGAAATGCGCCTGTGAACTTGGGGAGGGGTGGTTAGAGGACAGAGCTCATGAAAATTGAACCTCATTATGGGTTCAGTTTCTATAAGGGTCTTAACTCAGTTATGTTCCCTGGCCATAGACTGTAAACCCCAACCCCAGCCAGAAGATTCTTGGGGTCAAGGTAATCCAGGGAAGAGAGGCTATGAGTCATTTTAAACCTATCCTCCATGACTAGAGAGACAGCTCAAAGAACACACATTTTAGAATTTTCTAATGTTAGTGTTGGAAAGAACCTCAGAGTTTTTCACTTTTCTTTCCCATCTGATGTGCAATAATTTTATTGAGGGGTTATCCAGTCTCCTCTTGAATACCTCCAATGACAGAGAACTCATTGCCTTCCAGTCAATTTGGAACAATTTTGATAAACTTTATATTTGAATTACAACTGTCTGCCATTCTGTAAACTGGTCCTAGGACTTCCCTGTGGGATCAATAGAATAAGATTCCAAGCCAATCCTTTACAAGTTGGAGAACAGCAAAAGAGTTGAAGTAGGGGCTTCTGACTTTACCTGCACATTGCCATTCTTATTGACTTATGTCAGCAGAGAGAGCCCTTGCTTAAAGAAGCAAGCAGTTTAGCAGAAGCTTTGATTCCTTCATATAAAGCACTTAGGGAATAACATTTGGGAAAGGAACCTAGATTCCCTTCTAGTTCTTGAGGCCAGTTTTACATATAACGCACAGCTGGGTGATATAAAAAGGAATACTAAGGAGGTATCTATTAACCCTCAGCCTAGAAAGAACATTGCAATGGGCACTACCTCCAGGCTGGCATTTTGAGACATTAGTGGGTGGTCCACACCAATCTGTCATTGCTTCTCCAGAGGGCCTAATGGGGAGATCTTTGAATGACAAGATTGACTTTTGATCCCTCAGAAGATATGTACTCATTCCTTCATCCATTTAAAAAGAATTTATTGAAGGCCTTTTATGCCCTAAGTTTTGGAATACAATGATGAGCAAAACAGGGCTAACTGGAGGATATAGGCATTAAACAAACCACTACACAAGTAATGTAAAATTTCAAACTCTGATTATTGATAGAAAACACAATTACAGATCATTTTCAGTGCATGCATGTAACAGATTGAACATGGTTGAGGATTTCAAGGAAGGCTTGCCTGACATTTGAGTTAATATATAATGGATGAATAGGAATGAACAGTAAAGGGTATAGAGATGGGGGAAGCATTCCATCCAGAGGCAATAGCATATTCAAAGGCCTTGTAGAAGAGAGATGTAGGAAGAAGAATAGAATATTTAACAATCTAAGAGAGGGCCACTGTAGGTAAAATTCAGAGATGAGAAGAAGTGTTTGGTATAAGAAGAAGCAGGAGAGGTCATAGAAGCAAGTCCATTAGGGATCCAGTAGTCTATGGTAAAATACATGCAGCCTTGCTTTCTTCACTTCCCCTCTCAAAGTCCTTGCCCATTTCAGCAAATGTCACGATCACCACCCCCCAACCTTAAGTTCTTTACTTGTATTATTCTTGTCTTCAGGAACATTCTCTCTTCTCATCATCCATCTCCTACTCAAAGTCTTATTCTCTGAACTTTGACATCCAGGAAGTGGGGGTGGAGGGAAAGGGCTCTAATGTATATTAAGCATGTGTTTTTCACTGATTATAGGACTAAGTCCTTTACATTATAATTTTTTTTACTCCTCATCATAACACTGTGAAGTAGTGTCCTTTCCACTCTCTTACAGAGAGTGAAATTGACACTTAAAAATCTTGAATGATTGATTCAATGTCATGTAGTCAAACTAATAATCCCAGATAGAAATTCAGGTTTGACTGACTCCAAAGATGTTGCTTTTTCTCCTAAATCAGGTTTCTTCTATCTGCCTTTTTTGTTGTTCATTAACCTCTTAGTAGAAGAGTCCTGGCTGTACTAGTTTTGATATTAAGGTGATTATTTAAAATGTATCAGTTGCTGGTATCAATGGGATAGCATTTAATGAAGGTCGAAGTTCTTGGGCATAAGAGCCCCATGTATGATGTGGACAATAGACTAGTGGTTACCAGAGGGGAGTGGGTAGGTAGATGGGATAAAGGGGTAAAATATGTGGTGACAGAAAGAAATCTAACTATGGGAGATGAACACACAGTCTAAATATATATATGTCTTACTATTAAAATGTACAGCTGAAAGTTATTGGATTTCATTAACCAATGTCACCATTAGAAAAAGAGCCCCATTTATGGTTCATAATGCCCTTATATTCACAAGAAACAGGATGAAATCATTTCAGGGGAAGTTTTTCACAGAACATCTACTTTATTATCACTCCTTGAAAGTGAGCACTTAATGTAAAAGTTTGTCAGGATTTTCTAATAAACTTTATGTAACCTCTGTGGAGCTAACCTTCCTCAAAACACAGTGTTAGCACAAGGTCACATTCAAAGAAATATTATTTATGAACATCAGAATGTAAAAATGTAAAGATGTGAAAAACAATTGTAATTAGCATGATAGATGCGGTCTCAGAATGCACCAAGGGGGATTCAAATCTCAGTGTATATAAAACCTTCATAAAGATCTTCAGTGATTAGGTTAAAAAAAGACCACAACTTCCATTTGGTCTCACTTTCTCTCATTCTTTCTCACTCTTTAGTAAAGAACTTTAAATTCCCCCATTGTAATCTGGTATATGCTCTGGTGAGGTTGGAGAGAAAAAATGGCCATAGGCCTGCAAGATGGCATAGTTTTTGTTGATATTGCTCAGAATAAGATGGTGCTAGAAAGGCACCCCTCTGACAATTAGATTATTAAGGGGAGCCTTAACTGATTACCTGCAGAAGACATCACACAGGAGCCCTCAGGTGCAAGAGACAACTAAAAGGAATCCCCTGGTGTGCACTATGTTGGCAAAGATGCCTTTTATGTTGAAAAGGAAAAACCTACCACATCTGTGTAATATGACAGGAAGTCAAGTTTATTTTGATTTTATTATCTGGATTTAACCTTCTATCAACAATATTACTACATATAAAACAGACTTCTGTTTTTCTCCTTTTATAAAATTCTGATTAAGAGAAATTTTGAGGTATAATTTTTTTTCCCTGCAGCATCAGTTTTCTGTAAGATAGGTGTAAATCAAATAAATCTCCATTTGCCCCTATCCATTTCATCCATCCCTCCATCTAGACACAAAACACATATATTAGAACATAAGCTTTCAGAGGTCAGAGAACATTCTTCTTTTATTCTTGATAAGTGAGCTAGTCTGCTGTTGCTTCAAATGTTTCTGATTTAAGAGCAAGATTCTGAACACCAGAGACACAAACTACACTGGTGGCTGGAGTGTGGCCAACTTAACACATGGAATATTTTAAATTAAATCAGTTCTGCTCATTTTATTTCACAATTTCCTGGGGTCTCAGGAATTCCCCAGTTCTCTAGTTCTGACAGGAAGTGCAGAAGATATTTTAGTTTTCATTTTGTGGCCTATTCAACTGATGTGCTTGGGGCATTCTTAACCTCATCCTCTTCAACTGGCACATGCCATTGCTCAGAAATAGAGTGCAGGTGGCCCAAATTCCATCAGTGTCTGTGCAGAGGGAAAGTAAAATGAAAAAGAGGGGAGAGGGAAAGTAAAATGAAAAAGAGGGGAGAGTAAAATGAAAAAGTGGGCTGGCTTGTATTCTTACTGTGAAGAATTGCCAGGGAAGGGAAAAGACTAGGGAATGACTTTGTCACTTTAGGCAAAATCAAAATAAAGCAATTTACTTTCATTTCCTAGGAGCATGACACACTCCTGAGCCTCTTACATTCTGTTATTTAATGCTCACTCTAACCCTGTGAGGCATATACTATAATATCTGATACAAAACTGGGTTAGATACAGAGAGATTAAGAACTGATGTGAAATTCCATATGTAGTAAGTAGTTGATCCAGGGTTTGAACCGAAGTCTGTCTGATTCAAAAGTCGATTTCCAGAACTCTCATATGACTGTAAGTTCTTAATAGTAGTAAGATGTTCAAAGGACTGAGTGATAGTATATTTTACAGTGGAAAAGAATGCAGCCATTACAAAAATGACTGAAAAAAGTAAATATATTCAATATATATTTTGTTTATATATTTAAAAATGCCAAAGAGTCACCTACATCATGCTAGCCACAGTTCTTGGTGTAAGGGAGTACAATACCCTGCCCTCATGGAGCTTTTATTGGGAGGGTTCAATACAGATAATAAACACAAATTTCATATCTGACTAAAGTAAATATTATGAACAAAATTAAATGGAGCTAAGAGATTGAAAGGGGTGTTTACCTTAGCTGGACAGGGAAGGCCTCTCTAAATAGATGAGACCTAAATGCCTAGAAGAAAACAGTCATTCTACATTTCAGTCAAGGGGAACAAGTACAAGAGTACAGAGAAGAGAAGAACATATATGTTTCAAGGACTCAAGCCATGGCTCAAGTATAGTTGACTGAACAAGTAGTGGCAGTGAGGGGAGTGGTAGAAGATGCAGTGGGAGGCCTGATGATTTAGGATGTTTTAGGCCACATTAGGGAGTTTGGATTTTATTTTTAGTGATATGAAAAATGAGTGGTATGTTTTATATAGGGAAGAGATATGATCTGGTTGCTTTCTGTAGATTGAAATATAGCAGGAAGAAGGGCATCAAGGAGAATAATTAAAGGCTATTATGGTTTATAGCCAAAGGATAAGATAAGCAAATATTCTCTCTTATAAGCAATTGTAGACCTGGCTAAAATTGCCAAAATGCCCATCTCTGGACTGTAGAACTCGACCAAAGGCATGTAATAAATTGAGAATTGTTTATTTAATAAAAGCTACTGAATCTTAGGTCAGAACAGTAGGAATTCAATGTTTCTTTAGTTTGGGGATGCTCCTGACTCCCATACATCTCTTAGTGTAGCAGTTATCCTAGGGTAGGACAAGTTGTGAAGCCAACAACTTTGCTACAAGAGATGGCTGAATCAGTTTGGAGTGCAGTGGACAAAGCCCTATGTCTCCCGGAACTGTAGGAAACAGCGATGATTTTGGTGACAAATGAATGAGGTAAGAACAACATCACAGCTTGCCTGATGTGATATTGGTTGGCATGCAGCAGAGTGACAGACTTAAACTAGTCTTAACTTAATAGGAAAACCAGGAAGTGAGACAACCATAGTGGGATTTGATAAGCTCCCACATGTCTCTGACAGTCTAGAAGGCTATGCACATGCTCAAGGCTGCACAAATACTGAGGGATCTGGGAGAATCCATGCTATGCATAAGGCCTTGGACAAATGTGAGGCCTCACATGTGACAGAGGAGACCTAAGAGGGCCTAGTAGAAAATAGAAATGGTGACATACCTGTAAACTGCCTGAACTTTAAGTGCAACCTCCAAACCTCACAGAGATCTATCATCTAAAGGTGGAAGACTCACTCAGAGTGTTTGAGTACAACTTCTAACCAGTCATTGGCTATGCTATTCAGAAAGATATGCTGACACAGGAGTGACACATAAAACAGTTTTACAAATTAAAAATAAAGACATTAGTGGTTACATGGTTTAGGGGCAACATACTTCACATAATGTGTATAGACAGTTCATTAACTAATTAACTAAATAACAAAACACAACAACTACCATCCCTAGGGGAATCAATGTAGAGTTCCCATAATTTTGTTGAAAATATCCAGTTTTCAATAAAAAATAATGAGACATTTAAAGAACTAGCAAAGTGTGACCTGTACTCAGGAATATAACAAAGAAGCTGTCTCTGAGTTAGCTAAGATATTGAATTTAGCATAAAGGACTTCAAAGCCACTATTATAAATATGTTCAAAGAACTAAAAGACATGATGTTTGAATGATTAAAATATGGTCTGACCAAAATAACTCATCAAACAGAGAAGTAGGAGCCCTCATACATTGGTGGTGAGGATTTGAAAATGGTACAGTCATTTTGGAATCAGCTCATCAATTTCTTAACATATAACTCAGCAATTCCACTTCTAGAAATCTACCAAAAATAAATGAAAAAAAATGCATCCACAGAAACCTATGCATTCAAATGTCTATGCCAACATTATTCGTAATGTTTAAAAACTGAAAATTATCCAATCATCAATACATACATAATACATAAATAAGATGTGGCATATCTATATGATGGGATATTATTTGCAATTAAAAGGAATGAACTATTAGTATATGCAATAATATAGCTGAACTTGAAAAGCATTGTGATAAGTGTTACAAGCCAGGCACAAAAACCCCTACATCTTGTATGACTCCCTTCACTGAAAGACCATTAAAAGGCATATTTATAGATACCTGAAGCAAATAAGTGGTTTCCCAGGGCTAGGGGGTAAGAGTATGGATTAATTGTAAAAGGATTTGAGAAAACTTTGGGGTGATGGAAATATTCTAAAACTGGGTTCTGGTTCTGGTTACAAGACTCTGTAACTTAACAAAAAGACCTTTTCTTAATGCTTACAGTAGATGAGTTTTGTATTATGTAAACTACACCTCAACAGAAGTGTTAAAATATACATTTTTACAAAGGTTGACAGAAACTCATTCTGGGAAGCATCTTTGTCAAAATGAACCTGATTCTCCTCCTCTGCTGAGAGATACCAGGGCAGGCAGGGGGACCTGAAAAAAGGAACCTCAAGTGGCCAGACCTTAGAAACCTCTTTATTTTTATAGGTAAAATATTATTTACCCCCTACTCAGATACCAGAGCATTTCGGAGCATCAATAATGCAATCCCAACACAACCTTCACTTCCCCTACTGAGAACACATTGCGGCCTGACCTTATGAGATCCTTTCTGCCCCTGTCAGTCAGTACTAGCAGGAAACACAGGGAGCCCCAGTGGCACCACATAAATGAAGCAAACCACAAAAATAACAGAGTTTCTAAAAACAAACTTCCATTGGAACCACAGCCCATAAAATTAGGTCAAGACCTGCATGCTAAACTAAAACAGGGTGACTGCCTATTGAAATAAAAGAATTAAATAGTTCTCAAAGTATCCTGACATAATGAATACAATGTCCAAGATAAACTTGAAAACCACCCTTCAAACAAGAAACAAAAAATCACAACTTAAATGAGGAAAAACAATCAACTGATACCAACATTGAGATGAATCAGATGTTGGAATGATCTGACAATAATTTCAAAGCATTTATCATAAAAATGCCTTTGCAATCAATTAAAAATTTTCTTGAAACAAATGAAAAATAGAAAATCTCAGCAAAAAAATAGAAGTCATAAAAGAGAACCGAATGGAAATTATAGAACTGAAAATTACAACTGAAATAAATAGCTTGCTGAATGGGCTTAATAGTAGAGTAGAGATGATAGAGAACATAAACTTGAGGACAGAATAATAGTAGCTACCTATTTTAAACAACAGAGAAAATAGACTGAGAGGAAGTCTAAGAGTCCAAGAGACCTATGGTATAATAAAATATTCCAATGTTTGTATAATCAGTGCCTCAGAAGGATAGGAGATATTGAGGCAGAAAGAGTATTTGAAGAAATAATGGCTAAAAAGTTATAATTTGGCAAAAGACACAAACCTACAGATCTGAGAAGCTGAGTGAACCATAAACAGGCAAACCAAAGAAAGATGCCAGGACACATTATAATTAAGCTTTTGAAAAATAAAGACAAAGAAAAATCTCAAAAGTAGCCTGAGAGAAATGACATATTACTTATAGGGGGACACCAGTTTCAAAGTGTGTTTCTTATCTGAAAGCATAGAGACCCAAAGAGAAACATTTTTCAAGTCCTAAAAGAAAAAAACAGTCAACAATAAATTCTCTATCAGGTGAAACTATCCTTCAAGAAGGAAGAGAAAATGAAATAATTTTCAGGCAAAAGAAAACTAAAATAAATTTTTACCAGCAGATGTACTGGCTAAAGGAAAATTCTTTAGACAGAAAGATAATCATAAAAGAATGACATTTGCAGCATCAGGAATAAAGAAGGATCAATGGAAAGAGCAGAAACATGAGTACATATAATAGCATATCTATTTCCATATGAGTTTTATAAACCATAATTGATTAAATATTATAACACCATCTAATACTCAAAACAATGATATTTAAAAGTGGGAAAGGTAAAGAGAACTAAAGGCAATTGAGGTTTCCACACTTCAGATGGTAAAATATTGATACCAGTAAATATGTGCCTTATAAATAATATACCAAGCAACTGCTATGAAAACTACATGAAGAGATAGACTCAAAACACTGTAAATGAATCAAGATGGAACAGTCAAGTAGCCTGTAGGAAGGCAATTAAAGAAAAACAGGTATGGGAACAAGAGGGGTTAGAAAGAATATAAATAATAAAATAACAAAGTCAAGTGCAAATATATCAATAATTATATAAAATATAAAAGATGTAAATATAATTAAAATATAAAAATCATATCAGAAAATTTAAAAAACATGGCCCAAATATATACTTTCTAAAAAACATTTAACGTTTTTTCTAGTTTCTTAAGGTAGGGGCTTAGGTTTAATAGCTACGTTCATTTCTAATGTAACATTTAGTAGTTTAAATTTCTTTCACAGCATTGTTTTTCATTGTTGTAAGTAAATTCAATAGCATAAATAGATTGAAAGTAAAAGGATAGAGAAAGATGTACATTGTAAATGATAATTTAAAAAAGCAGGTGTGGCTATCTTAATATCTGATAAAATAACAACTTATTTTTAAAAATCAATACAAAGAGGGACACCACCCAGGAATATAGTACAATCCTAAAAGTGTGCATACCCAAACCAGAATCTCAAAATATAAGAAGCAAGAACTTATGGGGTTGAAAATAAAAATAGGTAAATCCACAATTATAGTTGAGGGCTTTAAAACCTCCCCACTCAGCAACTGAAAGAACTACTCCCCAGAAAATCAGCAAAGATGGAAGCAATGCTATCAACTGACAGTATTGAATTGATATATATTGCCGCTTTTAAGATTCTCTTTGTATTTAACCTTTGGCATTTTAATTGATGTGTCTTGGTGTGGACCTCTTTGGGTTCATCTTATTTTGGACTCTGTGCTTCCTGGGCTTGTATGTCTATTTCCTTTGCCAGAATAGGCAAGTTTTCTGTTATTATTTTTTGAAATAGGTTTTTAATTTCTTGCTCTCTCTCTCTCCTTCTTCTGGTAGCCCTATGAAACAAATGTTATTGCTCTTGATGTTGTCTCAGAGGCCCCTTAAACTATTCTCATTTTTTTGGATTCTTTCCTTTTTTGTTGTTGCTGTTCTTGTTGGGTGTCCTACAGTACCCCATTCTCTAATTTGCTGATTTGATCCTCCACTTTATCCAATCTGTTTATTCCCTCTAATGTGTTCTTCATCTCAGATATTGTATTCTTCATTTCTGACTGGTTCTCTGTTATGTTTTCCATCTCCATTTTCATGTTTTCTATGTCTTTGTTAAAGTTCTCACTGAGTTCATCTACTCTTCCCCTACATTCATTGAGCATCTTTATAATCAGTGTTTTGAACTTTGCATGTGGTAGATTGCTTGTCTCCATTTTGTTCTTTTTTTCTGGAGCTTTGTTCTGTTCTTTCATGTGGGACATGTTTCTTTGTCTCCCAATTTTGACTGCCTCCCTGTGTTTGTTTCTATATATTAGGTAGGGCTCTTAAATCTCCTAGTCTTAGTAGAGTGGCTTTATGTAGTAGATGTCCTGTGGGGCCAAATGACATGGTCTTTCCTGGTCACCTGAGCGAGGTGCTCAAGGTGTGTTCCTTGTGAGGATTGTGTGTGCCCTTTGATGTAGTTGAGCCTTGATTGCTATTTGCACTTTGATGAGAAGGATTGACCCTCAGGCTGATTGGTTGTGAGGATTGGCTGGTGAGGGGCTGACCCTTGAGAAAGGATTCACTTTAGTAGGGCTCTGGCACCTGCCCAGGATGCCCTTCAGGTGTGTCCTCAAAAGCAGCTCTGGGTGGTGCTGTGGCTCCATGGCCAGTTGATGCAGGCTGCTGGGTATGCTGGCTCAAAGGCCTCCTGGGAGGGGCCCAGCTACAGGCCAATTTCAGCTGCAGCTTGTGCACTTCCAGGGCCTGGTAAGAGTCATCAAGCAATCCACAGATAGCTGTGACCTGTGCTGGGCTTATAGGTGCCTCAAGAGGCCTATCCAGAAACTGAGCCTGGCTGCTACTATTGGTGGGCTTGGTGCTGTTCAGTAAGATGTACACAGCATGCCAAGGCCAGATGCTGCTTCTTTGGGTTTTGTGAGCATTCGAGAGATTTTAGGAAAGTCCGCACCCTGAGCTAAGACAGGCCATTTGAATAAAATACTGGAGGCAACTTGGGTGAGCCTACAAGTTGGGAGGGGCTGGGTCTTAGGGAATCACTTGAGTTACCTGTATTAACAAGATTGATAGAGATTCAGATATGGCGGCTGCCTGTGCCCACATGCTGGGACGGGGAGAGCACAACAAAGGAATAATGGATACTGCCAACACTTCTGTCCAGGGAAAAGCCATCCCTCCAATCTTTGCCCTAAAGCCTGACAACTTGGCTTTTCCCCATATATCCCTGGTACTCCTTGAGCAGCTACCTCAGCGCAGGAGTTCAGACTGAGTGAGTCCATCAGTGAGTAAGTCTTGGCATAGGCCCTTTAAGAAGAAGAATGACTACAATTCACATAGCCTTCCATCTCATTCAGCCACAATCTCTGCTGCTTTTTCACAGCCAGAGATTGTGGGGACTCCTCTTGCGGGAACTGGAACCCTGGGTCAGGGAGCCCAGTATGGGGCTGGGACACCTTGTTCCTCAATGAGGGGAGGGGGTTCTGCAGCCAAAATAACACTCTCAATTCTAGATCGCCACACAGGATTGTGGAACTGGGCCATCTCACATCTCCGCCCCACTTACCAACCTCAAGGTGACCTCTTATATATGTCCCCAGTTGTAGCACTTCTGTTCAACCAGACCTCAGGTCTCTCCTGGTGATCATTGCTCTGTAGTTTTGTTATAATGTTGGTGTAGATATGGGAGGAGGTGTATGTGGCCTCTACCTTCTATGCCATCTTGGCTGGTCTCCTAATGAGGTGGATTCTAGTTGAAGTTAGTCTCTGGGTCAACCCCGAGTGTTAAGGGAGGTTTGCCTATCTTTTATCCCAGTCTGATATCTGGCTTGCAGAGGACCTCCTAAGTGGTTTGGGTGACTAACTGGTAAGTGACTTGAGACTACAGGTATGTTTTGAATGAGCAACCCTGGCAACCAAATGTTAGACATTTTTTTCATGATGTACATTCCTCTTTGGTGTGTCAGCCAACCTATCAGGACAGCTACACTTGGAAGTCTTGTAGGCACCCCACACTTACATATTTCAAAATGAACTTGAGTTTTTTCTACTAAGAGTTAAGTTTCCTCCTTTATGTCCATGAGTTTCAACTCTGACTTCTTATTCTCTCTCTTCCTGTCCAACCATTGAATAAGTCCTGTTGATAGTCCCTTCAGATGTTTTTCAACTCTGCCCATTTCTATTCCTGCTGCCAATGCCTTAAATCAGGTCTTTAGCATTACCCACTCAGATGACTGTAAACATATTTTTCTTTACCCACTCTGCTCTTCCAAGAAATAATAATAAACACATATATAATTCTTCCTCTATATTAGATGTTTTCTGTGAGATTTATATGCCTTACATTGTTTAACTCTCACAACAACCTTCTCGGTTAAGTGCCATCATCATGGCTATAATACAGATGAGGAAACTGAGGCAGAGAGCAGTGAAGAAACTAATCTAGGTTTATACACATCCAGTAAGTGCCCAAATTCATCCTGTATTGCAATGATTCTCATGCTTTAGTGAACATAAAAGTCATGGGAGAGAGAGTGTGTTAAAATTCTCAAACTCTACCCTATACCCTGATGCAATAGGTCTAGAGTTTGACTGGTAATCTACATTTCTACCAACATCACTGATTTGGATCTAGGTATTCCAAGGATTATACTTTGAGAAATGCTGATCTGAAGCATCCGAGTGAGCTTATTTAAACCCAAATCTCATAATTTTACTCTGCACTTTAAAACCTTCTGATGGCTTCTTATTGTTTTTAGGATAAAGTCACAATCCCTTGATATGATACCCAAACCCTCCACAGAGCAGTGTCTGTAGGTCTTTCTAGATTTATCTTCAGGATATCCCTCCATACCAGACTTATTATAATTTTTTAGCTATTCATTAATTTATGTATTCACCTAACCACCATTTACAGTGGTTTTACTCATGCTTGGCACAATACTTAGATTTGGAGATAGACACAATCAAAAAGATAGGGTACCTTCTCTCAAAAAACTTAGTAAAACGGAGCTTAATTTTAAGGTGGCAGATCTACCTGGCAGCCAATGAAGGTGTCACAGAGGAGGTAGCATTTGAGCTGAGACTTAAAGGACGAATAGAAGATTACTTGGTAGACAGATAGAGGTAAGAGTCTTCCAGGTAGAGAGGTGCAGCATGTACGAAGTAGGGAAATATGTATTCTAGAATCTCTATATAATCCTGTAATTCTACAGTGAAATTATAAGGGCATGACAGAGTAGTTGTCAGAGTTGAAGCTAGAAAGTAAGCAAGGGCTAGGGACTTATATACTGTAGGAGACAGAAATCTTAGATGGTTTTCAAGATTCCCAGTGTTAACTGGTTTGGTTCTACTCTACAAATCCCCCCACCCTTTGAATGCAGGCAGAACCTGTGTATATGATGGGCTATCACTCCAATGTTAGGATGTCGGTCAAAGAGTACAAAATTTTAGTTATGCAAATTGAATAAATTACGAAGATATAATGTCCAGCAATAAGGATATAGTCAACAATACTGTACTATAAACTTGAAATTTGCTAAAAGGAAAAGGAAAGAAAAGAGAAATGGAAAGAAAGAAGGAAAGGAAAGGAAGGGAAGGGAAGGGAAGGAAGGAAGGAAGAAAGGAAAGAAAAGAAAAGAAAAGTGAAAGAAGGAAGGAAAGAAAAGAAAAAAGAAAAAAAAGAAAAGAAAAAAGAAAAGAAAAGCAAAAAAGAAAACAGTAACTTTGTAAGGTAATATATGTGTTAACTAGCTTGATTTGGCTATTATTTCACAACGTACATGTATATCAAAACATTGGGTCTTATACCATACACACACACACACACATACACACAGAGATATACATACATACATACATACATACATACATACATACATACATACCTACCTACCTACCTACCTACCTTGGTAAAGATGGATAAATTTTTGGCTATTCTAGGTCCTTTGATGTTCCACATAAATTTTAGAACAGGTTGTCAATTTTTACAGAAGAACCTTCCAGGATTTCTAATTTATTGCATGAATCTAGCAATTCATTTATGGAGAATGAGCATCAGTTGACTGTTAATGCGTGGATTTATTTCAGGGCTTTCTATTTTGTTCCATTGGTCTATGTGTCTGTTAGTATATCAGTACACACTATTTGATTACTGTAGCTTTGTAATATATTTAGAAATCAGGAATTGTGATGCTTACAGTTTTGTTATTATTGAAGGTTACTTTAGCTATTTGAAATTCATATGGAATCTTTTATGATTCCATATGAATTTTGGGATCATTTTTTGTATTTATTTAAAAAATGCCATTGGAATTTTGATAGGAGTTGCATTGACTCTGCAGATTGCTTTGGGTAGTATGGACATTTTAACAGTATTAATTCTTTCAATCTATGAACATGATCAGTCTTTCCATTTATTTGTGTCTTTAATTTCCTTCATTGATGTTTTATAATTTTTGTCTACAAGTCTTTCTCCTCTTTGGTTAAGTTTATTACTAAGCATTTTATTCTTTCTGATGCTATTGTAAATGAGATTGTCTTTCAGATTTCCTTTTTGGATAGTTTATTGTTCATTTGGAGAAATGCCACTGATTTTTGTATATTGATTTTATATCCTACAACTTTATTGAATTTGGTTTTTAATTCTAATAGGTCTTTTTTTTGTTAGTCTTTACAGTTTTGTACATATATGATTATGTCATTTGCAAATGGATAATTTTCCTTCTTTTCTTATTTGGATTTATTTTATTTTATTTTTTTTACTTTTTGTCTAATTGCTATGGCTAGGAGAACTGGTACTGTGTTGAATAGAAGTGACAAGTGTGGGCACCCTTACCTTGTACCATATATTAGACGGAAAGCCTTCACAATTTCACAATTGATTGTGATGTTACCTGTGGGCTTTTCATATATGGCCTTTAATGTGTTGAGCTACAGAATATCCAAATCTTCAACACAAAGAACAGTTAGTAAACTTATATATAAATTCAAGTGTTCCTATAAAGTTTTAGTAATTAAGACAATGTAGTACTGGCATAGGAATAGAAAAATAGATCAATGAAACAGAACATAAATTCCAGAATTAAACCCAAAATTCTAAAGTCAATTGATTTTTGGCAAATGTGCCAAAGTAGTTCAGTTAGGAAAATAGTCTTTTTGACAAATGATGCTGGAACAGCTGAATAACCGTCTGGAAAAAAAAAAATTAATCTTAATCCCTACCTCACATCATACACAAAATGCAATTCAAGATGAATTATAGATGTAAATATAATACTTGAACTACAAAGCTTCTAGAAGGAAACATAAATTAATATCTTTTCAATCTGGGTGTAGTCAATGTTTTTTTTTGTAGACACAACACAGAAAAAATAAATATAAAAGAAAATATCATTGTCAATCAGCATTATGAGAATACAGAATTCCTGTTTATTAAAAGATACCATTAAAAATAAATCGGAAAAATCAAATACCTTGAGAAAATATTCATAAATCATATTAACTATAATAAAAAGAAAGGAAAGACTATGTTTACCCCCCAACTCCATTATTCTCTGTTCCTCAGTTTTTCTGTTTTGTCATTTATCATAGTATCTAATTATCCATTCGCCTGTTTATTTGTTTAGTGTTTCTTCCACAGAAATGTAATCTCCAAGGGAACAGGGTCTTCAATCAGTTTCTAGCTCAGAGTACAAAGTAGGTGCTCAAGAAATAGTTGTCAAATAAATAGTATTTATTCTTTGATCTAGGAGGGGCTGGGACTGTACATTTATTCATTGGGAGAGGGTTGGTGTCATCCAAGGAGCCAAGTTGGCTGTATATGGGAGGCTCTGTGCACCATCCACAACTTAGACTTGATCTGCTTTGGTATTTCCTATTGTTGGCAAACAGGAAATGTCATTTTTCCAGCCTCTGCCTCAGAAAATGAAATTTGATATTTCTTTGTCACCAGAAAAGCGAATCAATCTTTTAGGTTATATTGTTCCTTGAGTTCTTCTTATACTTACCTAGCAACTCAATTGAAATAGTTCCATATTTCATAGTAAATCACCTTGATTGGAGTATGGCAAAGCCCAACACTTTATTATTGATTCAAAGTTGTTTTCATGCATTAATTAGGATATCAAAGTATTTCAAGCTCCAGATGGAAGCACTTAAACGAACTGTGCAACATCTCGGTGCAGGAAGCATTGACTTCGGTGCTCATTTACATGGGACTTATTAACCTTATCTTATATACTAAAATGCCAACAATGATAATGAACACTGAGAATAATTTGGATATTGATTGTTTATATACCAGCCATTTTCAAAATTTTGCTTTCAAATTCTCAAAATCAATTTCCATTTATTTGCACACAAGTAAAAAGGGCAGGGTTTTGAACTCAAATTGACACCTAAATAAATGTACCCACTAAATGCTTGCATTTTGCCAGCATTTCTAACCACCATCTGGAATGGACAAAGTGGGTCATTTGCAAAGCTGTGTTTACTCTGAATAAATTTGAGAAATTCTATTTCAGTCCAATATCTACTTAATAACAAAACATTGGATTAGACAAACTGAAGATTACTGTTAGAGATGGCTGTTACATTAGCCAGCCTCAATCTTGGTTTTAATAAACAAAGTTAGAAGGGTAATAGCATCCTGTAGAATGTTAAGAAAAAGCCACTGTTGCCTTTGAGGAGAGGATTTATCTGGGTTCTTGTGTGACTGTTCAACATTCCAGTTACCCATCACTGGAGAACACCATAACTCACATTTGTCACAACTGTACATTTTTTTTAACACTTTCTATATGTCAAGCACTAGACTAGCTACTCCATTTTTACATTTATGAAATACTTTTATATGCATATCTTCATGTAGTGCTCATAGCTGCACATTAAAATAAGTACCATTATCCCCCATTAACAGATAATGAAACCGGGGTCCAGAGGAAAACAAGTGATACCACAGCTGCCAGTGGTTGGAAGAACAGGATTCTAATTCCTCTCTGTATCATTCCAGAGGTTTGCTTAGTTTTTTTTTCTTATCCATCACAAATATAATAACATCAACTTAAAAAATGTTGCAGAATGAGGTGAAGATACTTAGAAACCGAGGTAGCAAGAGTGTGATGCAAGGGTCACGCAGGCTGGCTCTTCTGAGGCCCAGGGCTCAGAGAAGTGCATTTCTGGAATCATTATCAATGTATGGACTCTATGAAAATTGCCTCAAAGAGTCTACTAATTTTTTAGGGAGCCATACAAAATGATCCTTCCATTTTCTCTACACTCACTTCAACCTGCAGAAATATTTCTAAACTTCTGACTCCCACCCTGGGAGCAGAAGACTTCAGAGATGAAATGATGTCCTTGCTGTGTTTCTCTGAGTAAGCTTTTTTTTTCTCTGTTTGACATCAGGGCATCTGAGCTATCTATGACTGAGGGGTGTCTAAATGGAGGAAAGAAGCCCGTTGAAGACAGATCCAATCCTTAGGGACTCAATTGAGTCCTGCAGAGTTAGAGGAAATAGGATACAATCCCCTCCTCCAGTACATGCACAGTAACCAGATGGTCTGGGCTTGGAGAGTTTGTGGGGCCGCTGGCCTTAGGCTCGGGAGATTCCTGACTAAGAGAGAGGCTGGCAGCTTTTGAAGAACCTCACTGCTTTCCTATTGCTCAGAGACTTGGCTGAAGGCTGGGCCTCTGTAGCTTCAAGTGGCACAATAGCCTGATGTCCGAATCAGAGAGACTGACTGGAGTTTTAATATGTGGGCTAGGGTTCTGATTCTGGAAAGGGTTCTGGAGTTCAGAATTCACTGAAGGCTGTACATAGAGTACGAATAAAGACCCAAAGGTACAGTTCTGGGAACCTAGAGCCTAGAGGTGTTACCAGCAGAAGACTTTGATGCAAAGGCAATACTCCATAACAAAAAGGACCTGGGCTTGAGAACCAGACTGGCATAGGTTAGATAAAGCTCCATTATGCCATTTAGCTGTGTGACCTTGGGAAAGCTACCTAACCTTTCAGTTCCCTCATCTGTAAAATGAGGATAATAATTATACTTATTTCAAGGGACTGTTGTGAGGTTAAGGGCACATAGAGCTCTTAACCTACTGCTCTATACATAGTAAGCATTCAACAAATGGTGGTCAATTGTATTATTGTTAGAATAGATTAAACTGTTCTCTGAGATCATTCCTAGTTCTATAATGCTGTTATTCTAGAATTTAGATCTTGCTCTCTAGATCTGAATGGAGTACCACCTTATGGTCTACTTCTATCGGAGAACTTATTATAATCAGCCATCATTACCAGTTAGTTACGTTGCCTGCATTCTCCACATATTTGAGTTCCATGAGGACAGGGACACAGTTCTAGTCACCATGTCTCTGGTGCCTAGCACACAGGTAGCGCTTGATAATTTTTTGAATATTTAAATTAACATACCAAAAGATTTCCATGAGTCCTCCTTAGTATTGTCTGAAGTTCTCATCTACTTCATGACTCCTGCTCCTTCCTCTCAAACAACCTGTAAGGCCTAGTTAGGAATATAGGCTACAGACAAGAGAATATAATATTTACTCCAGTTCACTCAGTCAATAAAAATATTCATTAACCATTGTTGGGAAAAGCAGTCTCATTGTGTGAATGCAGTCCTTTGACCACTACTCAGCTGCATAAGAATGGGCCTTGGGCTTACAAACTTTCTTACCAATAGAGAGTCCTCACAGCATGTGCTGGGTTTATTACCTTGTTTGGGAAACTTACACATTTTAGATTTAATGTATGCTCCTTTGTTCTGCTTAAGCATGTGCATCATGTGATACCTTTGCTCTGTTCCCCATGGGTGTAGACCATCTTATCATGGACCAAGACCTGCTGGTTGTGAGGGACTAATGGCCTCTATTGAAGCTGATCTTGCTCTGTCTCTTTATGTGAGTAAAGCGTAGTTCTACCCAGTGCCTTTGTGTGTCATAGCTTCATGGTGTCTCAAACCATGATTGATATTCTGAGCCTGTTGCTCCCAGTGGCAGGCACTGTTATGCTTTTTGCTATCCTTCATACATTGGGCCTTCTGGAGGTGATAACAGGTGTCACATGTCCAAAAGTTCAATAACTACCTAATGTTTTCTGGGCATCATGTAAGTGAGGTTCTGGGGAGGAGTAAAAGTCACTGAAACTGGATCTCTTCATTCCAAGAGGCTCACGATTTATTAGGGAATGCGGTGCACAAAAATAATAGTTGTTATTTTCTAAATATATACTGAGTGCAGGGGCTTCATCTGAACCAAAGTTCCTTCTCATTCCATTAAGCATGGAGTTACATATGTTGTGGTTTCTCTGGGACAATCCTAGTTTATTCTTGTTGTACCAGTGAAATGATAATAGCACCCTTTTCACCCTCAAAAATGCCTTGATTTGATCAATAAATTATAGAATGAGTCCAGGTAAGCCACATGGTCTTTCAAATATTCTGTGACAGAAATATAACCATATTACTTTGGGAATCCTAAATAAGGAGCAGTTAGATCTCCCTCAGGTTAGATGAGGGAAGAGGGTTACAGAAGAGTAGAATTTGAGGAGGATGAAATAGAATTTTTGACAGCAGAGGTGATGACTAATGATATGTTTTCCCTTTTCCTTTGTTACCAGTATCTCTGTACTTGGATGTCCAAAGCCAAGATAGTGAGCTTTGATACAAAACACAGAGATTTATATCTAAGTACAGAAAAATATATGAGTAAAAAATAGGATATAACTTTTATTAATCACATATTATGCACCAGACACTGTGTCAAATAAGTCATGTGCATCGTCTCATTAAATCCTTGCAAACCTATGAGATAGTACCTACAAACTATCATACCCTTTCTACAGAAGAGGAAATGAAGGCTAACTAAGAGGGGTGAAATGACGCATTCAAGGTCACACAGCTAGAAAGTGAAAGAGTTAAATTCAGACAGAGTTCATTTTGATTCCAGAGCCCACATTCTTATTTTGAATTTAGATATGACATTGTGTAAGTTTAAGGTATACCATATATCGATTTGATACATGTACATATTATATTACAATCAGCACTGTAGCATTAGCTAACACCCTTATCACATAACATAATTATCTTTTTTGTGGTAAGAACATTTAAAATCTAGTCTCTTAACAACTTTGAAGTATATAACCCAGTATTGTTGACTATAATCACAATGTTATGCTTTAGGTCTCCAGAACTTATTAATCTTCTAACTGCAAGTTTGTACACTTTGACTAATATTTCCCCATTTCTTCCACCCTTCAGCTCTTGGCAACCACCATTCTACTCTGTTTCCATGAATATGGCTTTTGTAGATTCCACACATAAGTGTTATCATACAACACTCCCAAGATTATTGCAGAATTATTCACAATAGCCAAGATATAGAAACAACCTAAGTGTCCATCATCAGGTGAATGGATATAGAAGACATGAGATATCTCTATCATCCATCCATCCATCCATCCATCCATCCATCCATCCATCCATCCATCCATGTATCTATCTATCTATCTATCTATCTATCTATCTATCTATCTATCTAATCTATCTATATCATCTAGGAATATTATTCAGCCACGAGAAAGGAGATCCTGCCATATGTGACAACTTAGATAGATCTTGAGTGCATTATGCTAACTGAAATAAGTCAGAGATCTCATTCTTAAATCCTTCACTATCAAGCTTCCAGAAATTTCCACAATCTGGAATTAGAATGCCACAGTTGCCCATGTATCTTTCAATTTCAGTTGATCTTGGTAACAATGCTAGGGACTACCATACATTGAGCATCCACGATGTGCCAGGCACTTTACAAAATTTATTTTGAATCTTCAGAACAACCATGCTAAATAGGTACTTTTCATTTTATGAATTAGTAATTTGGGGTTCATAGTCTTTAGGCACCAACTCTTAAGTGTAAACTTTCCTTCCTTCAAGATGGGGAGCAATAGTAAGTGTAAGAATACCTTTGGGTAGCACAAGATCTGTACACTAACAAGTATCATGAGACACTACCTCAGATGGTAAGAAATAGAAACCCCCTGTTCTTTTTAACCAATGGGCTTCTGGGTAATGCCAGAAAGTAGGATATTATTTCCTTGCTTTTACACATTCACCAGCCGTGTCACCCTGGATAAATTCATTTCTCTCTAGGAGTTTGTTTCTTCATCTGTACAATAGAAATAACTCCTACCTCACAAACTTGCCAGGAACATTAAATGAGAAAGTGTAAGTAGACTATATAGCCCAACATCTATCTACTCATTTTTTCTCTTCCCTGTAATCATAGATCTTGCCTTTAAGTGAACTGTTGGTATGTTTCTGTTCCACTTTGGTAGTAGTCACAGCTGAGATTTAGCTCTACTATTTTTTACATTAGGACTATATGATTTTTCTGTGTTAACATTTAGATGAATTGAGGAAATGAAGCCACAGTAATTTTGTACCTGATAGTCTTACCCCTCTGAAAAATCCAAGTATTCTGTTCTCTGAGTGTTTACATGGAAATACTAACCTCTCAAAGAATGTACATCAGAGGATTCCAAAATTTGACCTTTTGCTCTTTACATTTTTAATAATACATGCACATGGAATAAAAGGCAAAAACTATTGAAGGGTATACACTAAAGAATAAATTGTTCTTTCCCCCCACCTTCAGTCCCCCAGTCACCATCCTTAGAAGTAACCACTGCTATCAATTATTTTGAGTGTCCATTAAGAGATATACTGTGTATACACAAACATCTGTATATTTTTATCTCCCTGCTTATTTTCACAAACATGATAGCATATTCTATCTACACACTGTTTTGAACCTTGTTTTTATTGTTTAACAATGTATCTTGGCAAATCTTTTCATTTCAGTGGGAATAGATTTCCCTCTTTTTTAAATGGCTGCATGGTATTCAAATAAATGGATATCCTATAATTTAGGTAAACAGTACCAAACTTGTTTATAGTCTTTTGGTATTACATATAATTTTGAAGGCATTATTTTCATATACACATCGTTGCTCCTGTGCACAGACTCATAATATAAATAGCTATTACTAGAATCTCTGGATAAAAGTATATATACATTTACAATAGTGATAAATATTGCCAAATTGTCCTTCAAAGAGGTTGTCCCAGTTTAATTATCATTAACAATGAACAAGGGTGTTTCTTCATATCCTAGAACACAGTACATATGTTTTTTCTCCTTTACAATTCTAGTTGGAAGATGATCATTTGTTTTACTTTAATTTTCTTTCACTTAGAGTGAACTGATCATCTTTTTATATATTAAAAAGTCATTTGTATTTTTTTTCTGTATGATTTGCCCATTTTTCTTAAGAATTAATTTATTTTACTCATGTATAAAGTTCCTTTATATATTAATATGCCACCACTTATATTTTGACTTTATTTATGGTATTAAAGATATTTTAATATATGGAATGTTTTAATGTCTCTGTCTTGTTTAATGTGTCACAGTTATAAAATATTTCTGAGACTAATAAATTAGTTTTCCCTGTTTTGTTACTTAAATGGTATCATTCTTAAAGAAAATAGTTAACATTTTTATCCATCTGGTATTTATTTTAGCATAAAGAATAAGATAGGTATCCAACTTTATTTTTTCAAAAGCCTAGCCAGTTGGCCCAGTACTATTTATTGAACAATGTATTTGCCACTGTTAATTTTAAATGCCTCCTTAATATATATATATATATATATATATATATATATATGTATATATATATATATGTATATATTTATAATATATGATACACATTATAGATATATTATAGATATAATATATGTAATATATAATAGTTATAATATATAAAGTAATATATAAAATAATATATAAAATAAAATAATATAATATAATAATATAATATAATATACATATACATATATATTAAGGAGGCATTTAAAATTAACAAGGGCAAATGCATAATATATATTATATTATATTACATATATTATATATAAAATCTTATAGGTTCTGTTTTATTGATTTATCTCTTCATTTATTGGTATCAACTGTTAATTACATGAGTGTTATGGTATTTTAATAGGTGTTACTGCTAGCACCTTCTCCCTACCCTTCTTATTCAAAATTTTCCTTGGGTTTCTTACAAGTTATATTTCCATTTGAACTTTAGAATAAGTGCGGCTGATTCAAAATAGAGTCCTATTTGTATTTTATTTGGATTTTTTAAATTTATAAATATCCTTGATAGAATCATTTTAGTAGGAATCATTTTTGTTGCTACTTTAAATGGGTTCTTTTCCTTGATTATATTTTCTAAGTGGTTGTTATATATAGGAAAGTTAATGTTATTTTATTAAATAATTTCCTATGCAGCTATAAAAATTGTGATGAGAAAGCATATCTATTGAGTGTATATGACAAGCACTCTGGTTCCAGTTTTGAAATATAGACATATATAAATATTTCTAGAAAATATATTGGCAGGACACAAGCTAAAATGTCCATACCGATTATCTCTGAATAGTTGATGGTGGCTCTGAATGCTCTTTGTTGTCTTCTTTGTGGTGTCCAATATTTCTTGCAGTAAACATATTTTACTATTATATAGAAAAATATTTTTAAAAGAGAATAGTTTATAGAATAGTTAAGAGACGTAATTTTGGAGTATAACTGTGGTGTTCACATAGGGAGGAAGGGAATGACGTTATCAATTGCATTATTAGGATAGTCTAATGCTATAATAAAATATCCCAAAGACTCAGTGTCTGGACACAAGAAGAGTTTCTTCTTTTTAAATCTAATGCAGGTCCACAAGAACACAGACACTAGTTGTGGGGGAGCTGTGGAATATATTAGGTTTTAGGGGGCCAGCCCAGGAGTGATATGGTCACTTCCACTCACATTCATTTGGCCAGTATTCAGTCATATGGACATATCTAGCTGCAGGTGTGGCTGGGAAATATAATCTAACTATGTGCCCATGAAGAAGAGAACATGGACACTGGTGAATACTCACAGACTCTAGTGAGTCTAGTGAGCATTTTGAGTTGCAGTAGTATTTTTGCATCAATTTCCATGACAGTTATTTGAGTTTGGGATCATTTTTCCCAATGTGCTTTCTTGAGGTTTTCCAGAGTACCCAGATTGTCCCTGACTAATAAAAGAAGCAGAGATATTCCCTCCTCAGCCAAGATTCCCATGGAAATTTTTGGGTATCTCGGTCCTTTTGTACAATCTTCTTTGCATTGAACCATCTCCAATCTGAAGTTGAATCATTAGACTCTGATCCCTGACCTTATATCTGCCCTGCTTCTTATCTTCAGTCATTTAACTCAGTATCTGACCTTTGTCTTTTTTGGGCACTACTTGTTCTACATACAATGCTTTGGTGAATTGTCTATATTTCCTTCTGTGTCTGAACTCCATCCATCTCCTACTTCCTGACCTGACACTGGATTGTCAGGTTGGCATCTCAAAAGAACTCATCTTACCTAGAGCTGATTACGTACTGGAGAATGAGGAAATACTTTTACCTGCCTTGGTTGCTGGAGAATAATTGATGAACTACTTACAGTTGAATTCACACTGTCACCTGCCTAGTGTCCTTTGGTACCTCAAGTGTGTGGAAGCAAACTGATGGATATGGTACAGCCTGACATGGCTTATCTGGAAAAGGATTGCTGATGGACAACTGTAACCAACACGGTCTCACAAAATATCAAAATATATGTTATGGTAAAAACATGCAGTGTATAAAGGACAAACCTCCCATAAACATCCCAGGAAGCTGCGGTTTGATTTTGTTAGCTCTGTACTGACATTGAAAGAAACTATTTGTTTCTTACCCATAGGGGCTTCTGAGTGTAACTCCTTTTTCACACAGTACAAGTTTTCTGTGATGTGTTTTAAATGAGGCCTTCATTCAAGTAATTTCTGTGCTCTGTTCATGTTTTGCTATCCAACAAAGTGCTAGGCAAACAAAATGCCTGGGGCCTATGACAAACCATGGGTATTAAAGTCCAGAGCTATTTTTAAAATAACATTCTCTTTCTGATTATAAAAGTAATGCATAGCAATGACTTTTGAGTCCATACTAAGAGCTCAGTACTCAGGACTTAGTGTTTTGCATGCATTGGCTAATCTTCACAACTTTCAGAGGTAAATATTATGATTTCTATTTAACATTAATGGAAACTGAGGTCTAAAGAAATCCAGTATCTTATTTAGGTTCACACAACTAGGAAATGGTAATACTAGCATTAGAATCTGGGTCTTCTAACACTGGGGACTGAATAATTTACTGCTGCCAAATCCTGCCTCTATACATGACTATTACAGTAAATTTGAAGAGCATGAAATGTAATGAAGGAATAAACAACAGAGATAAAAATATTCATAATACCTTAATCTAGAGATATCTATTTTATTTGGTATGTTCCTTCAAGTATTTATCTCTGATGGACAGATTTTTTTTTAAATGAACAGGTTTTATGGATGTTTTGTACTCCACTTTAACATTTAACCTCTTATTGTGAGCATACTTTCGAGTCATTAAATTTTGTTGAAAGCATTTTCATGGTTGCATGCCATTCAGCTGTATCATAATTCATTTAACTAGGTGTTTATTGCTGGACATTTTTCTGCTTTCAGTTTTTGCTATTACAAAACCAATTATAACTAATTCTATCATGAATCCATTTGACTACTTTTGACTGATTATTTCCTTGTTATGAATTCCTAGTAGAATTACTATTTTAAATATATACACATGTTTAAGGCCCTTGACACATATTGTCAAATATAACTGATTCCTGATAGTATCTATATATCAATCAGCCATAATTGACTTTAACATACTGCATAATGATTCTAACCAATACTAGAGGCATCTTTTTTACATGGCCATTGAATATAAAATATATTAGGATTATTTTGAATTACCATATCATCTTCCTTATCTAAAGATCTATATTTTGGGAATAAGAGAAAGACTGAGCTTCAGCCTTACTATCTCACAAGGGCTTGATGACCTCAGGAAACTTGAGGGAGAGCTAGATAGCATCTATAGTAATATATGGCTACGAGGATGGAGGACCTGTAGGTCAGAGGCTGAAGTCGTTCTACCTACTAGAAGGATTATTCTTGTTGCAACATTTGCAGGTACATTCCATTTGTGAGCGTGGCATTCTTGAGTAAAAAAGAGGTAAAAATAACTGAGCACTTACAGTCTATTTCAGCGTAGAGATTGAACTTAAACTACCACTCATTTGAAGCTGTCATGACTTTCCCTATGTAATGACCTTGCAACAGTGATATCATTCACATGGATTAAGTACTATCATCCTCACTTTACAGAAAACAATAGTAACAGTGGAAATTTTTCAAGAACATACTATAGGACATGCATTGTCTAATACTTTGCATGTATTATTTTCCTTAATGCTCAAAAGAACCCTTTTTTTGCATGGATAAGGACAATAAGAAACAACAATTTAAAATAACTTATTTAAAGTCACAAATTTAGCAAATGGGAGAACTTGGATTCAAACCTATTTTGTTTCTAGAGAAATCTCAGAATGGTTAAATACCTTGTTTAAAGTTCCTCAGAGACTAACCAGTGGGATTGGAACCCATGTCCTGGTCTCAGTGTTCAGTAAATTTTTCCTCTATCCCTAGGTTTCATTGTAGCCATTGGGATGCAGTTGGCAATATCAGCCCTCATTTGAAGTGTCCAACAGTGTTAAAAGTTTCGCAAGCACAGACTAAGTTTGCTTACACAGTAGCAAATCATTTGGTTTGTTCACCGACATCAGTGAATGCCACTGTATGTGTCTGTATCTGTGGGTACCCAAAAACTCCAACAGGCGCCATTTTGCTAATGAGTAGGTAGAGGAAATGAGAGAGAAAATAACTTGTCCAAGGTGACATAGCTGATTATGAAAGTAGAGATCATAATACTCATCTCCCAGAGATGTTGAGAGCATTATATGCATGTTGGAAAGTGCCTGTCACAAAGTAAACATTTGGTAAATGATAGTAAATATTAATAATGATGACGATGATAACTATCCTATTACTATTATAGAGTGATCAGGTCTTCTGCCTCATGAATCCTCGTGTCCTCAAATCAAGACCAGTGGCTTCATTCCTTGTCTAAACAGACCAAATACTGCCTGACAGATATGCAAATATTGATTCTACTGTGTATGAAGAATGCCTCTTAGAAAGTTGCTGGTAAGCTAGGAGAACTGGCTAACCCTGAGATTCTCAGAGCTGTACCTTCTGTACCAAAACTACAGAGGCTTCTAAGCAGGCATTATTTTCATACATATCTTTGATAAGCAGGCACACTTCTACTTTTGCATGCTATACTTGAACGTGAGTCTGCTTTAACATGATAGGAAGCAACAAACTACTCAATCCCTGCTATTTTAAGTGTTAAATAGCAAAAATCTTTGTCAGTATAGGAAACTTTTCTACAGAATGTGCTGAAACAGTGGAATGGAATTAAATGGGACCTCATACCTAGTGTATTTCACCACCAGTATGTTTTATTTATCCTTGCTAGACTGTACGAATGGGCAATTTCCCTTCGGATGAAGGGGCTCTCTAGTAACTGAACTCTAAATTTTTAAAGGAGAATTAATGGGCCCCTGTTTTGAAAGAAGAGGTCAGTTTGGCTGGGAGAAATTAATATTTTTCTGGTATGGTAGTCTCTTTACTACTGAAATGTATGGTGTGTAGATTCTAGCTTGATTTTTTTCCTATGAACAATGAATGCGAATAATGAAACTCTCTACTCCTTTGTTATCAAAACAGTATATTCTAGTGATGTTAGAACCAGCCACAGCTCTGGATTGGAGCTCTGGCTATAATTGTATTGGAGATCACATCATTGCCACATGCATTAGTCTTCTCACTGAGAAATGGGAAAGTGGAGCAAGCCATGTCCCTCAAAGGGGCATAATGAAGAAAAATTTGTATCATTTGTCCTCTCCAAACAACTGTGTGCTGTGTGCTGACATGGCCAGGCTAGCCATTACCCTGAGATCAGGCAAGAAAGTATGGCAGGCAGTATAAACACATTTCTACTACCAGAAATAAAATATAAAAAAATTAATTAATGAAACACTTGATTTTCACTGAGTGTCAATTATGTGAAAGAGTCAAGCACCTAAAATGTGCTAGGATATTGTAGTAAATGCTTTACTACTAGTATTGCCAAAATTCAGAACAATTATGTGGGATAGGTGTTATTATTCTCATACCCATTTTACAGATGAGGAAACTAAGGCACAGATAAATACTTTTCCAAAGACAGACAGTAGGAGGCAAGGCTGAGATGGAACCTATGTATTTTAATTTCAAAGCATGTGTTCTTAACTACTAAGCCCATTTTTTTATCAGCATAAAAACAGATGCATTATTGAAGACAGCAGATCAATAAAGAGATTTTACATTGTATTCATTAGAATACTTGTGTCATCATCATCACCATACAGATAGGACAACTGAGGCACAAAATATCTTTCCTCAACCATCTAGCTTGTATGGTACAGAGCTGAGACTGAAACTCCAGTTTTTCTGATTCTAAAACACCAGCTTGCAAGGATGCTACAAAGATTAATAAAACTGCCTTTGCCCATTGTGAATTTGTGTTCTAATAAGTGAGGAATGGACTCTGGATGTGAATCATTGTAATTCAAAGTCCAATGTAATAACTTCCATATGAGTAATGAAAAAGAATAAAGAGAAGGAGGTGAGAAGAGAAAGGGGAAAAGGGGGAAAGGGGGAGGAAGGAGGCAGAGAAAGAGAAGTAATCTTGTAGAAGAGAGAAATACCGTTTCTGTTCATGAATGGCTCCATGGAATAGGATCATGAAGTACATCCTTGAGGGATGGAAAGACTTGAATAGACTAAGTCTCCTTTTATTTAGAGCCTGCTGTATGCCAGGTATTACACTAGGTTCTTTAAATCCATTAAGGCTGGGTTTCACAAGAGCAATGTCATTATTCCCAGTTTGTAGCTGAGGAAACAGGCAAAGCAAGATGATGTTGCCAGATGTGGGTGAATGGCATGAACAAAGACCTGGCACAGGGACCACACATAGAAATTTTGCTGGAACAGAGAATTCACCGTAGCATTAGAAAGGGTACACTGGACCCAGATTACAAGAGCTCTGGGACTTCATCCCATTGGCAATGGATAATTGGTCAAATTTCCTGAGAAGGCTGAAGGGAGATAATGAGAGCTGCTCCTCAGGCACTGGTTTGCAAAGATGAATTGAATGGCACTAACTAGAATAAGTATAGATGCTATTTCTGTACTCCAAGCACAGTGCAATGGGCTCATGCCCAGAGGCATGAGTCTGGGGTCAAGTTCTGTCATTTATTAGCTGTGTGGTCTTAGGCAAGGTATTCTATCTCTCTTGACCCTCTGTTGTCTCAGCAATAGATGAAGATGATAATACAATGTACCTGCCTCACAAGGATTCTGTGAGGAGTAAACCAGACAAAATATGTGAAATGCTCTGCTCAGTGCCAGATCCATAGTAATCATGAAGTAAATTAGAACCCCTATTTCTTTACATGAGAAACATGGATACTAGCTTGGAGGCTGTTAAAGTAATCCATGCACAAGATGATAAGGGCCCAGCCTGAGATGGTGACTAGAGAGCATCAGAAGAGGGGAAATAATGATAATTGAAAGATAGTGACTCCTTCTTTCATGGCTAGGTTGTTGAGAATTTTTTTTTTACTTTTGCTAGAATATTCTGCCATCAAATGCAAAACAGATTTGAAAGTGAAAATTATCTATTGTGTGCACTGTACTATTTGTACAGCTTTTGTTAGACCGCAAGACATTGACTCCAATTTTGTTATATCTATATCTATCATTCTTTAAGCATTCAGTGTGTTGATGTCATATCTCTCAAAGCCTTTCCATTTTGGAACTAGTGAAATGAAAGGTTTTGAGATAAAGCAAGGGATTTGACAATATAAGAAAATGAGCCCTACAATGGAAGATTGAGCCTCATATTTAAAATCTTTTATTCTGTGATTCCAAAAGACTTGCCTTTTCATCATTTCCATCATATTTTCTGAACTGATATCACTGTATAGATACTAAATCTGATATTTAATTAAAGGAAGGTCATCTGTTCATGTAATTGCTTTGCAAGATAATTAGTCGTTTGTCTTAAGTAGCTAAAACTGAATGTTTCTACCACACACCCATGTCAGCTATTTGATACATAGGTCAGTTCCTGGAGAAAATGGGCTTAGGAATTCAATGAGGGTAACATACCTTTCATTTCAATATTCAGCCCATAATAAAAAAAAAATCTGGAATGCCAACCTGCAGCCCTTTATTAAAATGAATTTATTAGTTGATCATTAAACATAAAGTATATGGCACAAAATTAATTTTATAGTGAAGATGGCTAGAGCCTGGATAAATGGACAATTAACCTCTCCTCTGAGAACAGATCTGTAATCATAATTGCTAATAAAAATACAATTCACATGCATGTATAAGACAAAAACAACCCCTCCCCTTCTCTTAGGCATTTGATACCAAAACAAAAAGCTCAATCTGTAAGATCTAGTAGCACTAATTCACTTCATTTTTGATTCTTCACCTTAACAATGGTAATCAAGTTTTCATATGGAGCTCTCCTATCTAGTTTACATTTAATTCTCCAGCATCCCTTATTTGAAATCTAAAGCTTGTGTTTACTGGAATATATTATTAGGTAGATTTTGAATACATAATTAAAATGAAGGGAGCATATAAATATCATTAGGAGATTTTAAAATCATAATTCACATGATAGATTAATCATTTATATGTCTATACATTGAAATGTTAAATATATCTGAATAACAAATAAGAGAAATGACATATACTTTGAGATTCCCCATACTTTGATAACTTCTCTGCTGCAGACAATAGTATTGATGGATAAAATATAGAAAAGAGAAACAAAAAGACTCATCAGGTCTTGGATTAGAAGATAGACATCTCTATGGATTAGACACAAGAAACAAAAACACCAGTGTGAGCAGGGCTGAGTGTTACTGACTTTCTCTTCTAATAATAGGCAATGATGGCCAAGAAGTTAGGTCCTCTTAGTGAAGAGACCTAACATGCTCCATGCATGAAGATGGATCAATACTAACTCTGCTTAAAATCAAGAACTAGGAATGGGGAAGAGAACAGTTCACCTTGTCTCATAAAAGGAAGCTGCAAAATGTGAACTGAGACCATACCCCTGCAAGATATAGGCCTTGGGAAACAGGAAGACCCAGTCTCGTGACCTAGGAATGAGCTAAGCTGTCCATTTGTTCTTTTTTTATATTAGGGTTTTATTGGGTGAGTAATGTTCTATAGTACAGGCTGTTAGCTTTAAACTCTGCCCCCATGTTGTCAACCAGAGTCTCCAAGAACAAGCTTAATACATTTTAAAAAATAACAAATCATAAAACTATCAGAAACAAGATCTCTGAAAGAGACCTTTGGTTAATTTGTTATAAACAAAGATTTGTACAGAATTGTTTGGTACTAAATCATTGCTTAGTTTTCTTTTCTTTAAGTTTATGCTGCTTTTCTGTTCTAATAATTATTATTGAGCCAAGTTAATTGGTAAATCATAGCACAATTTAGATGAGGATTTCTATAAATCTTGCTCTATAGGGCTGTTAGCTAATCTTTTGTTCCCAACATTACTACTGGGCAGAAACTCCAAACTGAGTCTGTAAGATCTGGTTTGGGAATCGGGATGGATAGAGACAATCATAAAACTGCTAGATGGGAAGGGATGAAAATAGAAAAAAAAGACCTAGGTATATTTCTTTTAAAAAGGTACTTGCACAACATGGAGAATAAGTTCCTCCTTCAACAATTTTATGTCCCAGCTGCCTAACTCCCCTCACTAGGCCCTGCTAAGAATCTACAAGTCCACACAAATATAAATAAATATAAATAAATGATCAATAAATAGAGGGTTAGTGAGAGTACTTCCTTATAAAAATGTTAATAAATGTAGAAAGAATAATAGAAAATCATCATTTGGCAATCATCATGAAAGTATGTTAAAACTATCAGGTTACATTTTGATGAAGAATGGTGTATTTACATATTTTCAAAGAATCTCCTCTACAACACACTTATTAATAACAAAAGGGCAAATGGTAACTTTACAATAGGGAAACCTAGAAGACACCACCATAACTAAATGATCAAAATTAGCACCACTATTTATAGCACACATAGATAATGTGTGTATCCTGATAAGATGCACCAAGAAGGACATATCATTTTTCTGATATCTATTTCTGTCCAAATAATGTAACCTGGATTTAATCGTGAAGAAAAATTAAACAAACCCAAAATGATAAACATTATACAAAATAAATGTCCTTTACTCTTCAAAATTGTCAAGATTATGGAAGACAAAGAGATTCTGAAAGACTGTTCCAGAGTGAAGGACAATAAAGAAACATGACAGCCAAATGCAATACTTGATCTTGGATTGGATCTTTTTTTTCTATAAAAGACATTAGTGATACAATTCATGGAATATATAACACCTGTAGGTTACACTACTGTATCTGTGCTAATTTCCTGATATTTGATAATTGTACTATAATTATGTGAAAGAATGACTTTTGAAAGAGAATACACACTAAATTATGAGGGATAAAGAAGGCTGTGCCAGCAACTTTCTTTTAAACCTAACAGTTTAGAAAATATATATGCAATTATGTGTGTTTATGTATATATGATGTTAACATTTGTGGAATTTGGATTGTGGTACATAAGAATTATTTTACTATTTTTGCAGCTTTTCTGGCAGTCTTAAATTATTTAAAAATGAAAAATTAATATGACAATAAAAGCACTATAGTATCAAAGCTAGTGTTATCTTGCCTATCACTTGCCTAAGTGATAGTTAAAGGTAAATTTTACAATTTTAACTTAATTAAAAAATTAAGAAAGATTGAAAATTTATGAAGTATTCAACTTAAGAAACCAGAAAAAAGCAAAAAGTAAATTAGAAAGAAAGAAACCATAACAAGCAGAAGGATTTAATGAGTTTGGTGGAAAACAAACTGCAGATGGGATCAACAAAATCAAAAATTGGTTCTTTGGTGGAAAAAAAGAGTGAGTATAATGAGAAAATGTCAACAATGGTTAAGAAAAGACTATTTCAGGAAAAAAGGAAAAAGTAGTTGTACAGATGAGAGATTTCAATGATCATAGGTTCAAGCTATAATCAAATTTATGCCAATGAAATTGAGAACTTAATAATTTCCTAGAAAATTTATGAAAAGTGACTCAAAAACAAAACAAAAATCTCCATAAACCAATAAACAAACATCAATGAAAATGAATTGGTATTCAAAGGTTTTCTACCTTAAAAGATACCAGGTTCAGAAACTTTTACAAAATATATATATTTTTTACCAAACCTTCAAGCATTGGGTAATTGCTCTTTTACAAATTGTTTCAAAGAATAGAAAACCTAGAGGAGATATATCTGAGAGCTTTTGGAAGAACTGAGCAGAGGATCCTGTTCTACCTGGTATAAAAATTTCCCATAAAGCTATGTTAACTATGTGTCTTGGTGTAGGGAGGGACAAAAACACTGATGTACTAGAATAGAGAGCCTAGAAATATATTCGTTATGTACATGAAACCTGGATATATGTCAGATGTGGCATATCAAATTAGTGGGGGAAAAGGAAGTATCATCCAATATATGGTTCTAAAAGAAACCTCTATTACACGTAATACAAAACCAAACACAGGAGAAAATCTTTATATTATAAGACAGGGAAAGTTTTCTTAAACAAAACCAGATGACATAAATAAAACAAAAAGAAAAAGCACAAATCATAGAGGTAACAAGTGATCAATTTGATTCTATACTAAAAATTTGCACAAAGGCACTATAACCAAGCCTCCTCATAATACAGTATGACCACATTTGTTAAATGTTGAAAAATACACACACTAATAGTATACATTGTTTAAGAATTCATAGGTATGGTGTAAAATTATTTTAAAATATGCACACTAACTTTAATACTGAATGCCTAATTAACAAGAGGATACGTGGGGAATGGAATTTGTAAGTACAGTGTGGTTCTCAACCCTATTTGAAATGGTCATTGGTTCTTAAAACAATGAGATCTTAAATAAATATGGGCTAAAATTAAGATATGATAACACAGTATATAGGTAAATGGGTATTTTTAAACATCATCTATTCATATCTATATGCTTGGAATAATAGTACCCTGTATCCAAGAAATGTGCTGTACTAGAAAAGCAGCAGTCTACATCATGGTTGAAGTCCAGTCTCTACCACTTGTTAGCTGTGTGACCTTGGCCAGATTTCTTAATTTCTTAGAACCTCAGTTTCTTAATTTGTAAATTAGGGATAACTGTAGTACTTAAAGCATTGCCGTGACAATTATATGATGAGTAGAAAGGGTTTTCACAGTGATTGGTACATAATAAGAATTCAACACAGTCTGACCTTAGGGATCATTTTCAACAATTGACCAAATTTTGATTTTTTAAGCAGTTTTATTTTTTTTATTGTGGAATAATTGAGGTATAACATTATATTAGTTTCGGATATACAAAGTAATTATTTGACATTTGTATATATTACAAAATGATCACCACAATAGTTAACATCTGTCATTATTTATGGTTAAATTTTTTTTCTTGTGTTGAGAAATTTTAACATCTACTCTCTTAGCAGTTTTCAGATATGCAATACAATATTTTTAACTGTACTGGCCATGCTGTATTACATCCCCAGGACTTATTTATTTTATAACTTAATATTTGTACCTTTTGACCCCCTTCATCCATTTCACTCACTCCTACCACCTACCTCTGTTCTTTTAGGTCCCACATATAAATGAGATCATACAGTATTTGTCTTTCTCTGTCTGACTTATTTCACTTAGGATAATGCCCTCAAGGTCTATCCATGTTGCTGCAAATGACAAGATTTCATTCTTTTTATGGCATTCTGAATAATATTTCATTGTGTGTGTGTGTGTGTTTGTGTGTGTGTGTGTGTGTGTGTGTGTGGTGCCACATTTTCTTCATCTCTCAGAGGACACTTAGATTGTTTACTCTCTTGGCTATTGTAAATAATATGGCAATGAACATGGGGTGCATATACCTTTTTGAATTAGTGTTTATATTTTCTTTGGATAAATAACCAGAAGTAGGATTGCTGGATCATTTGACACTTCTGTTTTTAATTTTTTGAGTAATCTCCATTCAGTTTTCATAGTGGCTGTACTAATTACATTATCACCAATTGTATGCATGAACTCTTTTTTTCCATATTTTTGACACTTGTTATTTCTTGTCTTATTGATAATAGCCATGCTAACAGGTGTAAGGTGATATTTCATTGTTGTTTTGATTAGCATTTTCTTAATGTTTAGTGACACTGAGAATCTTTTCATGTACCATTTGGCCATCAGTATGTCTTCTTTGGAAAAATGTTTTATCAGGGCTTCTGCCCATTTTTTTTTTTAGGCAAAGCAACCCTTGGTTGACTTCATAGATTGCAAGGACCTTGCCAGCTTACAAACCCTTATTTTTAATTTTTTTTACACATACAGCACCTGGTCTTCCTAGGTGGTCTCCCATCCAAGTACTACCAGGCCCAACCCTGATTAGTTTCTGAGATCAGATGGAATTGGGCTTGTTCAGGGTGGCATGGCTATAGACCTTTGCCCATTGTTTAATTAGATTGTTTGTGGGGTTTTTTTGGTAGTGAATTGTTTGACTTCTTTATATATTTTGGAGATTATTCCCTTGTAAGATATAAGATTTGCAAATATTTTCTCCCATTCAGTAGGTTGCCTTTTCATCTTGTTGATTGTTTCCTTTGCTCTGCAAAAACTTTTTTGTTTGATGTAGTTGCACTTGTTTATTTATACTTCTGTTGCCTTTGTTTTTGGTGTCAAATTTAAATAGTCATCACCAAGACTAATGTCAGGAAGCTTACCCACGTATGTTTTCTTCTAGGAGTTTTATGGTTTCAGGTCTTACATTTAAATCTTTATTCCATCTTGTTAATTTTTATATATGGTGTAAGATAATGGTTTAGTTCATTCTTTTGCATGGGGATATCCAGTTTTCCTAACAACATTTATTGAAAAGATTGTCCTTTCCCCATTGTATATTCTTGGGTCCTTTGTTATAAATTAATTGACCTTATATGTGTGGGTTTATTTCTGTGCTCTCTATTCTGCTTTATTACAATGTATGTATCTGTTGTTATGTAAGTACCATAGTCTTTTGGTTATGATGGGTTTGTAATATAGTTTGAAACCAGAGAACATATGATGCCTCCAGGTTTGTTTTTTCTCAAGATGGCTTTGGCTATTTGGGGGTATTTTGTGGTTCCATATGAATTTTAGGAATGTTTGGTCTATTTCTGTAAAAATTGCCATTGGAACTTTAGTAAGGATTACATTAAATCTGTAGATTGTTTTGGGTAGTATAGACATTTTTACAGTATTGAGTCTTCCATTTATGAGCATGGTATATATTTACATTTATTTGTGTCTCCTTCAATTTCTTTTATTGATGTCTTTTACTTTTCAGTGTATAGGTCTTTCGCCTTTTTGCTTAAATTATTTTCCTAGGTATTTAACTATTTTTGATGCAATTGTATATGGGATTATTTTTTTACTTTATCTTTTTGATAGTTCATTATTAGTGTTTAGAAAAACAACAGGTTTTTGCATATTGTTTTTGTATCTTACAACTTCACAAAATTTGTTAGCTCTAACAGTTTTTTTCATGGTGTCTTTAGGATTTTCTATTTATACTATCATGTCATCTGTAAATCATGGCCACTTTTGGCAGTCTTTTATTTTTTGATAATATTTCATTTCGGAATAATTTCACACAGAAATAATTACAAGGAGCTCCCATTTACCCTTTACCTAAATTTTACCACAATCATTCTATTATTTGGATCAGAAAAATTCTTGATGAGCAAGACACCAAACTATCACATACCCTATACTATGGTAAAACTGGACTATTTAGAAGACAGTATATAATGGTGGCTAAGAATGTAGGCATTGTATTTTGACAGTCCTCGATGGGACCTCAGCTTTCCCACTAAGCAACTTGTGACTTTGGGTAAATCACCCAAATTTTCTGAGCCTATGAAAGAAAAAGTTGATATGGCTTAATGACACTGGCCAGTAATCCATCCTCTGAATCAATAAGCCACCCCAACATTTCTGAGCCAAGATTATTTCCGTTGCATTTGCTGAAAAGCTTAAAGAGGCCTATCATTTCTAAGGGATCAAGAGATCTGGAATATGGCATTTTTTCCTGTGAACCAGAGTCACATGAATGAGACTCAACTTCAGATGCCTGAGGCCAAACTTCATATTTCCTAGGTTCTTCTTTTGGAGTGTGTGTGTGTGTGTGTGTGTGTGCGCGTGTGTGCGCGCGCATGCATATCCTTTTGATTTGTTTGTTTGATTTTTTCCACTTCATCAAATACAGCTTCCTTTGCCACTTTATTCTCCTTATTATTCACTGCTGAGACTTTTAGACATAGATGTTCTTTTTCTATGGAGGAAAAGACCTGATGGTGTTCTCCTTGATCAGGTTATGACTGGAGTAGCAGTGAGCAGACCTGGCAAAAGTGATCGCCTACCTGGGGTGACATAGGTGAAAAGGAAGAATGCTTTGTTTCCATAGAACATTGAATTCCAAAAGTGGGTCTGTGGGATTTTGCTAGTCCTTGATAATGTTTTTCATACCTATATCTAAATGATTAAAAATAAAGATAAGGTAAGGAGTCTTTCATAATGATAAAAGGACTTAATATAATGATCTGTCCTCTATTTTGAGATTATGCCTTTCCAGCTTTTTTGATGATAAAATGCATTTTTTGTTTTGAGATTTTTGCAGTAGCTTTTTAAAATGCTTGCACTTGACAATTCAACTTTGTAAATCCTACTTATGTCCCTAAATTGTTCGTGGAAAATGTTATTGGTCTTTGAAATTCAAAAATCTGGGAACCATTAATTTGAATTGTCAAAGATGAAAGAATTCTTCAACATTAAGCTCCTCATTTGAATTTTACATATGAGTCAACTGAGAGATTTAATTTCACATACCAAGTTGGTAGCAAGACCTGGACTAGAACTGCCTTGCTTGATATCAAGGCTATTTGAGCCTTCCTCTTTTTTGCCTTGCTGTTCCAAATGAAAGAGGCACTGATAAACACCTCCCTTGACCTCACTATGTAACAGGATTTTACCATGCACTGTTTATTTCCTGTTTTAAGTTCAATAATTAAAAGAATAGTCAAAATCCCAATGGGTAATGATGACAGCTAGGTCCCCTGACTCATAATCATTAACTCCGTTGGAGTGGGGTTGGACAATAAAAGGGTCACTTAGAAAGTTCCCACTGACTTGCTCCCTGTTGAATCAGAAGAAGTGCTTACTGAGAGCATTAATTTCTGATTAGCTGTTAATCCATTCAAGTTAGAAAATTGTATGGAGAAAAATAAGCATTTACATGGATTTTTCAGGTCGTTAACTAGGAGAGGCTTGCAGAAGTGGGTCAGTATTGTTACAGAGGGGAAAACTGGAGGTTTCTGAGCTCTATCTAAAGCAGGAAACCTGCAGCTTCTGTCCTGGGAAAGCTGATGGGTATGGAACCAGTTCAAAATTGGGGCATCGGGGTAGCTCACAACTAGAATTCTAATTGCAGTGCCAGTATTAGAGGCACCCTAGTAAGAGTCATGGAGAAGCACTGCTTTGGGGAAATATCCTCTAAATCTAAGTAAAAGGAGGCCTGGCTTTGATTAGAAAGATGATTATATAAAAATCCGACAACAAATATCAAACTTAAAGGTGAAAGCTGGATACCTTTCTCTTAAGAACAAGACTAGGCAAAGATTATCATGCTCTTCTAGTCTACATTGTCCTAGAGGTCTTACCCAGTGCAATTGTGTAAGAAAGCAAAGACAGATGAGGGAAGAAGTAAGTGAAATTGTCTTTATGTAGAAAAGCAATTCGAACTGATAATGAATTTGAAAGGTCTCAGGATAAAAAAAGAAATATACAGAAAAATCATTTAAGAAGATGATTATAAACATGTTTTACACTAATGTATTCCTTTCCTGTGGTTTCTGTAACAAATAACCACAAACTAGTGGTTTAAAATAACACACATTTATTATTCTATAGTTCTGTTTGTCTGAAGTCCAAAATAATTCTCATTGGCCTAAAATCCAGGTGTCAGCAGGGTTGTGTTTCTTCTGGAGACTCAAGGGGGAGAATTCATTTCTTGTCTCTTCCAGCTTGTACAGGCTGCCCACATTTTTTTTTGTCCCATGGTGGCATCTCTTAGACTTCTGCTTACACTATCACATCACCTTCTCTCTTTGAATTTGACCCTCCCACCTCTTTCTTAGGAAGACATTGGTCTTACCAAGATAATCCAGGATAATTTTCCTATGTAAATATCTTTAATTTAAAACACACCTGCCAATCCATTTTTCCATGCAAAGTAACCTTCACAAATTATAGAGCTTGAGATGTAGATCTTTTGGGGGGCATTATTTAGTCTACAACTAGTAAAACTATTTTTTCAAGTGAAACCACGTGAGATACCCTAATAAATTGTATCAAAGCAGAGCAGTTGAAATTAAATTCTTACCTATTCAGCCTCTAACTGTGACAGTCACAGAAGCACTCAAGTAGAACCTTGTGGCTCTAGGACCAGTTTGAATAAAACTGATTTATATCTCAAAGGAGGACATCATTTGGAAGCACCTCAGCCGCCACATCCTCACTGTTCATTATATTCTTCAGTGAAACCAGATGCATTTTAATGCTTGTCAGTGAGCTCTACAGGAAAAGAGACCATGCTCATTTAGAATCTGAGGTGTTCAATGTCTGTTAAATGAACGAGTGAAGAATTAGTTAACAGTGAATGAAAAATGCTTAGGCAGCATCCATTTCCTATTTCCCTGCTCACAATTATTCATGAGTGAGACTTATACATCAGTATTATTGGAGAAAGATCAAAATGGAACTGTGCCACCTTGCTCTCCCTCACTATAATCGGTTCCAAACCATTTATACACATGTATACTACTGAATTTAACTGTTTGTCATGATTCTTAATAGAATGTATTTTTTCAAATCTTGATCACGGATATCTTATTTGTACAACATGGAAGTAAATAGTACTATTCTAATATATTTCTGTATCTGTTTCCCAGAACCTCATTTCTGAGGTCAAGATTAGAAATGGAAAAAAAAAAAGAATGTTAGAAATGAAGATGCTTTGGTGCCTTAAAGGCTATCTAGGGCAGGCAACTTTACATAAGAAAGAGAAGGGATTTATAAATATCATAGTGCACATTTTATAAGATCTAAACTAGAACCTAGGTGTTCTGCTCCTGAATACATTCCTTCTTCCATTGTCCCACAGTTGTACAAAGCTGAACAATTCTATCAAGAAAAAGTTTAGCTATAGAGACCATAAAATGTGAGGTTTCAAGGATGGTACAATGATCTTTTATATCTGTAAGCCTATGTTTGGAAAACTGGTGGCTTCTAACAGTAAGCCAACCCACAGATCTGTATAATTTTTCCCATCAGTTATTTTTTAATGACTTTGTATATATTTATATAGAGTAGGTACACTCCAGCTCACCAATTTCCCCCCCTAATGTCTTAAATGTTGCCTATTTCATCCACTTATGTTCTATATTTGACTCTTGTAGACATTTGGGTTTTAACCACTGACATAATCAACATGTACAAAACTTTCAGTGTTTGAGGTTACAAACTTTATTTCTAAGTGTCTTTCACACTGTAAGTAGTATAAAGATTTGTTTGACAGTCCATGTGTCTTGAAGACTAATGGTCCAGAAAATAATTACCATAGTCAATCCATATTTCAGTTAGTGCATGAGAAGGGAAAGATGATAAAGCAGACCATATCCCCTTTTCATACAAACCCAATAATTTCTAACTTCTCACCTAGATCCTTCCCCACCAAACTTTTTGGAATCTTTAGGTCTGACTTTTTAATTGGATTAGTCTTAGGTCACAAGTGACTGTGGCTTTGGCAGTCTAATCTTATAAGAAAATGGTTGTAAAGCTAGTTACCTTGAGCATGAGATAAATGTTAATAGGACAGAGCAGAGCTCCAGTACCAGTGGGGAACTGGAATGATAATTAGAATCTGTTGTTGAGCACATATAATGAGGTTTGGAGTAGAGCCCGTATTTCAATTGACATATGAATGTCCAAAGTCTCCTAGTCCATACACTGGAGAAGAGGTTCCAGGTAGCAGGACTGAGACCCCTGTTCATGGTGGAAATTGGGCCTCTAGTATCTTACTTTACATATAATTTATAGGTTTTTCATACTTAAAGCTGGGCAGAACTGGGTCAAGCAGTGGTTGACAGTTACCCCACTTTAGGGGCACATCATTAACAGCCAGTCAAAGCATGTTGATTGAAAGGACTTATTGGAATTATTGCCAGTCTACCCAGTAGAAATATAATTGATTCCAAGTTGTGGTTCTGGACTGCCACACCTAAAATCATTGAAACTATCTCACAACTTTAAGCCCACTGTACCACATAGAATATTTTTGAAAATTCTCAGGTTTTATTTAGAAAATTATACTGATATTTGGTCAAGGATTAAAGTTTCTTGGGCTTTGAAGTAATTCTGAATTCTAAACAGTGACTCTTCAAAAGCTTTACTCTGCCACAGGGCATTGATGGGTTCTACTAATGAGAAGAGAATAGGATATGAAAAGGAAAAAAGTGCCAAATTTTGCCATTAGGTATAATAGGCAGAATTCCTTCTCTGTTGCAGCAACAGTCCTGTCAGTTAGGAACACAACTCTAAGCCAAGATATCTCAAGAAGAGGCATGAGCAAGAAAGTAGGGTAAAACATCTACCTGGCTCTGCTACTGATGCCACATGGTTGGAGGATTGCCCCAGTTGCTTACTCCATGGAGATAGCATGCTGCACAAGTGATGGTGACAGAAATGCAGTTCATACCAGAAATGTCTCCTGGGAAACTTAGACATATAAGTTCTATGCAGTCAAGAACTCTGCTTATGACACTCACTATTATATTCCTGCGACTTAGAAACTATGTACCTAGCACACAGTTGGTGCTTATGGTGGCTCCTAAAGGCTTGATATAAATATCACTTCATTTCATTAAATACACAAAACAGTAAATATGGACTTTAAAATATCACTTCATTATCAATGGAGTCCAGGCCAGACAACCTAGTTTAACCAGCAAGAAAAATGTGTCAAATGAACTGTAAAAATTAGGCATACTTATCTACTTAAATATAAGCAGCACAGAAGAAGCAGAGTAGAACAGGATGCCTACCTGGAGAAGCAGAACGGAACATCTGCTCCCATGAGTACAATTGTACCCAAGAGGAAGGAGGACTGACTTGAGTTAAGCATGTCTAATAATCCACTCAAATTTACAAAAGAACAAAATTTACAAAAGAACAAAATAAATTTTCCTCACTTGTGGTGCTGAATAAATACTTTATGAAGGCATACACGAATGGTACCTTTAGAAGGTAAAAAGTGAACTTAAAACACCATCTGTAGTAATTAGTGTAGCCTGAACACTGATCTTCATGTTTGCCCGAGGAGTACTGGTGATAGTCACAATGGCGTCTTTGTGTAAGGAGTACTTTGGAGCCCACATTTTCTATCGCACCAGTTCTCACTTGTAAATAATATGAGGCTGCCTTGACTTCTAGAGAGGGAGTCATAGGAAAACATCTTTCATTCTGAGATAAGTGAGTTCAACTGGGAGTCAGAGCAAAGGGTTACTGATACAGCTTGAATAAGAGGGATCAGCTAATATTTTTTCCAGTACCAACTGGAACAAGAAAAAAGGGATTTATTAAGCCAAAGCAAATTTCATGCTTTGTTTTTGCTTTGCTTTGCTTTGCTTTGCTTTGTTGAACACCTGTTAATGTCACTTTGTTTATAGTCATCTGTCTCATTGAACTAATCCAAGACCACAAAAAGAAGAGCCAAGGGGCCTGATGCTATCAGAAAGAAATCCTCAGAATGAGGCTTCCTTGTTCCTGAAGACCTCTGTGATTGGTAGCCACAGGCTTGAAAGGAAAAAAAAAACATTTGAAGCTTCCTCATTTCCCTAAAGTACTGAGTTTAATAATTGACAGTGATTAGAAAGGGTTGTCATCATGGTTACCATGCTTTTGAGGTAATAAGCCTAGTAGGTTTGCACTGGAAGTTTTTTCTTTCAAATAAAGGACATTTCCTTGCAAAGACATCAACACTATCACCACTTGCCATGATATATGACCCAAAGTACTGGACTTAATTGTGGCAAAGCAGAAATAACAATCTTACCATCCATTAATGGTAATCACCCACATTTAATCTAACTCTGTTTCTGCTCAGACCATCCTCCTTAACTTACTCTAAAAATGACATCAGAGAATCCTTCCTGAGTCTAGGATTTGTATCAACAGCTTAATGACCTCTAGTTTTCTTTATGTCACAACCATCAGTATTCTCTTGACCCTGCTTGAGCTTTAGAAAAAAAGGGGCATCCTTTCTGATATTTATAAGTGGTCATTAATTCATTTATTGAGAACCTTCTGTGCCAGGCTCCATGTCCTTTGAGCCCTTCAGATATACCATCCCATCTAACACAACAACCCTGCAAGGTTGATGGTATTCTCTCAATTTCCCAGATGAGGAATCATGTCATTAAAGAGATGAAATAACTTGCCCAAGTTACAAAGAGAACAAATGGTAGAGCTGAGATTCACACTCAGGTCTGCAGAGCTGCCAAGTGCCATAGGATATGCTCAACTACTTCCAGGAAGCTGCCTTTCTAGCTCATCTCCAGATCAGGGAAACGAGTCTTCCTTTATGAGATGTTTACTTTATTTCTTCTCCTAGTCAAGACAGAAAGAGGAGCTGCCCCATCACCCCCATCACACTGGGATGGGCCCCTTAATGGGAAAGGTTGCTCACTGATTTCCTCTTTGGTAAAGAACAGAATGGTTCTCTTTTTCTGTTGTTGTTGTTGTGTGCTTTCTTTGGAAACTAGCAAATGCGAAGAAATGTAACATCATTAAAAAGTTTTAGAGCTTTCACCAATAACTGCCAAAACTAGAGAGAAAAAAATGGCGTAGATGATAGAGGCTCTGTTCATCCCTCTGGAGACCACATCAAAGTTGTGATGATAATAAGGAGCAGCAGCAAGGAAAAATCGCCTGGGATCTAGGTGAGCAAGCCATACAACTATGGAGAAATCCAAGAAAGCACCCTGTAACAGCAGAAGGTAGGACAGGGCCAGGATGCAGGGCTGCCAGGTCCAAGGCAGCTGAGATGGAGGCTGTGTCAGAGGCAGAGGCCACTTAAAGGTACTGAATCCACAAGTTCACTTTCGTGCTTATGGACTCAGTCATTCTAAGCACCCGTGCTGATTCAGCTGTACACAGGGGGCACCAGGGATTTACAGGGAGACATTGTCAGAGTGAGGGCCGAGGCAAGAATCACTCTGTACAGAAGTTCCCACAATATCCACTGTTCCATGTTGAGTCCTCCCCCTCCCAGTGTGCTGGACACAACTCAGCCATAGCTGTGACATCATGTAACTGGATAACAGAGGTTGCTCCGCCCAGAGGATTCCATGAAACCTCTCCTCTCCCAACTCGCGGCCTTACTCAAGCCACATCCAGGTATAGCCTCAGTGAGTCAGGGCTCCTTGCTGAGCAGCACCTAGACTCACACTGGAGGCAGCTGGCCTCGGTTTTTCATGTGGACTTTGGGGCAACTATAAGCCCAGCATCTATGGATTACTTGCTGAATCTTAAGAGATAGATCCAGAGGGGTGGAGGCTTGGGCTAAGTTTGGCCTGCAGCTGAACCCCTCTGAGGACTGTGTCACTAGACATCTACTTCACAAATCCACAGTAGTAAGACCAGGAGATTTAGGAGCTTTGCTTAGTACATAGAAACAGACACAGAAAGGCAGCCAAAATGGGAAGACAAAGAAGCAGAAACCATAAGAGAGAACAGAACAGAGATCCAGGAATAATGGAGTCAAGCAATCTCACAGATGCAGAGTTCAAAACACTGGTTATAAAGATGCTCAATGAACTTATGGGAAGTGTAGTGAATTCAGTGAGAACTTTAATAAAGAGATAAAAAACATATAAATGGAAATAGAAATTATAAAAGGGAACCAGTCTGAAATGAAGAACATATTATCTGAGATGAGAAGTATATTAAATAGAATAAACAAAGGAATAAACAAAGTGAACAAAGAAAAGGCTCAAATGCCTTATTTGGATGACTGGAAAGCCAAGGACACTCAATCAGAATGGCAGGAAAAAATGATGTCAAGACTATAAAAATAATTTAAAGAGGATTGGGACACTATTCAGGGTCCAATATCCATCCGATTGGTGTAACTGAAGAAAATCAAGATGTTGAACAGCTGTTTGAAGAAATAATGATGGAAAGCTTTCCTAACCTGGTGAAGGAAATGGACAGAAAACCCCAGGAAGCTCAGAGAATTCCAACAATCAGGGATCCAAAGAGGCCCACACCAAGACACATCATAATTAAAATGGCAAAGGTTAAATACAAAGAAAGAATATTAAAAGCAGCAAGAGAAAAAAAGCTAGTTACTTATAAGAGAAAACCCATAAGACTGACAGCTGGTTTCTCAAAATAAACTATGCAGGACAGAAGGGCTTGGCAAAAAATATTCGACATGTCCATCATTATTCGACAGGATAAAGACCCAAGATATACAACCAAGAATAATTTATCCAGCAGAGCTATCATTTAGAATTGAAGGACAGATAAAGTGCTCCACAAACATAAGTAAGCTAAAGGAATTTATTGACACCAAATCAATATTACAGGAAATGTTGGAGGGACTTTTTAAAGAAGAAAAGATCTATCAAAAACAGGAATATAGAATGGTAACAACTATATTCCTACCAATAAGTACCTTAAATGGAAAAGAATTAAGTGCTCCAACCAAAAGATAGAGTGGCTGAAAGGATAAGAAAACCAGACCTCTACATATGAAAAGGAAGGGGATGGAAAAAGATGTTGCTGTGATGGACCTGGAAGGTATTTAAGTCAGAGAAAGATAAATACTACATGATTTCACTTATATGTGGAATCTAAGAAATAAAAAGAATAAACTAATCAAAAACAGACTCACAAATATAGAGGACAATTTGGTGTTGGACAGAGAGGGGGGATTGGATGGCTGGGAGAATACGGTGAAGGGCTAAAGAATTACAAATTAGTAGCTGATAGATGGTTACGGGGATGGGGATCACAGCATGGGGAATGCAGTTAGCATTAATATGTCCGCTAAATGGAGGATCAGGGGAGGGAGGGAGCAATTGAGGAGATTGCTTTATGAATTATATAGATGTCTAACTAAAGTACTGTATACTTGAAACTAAAATAAATAAATAGACAGACAGACAGACAGATAGATAGATAGATAGATAGATAGATAAATGACAGATAGATAAACTGCCTAAACTAGCAAATGGTCTCATTGGATAGAGTTTCCAATTACTCCTACCACAACAGAATCTCTGCAGATGTTTTAATCTAATCATCAACAAAGTTTTTAAATAGAGATCTCAAACAGTTTCATGTAAGCCTCAAATCAGCAGGGAGATAGAGTGCTGTCTCCAGACATGGAGACATGGGTCTTGGAGTCCTGACCACCAAACTTGCCCATCCCAGTTTTGGAGGTCAAAAGGCAGGGGAGTGGGAGAGTAGGAGTGTTATGATTCCTCAATCTCCCAGTTGAAGTGTTCCAAAATATTGTTTTCTTAGGACAGTCTTCCACACATATGCATTCAGGAAACATAAAGAGAGTGAGTGGAACATCTGGGAAATATGAGCTTAGAATTTATTCAGTGGATTCTAGAATCCTGGGGTAGTCAGCTGGCACATTCCCAAGTGTGGCCTTTTATCCCAGCTGACCCAAGATAAATGATCTAATTGAGGGTGAATCTTATATTACAACATTGAAGAGGTCCTATAACTCTGGTACAAATCGATGTTTTTATTTTTGTAAACAGAGATCTTGTACAAATGTTCTCATTAAAGAAGCCTTGTGGTGAATCCTTTTGTAAACTGAAAAGACCTTTTGTAATGCAAATAAGCTCCCTCTAATCTATCTGTATTGTTTCTGAGTTTTGTGAGAAGGATTTTCTTAGAGACTATATTAGTAATGCCTCATCATAAATATATTGCTTATTTATAAGCTCATTTTCAAATGCAGCCCACCCAGAAATTCATATCCCATTGTTAATGAGTCTTGCAAAATACTGACTTTGTTTCACTTTGGAACAGCAAGCTTTGGAAACTTTACAGGAGATTTTCAAAACCAACAAGGACAAAAATCAGGAGGATCTTGAAATTATTGAGAGGCCAGGTGTCAAATATCAGGATAATGACACTAAGATCTTTGTTTTTGCTTTTAGTTTTTTTTTTTCATTGCAAAATGAAGTAGGTGGCCTTGTGCATTCCAAATACACTTTTCTCTTTTTCCCATTCTTAAACTGGAGTTAGGGCACTGAAGTCATTAAAAAAAGAAATTAGTTGAAACCAACAAGTTTTGCCTTAAAAAAAACAAACAAACAAAACTTCAACTCACTGATGGGTGTAGGGACCTCTTTGTTGCTTTGCTGGCTAATTTGCTTCTGCAGTTGATGCTGCGGAACCCTACTGAGTCTTAGGGTATAGTCCTCTGAAAAAGAAAGTACCAAGTTTTAAGTGGAATTGAAAGGACAGTAAGTTTGGGCCACAACATTGTTCACTCCAGTTGACTAGAGATCTATTTCACTGATCACCAGCAACAGTAGCATAAGAGGAACTTTATAAAGAAAGGGATGTGTCTTTTCCTGAGGAGACAGTATAAGTGGGTTGGTGATCCCAATGTACTTGGATCCTTTTTTAAAGGAGAGAGTTTTCCAGAAGATAACTAGGAGTAACAAGGATACAGACCAGCAAACCTCAGGAGAACCACAGAGGCCGGGCTGTGGGAAGTAAGGCATCTAGAAGTAAAACTTGAGTTCAGAGACTGGGCCCCAGAAAGGGGAATGGAGATCAAGTAGAGTGTTGTGAGGACACTATGTCTAATAGTAATTGGTTTTTAAACTTACCTGTGAATTGAGCTAAAGAGTTGTTAGCAAGAAGTGCCTAGCTCACTGAGAGAGTATATTCCCCAATTTTGGGAGTGAGAGCTGGTGCCAAGAACAATGGGCAAAATTCCCTGAAGGAGCTTCCAGATGCTGTGCCACAGGTGAGCAGTACAGGATATACATGCATCACATTTCCTCTTATCTTCCTTACCTGTAACTACATGGTAATTTTCAGATGCTAAACTGGGTAGATGATATTCAGTTACATTCCTAAAAAATTCAAGTGCAACTAGAGAGTAAGAGGAAACCATTTTGTTCAAATGTTAAGTGGTCATGGATGACATCTTTGAAACTAAACTTGATGAAAATCCTCAAAGGAGATGTTAATAGATGAATTTGTATAATATGAAGTAAAGCCACCCTCAATTACACTCTGCTTTCTTCGGTAAGAATACAACTAATTTGGAAACAAATTGAATCATGGTCTTGCATTTGATTTATTTAATTATGAATTTGTTTTTAAATAACTGCCCATTTATCAGTGACATCTGCATCTTCAAATTTCCTACCTAAGATGGACCCAAACAGTTTTGTCTGCAACCCTAGTAATCCAGCCTTGAGTTTTAATTTCTATGGATCCATATAGGGGTGAGTCAGGCAGTTGGAAGGCCCCTGGAAAGGTAGTTACCTATAATAGTAAAGAATAAGATGGATTGCCTGGAGTCTAATAGTATTTTACTTTGGATAATTTACTCATTCACTTATTTATATAATTATGTGATTATAATAGCCTCAAACCCACATTTTATGGTATAGGATTGAAAACTACTATCATTGCTAAACCCTTCAAAAGTAATTGTGAGAATAAATTATAGCTAATACATAACTATTAGTACTTGATAAAAGACAAACAAGAAGCCAGCATGAGGACCAAATTAGTGGTAAGTGGTAGTTAGCAAAATGATGCTTGGGGTACCAATGACTTGGGAGTTACCCGGAGACCTGAAGCACCAGATGAACTGTACTGAGAGAAGTCCTGCTCTGTAAATGGAGTTTTACTCAACATATGTGTGGGCCTGGTAAAGGGGCAAAGATTCATGGGAAGAACTTGAGGTTGGATTCTGCAACTTAATGATAGGTACCTGAAGACTATCTCTCAGCTAAAAGAGTGAGTGGGAGGAGCAGCACTAAGTCTTCATCCTCCCTCAATTATGTCTGCTTCACTAAATCTAAAGGATTTAGATAGCTTCACTAAATCTAAAGGATTTAGCTTCTGTCCCAGAAGCTATTGTTAATTGTTCCATCCTTGAAGCTCACACTTTCCTGGCTATTATTCTGCCTAGTTCTTCTCAGTCTTCTAGTCTCCTCAAGTTATCCTCTACTGGACCTTTCACTGTTGTTTATCAAATATCAGAGTTCTGTCTTCAATCCTCCTTTGTGCTCACTTTCCATGCCCTCTAGGCGAACTCCTTCACTTCTTGGTTTCAATTGCCACCTCTATACTGAGGTGACAAAATTCAGATTTCTATTTTCTTTCCTCCAAGCTCCAGATCTATATATGCAACTGCCTACTACCATGTCTCCAAGTTACCTCAGTTCAGCACATCTCAAAATGTGCTCACTGTCCTTTCCTTCCAATCCAAACCTGCTCTTCCTCCTGTGTTTCCCATCTTCGTGAACAGCTCCCACCATCCACTCAACATGCAAGCCTGAGAACAGGGAGTCATCCCTGACATCTCTTTCTCTGTCACACTCCACGTCAAACTCATCATCAAGTCTTTTTCAATTGTAACTCTAATATTTCTCTGAAGTCAACCCACTTTTCTCATTCCCTCTTACCACTTTCCTACTCCAAACTGTTTCATCATCTCTTGCTAAACAATAGCATTCTAACAGGTCTCTGTAACTTCCCTGGGGTTGCCTTGCCACAACCTATGCTCCACACAGCTGCTAGCTAGATCTTTCAAAAATATAAATTAGATTGTGTTACTCTCTGGCTTGAAATTCATTAACAGCTCCCCACTGTCTCTTAAAGTCTAAATTTTCATGTCCTTGTCATGGACAAAAGGCCTTGCAGGATCTAGGCCTACTCACCTTATATTGTACCATTCTTCCCTTTGCCATTTACTCCTGCACTCACTAACAATTTGAAATTTTCAGATGCTTTCCTTTCTTGGGGCCTTCCCTAACATTTCCTCTGCCTCTAATCGTTTCTCCCACCCAGCATCCAGCCTCCCACTGCCTTTGCCTAGATAACTCTCCATCCGTTAGAGTTCAGACGAAATGTTACTTCTTCAGGGATACCTCTGTGATTCCCAAACTGAGTCAAGTGCCCATATTTGCTCTCTTAGTGACCCATTCCTTTTCTTCCCATCACTTAGACATCAAGCATGTTACTACAATAAGAAATATATAATTACAATTACGCAGTCCCCACTAGATTTTAAGCACCATATGGCCAGGTACAGTGTGTTTTGAATCAGGAACATATTTCTAATACTGAGCATAGGACTTGGCACAAAATACGTGCTTAATTTATAGTGATTAAATAAGTGAATACCTCTAATCAACTTTTATTGTTATTTCTTGCCCAATTGAGTATTTCTGATCACTGTAGCCAGAGACTACATCCATCTTGATTATCACTGTAACCTCAGTGCCTGGCAAAGAAGTGAGTCTGGTTCAAGGGTAGGCACTAGCCTCACTTCAAGGACGCTATGATAGCTATACAAGCCTGCTATCAAATGTCAGGCCTGTAGGGGGCACACTCAGTATTTTTAGCAAGAGAAGCCATAGCATATAAGGAAGATCTGCCCAGAGGGGACTCCTAGAGATAATCCCTCTGGGGCTCAGCTATCCGAAAGGGGCTTCCAGAGCAGGAACACTGAAACTCTCTCCATCTTCCAGGGCCCCATAGAAATATACATCTCACCTGTGTGAGTATAATTAGTGAAGGCCTTACTGTCATAGGTACTAGATCTGAGCTATAGGAAACTAGGTCAGTTTTGAAGGATGGCTCAGGGACAACAGAGGTGAGGGACAGCACAGAAGATGACTGTGACGAAGGTTAAAGTTTCAGAGAATTTAAGAAAGTAAGCAGAAGTGTCTATCTATTGAATACTCAGCAGGTGCCAAGCACTGTGCTAAGGATTTTATGGTCATTCTCTCATTAATCTTTGGGAAACTCTATGAAGCAGATGCTTCTTTATACATGAGGAAATTGAGGCATTAAGTGATTAGGTAATTCTGTCAGGGTAATATGGTTAGGAAGGTGACAGAGTTATTTTGAACTTCAGCATAGAGACTTACTCTCTGGACGTAAAATGAAACAGACTTATACTAATGGGGGGGGCCTTGTTATACTCTTGGGAAAATTGAGGCGGTTAGACAAAATTGCCATTAAGGGCCTTTCTTAGTGCTTTCATCTGGTAGTGACAGCTTGTTTTCCTGGGAGAAGTGGCTGAGACCCCTTTCTGAGCCCAACCAATGCTTCCCTAGTCTCACTGCACTGTGCTGTCAGCTGAACCTAAGATACCTGCTTTGGTGCCTTCCATGAAACCTCCACTCCATTTGTGCTGTGAGGAGAGGGGCTGACTGTTATAGGCTGCCACAGCCCCCTCACACTCAGGGCTCTCCCACATTCCAAACAAGCTGATTTAAGTCCCATCTTTCCTTTCCTGCCACCTCCTCTGATCTCCCAGCTGGGGTTGCCATGGAGGTAGGTGAGGCACAGGGGAGCTGGCTCCCTGTTGGTTGGGATCCCAAGCACTCGTTTTATAGTCTCACGATATGAATGGCTACCTCACTTTGGGTGTGTCTTCTGTGCCAGGCTGTGTTAAATGCTGTATTAGTGTTACTGCATCCTTATCACAACATTGTAAGGTAGACATAATTATGCACATTTCATGTATGAGCAAACCAAAGCTCATGGAAATTATGTCAAAAGGATCACATCTAGAAAGTGGCCATAATGGAATTCCAAGGCCAGTAATTTTCCTCTTATACTGGTTTCTTGTCACTTACTCTCTATGTGGGTTTTGGCAAGTGACCTAGCCTCTCTGAGCCTCAATTTACTCATTTGTGAAATGAAGATGTAATAGTACCCATCTCATGGGGTTGCTGTAAAGCCCAAAACATAATCATGTGTGCACCTAGCTCATACTAAGTGCTCCATAGATTGTAGTAATAATAATTGTCGTGGTTGTAGTTGCCGTTGTTACTAATATGATATCATTACCACTCTAAGCTTCCCCCACTGAGGTCTTCTGGCCATCACTCTTCTCTGCACAGCCAGAGCTCCAAGGTTTAAAAGAATAGCTTCTTTGTGACAGGAGAACCTGGTGTTGTTTTGTCTCCTAATGGTCACCTTCCCCTTTTCCATCCTCTCTTCCCTGAGAGAGCCAGCTTCTGAAACACAGCTCTGCCCAGGTGACAATAATAATGAGTTAATCTACATAATAGGCAACTGAGCTGCTCATACCTAATAAAAAAGTGAAATTCCTGAAGCCAGCCAGCGCCTTTAAATAAAACTGAATCAAATGAAAGAGGAGCTCTTTGCAATTGTTGAAATCATTGCCTCCTGCACCTGCAGAAGGGGATCTGCAGTACTCACGTGTTCAAATCTAATATGTGGGCTCCAGTCTCTTAGAACTGATTAGTTTAATGAATTTTAAAGGTAGAGCTTTAATTAAAACAGGTCTCTGTGGACAGAAAGCATGCTATTTTGGGAGCTCTGTAAATATTACCTTTTAAACTAATAAGTTCAGTTACCAGAAATCCTACTGCGTATAAACAGTTGACTTTTTTTCTTCCTATGCTTTGAAAATATAACTCGATATTGAAGAGAAACTGGCTGCATTTCAAAGCCTGGTATTTGGCTTTCAAAATAATAGCAACTTAAATTTGCAGGAAATCTTACTCCTCTGGAGCACACAGAACATTTCAGACATGATCCTATTGTCTTTAGACATCCCCCTATGAGGCTGGACTGAGGAAGACAACATTCATCATGGCAGAACTGTCTGTGAATTGCATCATGACCTTCATTGTACTCCCATTCCACCTTCTACATTACAAGAAGACTGAAGCCAAAGAGACACCACAATTTCTTTTCCTTTTCCCTTTACCCAGTCAGAAACACTTTTCTCTTGTTCAGAATACAGGTAATAAAGAAAATGAGTCTGTTTACAATAATGCTGATGTTTATGTGCCAGGCACTGGGCTAAGCATTGACATATTATTTTATTTAACCCTCAAAACAAGCCTGTGAAAAGGAGACTAATAATATCCCCAATGGTTCCTCTACCTTACTCAGATTAACAGCCAAAGCCTTTGCGATGGCTTGCGAGTCCCTTCTAAAAGTCCTTGTTAGCATTCTGATGTCATTGCCTCCTATCTCCCCCTTTGCCTTATTGGATATCTGAGAGACAGGACAGGCTAGAACAGCAGGCCCCACATTTAGAAATTAGCTTGACAATATTTTAAAAATAGAGACTTTCCATTGAATATCTTCTCTATGCCAAGTTTAATGCCAATCACTTTTACATAACCTATTTACCATTCTCAATAGCTCTATGAAAAAGGTATGATTATTATACTCATCTTAGTGATGAGAAAACCAAAGTTTAGACAGGCTGAGTTCTTTCCCAAGGCCACAACCCAATAAGTGGCAGGTCCAGGGCTTAAATCCAAACTGTCTACCTCCATAGTCTGCTCTATTTCCATTAAACCCACTGCATCCTAAAGTCTAGAAATAGGTACGCTGACATATGGAGAGTTCTGCAACCTCTCTCACTGCACATTGGTCACATTTGTTTTAAATTCTCCTAAAAGCAGCATGTAGGCTGAGAGGCACTGTGCATGGCTTGTATCATCTGTCATTCACCTCTAATTATGTATTCAGCTATTGAGTACTTTATTGTCAGAAAGCAGATCTTTTCTGTCAGTAGAGGTTCTATCTTCATTCATATAACCTCTAACTTGTGGGCTGATTACTCCCTTTGGGTTTTTTGGAGGAGGTATTAGTCATGCTGTGGTCAGTTCTGGGATTCCCACTTGTTTTTGTCTTTACTTATCTCAAGATTTATTGCAATTACTTAGTCATTTGTATTCCTGATTGAAAATCAAAGAATAGAGTACTTGACCTTGGAGGATGTGGCAGAGACCCCTAACACTCACCGATATTTGTGTTCTCTTCTTCTTAGGCACATAGCTCAGCTCTGGTTCCCAAGCTTCCCTGCAGTAAGGTGTAGCCATGTGACTATTTCACATAAAATATGAGCATAGATGTGAACTTTTTGCAGACTTAGCCTGTAACAACTCCATGTGATCCTCATTTCCTTTCTTATGTATCAGATTTATGGTGAGAACTCTGCAGATTAGCAGAGCATAGGTCCAGGATGACAACAAGGGAGCTGCCCAATCAGGAACACTCACATTGGACTGTGATGTGAATGACAGCCCTTTTTCTGTTAAGTCACTGAAATTTCACTTACAAAAGCTAACTTTACCCTAGCTAATATAGAGAAAAACAATTATTTCTGGATGTCCACATATAGATGGAAAGGAAAGAGGCATAACATGCCAAGCAAAATTGCTGATTAGGAGGAATATGATATATGGTAAGTGAATAACCTCCTTTATCCATTTTCATATAACTTTTTTTTATTTCCCTCTTCCTCCTGCAAAGGAATCAGGAGAACTTAGGATAAGACCATTTTGTCCCCATGTACAGCTGATTAAAAGCAGTAGACACCAGTGAGTGAATGACTTCTGTGTATGTGTAAACCTGTTGATCAACCCCAATGTATTTCCAGTTGGTGGAATATGTGGTGGCTATTTTTGAAGAGGAATCTAATGTGTGAATGTCATTACTGACAAGAGGGGGATCTTCTTTCCCCATTACCATTCCTCTTGAGTCTATTTAGAAATCAATCTTGCCTCCCAGTCCTTCAGCAGTGACTCTGACCCATTATCATCAACATAAACAGAATTATCTCACTGGGGGAAGGGAGTTATGCATATTCAATTCCAGAAACCTTAATGAAGATGGGGCTTTGAGCAGGAATGCAAAGAGTCTTCTGTATTTTTAACAGATGACACAGAGGCTTATTGTACCTTCCATTCACCTGGGGAGTCATTAGTCTTAGATTTGGAGGACGTTTTGTATAGATTATACAGGTGGAGACATGGAGGCCTTGGGGAGGGGCAGACACAACTTGTTAGCTGATCAGTGCCAGAGTGAGAACTTGATTAAGGCTGCTTCAGATCCTTTCAAAGCAAACTTGTGTTTAACAATTTCATAAAGATGAGAAGTAATTTTAATGTAATAACTCTTGTATGGGTTGCTGGTCATATCATCTCCCGAACTCAGGGTTAGTTGTGAAAATTTAGCTGAGTGAGTGATCTTTTTGTTTATATATTTATTTCAAAATATCAGAACATCGTAAATGAAACGTTTGTTTCTGAAATATTAATTTGGAGATTTGCCTGAAATCATGCAGTTTTTGCCTCTCCTGTGTTATGTCAAAAAATTTGTTCTTAATGAGTGACTAATAGCTGTGTATCTGTTTATCAGTATTCAGTCATTAAACATTTACAGAGCACTTATTGGGGACCTGGATTAGGTGTTGCTTGGATGTGTGGGCTAAAAACAGTGCCTCACTCAGGGGCACAGGCCCTAAAGCTCTTGGGACCCATCCCTTGTATTTTTCCACAGGAGCCTTCCAGAAAGCAAAGCAGCCTTGACCACAAGGCGAAGTTTTGCCTGTTTCTGGGTCAGCAAAGCTTTGTCCAAGACCCGTCTTTTCAGCTCCCATAGTCTTTGCTGTAACTTAGCCTACTCTGCTTTAAATGCTCTGTTTTGCTTTTTATTAAGCATTATGTCTTAATTATTTAAAAATTACATATATCTTGTAGAAGAGATACAAGATACAATCAAATGCATAGAAAACAACCATGGGAAACCACTGTTGACATTTAGTAAACATACTTCTAGTCTTTATTTTTGTATGAATATAGAGATATGTATATTTTTAATTTATACACAGGGAATTCTATTTCACACACTGTTTTATAACTTGCCTTTTGATCAATCATGAAAAAAATTATGACCACAAATACATCACTTTTATTTTTATTTTTAGTGGCTTCATAATATTTGAATGTAAAGAACTATCATGTACTTAATCACGTTTTTGAATATTAAGTTACTACCAGTTTTATACTATACTGAATAGTATTTTTGTATTCATCCTTAAATATACATATTTGTATGCCTATCTTGTTATTTCCAAAGAATGAATTCCTACATATTGAATTTCTATATCAAGGTTTATATACTTTTACAAGGTTCTTAATCCAATTCCTATCTGTTTGGCATTTGATCCAGCTTCTCCTAAAAATATTGCCTCCCAAATTGCTCCATTCTTGGCTGCAGAAACCTCAGACCAAGTGTTGCTTCACCAACAAAGACCTCAGCTCACACAGCCAGCTAGCTGTGTTTGGGTTGAGGCTAAGCCCTCTTTTTCTTGATCCAATTGACTGATAAGCATTTCGGTTGCCACTAAGGGTTAACAAAATCTGTCATCAGCCCATCCCTTCTCATCAACAGTGATCTGGCTGGTGCCTGGAAGGAGGAGAACATGGTTTGTAATGCAGCTCTTGCTTATCTTGGCATTTTTACTCAAGTCCAAATGGAAATCACATTACCCGAAATACAAATATGATTTAGTGATTTTTAAAATGTGTAGTTGTCTTCATTCTAACTGCCCATTAGAATGGGGAGAATGCCTTTAGGATGATTTGAAAAAAATACATATAGATAAATATGAAGATGAGAAGGAAGGGATAAAAGAGAGGTAACATGATCTAGTAGAAACAATAGACCATGGTTCTAACTCTTACTCTGTCACTAATTCTCTGTGTGACCTTGAAAGTCCTTTTGCCAAGCTGGTACTCAGTGTTTCATTGTGAGAAAAGAGGAGATTGGACATTTATCTCTACGGTTTGTGTCAGTTTTAATGATCTAGGATTGAAAATCAACAGGTTGAGGTTTACCCCTTTTCTGAAGCTTTGAGTGAGTTTTAAAAAGAATGGAGTGTTTAAGATGGTCTAACAATAGACTCTGGGACTAGGACTTGAAGAGAAGAAATAGGATATCATCTTGTGATCCTTATCAAAAAGCTTGAATCAGCTTGCCATGAATTTAATGTGTCTTAAAGCCTCCTGAATAGGACTTACTTAATGCACCTTATAGAATCTTAGATATTACTTTTGTAAGATTCTTTCTTTTGCACCACTTAGAGGTTTTTTAATGCCAAAAAGTAAACTATGAAACAATGCTGTCTTATGCACCAATTATAGCATACATTTCAACATCTGCAATGTTAAAATTGAAAAAAAATTGTATACCTTAGAATCAATGAAATAGAGTATTAATATATTTCTTTGTGAAAAGTTAAAGTGCATTGACTAAGTACAAAAAGTGGTCCTGAGATTATCTAGCCTTCAAAACCACAGACCACCACCCCCATGTTGTACAGAGGAAGAGAGCCCACAGAAGTAATGTGAGTAGCCCAAAGCCACAGAAACAGAATGAGAATAGGATAAAAAAGAAATAGAAAGGGAGAAACATTTGCAGAATGAAAGAATAAGTCTATAAAAGGTTCACCTTAATTAAAAATTGTTCCAAGGAAAAAGAATAAAACTGTTGATAAGAAGGTCAATTCATCAAGAAGATGCAACATTTATAAATATATACAGAGCTAATAATAGAGTCCCAAAATTTATACAGGAAAAAATGAGAGAATTGAATAGATAGTTCTGGATAACAGATGACAATTCCAATACCTCACTTTTAAAAATGAATAAAAGTAGAGACCTCTGAGTCTACATTAAGCATACCAATATTTGTATCATAGGATACAAGAAGGAGAAGAGAGAGAGCAAGGAATTGAGAACCATTTTCAAGAAATAATGATATAAAACTTTTCTAACCTGGCAAAAGAAATAAACATACAAGCCCAGGAAGTGCAGAATTCCAAATAAGATGACCCCAAAAAGGCCCACACCAAGACACATCAAAATTAAAATGCCAAAATTTAAAGAGAGAGAATCTTAAAAGCAGTAAGAGAAAAGCAATTAGTTACCTACATGGAACTCCTATAAGGCTGTCAGCTGACCTGTCTATAGAAACTTTGCACGCCAGAAGAGACTGGCAAAAAAATATTTGAAATGATGAAAAGCAAGGACCTACAACCAAGACTACACTACCCAGCAAAGCTATCATTTAGAACTGAAGAGCATATAAACAGCCTCCCACACAAAAAACTAGAGGGGTGGGTGAAAAGGGGAAGGGACAAATAAGTACAAATTGGTAAATACAAAATAGTCATAGGGAGATAAAGTATAGCATAAGAATATAGTCACTAATATTGTAATAACTATGTTTGGTGTCAGATGGGTACTAGATTTATTGGGGTGATCACTTTACAAGTTATGTAAATATATAAATGACCATGTAGTACACCTAAAACTAATATAATATTGTATGTCAACTGTAGTTGAAAAATTTTAAAGAATATATGTTTAAAAGATAAATAGAAGTAGAGAGAAAATTCATAAAGAGATAGTGGATTTGAATAACACTAACTAGACCAAACAGACACTTTGCCCACCAATGACAGAGTATCCATTTTTCAGTAGTGCACATGGAACATTATTTAGAGAGATAGGCCATAGACTAGGCCTTAAAATAAGTCTCAATAAATTTTAAAATATTGAAATTATATAAAATACTTTCTGTATCCTAAAAGAAATGAAACAAGAAATTAATAACAGTAAATCTGAAAAATTCACACATATGTGGAAATTTAACAACACACTTAACCAGTGAATCAAAAAGAAATCACAAGGGAAGTTAGAAAATACTTTGAAGTGAATAAAAATGAAAAGATATTATACTAAAACATAATAGTTGCAATGAAAGCAATGCTCAGAAGGAAATTTATGGCTGTAAATACCCACAGTAAAAAAGAAAAATCTCAAATAATCTATCTTTATACCTAGCATTTAGAACTAGAAAAATAAGAGTAAACTAAATGCTACAATGGGGAGTGTTTGTGTGTCAAGTAACACACTATTTACTATGTGCCAGGCACAATGTTAAAGCCTTATATTAATTATTCCTTTTTAATAGCAACAGAAGGAAAGAAATAATAAAGTTTATAGCAGAAATTAAAATATATATGTATATAGAGACTAATAAAACTAGCAAATCAACAAAACCAAAAGTTGGTTAATCAATGCACTATCCCAATCTTGCATATCAGTGTCTACCAAGTTTGGCACATCTCTAGCTAGACTGACCCTAGAAAACAGAGAAGACTCAAATAGCTGATATTAGAAAGTTGAGGACATTACTAGTGACCTATAGAAATAAAAAATATGAGACAATACTATGAACAATTTAAATGTCAACAAATTATATATATTAGATATAATGAATAGATTCCTAGAAACACTGAAACCTGACTCGAGATGAAATAAAAAATCTATGTAGACTCATAACAAATAGAGATGGAATCAGTAATAAAAAATTTCTAATAGGCTTTTGAGCCATGCTTCTCTTGCTGAGGCCTGCTTCCACTTCTGGAAGTGTACTTTCCTTTCTAATAAAACTTAACTTTTCTAGTGTAAAAAAAATTCTAATAAAGAAAAGCCCAGGACCATATGGTGTAACTAATATATTCTACAAAACATTTAAAGAAGAATTAACACCAAACCTCAAACTCTTCCAAAAAATAACAGAGGAGGGAATACTTTGTAACTCATTCTTTGAAGCCAGCATTACCCTGTCAAAGCCAGACAAAGATATCACAAGCAAAGAAAACTATAGATCCATATTCACTATGCATATAGATGCAGAAAGGACCTTGAATACAATGGGGAGTGTATGTGTATAAAATAACACACTGTTTACTGTGCCAGGCACAATGCTAAAGCCTTATATTAATTATCCCTTTTTAATCATTATAATGATCCTGTGAGGAAGGTACTTGTCTTTTAGAATGTGTGGCTTGTAAACAGCAGGGATTTTTTTCTCACATTTCTGGTCTGGGAAATCCAAAAGCATGGTACCATCAGATTCTGTGTCTGGTAAGGGCATACTTCCTGGTTCATAGAAAACTGGCTTTTTGCTGGGTACTCATGTGATAGAAGGGTCTAGGGAGCTCTTTGGTGTCTCTTTTATGATGGCACTGATCCCAATCACAAAAGCTCTACCCCTATGATGTAATCACCTTGCTAAAACCATTACTTTGGGATTATGTTTTAACACCTGACTTTTAGAGGGACACAAACATTCAGTTTTTAATAGCACTATTACAGATGAGGGACTGAGTTTAGAGAGGTGAAATAATTTGTCTGAGTTTATACATCTAGAAAGTAGCAGAGCCAGGAATTGTACCCAGATAGTTGGACACGAGTGCTCTTTAATCAATGCACTATCCCAACCCTGCATATCAGTGTCTACCCAGGACTCATAAACTCCCCACTGGGAAAATCCAGGCATCAATCATGTGTTTATTCTTCTCTACCTCCAATCAGTACCTAAAATGGTGTGCGAATGACTTTTAGAAAATGACAAAATGAAAGAAACATATTTTGAGTGAATGCTTATTTTGTGCCAGACTTGCCAGGATCTATTACATAAATTTATCTCAAATTTAAGTATCAAAACAATCTTTTCAGATAGGTACTCTAACCCCAATTTACATGCAATGAAACTAACCCTTGTATAGATTAATCAGTTTGTTCATGATCACTAAGCTAGCTCATGACAGAATTAGGATTTGAACCTAGGTCACCTGACTCCTCAGTCTGTACTTTTTTTTTTAACCTAACAGGCTACTTTTGCAATGATCTTCATAGAGCCTTGGTGCTGTACTACTCAATGAACACTTCTGGAGTTTGGCCATGTAAGCTCTATGGTCAAACTTACTATTTACTATTTCTGCCTTCTTCAGGCTAGGTAGTTTCAGAGTCATACTATATAGCCTGTCGTAACCTCATCAGTCTGTAGGCCACATACTTATCAAACTTTGGCTATAATTCTGTTCTCAAAGATCCCTGTACACAGTGCATTTTCAGAGTGTGTGAATGTATGTATGCTGGGTAGTGATGACATGGTGGTAGAGGCTTGGTTATACAGGCCCATCAGCCATATCTGGGGCTTTCCAATTTAACAAGCCTCCCCATTCTCTACAGGCTCTTCAGGGGATTTTAAATGGTTATTTTAAAAAGTACAACTTGAACTTCACAGTGAAATCTGAGAAATCAAAGCAACTGAATGCCACAATGGAAACAGATATGCTAGATAACGGATGGGGCTTGTGCTCAGACCTGAGCAAAATGTTCTCATTAGATCCTTTGAATCATTGTCAGGTTGAATGAGTCATATTACATTAAATGAGATATTTTCAATTCACAGAAAAGTATAGAGAGTACTAGAAATGATACACCTATATAACCACAATCAAAATTAATAAACGTTAACATTTTGCTTCAGGGTTTTTCACTTTTATTTAATTTTTTAATTGAAAAATGTTAACAGAAAATTCAAGTTTTAACATGGTAGAATAAAATAGTGATTTTTGAGTTGGGGAGAATACGTACCCTGGGAGAACATTGCCATTATTCTCTCCTTATGTAGTCTCTCTTGAAACTGATCTGCCTGAGAAAAGATATCAGGATGACTTAATAGACTTGCCCACCAATGGATCATTAAATAGAATTTTTGATGAAGTATTACTAAATGATTTGGGCATATAATTTAGAAATAGTCAGGGAATTTAGGACTTTGCCATACCAAATTCCTTCTAGTATTTGTTTATGTGAACAAAGTTTATTAGTCCTCACACATAGAAAAATATAAAAGAAAGATAGACTTTATGTTGAACCCAGTCTCATTCTGCAAAAAAGTAATATTAATTCAGAGATGCGTAAGTTAATTGAAAACTCATCCAATGCACTGAGATGAATAAAATTTTATTTTTTGGTCTAGTAGTTTTTATCAAATATCTAATATGTTTATTTCAAACTATTGTGTGATAGTGCTAATTATAATTATAATTCAACCTTGAAGAAAATGATATCATTTAGAGCCTGTGCTTATAGGAAATTTAAAAAAATTAATTTTCATTATGTATGTATATATTTTAATGTGACTTAATTACAGACATTCAAATATAACAATATAAAAATCTTGGGAAGGAATAGCATAAATAATTTTTTAACAGTTTTTACTTTATTCACAGTATTTGGGAAATTGTATTTCTTTTACCTACTTACACATATGATAAACAAATCAACTTTAAAATGTGCAGAGGCACATTGTTCTTAAAAATTATTTTGGGGGATGAGAATGATAATACTTGAAGACCACTAAAGTAAAGACTTCATTGCCACCTTCTCTCAGAAATCATCCGAAATCAACCAATAGAAAAACATTAATCTTATGAAGTGATGCACGTCAATTATTTCTCAATAAAACTGCAACAAAATAATGAAGTAAGGAGGCATTATTCTTAGCCAACCCTCTCATTGTTTTTCTGGTCTGTTTCATCAAATTCAGTATTTTTTCTAAGACTTCTCTCTCATGACCTTTTTGACTTCTGAATTTTGATCTTCAAAGTTTTCAAAAAAGATATTTTAATCACATTGTTTAAATATAACAAAACTCTAGTTGGTTTGGTGCCAATTTACTGTTGAAGCTGAAATCTGAGGATTCAAATGACCTCTTGCTAACAAAGAAATAAAAAATGTGTTGACTGTCAAACTCAGAGAGAATTTGAGGTTGTCCGGAGGAGATCATTGCTTGGAGTTCTGCTGAAGACTGAATGTTTGTGTCCTGAAATTCATATGTTGAAACCAAATCTCTAATGTGATAATATTTGGAGATAGAGCCTTTAGATGGTGATTAAGCCATCAGGGTTGAATCTCATTTTGGGGATTAGTGCCCTGATAAGGGGCTTAAGTGACCAGAGTTCTCCCCTCCTACCATGTGATGATACATGGAAATGAGGACTTTTAATGAACAAGGAAGTGAGCATCACCAGATACTGAATCTCCAGGAGCCTTGATCTTGGACTTCCCAGACTCCAGAAGTCTGGGAAATAAATATTAGTTGTTAAGCCACCAGTGTATGGAACTTTTGCTGCAACAGAACTAACGACTCAGACAAACACCCTGGTCATCTCCATAGAAAGATTTCCTCATGAGTGTGGATTTTCATGCTTGCCTTTTTTTCATTGGAGATCACCATTTCCATCCTTCCTCAGAGGAAAGCCAAGAACCATCTTTGACTTGGACAGAAGTACATTTTCAGTGTATTGTGCTTCTCAGTGAGGTTTGCCAGGGTATTGGACCATGAATGTTGTATACGCTTATAACCACTAGAAAAATGACAAAATAATTCACAAATCATGCAAATACCTGTGCATTAGGGCATGGTACCATTTTTACTGGTCTCTCCCTTTTAGGTTTGTATCTGTACTCACATGTCAGCACAGATACAAACCTGAAAGGGAGAGCAGGAAATAATACACTCCTGTTGTTTGTTCAACTTTTGACTTAGACTATCTAAATCTGTCCAGGGATCCTTGCTTTTTAGAGCAATGAGAGAGCTTCATAATACAACAAGAGATCACAATACTTATTTTAAAGATGAAAATCTTTCACTGAAACCAAGAAAGGAGAAGTGAATTGCCATCACAAGCAGCACAGAACCATACAAAGAACATGAAATAGGGAATTAGGCAGCTTTGTGACCTGGGACAAGATATTTATGTCATCTGTTCTAGTAGTGATAATAACAGCTAAGCATTCTTGATCACTTATGTACTGGGTAATGTGCTAAGACCTTAATATGCAGTATCTCATTTAATCCTCACAATAACTCTATGATGTAGGACTTTTGCTTAAAGTGGGGACACTTTTGGTATAGGAAAACTGAAGCTTTGAAAGTTTAATCTGCCCAATTTACATAGCAAATAAGTTACTGTTGTTACAACTCTGGATTTAATTTAACCCTGGATTTTGTCCATGATTAAAACCCTGGAAATCTGATTCTTGATGTGAACTCTTACCATCATGATATGCTGTTTATGAAATGTAGATGATAATACATATCCCATAGGACTATTGGGAGATTACATTAAATCAGATAATGCTATGGGATAGCAACTGGCATAGGTATATGGAATTTAGTACTCAGTAGATAAATATTGGCATATCTTTCCTGTTAGGTAACTGTCATTGGATTAAATAGAGCCTCTTTATCCTAAACCCCACCCACTCCACCCTAAATCACTAGTTTATCAAATAATAATAAGTAATATTTATTCAGTCCTTATAGCATGCCAGGCACCATTTTAAGTGCTTTATGTGTAATGATTTAATTAATTGTCATCTCATCCTTCTGAGGAAGGTACTGGCATGAGTTATATTTTACAAAGGAGGAAAATAGAGGCCAAGAGAGGTTAAGTAACTTCTCTAAGATCTCTGGGCAGTAAGCCAGGATTTGGAACCCAAGCAGTCTCACTCTGGAGCCTGGTCTTTTAAAAACCATGTGATATCCTTCAGATGTGTCATGATTAACTCAGTTACCAATGTTTTTCACTCAATTCCACATTCATATTCTAGGGTCCTGGGTCAGTTTTCTCTTTGAAATCCAGTGACTGACCGGTATGTAGTAGTTTCTATAAACCTTTAATATAGAGGGTAGAATAACTGATAAATATCAGGCCAAAGATTTTGTTGACAACTCAGGACCTGATTTCTCCTCAGGAACATTTTAACATAATAATAATTTCAAGATGTAAATTAGTAATTTTTTCCAATGCAGATAATACAAATAAAACAGCAATTATGATCCTCAGCAGTATCTGTTAAATATATGCATGATATGAATACTTAAAATATTTTTAAATACAAATAGAAATGTGATCATTTAAACTATTGTTTGATTAAAACTAATTTTGGAATTAGCAATGTGTTATATTATCACACCAAATGCAATAGGGATAAAATAAAGAAAATTTGAATAGGCAAAATCATATATGAATGTCAAAATATTACTGTATCTCAAAATATTTTGGGGAAATAGGAAATGTAATTGAGATTCTAGAATGTTGAAAATATGAAGGTCAAATTGAAACATCAAAAACTCAATATAGTTAAATGATAAGGTTGGGGCCAAATTTATCTAGAGAGCCACTCAAATGAAGATGAGAAGGATTAAGAGAAATTTAGAAAGATGATACATGTAGATCACTCTGTAACATTCCTTCTCAACCATACAAGAAAACCGACCAAATTTAATGTATAAAATATTTATTTTTTATGATGTTAGCTATACATATTCATGTTATCTAAAGAATATAAATATATGAAATATTTGATAAAAATTATTAAACCTAAAAAATAAAGTTCTATTCATAATTCATAGGACAAGTTCTCAATTAATTTATGTATCTCTGAATTAATATTACTTTTTGCAGAATGAGACTGGGTTCAGCATCAATTCTATCCCTCTTTTACATTTTTCTATATGTGAGGGCTATAAAAATGACAAAAAGCAGATAAATAGATGAAAAAGTTTAAAATACTCATAATGCTATCACTCAGAGGTAATTGGCATTTAAATATTACACTTATTTTAGCTCATTGTTATGCATGCAGACATATCAATAGTTTTATATATGTATATTTTATATTAGTTTCAGCTATAAACAAAATTTTACTACATATTGTTTTAAAACTTAAAAACATAAGATTTAAAACAAGTTATGATAGATAATAATCTACAACGTTTTTTAGTGACCAAATAGCATTCCTTTATTTGAAAGAACCATAAATTATTCATCCAGTCCTTTATTATTAGTATTTATCTAGTTTGTGCTTTACATCTATTAAAAATAATACTGTAATGATAATGTATTTTCAGGATACAGATTTTTAATATGTTTTGTTAGATATATTTTATGTTTTTGGTAGTATTCTAAAAGGTAATGCTTCTTTTAAAATTTTAATTCTAATTGTTCATTGTCAATATATAGATATGCAGTTGGCTTTTGTTTATAGGTGCCTATATCCCATGACTTTGAAAATGCACTTATTAGTTCTAGAAGCTTTGTAGTAGATTGTTTGTAAGTTTTCACTGAAACAACCATGTATTCTATGAATGAATATAGTTTTTTTCTTCCTTTCAAATATTCAAATATTTTTTGATTGAGAGTGAGATTAAGTATCTTCTTATTTCTATTGTGTTTGTAGCTGGACCCTCCAGTGGAATTGAATAGAGAGGTGAGAGTGGACATCTTTGTCTTATTCTTGATTGTAGGGGAAAACATTAACTCTTTCACCATTTGAGTAAGGTAGAGTTTTTTTTTTTTAAGAGAAAATCTACTGGCTGTAGTTTTTGTTAAATGCTCTTTATCAGTTTTAGGAATTTCTCTTTTATTCTTTTTTCCTGAGAAATTTTTTAGCATGAATGAATGTTAAATCTTGTCAAACATATTTGCAACAATGGAACAAAATAATCAAAAAAAATTTCTAATTCCTCTATTGTTATAGTGAATTACATTATTGGTCTTTGAATTTTGAACCAACCTTAGATTATTGTATTAAACTCTATTTGGACAAGATATATTATTCTTAGTATATATCATTAGATTAAATATGTTAATATCTTGTTTTCACATCTATATTCTGGAGGGGGATTGTCTCTATTTTTCTTGCAATGTCTTTGGTTTGGTATTAAGGTAAAGGTGGCTTCATAACTGAGTTGTTAATTGTTACTTCCTCTTTTGGGTCAATAGTTTTTTCTTCGGGGAGGTTTTTAATCTGGGACTGGGATTGTGTTTGTGGGAATGTTTTGACTACAAATTCTATTTCTTTAATAAAGGACATTCAGGTGATGTATTTCTTCTTGAATAACTTTAGTGGTTTGTGTTTTTCAAGGGATATCTCTATTACATCTATGTTACCAAATTTATTGGCACAAAGTTGTTCATAATATGGCATTAATTTCTTTTAAATATCTTTAGAAGCTATGGTTATAACATTATTTTAATTTCTAATGTTGATAATTTATCTTTTTTCTTGAACAGACTTGGTAGGAATTTATCAGTTTTATTGATTTTTTTCAAAGAAACAGAATTTAGTTTCTTGATTTTTTGGTATGTTTCTGTATTCTATTCCATTTATTTCTTCTCTTATCTCTATTATTTTCTTCATTTTTCTTGTTTTGGATTTAAGTTACTCTTCTAGTTTTTGAGGTGGGAGCTTAGATTACTGGTATGAGAACTTTCCTTTTTCTAATTTATGTATTTTAATGCTATAAGTTTCCCTCTCAGCACAGCTATAGCTACATCCAACACATTTTGACTGTTATGTTTTTAGTTTTTTTTTTTTACTCAAAATGTCTTCTAATTCTCCTTGTAATCTCTCTATTGTTTTATAAGTTATTTAGAAGTGTATTTTTAAATTTCTAAGTATTTGGGGGATATTCCAGATATCTTTGTGTTATTGATTTTTAGTTTAATTCTTTTGTAACCAGAGAACATATTTGGTATGATTTCAATTTTAAAAATATATTTAGAGGGCTTTCATCTTTTATAAAATGGAGTAAACATATTTTATCCTATATCTTCTGCTAAGTGCAACTAAAAGCCATGGGAATTATATATACAACAAGTATAAGAAGACATTAAAATGTGGAGAAGAATGCAAAGTGTCTGTGGACCTTAGGATCTGAGGTACAACATATTACTGAGTTCTCTGAGTTTTCTTTTTTCTCATATGTCCTAGACTTGGAGCTGAAGAAGTCAGTAACATAGAAACATCAATGGACACACACACACACACACACACACACACACACACACACACGCACACACACACACACAGCCCTATTTAAAGCATATTCTCTCTATCTGAAACTTTCTATATTTCTATTTATTCACCCTTAGTTGTTGTAGCATTTTTATAACAGCTTCTTTAAATAGTTAATTTCTAATAGCTGCTTTGTCAGATAATTCTAGCATCTGTGTTATCTCGGCATTGGTGGTTGTTGATTACTTTTCCTCAGGTATATTTATATTTTCCTGGTTCTTTCTATGTTTAGTAATTTTGGATTGTATCTCAGGTATTGTAAATATCATATTATGTGATTCTGGGTCTTGTTTAAATCCAGTGGAGAACATTGATATTTTAGCTTTTGTAGGTAGTCACCTGTCTTGTTCAGAGCAAAAGTTCCAACCATCTTTATGGGGGTTGTGGTTTCGATGTTTGTTCGATTTTCAAAGCCTTCACAGTGCTTTTGGTATCTATACCACCCATTGACTAACCTGAGACCTAAGTGGTAGAGTATCCTTTCTTTCAGTTCTCAAAGTCTATATTATGCTGTTTTGGGTCAGATCCACACAAGCACATGATTTCATAAATAATTTTATTGATTTGATATCCTGATCTATTTTCTCTCTGTGGTCTCATTGGTATATTTGCCATCCTTCTTTGGTCCTCTGGCTCAATAGCTGATGCTATATTTACCTTGTGTTGCTGTGTACTTCACATGACTGTGCACAAATTTGGCACAATTTGTAGAAGAATGGAGGGAGAAAAAAGCAATGCAGATTCAGCCTACCCATTTTGGATTTCAGCTCCTCAGACTGCAGAGGACAGTTCTCCTCTTTCAGAGTTTTTGGCTCTTAACAACCCTTATTACTGCTTTTGTAACTGCTACTTCCTCAGAACTAAGATTCCTTAAAGCAGCAGTCTCCAACTTTTTTGGCACCAGGGACTGGTGCTTCTATAAGAATCTAATACTTGATTATCTGAGGTGGAGCTGAGGTGGTGATGCTAGTGCTGGGGAGGGGCTGCAAATACAGATGAAGCTTTGTTTGCTTGCCTGCTGCTCACCTCCTGCTGTGTGACCCAGTTCCTAACAGGCCACAGACTGGGTAAGGACCATCGGCTTAAAGGCTGAAGTATGAGAGGATGGAGAAAAAAAAATAATGTGGATTTTCTCCACTTTCTCTTAGCATTATAAAATTACTTTCTTGCCTGTTAAGCAATAACTAGAGGGTATTTCCTAAAACTCTCTTTGTCCATGTCAGTTCCCATTTCCAGGTTTTAGGCTGTGTTAAATCTGTTTGAAGATAGCAGAGGTAGAAAATGCTAAACACTACGGGTTTTGTGATATGTTGAATTATGATCTACTGCTTCAACCCACTGACTACTATTTACTTTTCAGTGTCCTCAAGTAGAAGCACAAACATTCTATAAAGATTTTATAACTGCTTTCAGTGGGAAGGAGCATGGGGTTTGCTTTAACCAAGTTACTCAGGATTAGAACTTATCGATTCTCTTCTAAAGCAATTAAAATGTGAAAATATATTTTATATTTACCTGAATTTTTACCATATCTTCTACATTTATTTGCATATATCCATATTTCTATCAAGTATCATATACCTTCTGCCTTTACTATATTAATAATATTCATTTTCAAGTCCCTGTTTAAAAATGTCAACTATTTGGTCATCACTGTACCTGGTTCTGTTGATAATGTCATCTCTTGACAATGTTTTCTTTTTAACTTACTTTTTTTGTTTCTTGAAAATTACTGAATCCTGGACATCATGAGTAGAACTTTGAAAACAGAGTTAAATGGTATTTAGCCTGGTAGTGAGTACACCTTTTCTTTGCTTTTTTAATTTTTATATTTTTTATTAATTTTTTTTATGCCATGGGTGTTGGGAGCTGAGTCAATTTAGTCTGTAGTTTAGCGGGGTTTGAGTTTTGTTGCTATCTTTATCTCAGGTGTACCACAGACTTCAAGTTCCTCTAGGTATTGGCTGCTCTTACCTTGTCCTTAGAATAGGACTGGAGCAATAGTGTGTTTTTCTCAGTGTATCTATTCTCTCCCTTGGGGAAATTACTAGTTATTCTACTCCTTCCATATAGAAATTGACTCCCTCTATACTTTTGCCTACACTGCTATTGCTTGTTACTAAGTGCCAGGCTCATGGTAGGGGATGGAATGGTTTTCTCCTTGTCCAGCCTTTTTCTTAAGCAAGCCCTTTATACTTGAATGTCAAGGATAGGACTTTATCAACGCTTATTTCTCATTTTTCTGTTGCTGCCAAACTCTACTTTATTTTTGTTGTTGAATTAATATGGTATTTCCCTTTCCCTTTCCTAGATGATATGGATCTTTGCTTGGTATCATTGCAGGATCCTGAGTTCAACATGGATTTCTGCTTCTCTCTTGTAGACAGAAGGGTTTTGCTTCTTCCTCTCTTCCTGAAGCAATAAATTTCAGCTTGGAGCCTGAGAGCAAAAGAATCCATTGTCATTTCTGCAGTGACTTTAAGCTTTTACTTCTTAAAACAGAAAGGGCATGGAAGCAAGTGAGACTTTCTATTGGTCCTCCAGCAGCAGCCAATCACCTCCTGCATGTTCGTGTCACAAAGTAGAGTTTTTTCCAGTCTCCTGCCTTCCCTTCATTCTTTTCAGCGAACACCCAATGGAGGTCTATGGAAGTGAATGTGAGCTCTCATGTCTATGATTCTTAGCTATTTCCAAACTAATATGCTAATCCATACTTAGCCTTTAAAATGTTAACTGATACTACTGTGTGGCAGCCTCATTTTCTCCTCTGTCCTGCCAAAGGTGAAATAGATCACGTGTCTCATCTCTCCTCAAAGGATTTTTTCACCTTGGAAGTCATTTCACTTGCTTACCCCATGATTTCAGATTTCTGTTGAACTTAAGAAATGTTAATTATATTATTATAAATTACCCAGGTTTTTCTCATAATTAGGGTTGAGTGACATTCTCTTTTATTTCTCTACATCCTGAGCAGAAGTACAATCTCTTTATAGCTTTAATTTCTTACTATAATTCCTAGAAGTGCAATTGAAGCAAAGGATATATATGAACATATTTTTGAAGACCTTGTTACATATGGTTTGATTACTTTCGTGAGAATTTCAGTTATTGCTATAGTCCAGCACTACAATTTTCATAACAAAAAAGCTATCTATTCAATATGGTGTGTATGAATTTGATTTAAAAAGTATGTTGAACTAAGAAAATATCTCTTAACAAAAAACAGGCCTTTTGAGCCATGCTTACCTTGCTCAGGCCCACTTCCACATCTGGAAGTGTACTTTCCCTTCTAATAAAGCATTTCTTTTCTCCTGTAAACAAACAAACAAACAGGTATGTAATTCTAAACTAATGGGAAGGACCACATGCTAGGATTGTCATCATTAAAACATTTCATAATGAGATTCTTTAGGGGCTTCAATAAAGACACCCCCTGAGAGAATGTGTAAAGATCACCTTGCATCAACTTCTGCCTTATGGGAAAACTGTTTTCTTGAAATGCTAACATAACCAAGACATGACCCCAAAAAACATTCTTAGAAAGATAGAGGGGAAACAACAGAAATAACTAACTGAAAGTGAGAGAAGAAGAAAGCTCATTTGGTCCCTGAATGTTATAACCAATTTGATCAGATCCCCAAATCTACTAATTTCCAAGCCACTTTCTATTCTCTAAATTCTTGAAGTTGAAATCATCTCCAAAAACATATTAGAAGCTGGGGCTCTGGCGCCAGATCCCTGTGTGATCAGACCTCTTGGTGAGCTCATCTTGATGACCAGAGGCAGGTTAAGCAACCTGATACTTTTTCTCTTTTCCCTTGGAGCCACTCTGATTTTTTCTTTGCCATGTGAGGAAAAAGGCATCCTCTTATCTGGACATATGCTGGGCCCAGTAGAGGAATATATCTCCACCTCACACACTTTGTCAGCACCAAGGGTAGTAAGATACTGCCTGACATATTCTGCTGGCTCCTGTTACTTTAGGATGATGCTGAAAAGTAGACTAGTGGACTTGAGGAAGCTACACAGTCAGAGAGAGGATGATACAGAACAATCTGCAGGGTCCATGGAAATAAAGATTATAGGGATGCTTGGGCAGTTCAGCAGTGATACGGCAACATCCACTCAATCTGAGCAAACCAGGATGGCTTCTGGTCACCCTCCTGTGTTCTCTGTTGCTTTTCAACTTATAAAGCTTACTATCTCTGTCCTCATTCTTCATATTGTCCTTGTAATTCAGTTTAGGGGAAAGAAGTGGGATGCCCTTTCCAAAGGACATTCTTATGCTCTAGCACAGTGTTCTTAGCCTTTCTTTGCTGCTACACATGATAGAGGACGTTCAGTGGCATGGTACGCACTATGGATAACTACACTCTGCTGTAGGCAGCACAGCTAGGGCTGGGATTCCTTGGGGATTGGCTTTTCTAAGACACCAGAAAGTGCCAGGATTTTTATTTGAACCCTCAACCCCTCCTTTCCATCCTCCAAGACCTGGGTGGGGACTGTGCTTTGAGGAACCCCAGAAGCCCCTGCTCTTGGTGAGCCATGGAGCCAGTTGAACCCCAGGCTATTTTCAATGGGAATGATGCCTAGTCCACCATGCTCCCCTCCAGTTCCCACAGCACAACTTTCCAGACACTACCTGATGCCTCCAGGGCCAATAACTCCTAGAGAGCAGTGAGATCTACCCCTACTTCCTTTAACACTCCTGCAAGGGAAGCCTCCCGCCCCCACCCAGACTCTCATGGGGTCACCTATAGAAAACTATGTCCTTTTCCCTGGGGCATGGAAGGTAGAGTGGGGTCCTCCAGATCCCTTATAACTCCCTTTATTATCTGTATAAATAAATGGGATTTAAATGGGAAAAGAGAAAGAGAAGGGATGGTCTCTGAGTTTATATACAATTCCTGGTATATTCTCTGTAATTGCATCTTTCTCTCATACTACACAAGCACTCAAGTAAAAGAGATTTTTTTTAAATAGAGAAAACAATGACTCTTCCTTAATTTACTTTTAAAGAAAATAATTAGTTCTAAATTACTTGTGGCACCTAACAATTTTCCTTGGCACACTTGCGTGCCATGCCACCTCAATTGAGAAATGTTTTTCTAGCTCTTTTTCACTCAAGGTGTATGTAATACATGGTGCAGCATGGGCATGGCCTGAAACCTTACAAGAAATACACTCCAGACTTGCTAAGTCAGAATCTGCCTTTTAGCGAGGACCCCAGGTGATTCATTCTCAGGTTAAGGTTTAAAAACACTCTGGAGGAGTGGTTTGAAAAGTATGGTAACTGGACCAGCAGCACAGCATCACTTGAAAACTTGTGAATAATGTCAATTTTCAAGCTTCACCCCAAATCTAATGTATCAGAACCTCATGGAGCTGGGCCCAGAAATCTGTATTTTAACAAATCCCCTAGGTGATTCTGATGTAAGCAGAAGTTTAGAACAGTGCTCTAGACCAGGGGTACCCGACCCTTGGGCCGTGTACTGGTACCAGTCCATGGCCTATTAGGAAATGGGCCAGAGGTGAGTAGCAGGCAAGTGAAGCTTCATCTGGATTTGTAGTCACTCCCCAGTGCTAGCATCACCACCTCAGTTCCACCTCAGATCATCAGGCATTAGATTCTCTTAGGAGCACCGGTCCATGGTGCCAAAAAGGCTGGGGAACGCTGCCCTAGACAATGATCAGAAATTCATGAGCTATGTGCTTCCATTTCACTATATGCACTTCATGGCAGGTAAGTGACCCTAAACAATTGTGACACTCTGTCTGACTGAACCTGGACATGGCATCAGTCTTTCTCTAAACTGCATTTGGTTCAGTCACTACCAATTTATTGGACATGACCTACTTGTCATTCCAGCATAAGTGGCTACAGGGCTGCCTCTATAATAACCTGTGTGCATATCTACTACTACACAGGAGAGAAGTATTTTTCTGGGCAGGGGCTACTAGAGCCTCTGTAACTATTATGAAAATGTTGATAGCAGGGATGAAGATTAGATCCTTTTCTTTTTAGTCTCATAAAACAGTACCATGGTAAATTCATGTTTTCAGTGCCAGTGTTCAAAATACACTCCTGCTATGCTTTCTCATTGTACTAAGTTCTTCTTACAGCCATCAGTCTCATCTCTTTGTCCCCTTCGCATGTATTGTGGGGCAGGAGAGCTGTGGCTGTGTGCTTGCTGATATAAAACTCTCATTGTGACCTCCCCTTCCTATTTGTAACACTCAGTGACCTTCTAATTTGTTAAAATTAGTTTCTATCTTGCCCATTCCAAGAACATAAATCACATTTATCTTGCTCATTGTTTGTATTAACTTCATAGGCTGCCATAATAAATTATCACTGATTGTATAGCTTAAAACAACAGAGATGCAGTTCCAGAGGCCAAAGTCTTAAATCGGTATCATTTGGCCAAAATTAAAGTGTTAGCAGGGCCACACTCCCTCTAGAGTCTATAGGAAAGGATTTGTCCTTTGCCTCTTTCAGCTGTTGGTGGCTTGCAGAGCTCCTTGGCTTGTGGCTACATCACTCCAATCTCTGCTTATGTCATCACATCTCTTCCTCTAACTCTGATAACCTTGACTTCCTCTTATAATGACCCCTGTGATTAAAGTGGGCTCATCTGGGTAATTCAGGATAAGCTCCTCCTCTCAAGACCCTTAATTTAATCATATCTTTTACAATGTAAGATGGTATTCAGAGGTTCCAAGAGTTAGGACAGGACATATCTTTGGGACCATCATTTAGCCCACTATACTGCTGAATCACTACCAATGCCTAACTCATAGTAGGCACTCAATAAAACTATGTGATAGGAGTGGAACAAATGATGTAGATGCAGGTAGGATGCCCTAAGAAGGACATCATGAAGGAGGAAAGAGCTTACAAAGGAAGCCTAGCATAGTGCTTAAGAGCACAGCCCCTGGGGCCAGACTGCATTGGTTTGTATCCCAGCTGTACCATTCACTAGCTGTGTGACCTTAGGCAAATTACTTAACATTATGGGCCTCTGTTTCATTATATATATAAAATGGGCATGATGATATTTACTTTATAGAATTATTGTAAGAATTGTCTGAGCTATTGTCCATAAAATTATTAGAATAGTGCTTGGGGTGTGATTTAATATAATTTGCCATCTCTGGCACAAAGCAGAGGGCCAATCACATGGAAGGTGCTGAATAATGTTTGTTGAATGAAATATAGAAAGAAGACATGCACCTCATCTTTCTAGTACTCTTAGCTTGGTAAAAACTTTGAGAAAAATCTCAAGATAGCTATAATATCCAGAAGGATGTGAAGAGTGCCCTGAAAGGGGAGAATGAACATCCATGAAGATTCCAAGAAGGGAACAAGATATACAATTACTGGCCCTGGGAATGCCTTATGAAAGTGACAGTCTCTGAGATGTGCCTTAATGAACCACATGGATTTCCAAAGTGGGCACAGGAGCAGTTCAGATGGAGGATCTTCTTGAGCAAAGGGGTAGAAGCAGAAATGCATGGGACTTGTCAGGAACCTTGACAGCTGGTAGCAAGAGAAAGGAAGAGAAACATGTACAGTTTGATTAGGCCCAGGTTGTGGACAACATTGAATGCCAGGCTAATAAAGAAGTTGATTTAGTAGGCATCGAAGCCATGAAAGATTTTTAACTGCGTATATAACCAGTATGTATGTTTTAGTAATACTGACTGGGAAATAATGGATTGGAGTTGGATAGAGGCATGGGAACTAGTTAGGATGCTACACTAGGAAAAAGATCAGGAGGCCTAACCTAGGCAGATGGTAGGATGGACAGAAAGGAAAGGGAGGCTAGGACTCATGTTGCAGGGATTAAGTTAATGATATATAGTAGCAAGGGGTATGAAAAGGAACACAGATTCCAGGCTTTCCTACTGATTAGTGGTGGGAATTAGGACAATTCACTTAAGTTCTCTGTGACTCAGCTTCCTTATCTGTAAAATGGGGCTAGCTGCCTCAGAGAAACATTCTGAGGCACTTGATTACATGTACTACATACAATAATTAAGATTCTTATTTGCATGTGTTAGGTGTAAGAACTGTTTCATGGAAAGTTACAGAAACATGATTTGATTAAGCTTAAACCAAAAAAGGAAGGAAGATATTGGTTCTTGTGATCAAGCCAGGGAAAGGACAATAATGGAGTTGGCCTTGGGGACAGCTGGAAAGCAGGAAGAGGAATGCTTTTAGGCATTCTTTCCTCCTCTCATCTCTTTTTGTTTGTGTCAGCTTCATTATTTCCTGTTGGAGGCTGGCATCCTTGTGAAAATCCTGACCACAGGGCAACCTCAAGCTCACATCCTTTCAGGCCATTGATCAGAGAACAGAGAGGATCCTCACCTCCAGCTCCAATTTGAAGACTCCTAGAAATAGATGTAGACTGGCCAGGCTTATATCTTTTGAGAAATATCTGGACCAACCACCATGGCCACAGTAGGAATGGGAGGTGGAGTGCTTCATAGAGTCACATAGTCACAGTATAAGAGGAACAGTTTCTCAAAAGGGATAGAGACTATAGGTATATCACCTTAGGAAACTTCTGGAACCTGGACAACCACCACGATACATATCCCACTGGAGATGAAGGTGAAGAAGGAGTCAAGGCAGGTTGAAGGTTCAGGCCTGATTGTATCATTTGAAATGAAACATGGGGAAAACAAGAGATAGAACTGGTGTGTTTGGGAACATGCTCTGTGTGTTTGAATCACTGCTGCCCTGGACCTCCTGTGTATAAGTAGACTGCATTTCTGATGACATCAACTGCAGCCTCCCCTCAATCTCCAACATTACCCCAGACTTATTAATAACTGGGTCCACCTTGAGAAGCCCTTGTTCACCTGTGGCTCTGTTGAGACTTCATATTCTACTTTCTCAGTTCCTTGTATATGCCGGGGGTCAGTGGTTCTGTCCTGATCCTCTTTTCAGCCATTGCCATTAGGTACACACTCAATGCTTAATTAGACACTCCAAGCATGACTAAAATGTGACCAAACTGTGTGCTTCATGCCAGCTCATTTTTTCCCTCAGGTTATGTATTATTTTTTCTTAAAGTGTCAGGATTTGATCAGAAGTGTATGTGCAAGCCAGTACCATTCCCTGGTCATTGCTGACCCTGGCCTTGGAATTTTCAGGTTGGACAAGTATAATAGTATAATAGTACTTTGATAATGATGACAGCACTGGCAATTATGATAATGAAGGAATACTATAAGCACACAAGAAATTACTTAATTTTCTATTAGACCTGTATTCTTTTCAAAGTGAATCCCAGTCACACACATCATCTCTCGATCCTTATGAAGACTATGGAAGTCAGTGAGGGCTAGTGGAAAGAACATAGTTAGCTAATCACAAAATCCTGGGTTTATATCCCACTTCCATCATGCATAGGCAAGTCATTTTACCCCTTTGAGCTTTGGTTTTCCTTCTGGAAAACAGAATAATAATACTAACTGTTTTTCAAGTGTCCAGGGAAGACTCCATGTGGGAAAAAAAAAAACCACAAAGCACCTGATGTAGCAGATGTTTTAAAATCTTAATTCCTGATCTTTCAGATCAAGGGCATCGAGTGTCAGGTATTTTAGCTTTATTACCTTGGACAAGTTACTAAATCTCTCTGAGCCTCTGGTGCCTCATCTATATGGGAGTAGAGGGGCTATTAATAATGTATTTAACTTACGTAGTTGTTATGAATGTTAGATGTGTTTTGATTAATAAAACACATAGAAGAGTGTTTTGCCCTGTATTAGCACTCAATAAATTAAGTTTCAGAATCAGTCAGATATTAGTTTGAATGCAAGTTCACTACATACTAGCTGTATGACCAGGGGCTAATTACTGAAATACTTTCAGTCTCATCTGCAAAATAAAGATGATGTAGCATCTGCTTCCTGACAATGGTCATGAAGATTAAGTGAGTTAATACATATACAACCCCCAGCACTGTGTCTAGTACCAATTTTTGACTGATAATTTTCCCCTTTACTCAAAGGCAGTGACATTATGAAAAACCCAAATCTCCAGGCTTGAGAAAGCTGGACTTTGGTCTAAGATACGAGACCTATAGTGGATTGAAAGGTGGACCCTCAAAAGAGTGTCCATGTTCTAATTCTCAGAACCTGGGAATGTGATCTTACTTGTGTAAAGGGGTTTTTACAGATGTAATTAGGTTAAAGACCTTGAAATGAGATCACCTTGGATTATCTGGATGGGCTCTAAATCTAGTGATAAGTATCCTAAGAGAAAGGAGAGAGGTTTTACACAGAGATACACAGAGAAGGGGATGTGAAGACAGTGGCAGAGATCCGAGTGATATACACAAGAGCCAATAAATGCCAAGAATTGCCGTCAACCCCCAAAGACTAAGGGAGAAGCAGTGAGTGGATTCTTCCTCAGAATCACCAGCCCTGACCACATTTTGATTTTAGACTTCTTGCCTCTAGAACTATGAGAGAATACATTTTTTGTTAACTTATGCAGCTCAGTTTGTGATAATTTGTTATAGCCACCCTAAAAACAAGTACAGACCATATAAATTAATCTAAGAGATTAGTTGGGGTTGTGGGGGTATTTTTCTGCATGCCTGACACAGCAACTCCAGTTCATGTAATCCTATGTTAGAATTGGGATCTGTATGTGGCTAGAGATTTCTGAATCCCTATAAGAAGATATTTTGAAATCCTTTCAAGTAGCAGAGAAGATTTCCCAATGGAAAGATGGCCTCTATTACACCTCTTTGGGTACCCTAAGGGCACCAAGTAATTTAAGGGGTTAGCCATAAATAGACACTTGGGAAAATGAGGCCAGGCGGACTAACCTGTGTGCTAGAAGAGGGGAAAAAAGACTCCACAGGAAACAAGAAAAAGTCAATTTATGCTCTTGGCTATGTTGTCATCTCATTGCTTCTGAAAATTAAATTCCACTTAGAGAAAAGAAAGAGAACTACAACTTATTGATTGCCAAGTCTCTGCAGGTGCTTTACACACAATTTTGCATTTGATTGTCACAACAACCCAGAGAGGAAGACAAGTACTGTTATTACTCTCATTTTACCAACCAATTAGGTAACTGAGGCCCCAAATCTGATGGCTAGTGAATGGTGGAGCTGTATCTTAAACTCAACTGTAAAAGGGTAAAATGTGTGTACAGGTATATATGCCCTGATCTAGAGAGAGAAAATTTTCATCAGACTTTCCAAGGGTATTATGACCTCAGAAGCTGAAGAACTCTTGCTCATGTCTGCTACTGTTATTTTTCTGGTCTCTTCTGAGGTGTTACCTCCTTGGCAAGTCTTTCTAGATACTTGCCTCTAAAAATAATTAAGCAAATAGAATTGGCAAGGTGTACCTCCATTGTGCCTTTATGCCACTGTCTCATAGTGGTTTCTGCATAAGTTCATACTTATTCTTCCTCTATTATATTGTGAGCTACTCAGGCACAGGTAATGTGTTTTCTTCACCTCTGTATCACTAGCACCAAACATAGGGCTTGTTATATGGGAGGACCTTGGCAAATACCACATGAATGGGTGGGTAGGTAGATGGATAATTGGATGGACAGATGGATGAGTTGATGAATGAATAGATGGATGGTTAGAAGGATGAATGGATGGTGGCAAGGCCTTTCCAAGGTCAATATCTGAAAGGTCAGGCCTCTTTCATTGTTTAAAGCTTGTGATATATTAAGGAAAACCATAATACCAAAATAAGGATGCAACAACTGTACTATGTTTAAAATATTATGAATATTTTAACAATTTTAACATGTGCTTAAAATATCACTGTAGTATAACTTTATTTGGATTCAATGAGTTATTATCTATAAAGGGCTCAGAACAGGGCCTGGTATATACAAAGTGCTATGTGTTCACTATTGTCATTATCATTTAAAGATGATGTCAAAAACTTAACTTTCAGGCCCCTGTGACTATGTGGCTTAGGCCCAGGGGCTTCCTTCTTCACTACCTCAACTCTTCATAATCAGCCCTAGTTGGATGAATGTTAGGATAACTTTTTTCTTTGAGGAGTAGTCATTTAATTTCTTACCTTCATCTCTGAAAGCCCTTATTATAGATTTATATTGAAAGAAGTTGGTTTAGCTAATAAAGTAAAAATGCTCCTCAACTTACAATAGGGTTAGGTTCCAATAAATCTATTATGAGTTAAAAATATTATAATTAAAATTTTTAATTAATATACTTGACTAACCTAATATCATAGCTCAACCTAGCTTACCTTAAATGTGCTCAGAACATTTATATTAGCCTACAGTTGGGCAAAATTGTCTTGCTGCCTCTGTCTAGCTTCAAGAGAGAAGGTCATACCTCATATTGCTAGCCTGGGAAGATGTTAAAATTCAAAATTTGTAGTAGGGTTTACACTAAATGAGTATTGCTTTTGCACCATTGTAAAGTTGAAAAATCATATGTACCTATCAATATTCACTTTAAGTGCAAATGAAGTAAATGCTCCAATCAAAAGACATACGGTAGCCAAATGGATAGGTTGAAAAATCCTAAGTCGAACCATTGTAAGTCAGGGACCATCTGTATATCACATTTTGTTAAAATATGCAGCAATAGAAGGTACACTGGTATCTCAGCTCTAATGTCTACTCCTGAATTTGTTCCTAAGATACTGTGTGACCTTGAGCCAACTCTTTCCCCTTCTGAGCTGAGCGTCCGTCGCCTTAATGAGGGAGACAATTAGACCAGATGACATATAAGTTTCAATTAAGTTTTGGAAATACTATGAATCTTTCAGTCCACTGGTAGAGCAGGATGATCAGAATGAGTAAACTAGTAACATCCTCAGACTTCTGGGCAAGGCAGGAAATTACTCTTTCTATTCCCTCACAAATTAAGAGGGAATAGGCCATCAGAAATTTCCAATGACTCCAAAGGGTGAAGAAGGCCAGAAGGAAAGGATGGTTTAGCTGTTTTCAGGATTTCTGGCTATAGTTCAGTTGATGAATTAACAGATGCTTTTAGGAATATACTTTGACTTTCCATGTCACATTGCAATATGGAGAGGTAGAACAAAAGAAGAAATGGTCTTTTTTGAAAGGTCTACCATGAACCAGGTAGGATGCTAAGTATTTCCAAATGCATTATTATCATCTAGATTTTACAGATTAAAAACAACTAAACCTCAAAGAAATGGAGTTTTTTCAACAGGCTATAGACAGCTTTTCAGTTTCTCATTCTCTTCCTGCCCCCATAATTGGAGAAGCCACACTATGGCTGGTGGTACAGGAGTCCTTTTCTGGTATGACTGACTCTAGGTTCTCTGTTGTACACCATTAATCATGTTAGCCTTTATAATAGTTTAGATTTTTGAAGGAAGTTGAACAAGACTGATTTGACAGAACTAAGGAAACAATCAACAGACAACAAAAAATAAAATAAACTTGCTTGGCCCAAATTACATGTGTTTTTCTGACCAGGTTGAGGCCCTCCTTCCCCACCGCCAGCTTTATGGAAATATAATAGACAATTAGTTACTTGTATTTACATCGTAGAGTTCAATGAGTTTTTTTTTGCAGTTACAGTTGACATACAATAATATATTGGTTTCAGTTGTAGAGATCTGTATAACTCACAAAGTTGTCACCCTACTAAATTTAGTACCCCTCTTCCCCTTTACATATTTTTACAACATTGTTGACCTTCTTCCTTATGCTATACTTCATATCTCCATGACTTTTTGTATCTATCCATTTGTACTTCTTAATCCAATTGCCCTTTTTCACTGTCCCCCCAAACCCCTCTCATCTAGTAGCCCTCAAAATATTCTCTGTATCTATGAGTTTGTTTCAGTTTTTGTTGTTGTTGTTTCTTTTGTTCTTTAGATTCCACATGTACATGAAATCATGTGATATTTGTCTTTCTCTATCTGGCTGACTTCATTCATCGCAATACCCTCTAGGTCCATGAAGGCAATATCCTTTTCCATCCCATTCCTTTTAGTCTGTGTGTGTGTCATTTAATCTGAAGTGAGTCTCTTGTAGGCAGCATATGTAGGAGTCTTGTTTTCTTATCCGTTCAGTCACTCTATCTTTTGGCTGGAACACTTAATTCTTTTCCATTTGAGGTAGTCATTGATAGAAAAGTAGTTATCATTTTTTCTTCATAATTTTGATACATGTTTTTTCTTCTTAGAGATGTTCCTCCAACATTTTCGGTAATAGTAGCTTGATGTTGATGAATTCCTTTAGATTTATTTGTGTCTTGATTGGGGCCATGAGCTGAGGGAGGTAGATTTACAGGGAATCCTCTGAGCAGAGCGACCATGACATCTCAGCTATGGTTGCACTGTGTCCACACACTGGGATGGTGAAGGGCTCAACAGAGGAACAATGGATACTGCTGGCACTTCTGCCTGGGAGAGACCCTAGCCTCTGGCCCTCACTCCAACAACTCAATGTCCCTTGTAAGTTCCTGGTGCCCCCGAGCAGCTGAGCTGGAACTGGTGCTCAGAGCAAGTAGGTCAGTCACCGCAAAAATCCACTCATGGCCACAGCTCCTTTAAGAGGCGTCTGCAGCTGTTGCTGTTGCAGTCTCCATCTCACTCAGCCGCTGGAGACCAAGCAACCTCAGCAGCCTCGTGTTTTTGCCCAGTCCTACCTCCTACTGTTGCAGGATGATTTCTTATTTCTCTCCCTAGTTGTAGTGTTTCTGTGTATCTACACTGCAGGAAACTACTTGCTATTTGCTTCATGTTTCTGTCACAACTTTGATGTGGTCACAAGAGGGGGGTATGAACAAAGCTTCTGTATTTACACCAGTTTTCCAAGGCCCTCCTTTTTTTGACTAGCCCAACAGAAGAGCATTTTTCTTCGATCTTGTGAAAAATTCTGTTGATACTCCAAGTGCAAGGCCAAAATCTCTGAAGGCCATCCCAATGATTTCAGAGTCCCCTTTCTCTCCTCTTCACTGACGATCCTCCTCCATTGTCATCTAATGTGGTTTCCTCATCTGCCTGGGCTCATTCCCCTCAAGGGTTTTGTGGATATTATTGTTACTGGTCCAATGTTCATGATGATTTGAAAGGCCAACACTCAAAAGGTCAAGAGTTTGGAGTAAGGCAAAGTTTATTGATCAAGAAGGTGCCAACTGAGAAGATGGGAGACCTAGTGGCACCTCAAATCCATCTTAAGAAAATATAGAGTTCAGACTTTTTTATATCAAGGGAAGGGGAAATGGGACCGGCAAGAGGTGATTGACATCTGGGTGCCAGCAGGGGTCCGAGGAAGATTGTGCTAGTTGCTGTGAGTCCATGAAGTTCTTTCAAATCTTTGACAAACAATACATTATTTCCTCAGGCCACAAGAAGAATTTCTCTAATGATTAGTATGTCTATGTGCATGACTAAGCAGAAGCTATTAGCCTGAAGGCCATGAGAACAAAGCAGGCTTGAACAAGATGGAGTCAGAGAGACCTAGTATTTCACTCTGTTACATTATTTTCTATAGTTTTGTCCTCCAGTGCACTGGATTCATTGTTTCTGCTTACATAGTTTTTATTTTCCCATCTGATGATACTTATTTTTAATTGAGGAACCAGTTGGATCCTATTCTCAGTCTAGTTGTTTTGGATGGGATTGACCCTCATTCACACCTCAAGGCATGTGACCTGGGCCTGGCCTACTGGTGAATTCTAAGCTCAATGCCACAGTGCCAATCCAGTTCAATGAAACTCAATTCTGGAATTTTGGTTGGAATTACAGAAAAGAGATCTTTTTCCACTAGACTAGAACTGGCCTGTATCCATTATCCACATATAGTAATCCTGAACTTAAAGGCATTTTTGTTTAATATAAATCCCTAGCCATTCCCTCCTATCAATCATGAAGCCACTCTCAAACATCATATAATTTCATCTATAAATGCTTCAATATATGTCTCTAATGGTAAGGTAATTTTATCATTGTAATTCTATCACATCTAAATAATTTAAAAAGTTCCTCAACTATCAAATAGCCAGTTCGTATTAAAATCCCCCTTATTGTTTCACAAATGTGTTCTTATATTTGGTATGTTTGATTCAGGGTTCAAACAAGGTCCATACATTGTACTTGGTTATTTCTCAAATGTCTTTCAATCATTATGTTCCCCCAGTTTTTCATTTCCTTAAAATTTATTTGTTGAAGAAATAAGAGACCATAAACTTGTTCCTCGTTTTCCTGGTGTCTAGTGTAGAGCCTAGAAAAGAATCAGAACTTAATCAATGGCGGTGAATAAATGAATGAATGAATGAATGAATGAGGGAGTTAGGAACTACATCGTCATCAGCCTGGTGCAGCGCTCATATGGGCTTTCCATTTCTCAGGAGCCTTTGTCGTCCTTCCTTGGAATAGTCTCTCTTCATTGACCTCTCAGTCTCCTGGTCTGTAAAGTGGAGCTGCTAATACCTGCCTTCTGCTCCAGTTCTCAGGGAGGTTGTGACAAAGGCTGGGATTTAAAAAATAAAGCTTAAAACAGTTTTAAGCAATTGGTGCTATAAATACCAGGGGTGGAATTCTATTATTAAATGTCCTTTGTTCATAGAAGCTTCAGGCAGAGTGGCAAATTTGAGAAGTAGAACCCCTTTTCTTTGTCCTTTGTGCTTCCTGAGTGTGGCAACTAGAACAGGCAAGGCTAGGAGCATGCCCTGGGGTGGGAAGTCCCAGTGCTCCCTTTAGGCAAGTCAGCCCTGCTCTGGCTGGGGCAGGCCTGCAATATCCTATTCCAACCACGCAAAAATAGAATAGCCTGGAGAATGAGAGGACTGAGACAATCATTCCTGTTTTTGAAAAGTGTAGGAAGGATGTAGCTACAGGTGGAGTGTGAATGTCTACCCCTCAGAGCGAAGCCCAACTAGGAAGTTACTGCACACCCCCCGGAGGGAGAGCTGAGATTCCAGCTGGACTCTTAACAGCACCTATGGCCCCAGTGTCTGGTCAGTTCACTCGCAACAAAGGAGAACTTGCCTGCAAATTCTGCACGTGTTTATGAGTCAATTAGTTCTCATTTCAAACAAAGAGATTAGAGAAGCTTTGATGAGTGGCCAAGAAGTGCTACATGTTAATAGTCAGTTAGGTCAGGTTTCAGCCTTCCCTGGTTTGGAAAGAATCCCATTCTGAAGCCAGCAGCCATGTGATGTTACTCTGGCCCACGCAAGCAGCCAGGAAACAAAAGGAAGCCTCCCCACAAAGTGGCAGTTGTTGAGGCCAGTACCATGGGTCCATAACATACTGGGCATACATACAGGGTGTGTACTATGGGAATTACAAAAATGACAACAGAACATAGGAGTTTGCAAAATGAGCAAATTGCTAGAAATTTTAAAAGTAAGTTTAAAAGTAATGAGGACTTAAAAGTACCCATATGTGAAGTGGGAAGTTTTAAAGTTTCAGCCTTTTCTAAGCTTTCTGTATGCCCAAAAGAGGAGCTTATTTTGGAAGTGGAAGAAGTATGATTTTTTTCCCTCAGCTCAAAAGTGGTTGAACTGATTTAGCCCAAACTATAAAAAGATAAAAACCAAATGCACCCTGGTACAAAATTTCTGTGTGGAATAGAGTAGAAGCAACCAGAGGGGGTAGATTATGACAGTCTAGTGCCTTGAAATCTTATTCTTCCAGCTGATTTCTCAGATGACCACTAGAGGGTCTTGAGGGTAAGTTTAGGGCTTGGGATTCTGAGTCAAACAGGCAACCAATTCGAAATTAAAGCCTCTTTTTAAATAAAAGGTTACTAGAAGTTTCTGGGTACTTGGAATTATTTTTCTAAACATTCTCATCTAAATTTTTATAAAGCTCCCAGCACAGCCTGGAATTTCATACGTGTTTAACTAATGATTTTAAGTGTGTATTGACCAATTAAAGAGGAAAGTGGTTCAGAGCTATTAAGAACACAAACTTTGGAGACAAATAGGCCTAGTGTTTCCTTTTACTAGCTGCTTGGACTTGGTATTGAGACTTACTTTTTTTTTTTTTTTTTATAAAACTCAGATGAATTTACATCTGAAGGTTGTGGTAAGTATTAAATAAGACAATAAACATGAAACACTTAGAACAGTGCCTGGCATATAATAAAACCCCCCAAATAGTAGTTTTAGTAGTGGTATTTATGAAATTAGGGGTGGACCAAGGGCTTTTTATCATGTTCTTTTCTACCACATCATCTAGATCAGTGTTTTAAAGTGAAATTTCATGGTGACCAGCAGTAAGAAATACATTTTATGTGGTGATTGAATACACATATACATAGAAGAAACAAGTTTCATAGAACAATACTTATCTTTACTGTGCACAATGCATTCTGTTCTATTCCATTCTAGCTATTCTATTCTAATCGACTCTATTGCATTCTACTCTGCTCTAGTCAATTCAATTCTACTTTATTTTATTCATTGTCTTTCTTTTCATTTTTAAATGCTGATCACACCCACTAAGTAGATTTCATTACTGTCTAATGGGTCTTGACCCACAGTTTATAAAAACACTTACATAGATGAGTCTGGGGAAGGTAATTACCACTCTCAGAATCCCAGAGAGCTATGTTCTTCTGACTTAACACATCTGGTCAAGGTTCAGAGCCAGAATAGATGTTTCCTGAATTTTCTTCCCCATTAAAACTACTTCTTAAAACAATGAATGACGGATACAAAGTGAGTAGACACCAGTCCTCCTCATACTTTCACCCCTGGCCTGGCTCTTAAATGATGGTACGTTTCTAGACCTTTCTAGTAAGTCAGCCCAATATCTGGCTTTGGCTTGCAGAACCTGGCATATGTGTGTGCACGCATGCATGAGTGTGTGTGTGTATGCGTGCGTGTGTGTGTGTGAGAAAGAGAGAGAGAGAGAGAGAGAGAGAGAGAGAGAGAGAGAGAGAGAGAGAGAGAGAGAGAAAGAGAAGACTGTAGGAATGGTGGAAGATAGGTAAAGGACTGCTAGCTTCTAAATTTTTCCCTCTAATAGCATCAACCTATCAAGTTTTTCCCAGGTTAGAGGGGAATGCCCACTCCCTCTAAAGATGTCTGAGACAGTAAGAGCCAAAGCACTAACAGTTGACAGCTCTTTGCTCCACCTCCCTGGTTTGGTCCCTTTGCCTTGACACAGCCTTGGTCCAGTAAGATGATCTGATCACAGCTGGTCTCCTACACTTAGAACAAGTTGGAAGCAAGAGAACTTGGGGAAGGAATTTGGTTTCACTATAAATAGCTGCAATATAGACCCTGTGACTTACCACTCCTCAAAACAGTCTGATATGAACTGCACAGGGTTCACTGACCCCTGCAATCACTTTGGACTATTTGCTTTTACTGCCTGAAATCTTTGAAACCAGGAGGGGCTTAGGGAGTTGGGGGTGCTTTGATTCAGATGTAGACTTACAAATCTCAGAAACGCATGGCGATAATATAACCAAGAAGCTTCTTCCCCCTGGGAGCGTGTGACTGCTGGCATTTATAACAACAGGTCCCTTTAAGATTTTGGTCCATGGTGAAATCTTGCTTGTTCATCACTACCAGGCCCTTTGCGTCTCCACTTCTAAGGTAGGTGAAACCAAACTCATTGGGAGAAATGCTACTGAAATTGTGATCCTCTTGGGTAATACCAGCCCAGGTTTACTCTGCCTGGGACATGGAGGCAAGTGCTAGGGCAGGTCATAGCTTACAAATAAAAATTAAGTCTATGCCCCAATACACTGATCAAGCCACAGCAATGTTTGGAAATTATTTCCTTTCCTTGTACCCTCCTGCCCAAAAGCCAAGGTATTAGCTAGTAAGAAAGCATCTCAAATGTTACATTTAACCCTGTCTCAGCTTCTTTACATAGAGGTGCTTTATTCTAGATGTCTCATCCTCCCTGTTCTGCTATTAACTTTGAGAATTTGAATTTGGCTCAGGGTACTGGTTATCTGTGTTCGCCTTTTCTGCTGTACAGCAACAGAGAGTAATACAGAACTGCCTAGAGCAGGGTTTCCTATAGTTTAGGTGGCCCCTGCAAAAGAGGAAACCCAACCCAGGTGCACAAAAGACTTACTTGGATTCAATTTCCTTCCTGAAATACTGCTGTCAAGACTCATCTCCAGTTTCTAGCCTGTTTATAGCAATGGGCCTTGGGGAAGGCGTTGGAATTGAAGGGAGCTGGAAAGTTCTGGGTGTGAGGTTGAGTCTTCTGAGAGAAAAAGAGGCTTCCTTGGTTGTTGGAGGGTTAAACATTAACAATTCTTGCTTAAAGTTGACTTTTAAATATTGCACTAAGCAAACTACTATGCCAACATTACAGCTTGCCAAACCAAGGTGTTTTCATGTAAATGAAGAGGCAGATGTGCTTATTTTAAATGAAAATGACAGTCCTAAAATATTAGATGGCTGAAGGAAACAAATCTTTATACTCAGAAATATCTGTCAGCTACTTTTTAAAGAATAGATTACTGAGTGATACTTGAACATTATATCCCCTCTTTAGTTTTTTCCCTTTCACTTATATTCCAAAGAGATTACTGTCCAAGTAACATAAATTTAAAATCTTAATCCAACAAGAAATATCTTGCAAGTCATATGGTTTAATCCTAAATTGGAGCATGAATTGGGATGAGCAATCATCTGGTTTATACATCGATTGTTGCCTCAACTTCCCCTGTGACCTCAAAATGATATGTGGTAGATTATTTCCATTTTGAAGCCATTGCTCCATCAGCATCACATACTACCACGTTCTCCTTTCCAATATAACTTCAAGGTTCATTCATGTTGCTGCAAAGCTAGATGAAACTGGAATATTTTCAATTATTTTCCTCATGTTGCATCTGTGTAACCATATGGCATAATTAATATCAGGTGATGGTCTTACCACTCAAATGTGTTGACACATTTTACTGAAAGTTGTCATAGGTTTTGCATTCAAATTGGGTATGCGTTTTATTGAAACACTTTAGGGAAAGAGATTTATTGGTGGTTGCCTGGAAATATCACACTGGTATAGTACTTTGAACAAATGACTCCACTAATGAAATCTCCATGACCAAACAACCTTTCAGGAATTCATTTGTTAGTAAAGCAATGATTCCCAAACTCCTTTTCATGAACCAATGCCAGGCTGGCTGCCCAGGAGTCACCTGGAAAGATTATTTTGAAATATAATTTCTGGACCACATCCATGGAAATTTGAATTCAAAAGGTCTGAGAGTGGAGGTCCAGAACATGGACTTTAATGTGAAATGGACAGAGACCCTTCTGACAAAGAGCTTGGGTTCTGATAATTCTGACATGTGACCACATTTGGGAAGCACTGTGAAAGTCAGTGCTCTCCTGTTTTTGTTTTGTTGGTTTGTGTCAAATCTCTGAATGAATTAAGTTCAAACTTCTTCACTTGCCATTCCCCAGGCCTTCCATGATCTAGGCCTAACCAATGTTTGGAAATCTTATTCCTTATTATTCCTCACTACCTCCACCCCCAGTTAAATTGAACTGACCACGTTTTGCATTTTGCTTTCATGCCCCGGGTGCTTTGCAAGTGTTATTGTCTTTGACCGCTGCATCCTTCCTCACTTTTCTGTACACTCAAATCTGCTCTATTTCTCATGGTGTGGACTTGAATGTGCATAAGAACTTGGAGGGCATCTTTAAAATACCAAACTTTAGTACTTAATTCTGGGGATTCTGATTCAGCAGATCTGGTGTTTTTAAGCACCTCAGAGGATCTGATGCTAACGATGCTTTGAGAAATATCCCATATAGCTCCAATGTTATCACTTTATAAAACCATTTCTCAATTGTAGCATTTGTGCTTCCCCACTCCAATTCTCATAGCATTTGTTTTTTCTCTAGAATTTCACATGTCACCCTCTACCTTTTATTTGAATTATTTTTATACAAGATTATTTCCTTCATTCAGTAAACATTTATTGAATACCTAATATAAAAGGTATATCTTTCCTTCAAGAACCCAAGCTCTTTGTCAGAAGGGTCTCTGTCCATTTCTCTATGTAAACACCTTGCACATGAGTGTGGAGTTGTTACCATCTATCAGATGTCTGCATTGTGGGAGCCAGAATCTCAGTCCTTGAATCCCCCACAAAAGATTTTCACAGAGGTCTAATGCTTGGAGAAAAAAAGAGTGGAGGAAAAATAGCAAACAGAAGCGATTTTATTAAGTAAAGTAGGCAAAGTAAAGTACACTTGGAAGAAAGCCCAAGTGGGCAGCTCGATAAAAATTAAGTGTATTGAGAAATTGGGGTTCTGAATTTTTATGGGTTATAGGGTTTCTTTGTTCTCCCTCTAGCCCTCCTGCCTTCAGTGCTGTGAATTCCCTGCTCCTCCCTCAGACCCTCCTGCTCAAAGCTGGGGCTTGCCTGGCATGTGCGGGTAGATGGGCAGTCATACTCCTGCGCTGTGGGGCTTCGAGGGTTTGTGCATGCCCAGTTAACTAGTTTTGCCCATATTAGTCGAGTGCCCCCAGCGTAAGGTCACATAATACTCATCTGCAGTTAACTGACCCAAGGAGCATGGAAGGTGGGTCGGGGGCAGAGGTCGGGGGTGGAGGGCATAAAGAAGGTGCCAGGCATAGCCAGGTCTCTTCCCTCACTATCTGGCTTTTGATATTGAGAGAATGAGAGAATTTCCAGAAGTCTGCCAGACACCTGGTTCTGTATATTCTTCTGAGCTGGTCTCGGGGCCTCATTGTCATTCTCCCTCTGGTTCATATATACCTATCTACGTAGCTTGTCAGTGTGTCAGTGGGCATGGCAAAGTTAAATTTGTTCTGCAACAGATGAGGCTTTTGTTTCCCCCTAAAAGATGTGGATGTGAGGCGGGTCCTTTATGTGTCTATGCTCCAAATCTGAGATTTATGTACAAGAGTGGGACATGAAAATCCTTTTGTGGTTGGGCAATCTCAGTGATGACTGGGTTTCAGGGACTCTTGTACTTTAGGTTGGATGGGAAAGCACTTGGCATTTCTAAATACAGTCGTTCCACCATAAGGGAGGAATGATCACAGTGCCAAGGTAAGGGGCAGAGAAGGGGCAGGAGGCACTGGGTGATGGAGATCTGCAGAGTCTTCAGTTGACACGCTTCTCTTCTTTGCCTCACTTGGTTCAGCAACTTCAGCTCTGGAATTGTCTGTTCCTAAAATGCTGTGGCTATTAAGTTATTTTAAATTTACTTATATCCATATGATATATAATAATATAAAAATATATAATAATCCTTATTTGCCATTTACTAGCTGTTTGACCTTAGGGCTTCAGTTTCCTTATCTAGAAAGTGAGGATGATAATAATACCTATCTCATAGGGTTGCTGTGAGGATTCAATGAGTTAAAGTACATAAAATATATAAAACTGCTGTATATGAGTGTTTGAGTGTTTACTGTTTTCACTGTTACTATTATTCTTATTCAACAAAATCTACAAGTCAAATGCAGTCGCTCAATTCTGTGTAACTGCAACTGCACAGAATTTTGTGACGTAGGTGGAGAGTGGCTTATCTAACCATACAATGTTTAGTGGACATTTACTTTGCTTCCATTTTTTTGTCACTAAAAAGCAACACTGCAATAAGTACCTTTATATGTATACCCTTACATGCACTTCTTTTTCTTACTCTGTGACAGATTCCCAGGAATGGAATAACTGGATTGAAGTGTGTGTGTGTGTGTGTGTGTGTGTGTGTGTGTGTGTGTGTGTGTGTGTGTGTTTTTTATATATATATATATATATATATATATATATATATATATATATATATGTGTGTGTGTGTGTGTGTGTGTGTGTGTGTGTGTGTGTGTGTGTGTATTATATATATATATTTATATTTATATATATATAAAATACACACACATATGTAGTTTTGATTTCATTAAATGTGGCTACATTGCTTTCTAAAGAGCATGTAGCAATTGCGTAATTCCATCAATAGTTGATCTAACTGCTCTTTTTAAATTTTAACAGTCTTATGGTTGAAAAGTGTTATTTCATTGTTACTTGAGACTATTTTTGAATGAATTGTTTTTCCTTGTCAATTTTTAAGAGCTCCTTGTATATTATAGCAATAAGCCACTCATTTGTTCTCTGTATGCAGCTATGATTTCAATTTCCTGTTTTATTGATTTTTATCATTGTGCCTTGTACCAAAACTTTGAAAATTGTATATAATCAAATTTCTTTTATAACTCAGTTTCAAGAACTAGTTAAGGGAATCTATCCAGTCCTAGGTTGGTCATTTAGTTCCCTCGATCTTTTGCAAGACTTTACTGTTTTTATATTTAAATGTCTTTATCTAGAAACTATATTGATTTTTGGTGTAAAATAGAGGTACAATTTTATATTCTTTGAAATTAATAGTCAGTTATATCCATGTTGTTAATTAGCAATCCATCTTTTCCCCACAAAAATTAAAGCTTTTGTCATGTGTTAAATGCTTATATATGATTTAATTCTGTATTCTCTACTTTATTCATCTGATCTAATTTCCTTTTATTCCTATGCAACTACCACATTTTGACTTGCTTATGGTGGCATTATGGTATATTTTGATATATGGTTAAGATATTTCTCTCTCATTATTCTTATTTTTTTATGGCTATGCTAAGGTTTTTATTCTCCCATACAAGTATTAAGATTATGTATATAAATGAATCCCCTCTTTTTCCTTTGAAAAATCATGTTAAGAATTTAAATTGCAATTTTAAAAAATAATACTGGTTTTTGAAGAATTGAAATTTTATTATATAAAGTCCTATGATTCTTTTATTCATTTTTTCAGAATTTGTTTTAGTCTTTCAGTAAGCTATTGTAATTTTCTTCATATTAGTCTAATCTTTTTCTAGTTAAATTTAGTCCTGTGTATTATATAGGTTTTTTCATTATTGTGAATATAATTTTCCCATTTTTATTTCTTTGTGTTGATTATTTGAATAGAGAAACACTATTTGTTTTGTATAGTAACCTTATATTCCTTTACCATACAAAATTCTCTAAATAAGTCTCACCAATTTTACTAGAGTGTTTTGTTTGTCTAGCTATACAAATATACCATTAGCAGAAAAAGAAATAGATGTCTTTTCCGATGCTTGCATATTCTCATTCTCTCTCTCTCTCTCTCTCTCTCTCTCTCTCTCTCTCTCTCTCTCTCTCTCTCTCTCTCTCTCTCATCTGTTTTTATAAGCTTGAATCTCCAGGGCAATATTGAATAATAACAGAAATAAGAGGCATTCTTGTCTACTTCAAAATTTTATTTGAACAGGTCAGTGTTTTGCTCTTGGGATGATATTTGGCATCTATTTTTGGTAGTCTGTATTATTTTAAGAAATTTTCTTATAATTCTATTAATTTAGAAATATATTAGAAATTTAGTTGCTTTTGTCAGTTGACTTTTAAGCCTTTCTTGGTATCATTTTTATATAGTTTTCCTCTTTAATTTATTGATGTAATGAATTATGTTGATAGATTTTCTGATAATGAGCCTCCTGTATATTTCCAAATGTAATAATCTATAATCAGTTATCATTTCTGTGAAACAAATCAGCCAATATCTCAGTGACTTCAAAAACAACAATCATTTGTTATTGCCTCTTTTCTTCAGGTTAGTTGGGGTCTGGCTAATCTGGTCTCAGCTCTACCGAGTGGCTCTTCTTGTCACTATAGGTCTGTTGGTCTATCGGGGTTGTTTTGCTTCAGGTTGTGGTGGCTAGAGTAGCTCTGCCCCAGGTAACTCTTATCCTCTTGCTGGCGTAAGCAAGCTAGTCAGGCTGTTCTCAAGGTGACTGCAGAAGCACAAGACAGAAGGTGGAAATGCATAAGGCTTCGGTTGGAAAGTGGCATACTTCCATCTCATTTTATTCACTCACACAAGACATTTGGCATATCTCAAAGTTAAGGGACAAGAAAATGTATATCATATTTATGGCAGGAACTCACAAATTATGTGAAAAAATTCCTAGACACAAGGATGGGCAAAGAATTGGGCCAATACCCTATGTAGCCTTAATTTTACTCGATTGAAAGATTGCTGGATTATATTTGGTAATGTTTTATTCAAAATTTCAGCATCTATATATAAAAACAGAACGTTATAGCCTTCTCTTTTGTAGCTTCTTTTGTAGGTTTGGATATTGAATTTGGGTTGGCTGCACAAAAAAAGAATAAGGAGGATCCCAGTGACTTGCTCTGTAGATGACCCCAGTAGCTTTTGCCACTAAAGAAATCAATGGTTAGCAATGACATTGCTGACTCCTCTACATATTTCACTGGGTTTTTGCCCCACAGGTATTCGTATTCACTGATACCAACTACCTGAGTCCTGCCCTGTTCCCTTCCCCCTGCTGCCACCTGAGTCTCCAGCCTGGAACCATACCACTCTGGCAACCAGCCCAGAACTCTTCAACTACATGAGTGAAAAACTCCAGCCTAGACCCCAGAGTTGAACCATACCACTGTGTACTTGCATGCCACTAGCCTGGCACCCATCACCAGCCTTTATGTCATGTGCACACCTGTGGCAAGATCTTAATAGTTATGGAAGTGTATGCTGATAGCCAAGGTTCCCACAGCTGCTTGTGAGCCCAGGTCTGGCTCTGTCTTCTATCACAGACTTGCACCACTAGGCTCACCTACAGCTCTCCCCTACAGCTGTGAACCCGAATGTCCCCAGCCTGGCTCTCAACACTGGCCTCCCCTGCTATGTGCTTGCCCATGGGGAGGTCATGTAGCCACAGGAGGGCAGAGCATTCCATCTAACAATAGCAGAATACACATTATTCTCAAGTACAAAAGGAAAATTCTCCAGGATAGATCATATGTTGTGTCACAAAATAAGTCTCAGCAAATTTAAAAAGATTGAAAGCATACCAACTACCACTTCCATATATTACGGTATAAAACTAGAAATTAATGGCAGGCAGAAAATTGAAAAATTCACAAATATATGAATTAAACAATACACTCCTGAACAACCAATAGGACCAAGGATGAAATTAAAAATACCTTGAATCAAACAAAAAATAGAAAAACAGCATACCAAAACTTATGGGATGCAGTAAAAGCAGTGCTAAGAGGGACGTGTATAGCAATAAATGCCTACATAAAAAAGAAAGATGTCATGTAAACAATCTAACTTTACACCTCAAAGAACTAGAAAAACAAGAACAAACGAAGCTCAAAGTGAGTAGAAGGAAAGAGCTAATAAAGATCAATGGGTAATAGAAAAACAATAGAAAATATCAACTATACTAAGAGTTGATTTTTTGAGAAAGTAAATAAAATTGACAAACCTTTAGCTGGACATAATAAGAAAAGAGAGGACTCAAAAAATAAACTTATAAATGAAAGAGTAAACACTACAACTGATACCACAGAAGTATAAAGGATCATATGACTACTATGAGCAATTACATTCTAACAAATTAGACAGTCTAGAATAAATAGATAAATTCCTAGAGACATATACTCTACCAAGTCTGAATCATGAAGAAATAGAAAATCTGAACAGACCAATAACAAGTAAGGAGATTGAATCAGTAATCAAAAACCTCATAACAAAGTAAAGCTCTGGACCAGATAGCCTCAATGTGAATTTTATCAAACATTTAAAGAAGAATTAATGCTGAATTTTCAAAAAAATAGAAGAGAAGGGAAAAATTCAGACTAATTTTATGAGACCAGCAGTACCCTGATATACCAAAGCCAGATAAGGATACCACAAGAAATGATAATTATGTCTGATGAATACAGGAGTGAAAATTCTCAACAAAATACTAGCAAACTGAATTCAACAGTGCATTAAAAGAATCACATACAACAAACAAGTAGGATTAATCCCTGGGATACATGGATGATTCAACATATACAAATCTATAAATGTGATTCACCACAATAATAAAATGAAGGCAAAAGTCATTATGATCATCTCAATAGATGTAGAAAAGCATTTGACACAATTCAATATCTTTTCATGATAAAAACTTTCAAGAAAATGTGTACAGAAGGAACATACCTCAACATAATAAAGGTCACATATGACAGACCTACAGATAACATTATACTCAAAGGTGAAAGATTAGAAGCTTTTCCTCTAAGATCAGGAACATGACAAGTGCATTCACTCTCACCACTTCTATTCAACAGTACCGGAAGTCCTAGTCAGAACAATTAGGCAAGAAAATGAAATGTAAGGCATCCACATCAGAAAGGAAGAAGTAAAATTGTCTCTGATGATTGCATGATCTCATGTATAGAAAAATCTAAAGACTCCACCAAAACAAAGAAAGAAAACCTGTTAGAATTAATAAGAAAATTCAGAAAATTTTCAGGATAAAAAAAAAACACAAAAATCAGTTGTATTTCTGTATGTGACGAATTAACTAGCTGAAAAAGAAATAAAGAAAGCAACCCCACTGACAATAGCATAAAAAGAATAAAATACTTAGGAATAAATTTAACCAGGAAGTCAAAGAGCAATACACTGAAAAGTATAAGACATTGGTGAAAGAAATTGAAGAAGACACCACTAAATAGAAAGATAACCTATGTTAATGAATCAGAGGAGTTAATACTATTAAAATGTCTATACTACCCAAAGCCATGTATAGATCCAACATTATCCCTATCAAAAGTCCAATGTCATTTTTCACAGAAATAGGAAAAAACAATCTTAAAATTTGTATGGAATCATAAAAGTTCTTGAATAGCCAAAGCAATCTTGAGACAGAAGAAAGCTGAGGGCCTCACACTTTCTTATTTGAAACTATTTTACAAAGCTAAGGGAATCAAAACAGTATGGTACTGGCATAAAAACAGACACACATACCAATGGAACAGAATTGAGAGGCCGCAAGGATGGCAAGAACACTCAATAGAAAAAGGATAGTCTTGTCAATAAATGTTGTTGAGAAAGCTGGATATCCACATGCAAAAGAATGAAATTGGACCCTTATCTTACACCACTCACAAAAACGTACCCAAAATGGATCAAGTATTTAATTGTAAATCCTGAAATTGTAAAACTCCTAGAATAATATATAAGGAAAATCTTTTACACATGGTTCTTGGAAATGATTTTTTAAAAATATGACATCAAAAGCATAGGAAACAAAAGCAAAACAGCAACAACAACAACAAGTGGGACTACATCAAACTAAAAAACTTCTTTACAACAAAGCAAATAATCAACAAAATAAAAAGGCAACCTATGGAATGGGAGAAAATATTTGCAAGTCATATATCTGAAAAGGAGTTCATATACAAAATAAAGAACTCATACAACTCAATAGCAACCCCCCCCCCACACACAAAGAATCTGATTACAAAGTGGGCAAAGGACCTGAATAGACACTTCTCCAAAGAAGACACACTAATAGCTAACAAGTACATGAAAAGGTGTTCAGAATCCCTAATCATCAGGCAAATGCAAATCAAAACCACCATCTTACAGCCATTACAATGAGTATAGTAAAAAAGACAAGAGATAAACAATACTGATGAGGAGGTGAAGAAAAGGGAACACTTGTGCATTGTTGGTGGGAATGTAAACTGGCACAACCACTATAAAAACAATATGGAGTTTCCTCAAAAAATTAAAAATAGAACTACCATATGATCCAGCAATCCCACTTCCGGGTATTTGTTCAAAAGAAATGAAATCAATATATTGAAGCAATATCTGCACTCACATGTTCATTGCAGCATTGTTCACAGTAGACCAGATATGGAAACAACCTAAGTGTCTATTGATGGATTAATGGATAAAGAAGAGGACACACACACACACACACACACACACACACACGAGTGGAATATTATTTGGCCATAAAAAGAAGGAAACCCTTCCATTTGCTACAGTGTGGATGGACCTTGATGGCGTTATACTAAGTGAAATATGTCAGACACAGAAAGACAAATACTGTATGATCTCACTAGTATGTGGACTCTGAAAACATCAAACTCATAGAAACAGAGAAGAATGGTGGTTGCCATTGGTCAAAGAGTACAACCCTTCAGTTATAAGGAGAATAAATTCCGGAAATCTAATGTACAGCATGGTGACTATACAACATTGTATAACATACTTGGAATTCTCTATGACAGTAGAGGTTTAATATTCTCACTTTTAACATAACAAAATGGTGATTATGTGAGGTGAGAGATATGTTAACTAACCTTATGTTGGTAAACATGCAATATATACATGTATCAAATATACACATGCATCATATCATTACCTTGAACACCTTAAAGTTACACAGTGTTATGTGTCACTTATATCCTAATAAACCCGGCAAAGAAAAATTAAGGGGCTTTCCTTTTTTATGGCCTGGGATAGTTTAAATGATATTGAACTTTTTTTTTAAGTTGAATTAAAAATGATGAACTAATTTGTAATGATGACTTTTTCTATGGTAGCTATTAACTTTTTCAATCTCTTTTTCGATAATTAACCTATTCAATACTTCTTGTTGGGTTAATGTTGAATTCTAAAAAAAATCATTCTTTTTCCTCTAGGTTTTCAAATTTGCTGCTGTAGAGTTCAATGTAATTATTTAAATCATCTGTGTGTACTTTTTCACTTCCCTTCTTGTCAATATTTTTTTTCTCTTTCCTTAATTGGACTTGCAAGAGTGTTGTCTGTTTTATTAGTCTTCTCAAAAAATTATTTTTGGTTATTTCCTTAATTTCAGCTTTTTTGTTGTTAAAGACTTTTCCAGCTTCTTTTTTAGTCTCCCTTCTGGTTCTTTCCCAAATATTTTAAGATGAATACTAAGTTCCTTTATCTTTTTATCTTTGATTGTTAATACTGAATACATCTAAGAATGTAATATTTTTCTGAGTACCGCACTCACTGTTCTATGTAGGTTTTGGAATAAAGTGTTCTTTTCATTCTTTCCAGATACTGTATAATTTCACTTTTGACCCAGTGGTGCTATAGCATTGTATTTCTTAATTTCAAAACCACTATTTTTTTCATCTTTTAAGTTATTTATTTAAACTTTATAGCTGTTATACTCAGAAAAGCTCTTTTTAGTATCTTTTTAAAAAAATTACTGCCTTTATTCTGTCTCTTTCCTCTTTTGGGTCTCAGCAGAGATCATCCTCTCCTTCAGTTCATCTACTGAACTATTTCTTTGGGGAATCACATTTTGTAATTTCAGAAAGTCTCTTTTTTATGCTGCACATGAATCTCTGCACATGTTCCTATTTTGTTGTTATTACTGTGCTTGTCGTCATTTGTCTCTCATCCCACCAGTTTATTTCTTTAGGCCTGAATTGCTTGATTAACCTTCCTCTGGATGCTGGTTGCTGGACCCACACAGATGGCTATAGATTTTTTTTTTGTTATCAGCCCATTAGGGTAAGCTCATGGTAGAAGGGATCTCAGAGAGCTCCCCAAGTACAAGTAGGCCCTAAAATGGTGGGATGATGAAGTACCTAAAGACAGCAACCCTCTTCCCAGGTCTCCTCACCTATGCCCTTTCTACACTGACTGAGTCTACTGCTTTAGTTCATTCTTTCATGGTCCCTTGAAGGCCTAGGATACCAGGAACATGGTCTGATATTGTTTTGACAACATCTTGGTCTCCTTGTGTGGGGCCTTTCTGGTGTTGGATTCAGGCTTTGTTCAGCACTCAAGAAAGCTTGAGAACTCTTCTTTCTGCTGAAAGTCCCACAATGTCTAGGACCTCACTCATATCCAGCTCTTCTCCATAGGACTTAATAGCTATTTGGCTGAGGAGAGGCAAGCATCCTGGAGTTAGAAATGAGAAACAAACTCATGCTTAGGTTATCATCTTCCCAGAATCTTCTGTGGCTTATGAAGAAAAAGGTATTTATATGACTGGACCTTAGTTACATGACTTTCCAGGGCATCACTTCATAATAACACAGGACTGGTGAGAAGGCTCAGGATGGAACTATATCATTCTAGGTGTAGTCATGAAAATAGAGCTCCTAAAATATTGCCATTAAAAAGAGTTTTATATATAAACTGAGATTACACAAATTGGGAGGAGCTAGGAGAGCTAGGTTCATGTCGGATCAGACAGGTATCTCTAATGACTTCATTTGGAAGCACTGGAGAAGATGAGGAAGCAAGAACTCACAGGAATTTTGAGAAGTCATTAGGTGTAGGTGACCAGGAAGTGAAAGAGATCTGTGAAGCTACACTGACTGTTGCATCCTTCTGCGAATAGTGACTTCTGCTTCAATCTCACCTCTAAGTCTTCAGTAAGATTCCTCAGTGGCAAACTTTAACCTGGAGCTACATAGGGAAGTGGCTTCTGGGTAACCCAGTTCTTGCCTTTGGTCAGAAGTGGCAGTGGTAGCTGAGCTGAAAACAGACAATCTAGCACCGTTCCTTGGCAGGAAGACCAAAGAGTAGCTGTATAGGATTGTAGATGTGGCTAAAGAGGCCTCTGGAGAGAACACTGAGGTTCTAGATTTCAATGCCATAGCCCTCTTCACTGGCGTGCTTTGATATGGCTCTCAGAGATGTCTTCTCCACTAATACAAAAGCCAGAGCACCACTTACTCACTAGTCATGTGTTCTTCCAGAATCAAATGGCCCAAGCTAACCAGTGCCAACACCGGTGCATAAGCCTTCCTAACTATGTCAGCATCTGGCAGTGGAAAGAGCCTAGGTTTTGCAACTCAAAGACCTGGGTTCACATCTTGGTGGTGCTAATTCACTAGCTGTGGGAACCTGAACAGGAAAATTGCTCTTTCTCAGCCCTTTCATTATTTATAAATGAAGGGTAACAATATCTAACTCTTAGGACAGTTATAAGAATGAAATGATGGTTTATATAAAGCATTATCTATTAATTGCCATTCATGTTTTTTTGTGTGTGTGTCATTAGTCTTGCTGCCTTGACAATGCTTTCAGTACATGCTTACAGAGGAGAAAAATTATGTTGTTATTTCTTATCCTTCCATAGCAATTGGGGACTCTCAAGAGGGCTCCTCCTTTGCTAGCCTAGCAGCATGGAGGGAAATCTCTTATCACTGATATGAGATGCTCTCCCTAGAAGTAGACAGCAATAAAACCTGTCCTTGAAGGCACAGTGATATAGGCAGGAAGAGGCATTATGTAACAGAGTGAAATAAATATGGGGGAGAAGTAACAGAGAACAGTCATGCTAGACCCTAGCAGTGGAAAGGGGGATGAAAAAATATAAAGGGAAATAGCACTGGTGGCTGCACTGGCAGAGGTGGAGTGGAGAAGAATAAAGAATTCCAGAAGTGTGAAACTGAGTAAGGGGTATTCTTTTGACAAGACCACCATTAGACACAGTCTGGCAGGTACAGTGACACAAACAGTGCCATGGTTCAAGAACCTCCAACTGTGTGACAGGTTCATATCCATTTTGTGCCAGGTAAAATCACAGCCTTTGGGTTATGAACAGTTTCAAGTCAAGGAAAGTACTAGTACAAGTGTCTCTTCATTAGAAACTTATCTTGGTATTTGTTAACCATCTTCAAATGATTCTTCTTTCCTTAAAATGTAGCACTCATATCAATACCGCCTAGATATTAGGGTTCTGTGGCAGGTATAAATTTAGGCCCCAAATCCTGGCCCTCCAAAGAAGGATCCAAGCAATTCTCCAATAAGACAGAAAAGTCTGAGGCAAAAGGCACTAGCAACACCATGAAGATGATTTAAACCACCAGAGAGAGAGGATTCTCAGAATCTCTCTTTACCCAAAGCCTGGACAATAAGACAGAGTTGTAGAGAAAAAAAAGGAGTCACAGGTTGGGATTTCTAAAAGTAGATGGAATTGGGGATGGAGGCTGTTCATTAGGAGTCAACAACTTTGAAAGGAAGGGGAAGAAGCAAAGGAAGGGCAGAGGGATAAGTTAAACTGCAAAGCAGGCCCAACAAAGCTTTGGCCAACCACATGGGGAGCTGTAGAGTGAGTAGTGTCTGTCAGAGAGCCTGCATTGATTCATAGTGGTCAGGCCACACTCGCTCACTGGATGTGGCCTGCCCTAGGAAGGTGGCCTTAGGTGAGGTCAGGGTTCTATGGCCCAGATAGACCTTGAAGGAGCTGACAGCTAGAAGGTGCCCCGTGACCACACTCCCTACAGCTGGGCAGCAAGCCCTTCCTGGAAGGGGAATCTGGACAGCACTCATCTATGTCTACCACATGAGGCGGGCAGGTGTTGACATTAAATGGACAAAAGTCCAATAAGCCCTGAGAGCTCTGCTCTTGCTCTAATGCTTGGCTTTATCTTTGGAGAAATTGTAGAGGCACTAATTATTTCATAACATTTATAAAATATGCAGTGTCATAGAGTAGAAAGAGCAGGGACTTTGGAAGCAGGTCTAATTGAGTCTCAATCCTGGGTGTTCTTTTTTTACATAGATCTAGGGTAAGTTGTTTCACCTGTCAAGTTTCTTCATCTGGAGAATGGAGATAATAATAGTCACTAACTCAGAGGGTTGCTTTAAGTATAAAATGGCATAATGTGGATAAGTATTTAGTATAGAGCAAGAAACCTAGTAAATTAAATAAATGGTGTTAGAATGATGAGGCCATTTACTGCGCCTTTGATGTGCCAGGCACTATGTAAACCATGGGGTGGAAATGGGGGTGTGGTTAGTCTTAGAAGAATTTAACCTAGTCCTTCACACCTGGGAGTTGACAATCTTGTTGAGAATTCAAGATACGGGGAAATGAAAGTGTGCCAACAACTTAGTGCTACATCCAAGACTTTTTAAAAATAAAATTTTTCTGCCTGAAGTGTTTTCTGTTGGCATTGCCTCCACTAAAATGGAGGCAAGAACAGGACTTAAAAATCTTCTGGAAACTGACAGAGGCCAGAGTCTTTTGTGTGTCACTTACTGGGAGAGACCATGGCTAGGTCCTCTATTTCTGATGTAGAGAAAATTGGAAGTATGCTCTGAGGAAAAGGCCACCTTTGATTATCCATTCCTCTTGAGACAGGAGTTTCTGAATGCCGTGGACTGATAGGAATTCTGGGTGGAGCACCAATGCTGTCCAGTGCTATTCCTTGTTTGTGGGCAAGTTCAGATCTTTGAACAAGCTCCAGCTTATTGTTTCCTCCTTCACTGGTGAAGTGGCAAAACATTTATAAATGTTCATTCCTGACAGGCACCACAACATCGCATTACAATGTTCCAAATACTAAATTTCAAGGGATGCAGAAAATCACATTTGTGTTTGGTATAGATTGGAATGGTCTCAATGTTAACATGTTTCTGGATAAATCATTGACAGCTCTGTGTCTTAACTTTCTTCCACTCTTAAGACCTATTCTGATCTTAAAAAACAGAGACTGCTTGGTTGAAAAGTGATTCTAGAATTCTCATTTCAGTTATCTATTGCTGTGTGTAACGAGTTATCCTAAAACTGACTGGCTTAAAAAAAAAAACATTTTGCCACAATTCTGTGATTCAGGAATTTGGAAAGGGTGCAAGAAGGCTGACTTTTCTCTGCTCCATGAAGTCTAGAGCCTCACAGTTTGAATGGCTAAGAGCTGGCTGCGATGGCTTTTCTGTGGTCCTGTGCTTGGAGCCTTGGTCCTACCACCAATTGGGTTCTTCAGTTCTCTTTCATATAGTCTCCCCGCTTAGGCTTCTACACAACACAGGTCTTAGGGTGTCTGCCTTCTTAAAACTGACTGACTTCCTCCAGAAGGAAAGTGGAGCTGCCAAGTCTCTTAAAGGCTAGACTTGGAACTGGCATAGCATCACTTTGGCCACATTCTGTTAGTAAAAACAAATCATGAGGGTTCAAGGGGACATTATGTCTAAAGGGTAGAATGGCATATACATACATTTTGCAGAAATTGATGGCCACTATTTTATGTACTATTTCTGCAAAGTTTATTACCCTAAAATATAGCAGCTAAAATCATCCACTTAATGTTGCTCATAATTTTATAGTTCAGAAATTTGAGAAGGACTCTACCAAATAGTTCTCCACTAAGGGGTTCTCTCACAGGGTTATAGTAAGATGTCAGCTGGAGCTGAAGTCGTTTGGTGTTTTGACTGGGCTGGACATCCAAGATGGGTCTCTTGCTTGGCTGGCAGTTAATGCTGGCTATTGTCTGGAAGCTCAGCTAGCACTATCAGCTGGAGAGCATTTGTGTGAACTCCCCTCACCCCCATAGTGCTCTCAGGGTAGGCTGACTTTATGCATGGTGGCTGGCTTTGCCCAAACAAACATCCCAAGAGGGCCAGGCAGAAGCTGTATGGCCTTTTCTAACCTAGCTTAAAACTAGTAGAACATCACTTCCACCATATTGCATAGATTTAAACAGTTACAAGCCCACCCAGAATCAAGGGGAGAGGTCATAATACCTGCCTCTCAGTGGCCATGTTTTAAAACTGTACAGTCACCATCTTTGGAGATTATCTTACCCAACTCTTCTGAAATCTACCAACTCATCAGAAATTCCAATAGAAAACAGTCTTAAATTGTGATGTAGATCAGTGCTGTAGGGTTTGAGTCAGAAATGAATCCTTGTAGAACTCTAGTATTTGAATCTCAAAGATGAAATTGCTGAGATGTGAGTTTAAA